>LR738710.1:719986777-720025105 GCA_902687465.1 Secale cereale | reverse complement strand
GGGGGGGCTAGAGAGCTGCGGCGACGACGAGCTGCAACCTGCAAGCGGGAGGCTGCGCGGGGCGTCCGGCAAACATGGGGTAGGAAGGAACTGTGGCGAGGAAGAAGAAGACTTACGTGAGAGCTAGGCAGCGGCTTTATCGAATGGTTAAGCAAGCACGTATCATGCAGGTGCGCGACGGCCGGCCCAAGTTTGGGTCGGCGCACTGGCGCTTAGCACTGCCATTTCGAAGAAGGTTATCAAACGATCGGGCTTTTTTTAGGGGAATCAAACGATTGAGCCGTACAACGCGTGCCACTTCAACTCCGAACCGAGTTGTGATTGTCCATAAACCGCGTCTGTCTTTGCTCATGTGTCATCGCTTCTTGGCCCACCTATGTAATTCACATAATGCATACATCAGGGCTGTTAGGAAACCTAGTATTTCAAAATTTTCCTACGATCACGCAAGATCTATCTACCAGAAGCACAGCAACGAGCGGGGAGAGTGTGTCTACGTACCCTCGTAGACCGAAAGCGGAAGCGTCTAGTGACGCGGTTAATGTAGTCAAACGTCTTCACCATCCAACCGATCCATGCGCCGAACGTACGACACCTCCGCGTTCAGCACACGTTCAGCTCGATGACGTCCCACGAACTCTTGATCTAGTTGAGCTTCACGGGAGAGTTTTGTCACCACGACGGCGTGGTGACATAGATGATGAAGCAACCGGCGCAGGGCTTCGCGTAAGCACTGCAACGATATGACCGAGGTGTGTTACTGTGGAGGGGGCCACCGCACACGGCTAAAACAATGTTGCTTGTGTGTCTTTGGGTGCCCCTACCCCCGTATATAAAGGAGCAAGGGGGGAGGTGCGGTCGGCCCTATAGGGCGCGCCAGGAGTAGGATTCCTACTCCTAGTAGGAATAGAAATCCCCTTTCCTATTCCTACTAGGAGTAGGAAAGGAAGAAGAAGGAGGTGAAGGAAGGGGAGGGGCGCCTCCCCCAACTCCTAGTCCAACTAGGATTCCTAGGGGGGGTGCGGCCAGCCCTATGGCTGCCTCTCTTTTTCCCTCAAGACCCACCATGGCCCATACCCCCCGGGGGTTTCGGTAACCCCTCCGGCACTCCGGTTTTCTCCGATAACACCCGGAACACTTCCGGTGTCGGAAAATAGTCGTCCAATATATCAATCTTTATGTCTCGGACATTCCGAGACTCCTCGTCATGTCTGTGATCTCATCCGGGATTCCGAACTACCTTCGGTACATCAAAACTCATAAACTCATAATACCGATCGCCATCGAACATTAAGCTGCGGACCCTACGGGTTCGAGAACTATGTAGACATGACCAAGACTCATCTCCGGTCAATAACCAATAGCGGAAGCTGGATGCTCATATTTGTTCCTACATATTCTACGAAGACCTTTATCGGTCAAACCACATAACAACATATGTTGTTTCCTTTGTCATCGGTATGTTACTTGCCCAAGATTCGATCGTCGGTATCATCATACCTATTTCAATCTCGTTACCGGAAAGTCTCTTTACTCGTTCCATAATGCATCATCCCGCAACTAACTCATTAGTCACATTGCTTGCAAGGCTTATAGTGATGTGCATTATCGAGAGGACCCAGAGATACCTCTGCGACACTCGGAGTGACAAATCCTATTCTTGATCTATGCCAACACCACAAACACCTTCGGAGACACATGTAGAGCATATTTATAATCACCCAGTTACGTTGTGATGTTTGATAGCACACAAGATGTTCCTCCGGTATTCGGGAGTTGCATAATCTCACAGTCATAGGAACATGTATAAGTCATGAAGAAAACAATAGCAGTAAAACTAAACGATCAAGTTGCTAAGCTAACGGATGGGTCTTGTCCATCACATCATTGTCCTAATGATGTGATCTCGTTGATCAGATGAAAATTCATGTCTATGGCTAGGAAACATAACCATCTTTGAACAATGAGCTAGTCTAGTAGAGGCATACTAGGGACACTCTGTTTTGTCTATGTATTGACACATGTACTAAGTTTCCGGTTAATCTAATTCTAGCATGAATAATAAACATTTATCATGATATAAGGAAATAAATAATAACTTTATTATTGCCTCTAGGGCCTATTTCCTTCGGTCTCCCACTTGCACTAAAGTCAATAATCTAGTTCACATCACAATGTGATTTAACACCAATAGTTCACATCCTCATGTGATTTAACACTTTATAGTTCACATTGCCATTTGACCAATACCCAAAAAGGTTTACTAGAGTCAATAATCTAGTTCACATAGCCATGTGATTAACACTCAAAGAGTATTAAGGTGTGATCATGTTTTGCTTGTGAGAGAGGTTTAGTAAATGGGTCTGCCACATTCAGATCCGTATGTATTTTGCAAATTTCTATGTCTATAATGCTCTGCACGGAGCTACTCTAGCTAAATGCTCCCACTTTCAATATGTAGCCAGATCGAGACTCAGAGTCATCCAGATCGATGTCAAAGCTTGCATCGATGTAACTCTTTACGATGAACTCTTTATCACCTCCATAACCGAGAAATATTTCCTTAGTCCTCAAGCTACTAAGGATAATTTTGACCACTATCCGGTGATCTATTCCTGGATCACTATTGTACCTCCTTGCCAAACCCATGGCAAGGTACACAACAGGTTTTGTACACAGCATGGCATACTTTATAGAATCTATAGCTGATGCATAAGGAATGACTTTCATTCTCTCTATATTTTTCTGGCTTGGTCCGACTTTGAGTCTTACTCAACATCACACCTTACAAATCAGGCAAGAACTCCTTCTTTGACAGATCCATTTTGAACTACTTCAAAATCTTATCAAGGTATGTATTAATCGAAAGTCTTATCAAGCGTCATGATCTATCTCTATAGATCGTGCCCAATATGTAAGCAGCTTCACCGATGTCTTTTATTGAAAAACTCCTTTTAAATAATCCTTTATGCTTTACAGAAAATTCTACATCATTTCCGATCATCAATATGTCATTCACATATACTTATCAGAAATGTTGTAGTGCTCCCACTCACTTTCTTGTAAATACAGGCTTCACCGCAAGTCTGCATAAAACTATATGTTTTGATCAATTTATCAAAGCGTATATTCCAACTCCGAGATGCTTGCACCAGTCCATACATTAACCTTTGGAGCTTGCACACTTTGTTAGCACCTTTAGGATTGATAAAACCTTCTGATTGCATCATATACAACTCTTCTTTAATATATCTATTAGGGAATGCCGTTTTGTTATCCATTTGCCAGATTTCATAAAATGCGGCAATTGGTAACATGATTTTGACAGACTTAAGCATTGCTATGAGTGAGAAAATCTCATCGTAGTCAACACCTTGAACTTCTCGATGACCTTTCGCAACAAGTCGAGCTTTGTAGACAGTAACATTACTATCGGCGTCAGTCTTCCTCTTAAAGATCCATTTATTTTCAATGGCTTGCCGATCATCGAGCAAGCCAACCAAAGTCAACACTTTGTTCTCAAACATGGATCCCATCTCAGATTTCATGGCCTCAAGCCATTTTGCGGAATCTGGGCTCATCATCGCTTCCTCATAGTTCGTAGGTTCATCATGGTCTAGTAACATGACTTCCAGAATAGGGTTACCATACCACTCTGGTGCGGACCGTGCTCTGGTTGACCTACGAGGTTCAGTAGTAACTTGATCTGAAGTTTCATGATCATCATTATTAGCTTCCTCACTAATTGGTGTAGGAATCAGTGGAACTAATTTCTGTGATGAATTACTTTCCAATTCGGGAGAAGGCACAGTTACCTCATCAAGTTCCACTTTCCTCCCACTCACTTCTTTCGAGAGAAAACTCCATCTCTAGAAAGGATCCATTCTTAGCAACGAATATCTTGCCTTCGGATCTGTGATAGAAGGTGTACCCAACAGTTTCCTTTGGGTATCCTATGAAGACACATTTCTCCAACTTGTGTTCGAGCTTATCAGGTTGAAGTTTTTTCACATAAGCATTGCATCCCCAAACTTTAAGAAACGACAACTTAGGTTTCTTGCCAAACCATAATTCATACGGTGTCGTCTCAACGGAGTTAGATGGTGCCCTATTTAACGTGAATGTAGCTGTCTCTAATGCATAACCCCAAAAAGATAGTGGTAAATCGGTAAGAGACATCATAGATCGCACCATATCTAACAAAGTACGGTTACGACGTTCAGACACACCATTATGTTGTAGTGTAGCTGGTGGCGTGAGCTATGAAACTATTCCACATTGTTTCAAATGAAGACCAAACTCATAACTCAAACATTCGCCTCCATGATCAGATCGTAGAAACTTTATTTTCTTGTTACGATGATTGGAATTCTTTGAACTTTTCAAATGTTTCTGACTTGTGCTTCATCAAGTAGATATACACATATCTGCTCAAAACATCAATGAAGGTCAGAAAATTACGATACCCGCCGCGAGCCTCAACACTTATTGGTCCGTGATGGGCCTCGAACCCCTCGTTGGTTACCCCAAGTGGAAGGTGTAAGATGCAGTAAGTAGAAGTGTTTTCCCTTAGCAAAGATACCAAGGATCGAATCCCCAGAGACTCCTAGGTCCAACAAGTAGGTGTCAATTGCTACGGCGCCAGATTAGTAGCAATCAACGTGGACCTGCACATAGATACAAATAACTTTGCTCCCAACGAGTACAGAGAGGTTGTCAATCTCTCCGGCCTTGTAGTTCACAAAGGATTAAAAGCAATGATAGTAGTGATAGATAGTGTTTTGCAATAGTAAATAATAACGGAAAGTAAATAGCGGGTGTGATCAATGATGGTAATATGGACCGGAGTCTCATGATGTTCACTAGTGATGTCTCTCTCCCAAAAGACGATAAAACAACTATGTGAGGTAAACAAATTACAGCTGGGCAATTGATAGGACCACGAACGCAAACCAATGTTGACTACATTGCAAGAAAGGTTGAGGTTCAAAGCATGGGCGGTACGCCAAAGTAAGTAGACCGAAATCCATCAATATCTACTACTAATCATCCACCTTGAGATATCTATCCAGAACATCTCGCTGGTATTAAGTTGCGAGTCCCACCCATAGTGTAAACTCAATGCAACAGACAACTGCATTAAAAGAACTTTGTGTAAAGTAAACAATCCTTGCACCCGCGGGCACAAGCACCGTTGTTTTCCCCCTTGTGGCAACAGCACACCCCCTAGACTCATGTTTCTGTCACTCAAGCTAGTCATCGAGGGGCATGAATCCACAATCGAGCATAACGTTCCCTCTTGGAGTCACTACCTATTACTCGGCAAAAGCAATAAATAACAATGGAGAACATGCAAGAATTACTTATGAACAAAAATATAAAAGAGGTGAATCAAATATATTACTCAAGATCAATCTGAACATAATCTCATAATCCATCGGATCCCAGCAAACTCAACATAGCAACAGCATAAGGATTACATAGGTGCCTCGATCATGTAGGGTAGCTCACGAGGACTAATTAGTGAAGCACAAGAACGGGAGGAGAACATCACATAGCTACTGGTCATGGACTCATGGTCCAAGGGAGACTACTCACGAGTCATCTTGGAGGCGTCCATGGTGGTGGAGAAGCTCCCGGTGGTGATCCTCCCCTCCGGCAGGGTGCCGGGAAGAGTTCTCCTGGTGCTCCCGATCTTGGAAGCGGCGGCGGCGGCGGCGGAACAGAGATGGGATCGCGAAAAGAGTTCTTGTTCTGAGGGTTACAGAGGACCCTTTAAATATATGCCAAAGTAGGGCACCGGGGGAGTTTCGGGGGGCCCAGGCGCCCCCCGGCGCGGCCCGGGGGGGGGGGGGGGGCGCCGCCAGGGCGCCTGGAGCCCTGGTGCCCCCCCAGGCTGCCCTTCGGACGCAGTGTTGTTTCCGGAACACTGATTTTTTATATAATTTTTCTGGATTTTTCCGGGTAGTTCTCGAAACGTGAAAACCTAAAATACAAAAACAGCCGAAAACAGAAACTGGCACTGGGGTGCACGGGATTAGTAAGTTAGTCCAAATATGATCAAAAGTGTACGGAAGTGTATGAATATCATAGCAATATCACCCAAAAGTAGCATGGAGCAAGCAGAAATTATAGATACGTTTTGGACGTATCAACATCCCCAAGCTTAATTCCTGCTCGTCCTCGAGTAGGTAAATGATAACAAGAATAATTTCTGTGGTGACATGCTATTAACCATATAGGACTTTTTCATAGTCATATGACAAAAGCTTGCTGAGACAATGATTCTAAAGTAATTAAGTTGCCTCAAGAGAAAATCACAAATGACTGAAAGTTTTACAATATGAAACTAAAACATCAAAAAGATTTGCAATGAACATGATGTGCAAATATGATAAAGTGATATCTAGCTTGCCCCCTTTAGTGATGCAAAACATAAATGCAGGGGCACCTTCAAGGTTTAAGTGATGACTAGATACAATCATTTCAGAATAAACGATATCACAATCATGCAAAAGACAATGCTACTTTGGGACAATGCACATTACACTTAGAATGACAATCATGCTCTCAGTAGTTGGTGCTTGTTGTGCTAGAGCTTTTTATTTTGAAAACATGGAAGCAATTGTGTCAATGGTAGTAGTACTTCATATGTGTCATGCATAAGACATCCTATAAGTTGCAAGCCTCATGCATCGTATACCAATAGTGCTCGCACCTTGTCCTAATTAGCTCGGATTTCCATGGGTTATCATTGCATTGCATATGTTTCAACCTAGTGTCACAAAGGGGTACCTCTATGCCACCTGTACAAAGGTCCAAGGAGATAAATCGCATTTGATTTCTCGTTTTTGATAGATCTCAACTTGAGGACATCCATACCGGGACAACATAGAAAATAGATGATGGGTTCCTCTTTAATGCATAAGCATATTCTCATGAGAGATTGAGGATTAAGGTCCAAGCTAAAACTTCCACCATGATACATGGCTTTGGTTGGCGGCCCAATGTTCTTCTCTAACAATATGCATATTCATTCAACCCACGGCAAATCACCCTTACTTCAGACAAGACGAACATGCATAGCAACTCACATGATATTCAACAAAAGTGTGACAGTTGATGGCATCCCCAGAAACATGGTTACCGCTCAGCAAGCAACTTATAAGAAATAAGATACATAGGCAACATATTCTTTACCACAATAGTTTTTAGGCTACTTTCCCATGAGCTATGTATTGCATGGTTAGTTCTTAGTACTTGTGGAGGTTAGCAAAAGACTGGGAGCGACCAACTAAGAGAGCAATGACGGTCATAATCATGCAGAGCGACAAAACAATATTGAATCAGGCATGGTAGTTATATCGCTACTTAGAAATAAAAGATCATCAAGGCTTGACAGACTTTCTTTACAGTCTTAAATATGCGTGAGCATACGCCAAGTCAATCAAAATAAATTCTCGAAGGAAGATATTACTAAACCATACCACATCATAGGCAAACAAATCAAGTTGGTACTCCAATAACACATTGGGAACCCCCCAGCTATTTGAGATTAACCATAAGAAAACCTGAATTACTAAGCACCATCATGCAAGTAGCATCTTTATCATAGACACATTAACCAATGCAACGGAAGCAAACTCTCTTAATAAGTTGAGAATGATAATTAAAGAGAGTTCAAGCAACCAACTAGACAAAAGCTCTTTGAAAAGATAAGCATGAATACTAAGAGCAGAGCACGGTAGTAGCTATTTAAAAGACAAAGAACACACACAGCAAAGATAGACATGAAAATTCTATGTTATGTTCTAGGTAGAGGTGGAGCGTGTTTCTCTCCCACATAAAGAAATGCTGGGTTCCGACTCTTTATGAAAAACTAAAAAGAAAACTAAAAGCAAGACGCTCCAAGCATAGCACATAACACATGAAGTGATAAAAATATAGCGAAATGAAAGACGAACTGATAATGTTGATGGAGAAGGGGATGCACGGGGGCATCCCCAAGCTTAGACGCTTGAGTCTCCTTGAATATTTCTTGGGGGTGCACGGGGGCATCCCCAAGCTTGAGCGCTTGACACTCCCGAATCTTTTTATCATCTTCCCTCGCACACTTGAAAACTCCGTTCATACATAACTCATCATAATCTGATTAGCGAGGTTAGTACCCTTAATAAAATAATTATACCTTGCTGGAAATAAGGATATTCTTGAAGTTCTACTGTTTCTCAAGATTTCCAAAAGGTTTTTGCAAAGAAAAAGCAAGTTCTTGATTTGCAAAGTGAAGGTAAGGCAAAACAGGACAGAATCTGTGAAAAACAGAACAGCAGGCAGTAATTGATCTGTTCGGGATACTTCTGCAACTCAAATCAAAAAACTCAGAACAGACGCACGAAAGACAATTATATAGAGAACGCTGTCGAAAAAATTCAGACCAAAAAGATGATCCGGTGATTTTATACGATTTTTTCTATCCAAGGACAGAATCTGTTTGCTGGACAGCACCTCACAACTTTTGAACTTTCTAGCAATCGGAGGCTATACTTGGCACAAATATGAAAAGCAAAGATACAATGATGATACTACAGCAGTAAACAACATCAAGACACAACAAAAGCAAAAATTTTATTCATTGGGCTGCCTCCCAAAAACGCTTTCTTTTATGCCTTTAAGCTAGGCATAATGCATAGAGATCAAGTTGTATCAATTGAACCATCATCAAGATCATCAAAAAGCTCTTCAATAATACAACTAGTCTTAAGAGGACTCTCAAACAAAGGCCTCATAGAGATACTTCTAGGTAGAATACCAAAAGGATAAAAGTCAAGGGAAGATTCATTTATAAATTCATCAAAGATAGGTGTTTCTTCCAAAGTCTTTACAGTTTCAACCCCTTTGGCAATAGGTGGATTACTTTTAGAACGGGGAGCCTTTGTAACGTGAACGAACTTAGGCTCCCTCTTTGCCGGAGTTTCTACCTTTTTGGTTTTGATCGAGGAGAAAGTAGTTCCTAGAGTATGAAATATTTCCTCGATCTTATCTACCCCAGAAGAGTCCAAGTCATGGAATTTGACGGTCTCCAAAATTTTGAAAATTTTATGCATGGAGCTATCAAGTCTATTCAAATTCCCTTGGATCTTACGATCCAACTCATTCATCTTATTAATGCTTGGCATCTCTAGCTCTATTTTTTCAAGTTTTTTCATAACGTGAGCTAGGGTGATGTCCTATCGAATGTTAACAACAGGGAGATTCCCAACAAGATTTTCAATAATACTAAGAGACTCCCAAACTGGGGCCTCTAGGAAATTCCCATTGATAGCAGTATCTAGAATAAACCTATTCCAAGAAGTAATTCCAACATAAAAATTTCTAAGCAAGATAGTAGTAGGTTGCTTCTTGGTGGCTCTTTTTTCTGAATCATTAATTCTATACCAAGCATCTTTCAAACTTTCCCCACCTCTTTGTTTAAAGGTGAGAACTTCTGCCTCGTCAAAGACAAAAGGACCCGACATAATGATAACTAAAGAACAAGATAACTATTTTTGTGATTTTCGATAAAAGGAACTAAAGCAAAAATGAAAAGTAAACTAACAAGACTAAAAAGCAAAGGTAAAAGATAGCATGCAACTCCCCTATCCTGAAGAGTGGAGTCCCCGGCAACGGCGCCAGAAAATACTCCTTGATGGGCCTCGAACCCCTCGTTGGTTACCCCAAGTGGAAGGTGTAAGATGCAGTAAGTAGAAGTGTTTTCCCTTAGCAAAGATACCAAGGATCGAATCCCCAGAGACTCCTAGGTTCAACAAGTAGGTGTCAATTGCTACGGCGCCAGATTAGTAGCAATCAACGTGGACCTGCACACAGATACAAATAACTTTGCTCCCAACGAGTACAGAGAGGTTGTCAATCTCTCCGGCCTTGTAGTTCACAAAGGATTAAAAGCAATGATAGTAGTGATAGATAGTGTTTTGCAATAGTAAATAATAGCGGAAAGTAAATAGCGGGTGTGATCAATGATGGTAATATGGACCGGAGTCTCATGATGTTCACTAGTGATATCTCTCTCCCAAAAGACGATAAAACAGCTATGTGAGGTAAACAAATTACAGCTGGGCAATTGATAGGACCACGAACGCAAACCAATGCTGACTACATTGCAAGAAAGGTTGAGGTTCAAAGCATGGGCGGTACGCCAAAGTAAGTAGACCAAAATCCATCAATATCTACTACTAATCATCCACCTTGGGATATCTATCCAGAACATCTCGCTGGTATTAAGTTGCGAGTCCCACCCATAGTGTAAACTCAATGCAACAGACAACTGCATTAAAAGAACTTTGCATAAAGTAAGCAATCCTTGCACCCGCGGGCACAAGCACCGTTGTTTCCCCCTTGTGGCAACAGCACATCCCCTAGACTCATGTTTCTGTCACTCAAGCTAGTCATCGAGGGGCATGAACCCACAATTGAGCATAACGTTCCCTCTTGGAGTCACTACCTATTACTCGGCCAAAGCAGTAAATAACAACGGAGAACATGCAAGAATTACTTATGAACAAAAATATAAAAGAGGTGAATCAAATATATTACTCAAGATCAATCTGAACATAATCTCATAATCCATCGGATCCCAGCAAACTCAACATAGCAACAGCATAAGGATTACATAGGTGCCTCGATCATGTAGGGTAGCTCACGAGGACTAATTAGTGAAGCACAAGAACGGGAGGAGAACATCACATAGCTACTGGTCATGGACTCATGGTCCAAGGGAGACTACTCACGAGTCATCCGGGAGGCGTCCATGGTGGTGGAGAAGCTCCCGGTGGTGATCCTCCCCTCCGGCAGGGTGCCGGGAAGAGTTCTCCTGGTGCTCCCGATCTTGGAAGCGGCGGTGGCGGCGGAACAGAGATGGGATCGCGAAAAGAGTTCTTGTTCTGAGGATTACGGAGGACCCTTTAAATATATGCCAAAGTAGGGCACCGGGGGAGTTTCGGGGGGCCCAGGCGCCCCCCGGCGCGGCCCAAGGGGGGGGGGGCGCCGCCAGGGCGCCTGGAGCCCTGGTGGCCCCCCCAGGCTGCCCTTCGGACGCAGTGTTGTTTCCGGAACGCTGATTTTTTATATAATTTTTCTTGATTTTTCTGGGCAGTTCTCGAAACGTGAAAACCTGAAATACAAAAACAGCCGAAAACAGAAATTGGCACTGGGGTGCACTGGATTAGTAAGTTAGTCCAAATATGATCAAAAGTGTATGGAAGTGTATGAATATCATAGCAATATCACCCAAAAGTGGCATGGAGCGAGCAGAAATTATAGATACGTTTTGGACGTATCAGTCCGCATACATCTGTATGTATGATTTCCAATAAGTCAGTTGTTTGATCCATTGTTCTGGAGAACGGAGTTTTAGTCATCTTTCCCATGAGGCATGGTTCGCAAGCACCAAGTGATTCATAATCAAGTGATTCTAAAAGCCCATCAGCATGGAGTTTCTTCATGCGCTTTACACCAATATGACCTAAACGGTAGTGCCACAAATAAGTTGCACTATCATTATCAACTTTACATCTTTTGGCTTCAATATTATGAATATGTGTATTACTACGATCGAGATCCAACAAACTATTTTCATTGGGTGTATGACCATCGAAGGTTTTATTCATGTAAATAGAATAACAATTATTCTATGTCTTTAAATGAATAACCGTATTGCAAAAAACATGATCAAATCATGCTCAACGCAAATGCCAAATAACATTTATTTAGGTTTAACACTAATCCCGAAAGTACAGGGAGTGTGCGACGATGATCATATCAATATTGGAACTACTTCCAACACACATCGTCACCTCACCCTCAACTAGTCTCTGTTTATTCTACAACTCCTATTTCGAGTTACTAATCTTAGCAACCGAATAAGTATCAAATAACCAGGGGCTACTATGAACACTAGTGAGCTACACATTATCAATATGTATATCAAGTATACCTTGGTTCACTTTGCCATCCTTCTTATCCACCAAATATATAGGGCAGTCCCACTTCAAATGACCATTTATTTTGTAGTAGAAGCACTTAGTTTCAGGCTTGAGTTTAGCTGTGGGTTTCTTCACGGGATTGACAACTTGCTTGTCATTCTTCTTGAAGTTCCCCTTCTATCCCTTTGCCCTTTACTTGAAACAAGTGGTCTTGTTAACCATCAACACTTGACGCTCTTTCTTAATTTCTACCTTCGTCGATTTCAGCATCGCGAAGACCTTGGGAATTACTTTCGTCATCCCTTGCATATTATAGTTCATCACGAAGTTCTTCTAACTTGGTGATAGTGAATAGAGAACCTTTTCAATTAATATCTTATCCGGAAGATTAACTCCCACTTGATTCAAGCAATTATAGTACCCAGACAACCTGAGCACATGCTCACTGGTTGAGCTATTCTCCTCCATCTTGTAGGCAAAGTACTGTCAGAGGTCTTATACCTCTTGACACGGGCATGAGTATGAAATAATAATTTCAACTCTTGGAACATCTTATATGCTCCATGGCGTTCAAAATGTTTTTGAAGTCCCGGTTCTAAGCCGTAAAGCATGGTGCACTAAACTATTAAGTAGACATCATATTGAGCTTTGCCAAACATTCATAACGTTTGTATCTGCTCCTGCAATAGATCTGTCACCTAGCGGTGCATCAAGGACATAGTACTTCTGTGCAGTAATGAGGATAATCCTCAGATCACGGACCTAGTCCGCATCATTGCTACTAACATCTTTCAACTTATATTTCTCTAGGAACATATACAAATAAACAGGGAGCTACATCGCGAGCTATTGATCTACAACATAGATATGCTAATACTAACATGACTAAGTTCATGATAAATTAAAGTTCAATTAATCATATTACTAAAGAACTCCCACTTAGATAGACACCCCTCTAGTCATCTAAATGATCATGTGATCCAAATCAACTAAACCATATCCGATCATCACGTGAGATGGAGTAGTTTTCAATGGTGAACATCTTATGTTGATCATATCTACTATATGATTCACGCTCGACCTTTCGGTCTCCAGTGTTCCGAGGCCATGTCCGTACATGCTAGGCTCGTCAAGTTTAACCCGAGTATTCTGCATGTGCAAAACTGTCTTACACCCGTTGTATTTGAACGTAGAGCTTATCACACCCGATCATCACGTGGTGCCTCGGCACGACGAACTGTCGCAACGGTGCATACTCAGGGAGAACACTTGTACCTTGAAATTTTTGTAAGGGGTCATCTTATAATGCTACCACCGTACTAAGGATAATAAGAAGCATAATAAGATAAACATCACATGCAATCAAAATATGTGACATGATATGGCCATCATCATCTTGTGCTTTTGATCTCCATCTCCAAAGCATCCTCATGATCTCCATCGTCACCGGCTTGACACCATGATCTTCATCGTAGCGTCGTGGTTGTCTCGCCACCTATTGCTACTACTACTATCGCTAACTCATAGTGGTAAAGTAAAGCAATTACATGGCCTTCGCAATTCATAAAGAGACAACCATAAGGCTCCTGCCGGTTGCCGATAATTTACAAAACATGATCATCTCATACAATAACGTATAACTCATCACGTCTTGATCATATCACATCACAACATGCCCTGCAAAAACAAGTTAGACATCCTCTACTTTGTTGTTGCAAGTTTTACGTGCCTGCTACAGGCTTAGCAAGAACCGTTCTTACCTACGCATACAAAAACCACAATGATTTTTCGTCAAGTATGTGCTGTTTTAACCTTCACAAGGACCGGGCGTAGCCACACTCGACTCAACTAAAGTGAGAGAAACAGACACCCGCCGATCACCTTTAAGCAACGAGTGCTCGTAACAGTGAAACTAGTCTCGCGTAAGCATACGCGTAATGTCGGTCCGGGCCGCTTCATCTCACAATACCGCTGAATCAAAGTATGACATGCTGGTAAGCAGTATGACTATTATCGCCCACAACTCATTGTGTTCTACTCGTGCATATCATCTACGCATAGACCTGGCTCATGATGCCACTGTTGGGAAACATAGTATTTCAAAATTTTCCTACGATCACGCAAGATCTATCTACTAGAAGCATATCAACGAGCGGGGAGAGTGTGTCTACGTACCCTCGTAGACCGGAAGCGGAAGCGTCTAGTGACGCGGTTGCTGTAGTCAAACGTCTTCGCCATCCAACTGATCCAAGCACCGAACGTACGGCACCTCCGCGTTCAGCACACGTTCAGCTCGATGACGTCCCACGAGCTCTTGATCCAGTTGAGCTTCACGGGAGAGTTTCGTCAGCATGACGGCGTGGTGACGAAGATGATGAAGCTACCGGCGCAGGGCTTCGCCTAAGCACTGCAACGATATGACCGTGGTGTGTTTCTGTGGAGGGGGCATCGTACACGGCTAAAACAATGTTGCTTCTATGTCTTTGGGTGCCCCCTGCCCCCATATATAAAGTAGCAAGGGGGGAGCTGCGGCCAGCCCTATAGGGCGCGCCAGGAGTAGGATTCCTACTCCTAGTAGGAATAGGAATCCCCTTTCCTATTCCTACTAGGAGTAGGAAAGGAAGAAGAAGGAGGAGAAGGAAGGAGAGGGGCGCCTCCCCCCACTCCTAGTCCAACTAGGATTCCTAGGGGGGTGCGGCCAGCCCTATGGGCTGCCTCTCTCTTTTCCCTCAAGGCCCACCATGGCCCATACTCCCCCGGGGGGTTTCGGTAACCCCCCTGGCACTCTGGTTTTCTCCGATAACACCCGGAACACTTCCGGTGTCTGAATATAGTCGTCCAATATATCAATCTTTATGTCTCAGACATTCCGAGACTCCTCGTCATGTCCGTGATCTCATCCGAGACTCCTAACTACCTTTGGTACATCAAAACTCATAAACTCATAATACCGATCGTCATCGAACATTAAGCGTGCGGACCCTACAGGTTTGAGAACTATGTAGACATGACCGAGACTCATCTCCGATCAATAAACAATAGCGGAACCTGGATGCTCATATTGGTTCCTACATATTCTATGAAGATCTTTATCGGTCAAACCGCATAACAACATACGTTGTTCCCTTTGTCATCGGTATGTTACTTGCCCAAGATTCGATCATTGGTATCGTCATACCTAGTTCAATATCGTTACCAGAAAGTCTCTTTACTCGTTCCGTAATGCATCATCCCGCAACTAACTCATTAGTCACATTGCTTGCAAGGCTTATAGTGATGTGCATTACTGAGAGGGCCCAGAGATACCTCTCCGACACTCGGAGTGACAAATCCTATTCTTGATCTATGCCAACACCACAAACACCTTCGGAGACACCTGTAGAGCATCTTTATAATCACCCAGTTATGTTGTGTCGTTAGATAGCACACAAGGTGTTCCTTCGGTATTCGGGAGTTGCATAATCTCATAGTCATAGGAACATGTATAAGTCATGAAGAAAGCAATAACAGTAAAACTAAACGATCAAGTTGCTAAGCTAACAGATGGGTCTTGTCCATCGCATCATTCTCCTAATGATGTGATCCCGTTGATCAAATGACAATTCATGTCTATGGCTAGGAGACATAACCATCTTTGATCAATGAGCTAGTCTAGTAGAGGCATACTAGGGACACTCAATTTTGTCTATGTATTCACACATGTACTAAGTTTCCGGTTAATACAATTCTAGCATGAATAATAAACATTTATCATGATATAAGGAAATAAATAATAAATTTATTATTGCCTCTAGGGCATATTTCCTTCAAGGGCATCTCCAAAGGAGACCCTCAAAGCTCCGCTATATGTCTAGATTATGGTGTTCGGACCATTTGTGTCAACTTTTGTCATCCAATGGGGACTCTCGTCGGTCCGTGAAGTGGTCCGGACATTCGTTTTTCGGAAAGTCTAAGACAAAAATTGGAATCTTTGTGGGAGTCCAGACATGTAATCCTACTTGACTAATACGAAGCCTCCACATGGTCCTCCTCTTTTTTCTCTATCTTCGCATGCATGGTCTCCCTCTCGCCTCTCTCCTTGCAATCAAATATCACTCCATAATATCTCGCCACATGCATGGTCCCCACCTACTTTCTCTCCTGCTAGCCGGATTACTTTGTGAATAGCATTGGATGACAACTTCCTACATCATGTCTGCGGACCACGTCCAAACATAAAAGCGGACATTTACCGTTTCCATTTGCGGGTCAGCGTTGCAGAAGCCCTTAGTTCTACTAGCAAATATGCCGGTGCTTTGCAACGGCAGATAAAAATATCTTACCCCTCTAGCTTAATAAGTATGACGCAAGATCTCCACATATCCTACTTCACGCCCTCGTTGGCAATGGTCTTGGTGTCCACATAATCACTGTCCATCTAAACATGGTACCTCAATCGCCGCTTGTCCTCCTTCAAGCCCTTGTAGGCGATGGTCTTGGTGTCCACCATCACAATGCATCTAAACATGATCAATCATAAGGAGGCTAACAAACATCGATGCCCTCATGGGTGCGGATTCCATACAAACAGGTGCCTAATGCACACCCACGACAACACTCTCCAGCACGCCCGCGGCATGCTTTCTGTGAACACCTTTTATACGAAAACCATAAACTTTGAAGCACAATCCGCCTACACTCTCTGCTATTAGCCCTTTGTTGTACATGTGTTCTCTCAAATATTTACCTTTGATAGCCAATCATCTGTTTTGCACTCTCTTTCCTCCACGGCATGACTATTTTTTGTTCCACCGTTATATTGTTTGCATATATAGTTGGACCATAATTAGTGGCTGAAATTGTGAGGAGTTTCATAATTGGGTGGAGCCTCTTGTTGTATGAGCTGCTATATAAGAAACGAGGGTACGCAACCTAGTTACTTCTTACCTCCTCGGGAATAAAATTGTGAGGACATATCTCTAGATTTTGCTTAGCCGTAAGATATTGTATATGGAAAGTTACTAATGATTAACCACACTATTTACTTGATCAAACTGGCACGCACAATCATCATACAATCTTGATCTATCTCTATTAAATTTACTACCTTCCTGTTTGTGCATGTAGGCATATTAGCTTTCGTTATGAATGGACCCCAATAGTTGGCGATCAGTCACCGGGGAGGGGCTTGCATCGAATGAGTTGTTTTTTGAAACTTGGAACATCCCATTCCATTAACCAATGTGCTGCGCCAGATCGTGGGCAACCAAATCATGGATGAAGGTAGGTGCATCACCCGGCCAAACGACTTTTTTATTCTTCGATAAAGGGCATTTTTATTATCTCAAAGTGTAGTATCAAGCCGATACAAAGCATTTGGAGTATCACCTGGCCTCTGCATAACTAGGATGCACACAACCAAACACCAAAATTCAGAAAAAAAGAAAGAAGAAAAAAACGACAATTCAGCAACAATAGAGTCCTATAGACCGACACTATGCCTATGTCGAAATGGTTGATGGACCAATCTGGAGATTATGCTGCCACCCATGTTGGGTAAAAACCTCCGTAGCCACCTGCTCCAATCACGTACACACTGTCTTGAATAGCGATTGGTGCTTCGCACATTGTAGCATGACCACATACAAAGCGAGTGCATCCAACAAAAAATAACCTGCAGGGGAGAAGCATTTTTGTCATTAAAAATCAAATCGTTCCTAAATAGCCAAAGCGACCATACTAAGGCGTACACTCCCACCCTTATTAGTGTTTTGAACCTATCTGAAATACCGTCCAACCAATGACCAAAAATATTGACAACACTTGTGTGCGGATACAAATTCGATGCTATTTGGATGACTGACCACGTAGAACGCGCAAACTTGCATTGAAAAATGAGGTGTTTGATTGTCTCATCATGAGTACAAAAACAACACTTCTTACTTCATGGCTAGTTGCATTGTGCGAGGTTGTCTTTGGTTAGCACAACACCTCTACGAAGATACCACATGACTATTTTAACTTTTAGTGGAATCTTTGCCTTCGAGCTTTTCCTTTTATTGCTCACCAGTACCTCGGAATGCGTAAGCGCACGATACATTGAGTCTACCGTGAAAGACCCTAATTTAGTAAGGTTCCAGCGAAACACATCACAACCTTGCGTCAGGTTAATCAGATCCAGACAAGATAAGAGATTATGCCATGACATAAGCCGGGCGCCAACCAAATCCCGCCTAAACGAGATATTCGGCGGGGATGAGCTGAGCACCTGCGCAAGAGTATTGTTCTTATCGCGAGCAATGTTGTACAAGGCTGGATATTGTTCTCGGAGACTGGAATTGCCGAGCCAGATGTCTTCCCAGAAATGAATCTTCGACCCGTCCTTTATCGCGAAAGACCGAAATCGAAGGAGTTGTTTCTTTGCCGCCATTAGGCCAGCCCAAAAGTATGAGTCTCCAGGTTTCCAATATGCCCGAGACACCGCCTTTTGGCCTAGATACTTGTTGCACATCATTGTTTGCCAAACACCATCCTTAGTAAGAAGTTTGAACAACCATTTACTAAGTAGGGCCTTATTCTTGACCTACAAGTCATGAATTCCAAGGCCACCTTGGTCTTTCGGCTTACAAACCCCGCTCCATTTGGTCAGCAGGTATTTGTTCTTTTCGCCATCTCCTTGCCAAAAGAATCTAGACCTAAAATAGTCCAATCTTTGCAAGACCCCTTTTGGGAGTTGTAAGAAAGAAAGCATATAGAGAACCATATTTGTGAGGACATAATTTAGCAAAACCAGTCATCCTCCAACAGAGAGCAACTCGCCTTTCCAACCGCTCAACTGTTTTGCTAGCCGCTCCTCTACATGCTTCCACTCCGCAATGGTGAGACGTCAATAATCAATCGGTATTCCCAGATATTTGATCGGGAATTGGCCAAGTGCGCAACCAAACAGGTTGGCATAATCGGCCGCCGCCTCCACGGCTTCTCCAAAGCAAAACACTTCGCATTTATAGAAGTTAATTTTAAGACCTGACATTTGCTCAAACACTGACAACGGGAGTTTCATGTTTCGAGCCTTTTCCAGGTCATGTTCCATCAAAAGTATTGTGTCATCAGCATATTGCAGAATAGAGAGGCCACCATCCACAAGGTGTGGCACTACTCCAGCAATTTGGCCATCCTGCTTGGCGCGCTCAATCAGAATAGCCAACATGTCAGCCACAATTTTAAATAACATTGGGGACATGGGGTCACCCTGCCGTCGTCCTCTTTTTGTCTAGAACTAATGACCTACATCATCATTGACTTTGATGGCCACACTACCTCGAGTTACAAATTTTTGGATCCACTGGCACCATTTTTAAGAGAAACCTTTCATCCTTAGGGCCTATTGGAGGAAAGACCATTTGACCTTGTCACAGGACTTTCAAAGTCAATTATGAATACTACTCCACTCAAGTTTTTCCGATGCATCTCGTGGACGGTCTCATGCAGGATTACTAGGCCATAAAGTATATTCTTTCCTTGCATGAAAGCCGTTTGAGATGGTTGGACAACATGGTTAGCTACCGAGTTAAGCCTATTCGTAGCCACTTTGGTGAAAATCTTGAACCTGACTTTAAGAAGGCATATGGGTCTGAACTTCTGGATCCGTTCAGCCTCCTTAATCTTTTGCAACAAAACTATCTCGCCAAAATTAAGACTAAATAGCTCAAGTCAGTCATCATGAAGACAATTGAACAACTCCATAAGGTCAGCCTTGATGGTATCCCAGAAATTCTAATAGAATTCTGCGGGGAAACCATCTGGGCCTGGAGCTTTGTTATGTTCCATTTGGAACACTTCAGCTCTCACCTCCTCTTTCGAGAATGGTGCCATCAAGATATCGTTTTCTTCTGTCGTTACTTGTGGAATGTCATCTGTTCGGATGTCGTCAAGGGTGAAATTCCCTTCAGCCAGCACTCCGAACAGAGATTTGTAGTAGTTGGTGATATACTTTTTGAGATCCTCCTGACCTTCGATCCGCCCATCATCTTCTTGGAGACTATAAATACATTTCTTCCTATGCCGCCCATTAACGACCAATTGGAAGTATCTTGTATTACTATCACCCATCAAAATGAAATTGGCTTTGGATCTCTGTTAGTATTTGATCTCCTCTTCTTGCAGTAGACGAGCAATCTTCTCATTGGATTGATTTTTTTAATTCAATCTCTTGTTGAGATAAGATGAGCGTCTCTGCAATTTTGTCGAGGTCATCAATAATGGTAGAGAGACATTGTTTTACTTTTTTATAAATACCGTTCGTATGTTTTGCCCATCCAGAGAGGTGTTGCCTCATGGCCCTTACTTTAAAGTTCTATCTCTGAATAGGTGTACGACCAAGAGCGGGCCTCTCCCAAATATTCTTGATCATGTCTACAAATCCGTCCCTATGCACCCATCCCAATTCAAATTTGAAAGGGCGTCGGCTAGCTGGGTTCGTAGAATTAGAATCCAGAATGATGGGTGCATGATCCGATAAAGCATCGATACGCTCCAGGGCTCGCACAGTTACTAGAGGAAATTTTTAGTCCCCATTAGATATCCATGAGCACCCTATCAAGCTTCTCGTATGTCGGCACGTGTCGGTTATTAGCCCAAGTGAACTGCCATCCCGACATACTGGCCTCCCGAAGATCCAAACTGTCTATCACAACATTGAATAGGAAAGGCCAATGAGTGTCAAAATGGTCATTATTTTTTTCTTCTTGATACCTAAGCATATTAAAGTCCCCTCCAATAAGCATTGGATGCTGGTTATCCTTAGCTAGATTTACCAATTCCCGAAGGAAGGCGAACTTATGCTCATCTTCGGCAGCCCCATAGACAGCGACAAGAGTCCATGTAAAATTATCAACTCTGTTTCTTTGGTGAAATTTTATATGAAATTCACCGATTGAAAAAGCTAACAAGTCCATGAATGTTGTCAGTATCCCAAGAAGGATTCCACCAGACCTTGTACGAGCTGGTAGACTATGCCATGTGTAGTCAAAACCACCTGATAGGTGATCGAGGACATGTGGGCGAAAGTCACACTTACGAGCCTCCAAAATTGCCAAAAAATCCAAACTATGTTCCCGTACACAATCACCAATGTGTTTATGTTTAGCCAAGTGTGATAGACCTCTACTATTCCAAAACATGCCTCTCATGTGGAAACTCGGATTGGTGTGGAACTCTTCGCCTTCTTGAGCGGTTTTTGTTTCTTTTTAGAGGCGTGTGATTTAGATTTCCGTGAAGATGCTGCGAAGTCACATAACATGGACCTAGGTCTTGAGTCCTCCAATACAACCTTGGTAACCTCACCAACCAAGTGGGAGATTAGCGGACCATCATATTTGGCATCCGCTTCATCATTATCCTCGGTTTCTGAGTCAGGAATCGTGGTATTACACTTCGGAGAAACTTTTAAACGTTCGATCTCCATATGTTTAAGTACCCCAACCGATAGATTAATATCATTATCATTCTTTCCCATAGAGACCTCCACGTTATTTAAGCTGTTATAAATGCGAGTACCTAAAAAGGAAAGAAATGATTTAATGGAAGAGGTACCTGGCGTGGAGTCCAAATTTCTCGAGGCCTGGTGGTGCATTACCTTCGCTAGTGCATGCTGATACGTCCAAAACGTATCTATAATTTCTGCTTGCTCCATGCTTCTTTTGTGTGATGTTGCTATGATATTGATGCACTTCCATACACTTTTGATCATATTTGGACTAACCTATTAACTCAGTGCACCACAGTGCCAGTTCCTGTTTTCTGCTGTTTTTCTATTTCAGGTTTCCCCCATATTAAAAGTGCTCCAAAAATTCCAGGAAAAATATAGGAAAAATCAGCGTACAGGAAGCTTCGCGAAGAACCAAATATGGGCCAGAGGGGAGCCAGGGGAGGCCCAGGCGGCCACCTGGCGCGGCCCCACCCCTGGCCGTGCCAGGGGGCGCCTGGGGCCCCTGCTCCGCCTCTGGCTGTCCCCCTTCGCCTATATATCCCTCTCGTCCTGAAACCCTCAAGGACATAACCCTTTTTCGCGATCTCGCCTCTGTTCCGCCGCCGCAGCGCTTCCAAGATCGGGAGCATCAGGAGAACTCTTCCCGGCACCCTGCCGGAGGGGAGAACCACCACCGGGAGCTTCTCCACCACCATGGACGCTTCCCGGATGAGTCGTGAGTAGTCCACCTTGGACCATGGGTCCATTATCAGTAGCTATGTGATGTTCTCCTCCCCTCTTTGCTCTTCATGGTTTAGACCTCGTGAGCTGCCCTACATGATCGAGGCACATATGTAATCTTTCTTCTGTTGCTTTGCTGAGTTTGCTGGGATCTGATGGATTATGAGACTATGTTCAGATTGTGTTTGAGTAATATATTTGATTCACCTCTTTTATATCTTTGTTCTTGAGTAATTCTTGCATGTTCTTCGTTGCTGTTTATTGCTTTGGCCAAGTAGTAGGTAGTAACTCCAAGAGGGAGCGTTATGCTTGATTGTGGGTTCATGCCCCCTGATGACTAGCTTGAGTGACAGAAACATGAGTCTAGGGGATGTGCTGTTGCCACAAGGGAGAAAACAACGGTGCTTGTACTTGCGGGTGCAAGGATTGTTTACTTTACGCAAAGTTCTTTTAATGCAGTTGTTTGTTGCTTTGAGTTTACACTTTGGGTGGGATTCACAACTTAATACCAGCGAGATGTTCTGGATAGATATCTCAAGGTGGATGATTAGTAGTAGATGCAGATGGATTTCGGTCTACTTGCCTTGGCGTACCGCCCATGCTTTTGAGCCTCTACCTTTCTTTACAGCATAGTTAGCATTGGTTTGCGCACATAATCCTATCAATTGCCCAGCTGTAATTTGTTTACCTCGCTTTGCTATTTTATCGTCTTTTGGGAGAGAGACATCACTAGTGAACATCATGGGACCCCGGTCCATATTACCACCGCTGATCACACCTTCTATTTACTTCCTGTTTTTATTTCCTAGTTGCAGTCATAGCTATCATTATTATCTCTTGTGTTTGATCCTTTGTAAACAACAAGGCCAGAGGGATTGGCAACCTCTCTGTACTCATTGGGAGCAAAGTTATCTGTATCTGTGTGCAGGTCCCGTCAACCGCTAAGTTTCTGGTGCCGTTGACACCTACTTGTCGACCCTCGGAGTCTCACGGGATTCGATCCTTGGTATCTTTGCCAAGGGAAATTTGCCGCTACGCTACATCTCAACCTTCCACTTGGGGTAACCAACGAGGGGCGAGAAGCCATCACATGCTCATCTGTCGGAGAAGGACCATACGCGGAGACTAGGTGGCGGTTACTACGTCGAGGGGGTGAAGCCGAACCTCCAGACATAGTATCCACTGGTGTCGCCTGGTGGGCTATTGGAGAAGGTTGCGGAATCACCCTTGTCCCAAAGGTCGGTGAAGAAAAACGTGTTGCCGGACCCATCGGAAAAGTGGCAATGGGTGTTGTGACAAAAGGACCCATACGTCGCTAATGTGCCCGCAACATTATTACATGACCGAGGGCAATAACCAACAAAAAAATGTGTAGCATAGCCAACACTTCAATCTCCCTAAACAGGACACCATTCATCGCAAGATCGAAACACTTCGAATTGTTGATGGCTTGGACCAGCAGCTTTGCATCTGTTTCAACCATGACATTGGTCATCCCCAATTGTATGGTCTGATTCATAGCCTGGACACATGACACTGCCTCCGCTTGTAAACTTTCTTGAGCATGGTCTATTGATACGTCTCCAACGTATCTACAATATTAGATTGTTCCATGCTATTATATTATCCTTCTAGGATGTTTTATGGGCTTATATATACACTTTTATATGATTTTTGGGACTAACCTATTAACATAGAGCCCAGCGCCAGTTTCTGTTTTTTCCTTGTTTTTGAGTTTTACAGAAAAGGAATATCAAACGGAGTCCAATTGACGTGCCAATTTTTGATGATTTTTTCTGGACCAAAAGAAGCCCCCGAAGTAATAGAGTTGGGCTAGGAGAGCCACGGGCTACCCACGAGGGTGGGGGGCGTGCCCACCCCAAGTGGTGGCGCCCCCCTATCTTGTGGACAGCCCGGAGACCCCCTGACTTGTGCCCTACGCCAAATATCGTATAAATACGGAAACCTCCGGAAAATAACCTAGATCGGGAGTTCTGCCGCCGAAAGCCTCTGTTGCCACCGAAAACCAATCTAGACCTGTTCTGGCACCCTGCCGGAGGAGGGAATCCCTCTCCGGTGGCCATCTTCATCATCCCGACGCTCTCCATGACGAGGAGGGAGTAGTCCACCCTCGGGGCTGAGGGTAAGTATCAGTAGCTATGTGTTTCATCTCTCTCTCTCTCTCTCACGTTCTTGAGATGGCACGATCTTGATGTATCGCGAGCTTTGCTATTATAGTTGGATCTTATGATGTTTCTCCCCATCTACTCTCTTGTGATGAATTGAGTTTTCCCTTTGAAGTTATCTTATCGGATTGAGTCTTTAAGGATTTGAGAACACTTTACGTATGTCTTGCATGTGCTTATCTGTTGTGACAATGGGATATCACGTGATCTACTTGATGTATGTTTTGGTGATCAACTTGCGGGTTCCGTGACGTTGGGAATCTATGCATAGGGGTTGGCACACGTTTTCTTCTTGACTCTCTGGTAGAAACTTTGGGGCACTCTTTGAAGTTCTATGTGTTGGTTGAATAGATGAATCTGAGATTGTGTGATACATATCATATAATCATGCCCTCGGATACTTGAGGTGACAATGGAGTATCTAGGTGACATTAAGGTTTTGGTTGATTTGTGTCTTAAGGTGTTATTCTAGTACGAATTCTATGATTGATCGAACGGAAAGAATAGCTTCGTGCTATTTTACTACAGACTCTTGAATAGATTGATCAGAAAGAATAACTTTGAGGTGGTTTCGTACCCTACCATAATCTCTTCATTTGTTCTCCGCTATTAGTGACTTTGGAGTGACTCTTTGTTGCATGTTGAGGGATAGTTATATGATTTAGTTATGTTATTATTGTTGAGAGAACTTGCACTAGTGAAAGTATGAACCCTAGGCCTTGTTTACTATAATTGCAACACCGTTTATGCTCACTTTTATCTTTAGTTACCTTGTTGTTTTTATATTTTCAGATTACAAAAACCTATATCTACCATCCATATTGCACTTGTATCACCATCTCTTCGCCGAACTAGTGCACCTATACAATTTACCATTGTATTGGGTGTGTTGGGGACACAAGAGACATTTTGTTATTTGGTTGCAGGGTTGTTTGAGAGAGAGCATCTTCATCCTACGCCTCCCACAGATTGATAAACCTTAGGTCATCCACTTGAGGGAAATTTGCTACTGTCCTACAAACCTCTGCACCTGGAGGCCCAACAACCTCTACAAGATGAAGGTTGTGTAGTAGACATCAAGCTCTTTTCTGGCGCTGTTGCCGGGGAGGTGAGTGCTTGAAGGTATATCTTTAAATCTTGCAATCGAATCTTTTAGTTTCTTGTTTTATCACTAGTTTAGTTTATAAAAGAAAACTACAAAAAAATGGAATTGAGGTTACCTCATATGCTTCATCTTTTTAATATCTTTCCTGAAAATTATGGGAAGGAAAATTGTGCTCAAGTACTAGAAGAAGAATTACATAGAATGCTTGGCATAAAATATGTGAATGATGAGCATGATTTCAATGTTGTTAGTATGAATTCTTTGAATACCCATGATGCTAATGATATGCAAAGCCACAAGCTTGGGGATGCTATGTTTGATGAAGATGATATGTTTAGCCCACCAAGTCTTGATGAGAAAATTTATTATGATGAAAGCATGCCTCCTATTTATGATGATTATATTGATGAAAGTGGATTTGAAGAGGTCATGACTTTATTTAGTGATGAATCCACTATTTCGGAAGAGGTTCCAATTGATTATGAGAACAAAGTTGCTATCTATGACGATTATTGTGATGACTTGTATGCTATTAAGAATAATTATAACCATGAAACTTGTCATCATGATTTTATTTTTCAATTGGATTATGCTTCACATAATAGTTATTTTGTTGAGTTTGCTCCCACTACTA
Organism: Secale cereale; assembly: GCA_902687465.1. Taxonomy (NCBI): domain Eukaryota; kingdom Viridiplantae; phylum Streptophyta; class Magnoliopsida; order Poales; family Poaceae; genus Secale; species Secale cereale. The sequence continues at coordinate 719,999,013 of LR738710.1, read as the reverse complement.
TGAATGAGAAGAATTTTGCTTATGTGGAGAGTAGTAAAATTTCTATGCAAGTAGATCATGAAAAGAATGCTTTATGTGTTGGTTATATGGTTGAATTCATTCATGATGCTACTGAAAATTATTATGAGGGAGGAACATATACTTGTAGGAATTGCAATAATATCAAGTTTCCTCTCTATGTGTTGAAAATCTTGAAGCTATGCTTGTTTTGCTTTCCTATGCTAGTTGATTCTTGTTCCCATAAGTTGTTTGCTCACAAAATCCCTATGCATAGAAAGTGGGTTAGACTTTAATGTGCTAGTCACATTCTTCATGATGCTCTATTTATGTTTCAATTCTTATCTTTCATGCGAGCATCATTGAAATCATTGTGCCTAGCTAGGGGCGTTAAACGATAGCACTTGTTGGGAGGCAACCCAATTTTATTTTCTTTGCTTTTGCTTCTGTTTAGGAATAAAATATTTCATCTAGCTTCTATTTAGATGTGGTTTTGTGTTTTAATTAGTGTTTGTGCCAAGTGGAACCTTTGGGAAGACTTGTGTGAAGTTTATGCGATCATGCTGTAAAAAACAGAAACCATAGCGCTCATGAGATTAGCTACCATTTTTTTTATAGAAGAGTGCTTGTAAATTGATTCTTTTTGAAGATGATTAATAGACAAAATCCTCAGGTTTACCAATTTATTTCAGAATTTTTAGAGTTACAGAAGTATTCGAAAGTTACAGATTGCTACAGACTATTCTGTTTTTGACAGATTCTGTTTTCTATGTGTTGTTTGCTTATTTTGATGAAACTATGAGTAGTATCGGAAGGTATAACCATAGCGAAGTTGGAATACAGTAGATTTTACACCAATATGAATTTAGAATGAGTTCACAACAGTACCTAAGTGGTGGTTTTATTTTCTTATACTAACGGAGCTTACAAGTTTTCTGTTGAGTTTTGTGTTGTGAAGTTTTCAAGTTTTGAGTATGGTTTTGATGGAATATGGAACAAAGAGTGGAAAGAGCCTAAGCTTGGGGATGCCCAAGGCAACCCAAGGTAAAATTCAAGGACAACCAAAAGCCTAAGCTTGGGGATCCCCCGGGAAGGCATCCCCTCTTTCGTCTTCATCTATCGGTAACTATACTCGGGACTATATTGTTATTCACCACATGATATGTGTTTTGCTAGCGTCATTTTGTTTTAATTTGTTTTGCTTGCTGTTCGAATAATATCCCAAGATCTAAAATTATTAAATGTTAGAGAGTCTTCACATAGTTACATAATTATTCAACTACTCATTGATATTCACTTATATCTTTTGTAGTAGTTTGTCATTTGCTCTAGTGCTTCACTTATATCTTTTTAGAGCACAGTGGTGGTTTTATATTGAAGAAATAGATGAACTCTCATGCTTCACTTATATTATTTTTATAGTCTTTTAGAACAGCATGGTAATTGGCTGTGGTTATAAAATTAGTCCTAATATGATAGGCATCCAAGAGGGATATAATAAAAACTTTCATATAAAGTGCATTGAATATTATGAGAAGTTTGATACTCGATGATTGTTTTGAGATATGAGGATGGTGATATTAGAGTTATGCTAGCGGGGTAATTATGAATTCAAGAAATACTTGTGTCAAAGTTTGTGATTCACGTAGCATGCACGTATGGTGAATCGCTATGTGACAAAGTTAGAGCATGAGGTATTTATTGATTGTCATCCTTTGTGTGGAGGTCGTGGGCGCGCGATGGTTAACTCCTACTAACCTCCCCCTAGGTGCATGCGTTGATTGCTTTGTTTTGATGACTCGTAAATTTTTGCAATAAGTATATGAGTTCTTTATGACTAATGTTGAGTCCATGGATTATACGCACTCTCACCCTTCCACCATTGCTAGCCTCTCTTGTACCGCACAACTTTCGCCGGTACCATACACCCACCATATACCTTCCTCAAAACAGCCACCATACCTACCTATCATGGCATTTCCATAGCCATTCCGAGATATATTGCCATGCAACTTTCCATCGTTCCGTTTGTTATGACACACTTCATCATTGTCATATTGTCATGCATGATCATGTAGTTGACATTGTATTTGTGGATAGGCCACTATGCATAATTTTTCATACATGTCACTCTTGATTCATTACACACCCCGGTACACCGCCGGAGGCATTCACATAGAGTCATACCTTGTTCTAATATCGAGTTGTAATATCGAGTTGTAAATCAATAGAAGTGTGATGATCATCATTATTAGAGCATTGTCCCAAAAAAAAGAAGGAAAGGCCAAAGAAAAAAAAAAGAAAGGCCCAAAAAAAGAAAAAAAAGGAAAAAAAGGAAAAAAAGGAAAAAAAAAGAAAAGAAAAGAAAAGGGACAATGCTACTATCTTTTTCCACAATTGTGCTTCAAAGTAGCACCATGTTCTTCATGATAGAGAGTCTCATGTTTAGTCACTTTCATATACTAGTGGGAATTTTCATTATAGAACTTGGCTTGTATATTCCAACGATGGGCTTCCTCAAATGCCCTAGGTCTTCATGAGCAAGCAAGTTGAATGCACACCCACTTAGTTTCTTTTGTTGAGCTTTCATACGTTTATAGCTGTAGTGCATCCGTTGCATGGCAAGCCTTACTCACTCACATTGATATCTATTGATGGGCATCTCCATAGCCTATTGATACGCCTATTTGATGTGAGACTATCTTCCTCTTTTGTCTTCTCCACAACCACCACTCTATTCCACCTATAGTGTTATATCCATGGCTCGCGCTCATGTATTGCGTGAAAGTTGAAAGGTTTGAAATTTTTTGAGTATGAGATAATTGCTTGGCTGAAACCGGGTTTGTGCATAATATGAATATTTTGTGTGATGAAGAGGGAGCATAGCCAGACTATATGATTTTGTAGGGATAACTTTCTTTGGCCATGTTATTTTGAGAAGACATGATTAATTTGTTAGTACGCTTGAAGTATTATTATTCTGATGTCAATATAGACTTTGGTCTTGAATCTTTCGGATCTGGACATTCATGCTACAATAAAGAAAATTACATTGAGAATTATGTTGGGTAGCATTCCACATCAAAAATTCTTTTTTTATCATTTACCTAATCGAGGACGAGCAAGAATTAAGCTTGGGGATGCTTGATACGTCTCCAACGTATCTATAATTTTTGATTGTTCCATGCAATTATATTATCCTTATAGGATGTTTTATGGATTTTATATACACTTTTATATGATTTTTGGGACTAACCTATTAACCTAGAGCCCAGTGCTAGTTTCTGTTTTTTCCTTGTTTTTGAGTTTTGCAGAAAAGGAATATCAAATGGAGTCCAATTGACGTGCCAATTGTTGATGATTTTTTCTAGACCAAAAGAAGCCCCCGAAGTAAAAGAGTTGGGCCAGGAGAGCCACGGGCTGCCCACGAGGGTGGGGGGCGCGCCCACCCCAAGTGGTGGCGCCCCCTATCTCGTGGACAGCCCAGAGACCCCCTGACTTGTGCCCTACGCTAAAAAATCCTATAAATACAGAAACCTCTGGAAAATAACCTAGATCGGGAGTTCCGCCACCGAAAGCCTCTGTTGCCACCGAAAACCAATCTAGACCCGTTCTGGCACCCTGCTAGAGGGGGGAATCCCTCTCTGGTGGCCATCTTCATCATCCCGGCGCTTTCCATGACGAGGAGGGAGTAGTCCACCCTCGGGGCTGAGGGTATGTATCAGTAGCTATGTGTTTGATCTCTCTCTCTCTCATGTTCTTGAGATGGCACGATCTTGATGTATCGCGAGCTTTGTTATTATAGTTGAATCTTATGATGTTTCTTTCCCTCTACTCTCTTGTGATGAATTGAGTTTTCCCTTTGAAGTTATCTTATCGGATTGAGTCTTTAAGGATTTGAGAACACTTGATGTATGTCTTGCATGTGCTTATCTGTGGTGACAATGGGATATGACGTGATCTACTTGATGTATGTTTTGGTGATCAACTTGTGGGTTCCATGACCTTGGGAATCTATGTATAGGGGTTGGCACACGTTTTTGTCTTGACTCTCCGGTAGAAACTTTGGGGAACTCTTTGAAGTTCTATGTGTTGGTTGAATAGATGAATCTGAGATTGTGTGATGCATATCGTATAATCATGCCCACAGATACTTGAGGTGACAATGGAGTATCTAGGTGACATTAGGGTTTTGGTTGATTTGTGTCTTAAGGTGTTATTCTAGTACGAACTCTATGATAGATCGAACGAAAAGAACAGCTTCGTGCTATTTTACTATAGACTCTTGAATAGATCGATCAGAAAGAATAACTTTGAGGTGGTTTCGTACCCTACCATATACTCTTCGTTTGTTCTCCGCTATTAGTGACTTTGGAGTGACTCTTTGTTGCATGTTGAGGGATAGTTATATGATTCGGTTATGTTATTATTGTTGAGAGAACTTGCACTAGTGAAAGTATGAGCCCTAGGCCTTGTTTACTATCATTGAAACACCATTTATGCTCACTTTTATCTTTAGTTACCTTGTTGTTTTTATATTTTCAGATTACAAATACCTATATCTACCATCCATATTGCACTTGTATCACCATCTCTTCGCCGAACTAGTGCACCTATACAATTTACCATTGTATTGGGTGTGTTGGGGACACAAGAGACTCTTTGTTATTTGGTTGCAGGGTTGTTTGAGAGAGACCATCTTCATCATACGCCTCCCACGGATTGATAAACCTTAGGTCATCTACTTGAGGGAAATTTGCTACTGTCCTACAAACCTCTGCACTTGGAGGCCCAACAACGTCTACAAGAAGAAGCTTGTGTAGTAGACATCATCTATCTTACGTGCTACTGAATCCACAACTTCTCCCTGTACGTCTCTTATCACAAAGCGCCTACCTCCTTTCTTAAGACCAGCCACAAAGCTACCATCAGTTTTAATCTTCATTACATCATGTGGAGGGGGCTCCCAACATTGAGCAGGTTTGAGGCTTGCTAGCCAAAAAATTCGAGAAACTAGGCAGCATTGCGTCGAGCCTGATGAAGTACAGCGACAATATTCAAAGATTTCTTCTCCTGGCTTACCTTGTTTTTGCTCTTCCACCAGTTCCATAGTAGGGCGATACATTTTGATTTGAACTCTTATGTATGGCCTAAATCCGATGCACAACAATTGGACCAGACAGATCCTTGCACTGTTGCCGGGCCACCTCAATGCCCAACTCTTGCCAAATCTTCCACACTAGCTTGCATTTGAAGAACAAGTGTCCACCATCCTGATCAAAATGGTTACACACATGGCATATTTGGTCCAACTCCACTCCTCTTATTTTTAGATTGCATCGCAGGAGTAGGCTGTCATGTGCATGACGCCATATAGAAACTGTTGGATATTTATTAGACACAGAGCTCGGCAGATCGACTTCCACTAAAGCCCCTCTGAATTATGAGATTCAGATGTTGTCGTTTCTCCCTTTTCAACCTTCTCTAGTTGGCGTAGCAAATTATAGGTGGACTTTATAGAGAAACACCCCCGGGGATCGAGATGCCATGACCAACTATCTTCCATGTCCTCCTTAACACGGATAGAAAGGATCATCTGCGTGTCCGGTTTAAAAGAGCCAATGGGTCAGACCAAACTTCGATGCTCGTCCCGTCACCCACGCGCTTAATAATTCCCTTCTTGAGCACCTCTAGGCCATTCGTGTGCTTCTCCCATGTGTAGGACATACCCTCCTTCAGTTTTTCTTGGAGCACATCTGTAGTCGGATAATATTTGGCCTTAAGCACACGCCCACACAGACACTCCGAATTTTGAAGAAGGCGTCAACCCTGCTTGGCTTGCATTGCCAAATTAAAAACATGCATGTCCTTATACCCCATCCCACCATCCTTCATTCCTTCTTTCACAATGTAAGTTTATCTACTGATAACCAATGGATTTTTCGATCATTATCCTGGTGTGCCCAGAAGTAACAACACACCATCTTTGTCATTTGCTCACACAATCCCTTTGTAACAGTTGGAATCACATGCGCACATGCTTTGATCAGCAGCTCTTTCCCAGCTTTACTAAACATTTTCTCCATCCACCCCTGATTCCTCTTCCATATCCGGTCCTTAATACAGCCAAAAGCTTTATTTTTTACTGACCCACATACACCGGTAATTCGAGGTATCTCTTGTTCCAAGTCTCTCTCTACGGCCTTAACCGATTCATCATTCCTCTTCTGTCTCTTTGTCTTGTCTTCCTACTGAAGATGATGGAAGTTTTGTCCGTGTTAATGGTTATCCTGAGCAGTCCACATATAAGTTCAGAATATTTTGCAGGTGAAGTGCACTCTCTTCTGAAGCTCTCAGAAGGATTAACGAATCATCTGCAAACAACAAATGATTAAAACTCAGTGCATTTTGGCAAATCTTCACTCCTTCCAATTGGCCATTTTGTTCTGCACTACTAAGTAAGCTTGAAAATGCTTCTGCACAAAATAAAAAGTAAGGTGTAGCACCCAAGATGCGATTCTATCACAATCACGTGATGGATTCATGATTGCGGCACAACCGCATTCCGAGCGCATAGCAAGGTGAGTATCATTACAACATACCACGTACTGAATAGATGAGAATATGAGAATACCAGATAAAGGCTTACACTCGCCACAAGTTACAACATGAATACATCAATACATCAATACATAGCAATCATCATACAGAAGAGCAGGACCCGACTATGGATGAAATCAAACAAAAAAGAAGAACAATATCCATCCTACTAATCCCAAGCTCTCGACCCGGAACCTATCCCTTGTCGAGGAAGAACAAGCAAAAGAAGAACTCCAAAGCAAACATGCATCGCTCTCACGTCAGATCATCGCATTACCCGTACCTGCAACTATTGTTGTAGTAATTTGTGAGCCAGGAGGACTCAACAATCCCATTACCATGGGTATCAAGACTAACAAAGCTTAATGGGCATGGAGTGGTTAAGTGGTGACGTTGCATCAAGCACTAAGCATATGTATGGCGGCTAACTTACGAGTACAAGAGTAAGATGAGTAAATTACACATAACGATCGCAAACTAGTAATGATCAAGAAGTGATCATGTAAACTACTTATGAGTCAAACATAACCCCACCGTGTTCTCTCCCTGAACTATCTCAAAAAGAGACAATCACAGTTAAGCACGGGGTTGGTGTATTTTATTTTGAATTTAGTGTAAAGTTCTATACAATTTGATATTATAAATTTCCAAGTCACCATATAACCGTGAGCACAACTTTTGATTAGATTTAACCTTGTAGGAGATGCTCCAAGTGGTCCATTATAAATTACGATATGCATCTGATGGAACATCCTCACACCATGATAACACGATGCTTACGATAAGGAATCCCGGTGGACATGCCACTCGTCAAAGGTAAAACAATCCTAGAGAGACCTCCAAGTGAGTCATCTCGTGTCTAGAGCCGCGAGCTCTCTCTCTACGGGCTCATCCGTCTACGCTAAGTGGACGATAACCAAAGTACCATGAGTTGCCCCAAGGCGGCACCGCCGACTAGGTAGGTGGGCCAACACTCATGAGGAGGACTGTCCCGGTTTGTTGATTAATTATCCACGAGGGCCGGCAGGTCCCTATGCAAGTTTTATTAGCTGGGCAAATGATAAAACCAAGGTTGGGCCTCTTTGGTAAAGCTTTACACTAAAACAAATGATCAAGGGGTCCGATATATCCACACATGTTAGGAGCACTCGTCATGAAACATAACACCGGTGTAACAGAAACTAAGGCGACATGAGTGGAACAAAATACCAGGCAAAAGGATAAGCCTTCCACACATTACTAAGTATATAAAAAGTATTAATTAAATAAGAGATATTGTGATATCCCATGATATCCATGTCCCAAACATGGAACAACCTGCACTGCACTTGCAACTAACAACGCTATAAGAGGGATGAGAAAGCGCTAACATAGCCAAACAATGGTTTGCTGGGATGGTGGAAAATGTTAGAGGTTGTATCATGGCATATTGGGAGGCTAACAAACAAGTGGTAGGTGGCGCAACATAGCGATAGCATCGAAAAAACTAGCAAAGGAAATATAGTAGTGATATCCAAGGTAATGGTGATCTTGCCTGAAATCCAGCTAGGAAGAAGACCGAGTCCATGAAGTAGACGAATGAGTGTAGTCGAACGAATCCTCACAATCTGCAATGTTTCAGAACTCTAGCAAGGAGAAGCAAATCCGGAAACAAACAAATGGCATGGTAAACACCACAACATATTCATGATATGATATGAATGTCCATTTTAATGAGGCATGCGATGTCTACTACACAATCTTCTTGTAGACTCATGTTGGGCCTCCAAGCGCAGAGTTTTGTAGGACAGTAGCAAATTTCCCTCAAGTGGATGACATAAGGTTTTTCAATCCATGGGAGGCGTAGAATGAAGATGGTCTCTCTCAAGCAACCCTAGAACCAAATAACAAAGAGTCTCTTGTGTCCCCAACAAACCCAATACAATGGTAAATTGTATAGGTGCACTAGTTCGGTGAAGAGATGGTGATGCAAGTGTAATATAGATAGTAGGTTTAGGTTTTTGAAATCTGAAAATATAAAAACAGCAAGGTAACTAGTAGGAAAAAAGTGAGCATAAAGGGTATTGCAATGCTTAAAAATAAGGCCTAGGTTTCATACTTTCACTAGTACAAAATCTCTCAATAATGATAACATAATTGGATCATATAACAATCCCTCAACGTGCAACGAAGAATCACTCCAAAGTTCCCATCGCGGAGAATATAAGGTGAAATTGTTTGTAGGGTACAAAACTACCTCAAAGTTATTATTTCTGATGGATCTATTGGGCCATTCCTGCAAGTGTCATAAACAACCCTACAGTTCGTACTAAAATAACACAATATTACACACATCAATCAACCCTAATGCCACCTAGATACTCCAATGTCACCACAAGTATTTGTGGGGCAATTGTACAATGTGCATAAAAAAACTTCAGAATCATAATGTTCAATCCAAGATTTCTATCGGAGAAAGGAATATGAAAATGCATATCAAACCCTATGCATATATTACCCCAATGTCACCACGGGAATACGCAAGTTGATAACCAAAACATACATCAAGTGGATAAATAGAACATGCCATTATCACCACAGATATCCCATCGCAAGGCATACATCAAGTGATCTCACATCCAAAAGATTAAATCTGACATAACAAAACCTCAAAGGAAAAGATTCAATTCGTCACAAGAAGATAGAGAGGGAAGAACACCATAAGATCCGACTACAATAACAAAGCTCGCGATACATTAAGATCATGCCAAATCAAATACACAAGAGAGAGAGAGAGAGAGAGAGAGAGAGAGAGAGAGAGAGAGAGATAACACATAGGTATTGATACAAACGCTCAGCCTCGAGGGTGGACTACTCCTTCCTCATCATCAAGACCGCCGAGATGATGAAGATGGCCTCTAATGATGATTTCCCCCTCCGGTAGGGTGCCAGAATGGGTTCCCGATTGGTTTTCGTGGCTACAGAGGCTTGCGGTGGTGGAACTTCTCATCTAGGGTTCTTTCTGGAGGTTACGGGATATATATGAGTACTTTGTGCTGGAATCAAGTCAGGGGGTGCCAGAGGGCCCCACAAGCCATAAAGGCATGCCCTAGGGGTTGGGCGCGCCCACTAGTAGAAAACGGAGCTTTATTACCGGTTCGTAAGGGCATTTAGTGCCTGTTCTGCAACCGGCACTAAAGGGTGGAGACTAAAAACTCCCTTTAGAACCGGTTCAGCACGAACTACCACTAAAGGCCCACGACATGGCATGAGCTCGCGCCGTGGTATGGGGGACCTTTAGTACCGGTTGGTAGTTTTTTTTTTGAATTTGTTTTGGAAATTTTGGGAATTTTTTCGATTTTTTTCGATTTTCGATTTTCTGAATTATTTAATGATTTATTCTCTAATCAACCCTCTTAAGTACTCAAGTGTGGATCACTCTTTCCAAATCATCTAACTTCCCGGCCGGTCACCCATCCTCTCACTACTCCAGTGTGAGTACGATTAACTTCAGAGTTCTATCCCCCCTAGTTTCCAAGTCTGCACTTGTTGTTTTCCTGACAATAGTAAGCTGTCAATCCTATTAAACCTCAGGAGTTTAGCTTGAGCATTAGGTCACACGTTTTACCGTTTGTTTGAAGCTATTATTGTAAAAACAATAATTATTTAGTAAGACTAATATTTCTTGAATAAGTAGTTTCACCATAGTTTGACCACAGTTTGACCAGATTTGACCAAAATTCAAAAAAAAATGAAATAATTATTTAGTAACACTAATATACTTGAATAATTATTTAGTAACACTAATATTTCTTGAATAAGTAGTTTGACCATAGTATGAACAAAATAAAATAAAACGAATTTTGAGCATAACTTTTTTTCCTTTTAGAATTTGAGGATTCTAAAAAATTGCAAACATGCCATAGGTCGCCAAAATCGGATGCGGATTTTCGTGCTGAACATTTTGATATATTATACGTTTTTTTCGACATCGTATGCAAAAGATATAGTCATTTTACTTTTTCATCACACTTTTTTTGCAAAACATGTCCAAATTTAAGTTTTTAAATTTTCCTAACTTGTAGATGCAGTAACGTAACTACATCTCAAAGGATTTTAATTTTTGAAGTTTTTATCATTTTCTTTTGTTTTTTTCAAAACTGAAATGGTAATACAGGGGGAGGGGGTATAGTTTCAAAATTGCCCTATAGTCCCGGTTTGTGTCTCCAACCGAGACTATAGGATAGACCTCTTTAGTGCCGGTTCGTGGCACGAACCGATACTAAAAGTTAGCCCTTTGGTACCGGTTTGTGCCACAAACTGGGACTAAAGGGGCTAGTGGGACCTCGGCCTGACGCCAGCCTGCCACCACCCCTTTAGTACCGGTTTGTGGCACGAACCGGTACTAAAGGTTCAACACGAACCGACACTAATGCATAGCCATTCGAACCAGGACTAATGGTACCAATAGTACCGGGCCAAAATCGAACAGGGACTAATGTGTCTCACATAAGGTCTTTTTTCTACTAGTGCCCCCAGGCTTTTGACCTCGTTGGTCACCTCCTGGCCCAACTCTAGTGCTCTATGGGTCTCTTCTGGTCCATAAACGATCACCGTAAATTTTTAGCCCATTCCGAGAACTTTTATTTCTGCACGAAAAATGACACTACGGTAGTTCTCCTGAAAACAGCGTCAGTCCGGGTTAGTTCCAATCAAATCATAGCAAAACCATGTAAAATTGTTGTAAACATGGCATGAATGCTTCATAAATTATAGATACGCTGGAGACATATCAACATGGCATGGCAAAGTACAACAAACAATACTACAAATTAAGTGGAGCTCAATATGCAACGTTGCATATTGACGAATCACCACATTCAATTATTTAGTTCGCTCTCGTTTATGTGCAAGACAAGATTAAACGTTGGTTATCATGGCAAGAGGTGAAGTATAATAAAACTACATATCTAGGCAATTTAAATGAGGTTGAAAATAACAAACAACAATTCGAGAAAATCCCCATGTGCATATTTTGAATTTTCTATTGTTCTGCCTAAAACACAATTTTAATGTTGTTAAACAACAAATAAAGTGCACGATGTTAATCTATACATTTTTCTAGACAATTTACATATCGAGAAAGCTATTTTCCAGTCTGTTGGATTTTTGCATCAGATCCGCACGATCTGGTAACCGTTCAATCCGCATCCAGCTGCCTCATCAAGCTCTAGCAGTTTAAACAATATTGTGCGTCCGGCGTGGACGACGTGTGCAAGGAACCCAGAATCCTGCATGCAATTGCTGCATGCAAAAATTAACATGACTGAGTCGGGAGTGTCGGATTCAGGGCTCCGCAAAACCCGTTAAGTTCGAACACAGGGGCTTGAACGAAGATCTCTCCCACTCATGTCTACCTAGCGCCTCGCTCTCGTCTCGGTGGAAGGATTCAAGCAAACAATGAAAAAACACACAAGAGTTTATCCAGGTTCGGGCCACCGCGAGGTGTAATACCCTACTTCCTGCTTTGGTGGATTGGCTCCGGGTGAGCTAGAGTATGAACTGGTACAAGGGTTCCTGAGCTCAGGGGGCGAGCTCAGGAGGGTCAGGAGGCTAGTATTCTTGCTCCTTGTGCCGTGGTCGAGTGTGTGTGTGTGTGT
>LR738710.1:719953537-719964913 GCA_902687465.1 Secale cereale | reverse complement strand
ACACCGTCAGTTCTGGCGAAGACGCCGATGCTTAATCCAGTTCCTGCCATAAATTTTCTTTCTAGTTGTGGCTCCGAAGCCGGGTGAGGCGGGTGTCACAAGGTTTATGCTTTTGATGATGTAACTGAACATTGTATGAATGGGCTTTTGAGTACTCCCTTGTTTGCTCCTGAGGTCGTGGCCTCAAGTCCTTCTCGCTCGTCGGGACAGAGCGTCCGCCGACCTCGTCCGGGCGCGCCTCACGAGTACCTGCTGTGAGCACAAGAGTGGTTGGCGGTCCGGTAACGGACAAACAGAACGCGTGCCCACACTCGGGCCCCTGCTCGCGAGGAGTGACAGGGCGGGGTTGCGGACGTAGCCTGGCTTGGCTAAGCGGGACGAAAAAGATGAACTGGCGAAAAGAAAACACGGCGGAAATCGCTAAACACCGACAAAACTCTCCCTTTATTCAAAAAAAAAATTGAGTCGCACGGTGGCGAGGTCGGCCTGAGAAGGCGGATACAGAAGGAGCAAATGCGAACAGCAAAAGGAGGGGCCGCGTCTGGCCCCTTAGCAGGTCTTTAGTCTTCTCCCCAGCGCGGAGCATAGGGCTACCAGTGGTGGATGTGGGCATAGCCATTGGGGGGCAGTGTCGACGGCTAGCACGGAGCATGGTGCTTCCACTCGGCGTGGCAGGGAGCCCCCGAGGTCCTAGGGCGACGCTCCGGAGACTCCGAGGCGTGTACAGCCCCACTCATTATTACGTGAGATTGTCACGAGCGGAGATCTTCTGACGTGCCCGCCCCATTGCTTTGAGGGCCCCGCCCCGCGCTAGTCCGCTCCCTCATGAACTCACCCGAAGGCGGCATCCATGAAGTGGGACACTGCGCATGATGGGGGGATGGGACCTTGGCCATAGGCCCCCCATCGAGCACCAGGCGCGCCACTTACGCGATCTCCGAACGCGTTTCGCCCCTGAGGGCTAACGTCGCCCAGAGACGCGGCGTCCTGAGGTGCGAGGGGGACCCCGCCCTACCCATGCTCCTAATGGCCCCTGAGCCCTTCCTGATCAGGGCCGGGATATCAGCGGGTACGGGATTTCGTGAGCAGGGGGACGAAGCCGTGGTCTTGGGCCCTCCTAACGCGCGTTGGACGGGCTGCCGTACCGCCTCCGGACGCACCCTCCGCAGCCCGGGGGATGCTGCGCCAGGAGGCGCGACGTCTTGAGGTTGAATGGAGGGGGGAGAAGGCCCCTCCCCGCGCGCATCATACCCGCCGTCAGTGAGCCCCTGGTGAAATCCAGGGCAGGCCATGCACGACGCGCGGGGGGACGAGGGCCTGACCCGGGCCTTCCCTCCCCTTTCTATCGTGATGTGGCATCCAGAGTAGCCCCTGGCCTGCCGAGGCTTGGGCCAGAGAAATTGTTGGTCCGAGGCCTTCAGCCGATGCTGCGGGGCCAGCCCCCGCAGGCGCCGGCGCGTGTCTCACCCGCGCTCCATGGCCGTGGGCGATGATGGTGGTGGATCGAGGGTCATGAGCGGGGATCCACCTCCTGGCCTCCCGCTCCTGAACCCTCTTGTGCCGACGCCTGGTTGCATATGGCGTTCGGTGTAGCCCTGAGGTCGCTCTCCGGTGGCTGCTCGACGGGGGCGGCTCCTGAATACAAAGGGCTTCGAGGCAGAGGGGTGGCGTCATATGCAGGGTTTAACGGATCATACCCCGTGTCGCCTTCGTAGGTCGCCGCGGGTCTTGACCTTACGGGCGACCGGGTGTGGCTGAGGCGGCACCCGGTCCCCGATGTCGTCGTGTGGATGCAGAACGGCTCGGCTCTGGTGCTGACAGCGTCGAGGAACTCAGCCACTCTGAGAAGCATTGCGTCGTGGCCGTTGTCGAGCAGCCGGCACCTTAGCAGCTCCCTGGCCACCAGTATAGCAGCCCTCATGTTCGCCATCTCACGCCGGTCCCGCGAGCTTGCCGCCGCATGTTCGACCGCCCGCATTGCCGCACGGCCTTGGCGTCAACTGGGTGGAGGATGCTGCCGGTCCTCTGGCGGCAGGTTGGTGGTGCTCATGGTGCCGTCGGCCCCGATCAAAGATGGGTGACGGCGGGTCCCGCGGCCGAAGGGCGATGCTTGAGCGGCGCGGACGCCACGGCTTCCGTACGCGTCTGTTGCGCCTCCGCCATCGTGGTCGCGGTTTGTTGGAGCTGGGAGACGCGGGATTGGCGTACGAGTCCAGGCGAGGTCGTCGGAGAGGCGAGATCTCGACATGCCCCCTACCTGGCGCACCAAATGTAAGATTTAGGGCTTCGCAAAACTAGTTAAGTTCGAACACAGGGGCGTGAACGAAGATCTCTCCCACTCACGTCTACCTAGCGCTTCACTCTCGTCTCGGTGGAAGGATTCAAGCAAACAACGAACAAACACACAAGAGTTTATCCAGGTTCGGGCCATCGCGAGGTGTAATACCCTACTTCCTACTTTGGTCGATTGGCTCCGGGTGAGCTAGAGTATGAACTGGTACAAGGGTTCCTGAGCTCAGGGGGCGAGCTCAGGAGGGTCAGGAGGCTAGTATTCTTGCTCCTTGTGCCGTGGTCGAGTGTGTGTGTGTCGATCCTCTCCTCAATGGGAATCCTAGCTACTTATATAGGCAGCCATTGTCCTCTTCCCCCGAAATGTTTAGGCGGGAAGGGATGCCACAACGGCCATATTTGAGCGGGAACAAAAGGACGTTCCTACCCTGACAAAAGCAGTATCCACTTGCAAAAGGATCAAGCGGTGACACGATGGTGGGCTCCACGATGACATCCTCCTTATTGTCCTTGCGGTCTTCGGTCTTGTTGCACCAAAGAGGAAACCTTTGCCCCGCTCCTTGGGAACCAACGGTTGCGCTGTCTCCTTTGCACCGAAACAGCAACTGTGCCGCTGGCAGGCGCTGGCACTCATTGGCGCGGTGCGTCACTGCTGACCTCACTGCCTCCACTTGAGGCAGGCTTGGCCTTGGATTCTCTGCCCCTCCGGAGCACCTTATCGAAGCTGCTCCTGAGGGGGTCTTGGCGTTGTTCTCCTTGCGAGGCCTGGCCCCTCGCGAGGGTCTTGGGCAGCTGGTCGATCAGCTGGGCCGTACCAGGCTGCTTGTAGGAGCGCGTCGCGGCCCGCAGACAGGCAAGTCTGGGTACCCCGGTTCCCAGTACGTCGACAGGGAGTCGAACTCCAGACCTGAAGGCCAATCACGGGGGAGCAAACCACCTTATCTATGCATGGTTCCCTGTAAAGAAGCGGAATGTTGACGGTGTTGAAGAAGTGGAATGCCCATAATGTGCCTTCCTGCATGCCATAGGCACGAACCACTTTTGTCCAACCCCTTGTGACGATCGCCCGCCCATCCTTCACCGCCTCCAGGATGACTTCTAGAGCATTATCATGGTAGCATAAATTATATACTTTAACCTTAGTTGCCTCCACTCCGGTCATGTAGTTTGCAAGGTAATCATCAGTAAATAGCTTTGGAAACCACTAAAAAGAGAAAAATATCAGATATTGAGGTCTAAAAGAGTAACTTGTTGTGGGCAGGGAAAAAATGCAACAAATTACTTACCATCCTAAAGTTCACTGTTGTCTTTGACAAAGTGTAAATAAAGAGCTTAATTCCAATTACCTGTTTCTTTTGCCTAACAATCTTTCTTACTTTCCTCACTTGGCGCTTTCATGAATACCTCATTGCCCCATATGCAAAAGGGATCGAAGCGTGGATCAGTACCGCTCATATATGTACCTACAAGCAACCAGTAAATTTTAGAAGGTAAACTGAGATTGCACAAATGATGTAAAATACAACTACCTATGTTCCTAAGTATAAGTATTTTTTTAGATTTCAATATGAACTACATACGGATGTATATAGAATTATAGATATAGTATAGATTAGAATCTAGAATTCTAGATTCACTCATTTTGCTCCTTATGTAGTCTATATTGGAATCTCTAAAAATACTTATATTTAGGAATAGATGGTGTATAAGACATGGGACGCAGCTAATTTCGACGGCAAACAACAATATCGCCCATTGTAGCCCTGTGTAAGTACATGGAAAGCCAATGTTAACTACAACAGGGTTAACATCCACCAAAAATAGCAAATGGTAATAAAACGGTAGCATCTGCAGTGATATCTTCATTTCGAAAGAGTAGCATGGTAGCAAAGGGACGGATTAAAAAATGGATATAGGTGTTAATTGCAATAGGCTTATCAACATCCTAATTCATGTTTTGTAAGTTTGTAGCCATTGAAATACAACTCTTTAAAAATGTATACAACTGTTAATTGCAACAAGCTCAATGGCCATTGAAACCGGTACTGATAAAAATGCAATTGGCAGAGTTAAACATCATAGGGCAGGTGCTGCCAGAGCAGATAATGGCCAAGTAGTCTATAAAAGGTTGGGAAAATAGCTCAAACGTGTTAGGCATCTTTACTACAACATGCTTAATACATCAACAATACAAAACATAGTCATTAATGGCAACTGGTATTGGTAAGATTGAACTGCTAGGTACATACTTGGTAAGTCCTGAGAGGTAGTTGCTGGAGCACTTCATCTTGGCCAGAGCCCGCCCAAAGACAGCGGCGGCAGAGGCGAGCTGTTCCTCCGGGTCGAAGCGTGGATAAGTGCCACTGACATGTGTACCTACAGGCAACCAGTAAATGGTAGAAGTTAAACTGCAATTGCACAAATGATGTGAAATACTGTAAGACATGGGATGCAGCTAACCTCGATGGCAAACAACAGCATCGGCTGTTATGACCTTGCATAAGTACATGGACAATCATGTTAAGTACAACAGGGTTAGCATCCACCAAAAATAGCAAATGGGGCAGCATCTCTAATATATCTTCATTGCGGAGAGTAGCATCATAGCAAATGGACAGATTAAAAAATGGATACAACTATTAATTGCAACAGGCTTAACAGTATCCTAAGTCATGTTTTGTAAGTTTGTAGCCATTGAAATACAACTATTTAAAAATGGATTCAACTGTTAATTGCAATAGGCATAATAGACATTGAAACCGTTACTGATAAAAATGCAATTGGCATAGTTAAACATCACAAGGCAGGTGCTGCAAGAGCAGATAATGGCCCAGATGTCCATAAAAAGGTAGGCAAAGTAGCAAAAATATGTTAGGCATGTTTACTAGAACATGCTTAATACATTGACCGTACAGAACATAGCCATTAATTGCAACTGGTATTGGTAAGATTGAACTGGTGAGTACATACTTGGTAAGTCCTGAGAGGTAGTTGCTCGGGCACTTCATCTTGGCCATAGCTCGCCCAAAGTGAGCGACGGCGGAGGCAAGCTGTTCCTCCGGGTCGAAGCATGGAACAGTGCCACTGACATGTGTACCTACAGGCAAGCAATAAATGGTAGAAGTTAAACTATAATTTCACAAATTATGTGAAATACTGTAAGACATGGGATGCAGCTCACCTCGACGGCAAACAAAAGCATCGGCTGTTATGACCCTGCGTAAGTACATGGACAAGCACGTTAAGTACAACAGGGTTAGCATCCACTAAAAATAGCAATTGGGCAGCATCTCTAGTGATATCTTGAGTCATGTATTGTAAGTTTATTGTTGGTATTGGTCTAATTGAGTTGGACACGATAATATTTGAACATCACACAGTGTGCAGTACTGAAATAAACAAGGCAGGAACATGCTTAATACATCAACCGTACAAATCATAGCCGTTGCAAGTGGTAGTGGTAAGATTTAGCTGGTCAGATATTACATGTTAAGTCCTCGGGGTAGTCGCTGAGGGACTTCATCTGGGCCAGAGCCTGCACCATGTCGGCGGCGGCGGCGGAGGCGAGGTGTTCCTCCGGGTCAACATGCACAGCGGCCATCATGCCATGGACCGCCATCAGCTCCTACCTGGGGGGATTTGGAAGCATGAGGATGTTTCGTAGGCGCCATTTAAGCAATCCGGCCGGGGACGTGATAGAGATCGATGGGTTACCTGACTAGATCCGAGCGGAACGTAGATGTGGTTGAAGCTGTGGTTGCGGTGGCGGCGGTTTGAGATGCCGGTAGGGGGAGGCGCGATGGGAGGGGGTGGGGGATACTGAGGGGAAGGGGTTGTGGTTGGAGGAATAAATTCTGAAATCACGCGCCTAATGAAAATTTCAGTGCGAAACTTGAAACTTGGGAGGGGGAAACACACAACGTAGACGAAGCGCATAAAATACTTGTGTGCGAGAAAAAAGAAAGTTGGCAGATCCCGTCTCCAAAAAAATGTACACGCATACTTGTTTTTTTTCGGTCAATGGTATGCCTGATTTATTAGGAAATATCGCACAAGTAACTGACTTATGGGTCATTAACGAAAAAACGCAGATGGGTACGTCATAGAAACCGTGTGTTTTGTGATCTTCCAATGATTAACGCAAAAAAACGCACACGGGCACACATGCTAATCAATGCTCAAAGCCCTCAAAGGATGCTCTTACCGACAGTGTACTAATACTATAAACTTAAAGTACTACTGGTAATTTGCTCTAATACTACAAACTTAAACTACTTCTCACATGCTGCCATCAGGGCATGCTGGCCAGACGCCAGCGTTCTCCTTCCATGCGTTGTAGGCGGCAGCCCACCGTGCTTTGATCTCTGCCAAGCTCTCCTCACCATGGTCGCGGGCGGCGAGGAACGCGTCGCGGCAGGATGCCATCGCTTCCTTACCAGTTACTGTGAGCCGCGGTGCCATGGACAATGCCTGGAGAGAGCTCTGGGATGGAGGGGCCAGGCAGCCGTACAGTGCGGTGGTATTCAAGAGCTAAACGACAAACCACAACAGAAATTTGGCATCCCTTACAATTTTGCTCGTTCATTATCGCACACGGTTCATCTCCATCGCTTCCGAAAACAGTATGCGCTGAGCCTATTATGTGTTGTATTATGATTGGCCGGAACCCCAGCCACACGGATTGTGTGTGTGCACCGTTGGATGCGCCGTGATTGAACGACAATTCACGTCCCTCACATCTCACCCGAGCACCTGTAGCTGGATTGGATTTATACGCGCTAAATGCCTAGAAAATGCACATAATCCCCTAAATATGGTAAATGAGCCCGAAAAAAATGCCAAATTTGAACACGATGATTTGCAGGGTGTATGTTCATCGTAGAAAAAAATTCCATGGTAAGTAACGAAGAAAATTTGGATTCCCCTTCAATCTTGGGGATTTCCCTCTCGAAAGCATGGAACTTCCTCGGTGATGGTTCGATTTATGAAGGGCATGCATGACGACATAAGCCAAACCTTCTCCAATTTTTACCAGGGCATGGTGAGGTCATACCATGGCACCATGCCAAGCGTCATGTTTTTAAACATTTATTTAATTTTTTTCTATAGTTCAAAACCCAACAAACAAACATTTGTGGTTAACTATTGCCACACATTTCATCGAAATATCTGTCCATTCCATGTAAAACGCATGCAAATTTGCTAAATGGCACAAGCATGGTTTTCTAGGCCATTCTTGTGGACCCTTTCATGCATCGATTGTTTGAACTTGAATTATGCGCATTAATGCCTAGGAAATGCACATAATCCCCTAAATATGGCAAATGAACCCGGAAAAGTGCCAAATTTGAACATGGTGATTTGCAGGTTGTATGTTCATCGTAGAAAAAAATATCGTGGACAAAGGACAAAGAAAATTTGGACCCCCTTCAATCTTGGTGATTTCCCCCTCAAAACCATGAAACTTCCTCGGTGATGGTTCGATTTATGAAACGCGCGCATCATGACATAAGGAAAACATTATCCAATTTTTACCAGGGCATGATGAGGCCATACCATGCATGGCACCATGCCAGGCGTCATGTTTTCCAACCACGTGTTTCATTTTTTATAGTTGTTAACCGAGTAAACGACGCGTTTATGGTTGACTATTGCCACACATTTCCTTAAAATATCTTCTCATTCCTTGTAAAAGGCATGAGAATGTACTAAATAACAAGAGCATGGTTTTCCACACCATTCTTGTGCACCCTTTTGATGCACCGATTGTTCGAATTTGAATTATGACCATTAATGCCTAGAAAATGCACATAATCCCCTAAATATGGTAAATGAGACCGGGAAAATGTCAAATTTGAACACGTTGCATTAGAGGCGGTATGTTGATCATTGGAAAAAAACTTAATAACAAACTAGGATGGAAATTTGTATTCCCTTCAATCTTGGGGATTTCCCCTCTCGAAAGCATGGAACTTCCTCGGTGATGGTTCGATTTATGAAGGGCGTGCATGAAGACATAAGCCAAACCTTCTCAAATTTTTACCAGGGCATGGTGAGGTCATACCATGGCACCATGCCAGGCGTCATGCTTTTTAAGAATTTATTTCATTTTTTATAGGTGAAAACCCAACAAACAAACATTTGTGGTTGACTATTGCCACACATTTCATCAAAATATCTGTTCATTCCATGTAAAAGGCATGATAATTTACTAAATGGCACAAGCATGGTTTTCTAGGCCGTTCTTGTGGACCCTTTCATGCATCGATTATTTGAACTTGAATTATGCACATTAATGCCTAGGAAATGCACATAATCCCCTAAATATGGCAAATGAACCCGAAAAAGTGCCAAATTTGAACACGGTGATTTGCAGGTTGTATGTTCATCATAGAAAAAACTCATGGACAAAGGATAAAGGAAATTTGGATCCCGCTTCAATTTTAGTGATTTCCCCCTCGAAACCATGAAACTTCCTAGGTGAAGGTTCGTTTTAGGAAAGGCGTGCATGACGACATTTTTACAAGGGCACGGTGAGGTCATACCATGGCACCACACCAGGCGTCATGTGTTTCCAAGCATGTATTTCATTTTTGTATAGTTGTTAACCCAATAAACGATGCATTTATTGTTGACTATTGCCACACATTTCCTTGAAATATCTTCCCATTCCTTGTAAAAGGCATGAGAATGTACTAAACAGCACGAGCATGGTTTTCCAGACCATTCTTGTCCACCTTTTCATCCACTTATTGTTTGAATTTGAATTATGTGCATAATTAATGCCTAGAAAATGCACATAATCCCCTAAATGTGGTAAATGATGAGTTCGGAAAAATGTCAAATTTGAACACGTTGCATTTGAGGTTGTATGTTGATCGTTGGAAAAAAACTGAATGATAAACTAGGATGGAAATTTGGATTCCCCTTCAATCTTGGTGACTTCCCTCTCGAAAGCATTGAACTTCGTGATGGTTCGATTTATGATAGGCGTGCATGACGACATAAATCAAACCTTCTCAACTTTTAACCAGGGCACGGTGAGGCCATACCATGGCACCATGCCAACCATCATGTTTTTCAAGCACATATTTGATTGTTCTATAGTTGATAACCCAGTAAATCAGTCATTTGTGGTTGACTATTGCCACACGTTCAATTGAAATCTCTGCCCATTCCTTGTAAAAGAATTGAGAAATTACTAAATACCACGAGAATGGTTTTCCAGACCGTTATCTTGCACCCTTTCATGCACCTATTGTTTGAATTGAATTACGTGCATTAATGCCTACAAAATGCACATAATCGGGGCACCGTTGATTGCCAACAAAACATTGAGATAACTGCTTTTAATTTCTAGTAAATATAGAACTTGTCTAAAATTCATGAAACTTGGCATGCCATCATGGAGCGGCATCAACATGCCGTGGTAAAGTTTTTGTCCCATTCGGGGCAGGTTTGGGTATATGCTTCTCACAAACAAGAGCTTCAAACAACAAGCATGATGGTTTCGATAGAGAACGTCCCACCTTTGGGGACGAAGTGATATCCATTGCCTCTTATTGCTTTCAAATTTTTATCAAGTCAACATAGAACAACAGGAGTGTTGTGTCAATTTTTGTGATTTTTTGGGGTTTGTTTGGACATTTTTATGCATTAACTGAGTTTTCAATGCATTTATGTGCATAATTCAAATTTGCACTACATGCACATGCTCCAGTGCATATAAATTGGTTGAAAAATCAAATATGTGTCTTATGTGCATGCTTAGGTCCCATGCAAGAAATGGGAATGAAATTCAAACACCAGGGCACCGTTGATTGCCGCCAAAACATTGAGTGTCTGGTTTCTAAATTCTAGTAAATCCAAAACTCGTTTGAAATTCATGAAACTTGGCATGCTATCATGGAGCAGCATCAACATGCCGTGGTAAATTTTTTGTCCCATTTGGGGCAGGTTTGGGTATATGCTTCTCAGAAACCAGAGCTTCTCACAACAAGCAAGATGGTTTCGGTAGGGAACGTCCCACCTTTGGGGACGAAGCGATATCCATTGCCTCTTACTCCTTTCAATTTTTTTCTCATGTCAACATAGAACAACATGAGTGTTGTGTCAATTTTTGTGATTTTTCGAGGTTCGTTTGGACTTTATTATGCATTAACTGAGTTTTCAATGCATTTATGTGCATAATTCAAATTTGAACAACATGCACATGCTCCAGTGCATATAAATTGGTTGAATAAACAAATATGTGTCCTTATGTGCATGCTTAGGTCCCATGCAAGAAATGGGAATGAAATTTAAACATCTGGGCGTCGTGGCTCAGCCGGAAAGATTGAGAAACTTGTTTTTTAATTCATGCAAATCCAAAACATGTCTGAAAATCATGAAGCTTGGCATGGTGTCATGACATGGCACCAACATGTTGTGGTAATTTTTCTGTCCGATTTGCAAAGGCGCACACATTAACAATGAACAAAGTCATTTTGGAACAAGTGTTGTCACGTTACAAATCGGAAACACTAGTATTATTGGAACTGTGGGCGTTCTACTTACCAATTACGTGCTGCCACGCGTCCCCTTTTTTTAATGGTTGGGTGGTGTCGTGCGGGGTAGCTATTTGAGTATGGGAGGCGTACGATCAAACCCCTGCAGATGATCATCGGGAGGAGAGCCCTTTGACCGCTACTCGCCATGCACCTCCCTCCCAACGCCTCCATTAATGGTGCCCGAGCCCCTGTTCTACGGCGTGGCTATATGTCTCACTGGACTAAGAGGAAAATGAAAATCTAAAAAGAAAGTTTTGCACGGATCTTGATGTAAGATCCAACAGACCTATATAGCATCGACTACGACTTATACCAAACATAATGAATATAAGGACAATGACAGTGGATGTCACACCCCAAAAATATTCCTTTGGAGTTTTGAGAACTTTTGCAAAACTTTAACTAAGTTTTAAAATTTTGGTTGGAGGGTTCTGTTTTGAAGGGTGGACTTATTTGATTATTTTGGAGGTCTTAAAAACTTTTCTTTCTTAAGAATCTTTGGCTTTGGTTAATTATTTTCAAAAGCAAAAAAAAAAAA
>LR738710.1:719915272-719953478 GCA_902687465.1 Secale cereale | reverse complement strand
TTTTCCACCTCTTCTAGCACCATAAAAATTCCCAAATATTTTTTTTTGCCACTCCAAGTTTTACCTCTCAAGTCATGCACACCTTCTGTGATATTTTTCAACTCCTCCCCACTCCACAAAAATATTCTTTCTATATATATTTTAAATTCCAAAAAGGGAATTTGAATTAATCATAGTTTCTTGACATTTACAAAGGAACTATATTTTCTATAACTCTTCTGCCTCCACCAAAATTATCCCTACATATATATGGTACCCTCAACCCATTTCTCCAAAAACATTTGGTCCCACAGTTCAAAATTTTCAAATCAAATTCAATTCAAATTTGGTCCAGAAATCATGTTTTTGCCCCAAACCATTTCCAAACTTCACCAAAATTCTTGGCCTTCTGGCAAACTCATTTTTGAGTAACCACACACCACCACACAAAACCCCATGATCAAACTAGTTGCCTAAACCCTCAAAGCATTTCATCAAACAGGTTGCTGGCACTGTTCATAACTGAACTAAAATTCAGTTAACTGAATTTACTTCGGCCGACAGAGACAGGGATGCCGTGCATCCATCGTCTTCCCCTCCCGCACGGCGATGTTGCTTGTGTCCAGTGCCGTAGCACTCCCTGGCCCAGCGCCCAGCCACTCCACGCCGGCGAGGTGGCACCGGGCCGGTGCAGCCTCCCCAAGCGCGTCCACGGCGGGGCCGAGCGGACACGCCACGGCCTTAGGCCGCCATTCACTGCCCAGCAGCGCCCCTACCTACTTCCTCGCACACGCGTCACTCCCTCGCTCACCTCCGCACAAAGGACACACCGGCCACGCCGCACGGGGCCCGTCTGACAGTCGCCGGAGCCGGCCGCTCCGCCGCGTCCGTGCGGACAGCACATCGCCAACGTGTCGCGCAGGCGCAAGCCCGACCACGCGGAGGCTTCGGACGAACGCCACGGGCCTCTAGATTGCCCCGACACCTAGACGACCGGCCAGAACCAACCCCGGCGACCTCATTAACTCCGGCGAGCTCCACCCGCTTCGGCCATCTCCGACTCGCCTATATAAAGGGTTCCCGAGCCCCTCTAGCGCCAGCACTCGCATCCACCACCTCTCACACTTCCTCCTGACCACCCACCAGGCCCCGAGGGGGTCGTCTTCTTCCTCTCCGGCCACCGCTCCGCCGCCTCTGTCCTCGAACCGAACCGAGCACATACACCACCAGAGCAGCCCAAACTTCGTCGATCCTCTCCTTTTCCACCACCTTGCCGAATCCCTGAGTCAATTTACCTCCCCGAGCCCTCTCCGACGAGCCACCACCTCACCCGAATCACCATCCGCCGGCGACGAGCTCACCGCCGTTCAGGTGACCGCCGGTGGCCACCTCCACCACCCCTGGATGCGGAAGTCCACGCTGATCATTTTGCGACCAGCGCCGGGCCCTGAGACCCCGGCGATCGTCGCCGGCGATCGCCGCCGCCTCTCTGTACTCGCGCGCGAGCGCGTTTGAATTTAAACCTGACGGGTGGCCCCCACCCGTCAGCTCTCTCTCTCTCTGTTCTGTTTTAAGTGGAAGCGCACTCTGCGCTTTACGCCTTCTGCACAGGAAGACGTACTCGTACCCGAAACGTTTTCTTTTAAAATAACTCTGGGACTTCTGTTTTACAGAAAAACCCCTGGTTTTGAAAAGCTAATAACTTTTATAATATAAACCCAAATGAGTTGATTCTTTTTGCTAAAATTTTCTTTTCTGCTCTAGTTTATTTTAAGATTTATTTAAAAATATTTTGAGAACTTTTTCTGTTCTGTGTTGGTTTTCTTATTCGAATTCAAATTTGAATTTTTCAGAGAAAGAAGAGGGAACTCTTGCTGGATTTTCAGAAGGGTTTTCTCCTGATTACTTTGGACAAGGCAAGCATTATTGAACTTGAGATAGGATGTTGCTTCCTTGCTTGGTTACATAGTATGATAGTGCATCACATACGTTGCATGTTATATCACATGTGCATGCATGGTCATGTCATGTTTGTTTTACCTTGGCTTGCATGTCACACTAGCTTGTCTGGCATACAAGTGGTTACGTGAGGGCAGAGATGTTGCTGCTGGTTGGGACATGCTAGTGGGCATGGTCCTTTGTTGACACAGTGGTGTCATGTGATACTGATAAAAGAACACTGGTGATATTTTAACAGTACCTCCTGAGTCTGCCTAGATCGAGTCTTGCTCTTACACCTAGCTGTATACCGTGCTGCCACGGGTCCTTCCGAAAGGAGGGTACGGCCTAGTAAGTTGTTAACCCCTGGACGGGTGCACGCCACCCAGATAACTGCGATGAAGGTTGTAGCCTGTCATCGGGTCAGGGGCATGGGTGTTACCGGTTGTAGCCGAGAGGGGGGGCACCCCTTGTAATCCGCGCGTTTAATAGTGATCCCATGCTTTTCGGAGGTTGTAGCCTCCCTGACTTAAGGTGTCTGGAGTGATGCTGTGGGTGAGTCCAAGCATCCGGTGGGCGGGTATGCGTCAGGAGTGTTTTCAACCCAAAGTCCGTATTAGGTTTTAGTCAGTGCACGGTGCTGTCTAGATCCTATACTTGTGGGTAAAGGGTACACCCTCTGCAGAGTTATATCTATTCGAATAGCCGCGTCCACGGTCAAGGACTTAGTTGGGTGGGTCAAGTATCGGTCCCGGTGTCAGTCTCTGGAGGAAAATAATATACTTGAGTATGTTATGTTTGCATGATGCTTTCGACATAGTCAGGATTATCATGAATTTATTTATGATGAATATTATATTTATGGACTAACCCGATAATTTTGTTGTTACCTTCAAGAGTGTCTCAGGGGCTGGCTAGACTACCCCGGACACTCGCTTTTATTTTAAAGACCTTTTGTGGCGTCCCTCGAGTGTCAGGCGGTTTATCACGCCACTACTCTTGTGGATACCCAACTGGCATTTCTTTTAAAGTCCTTTTGAGGCGTCCCTCGAGTGTCAGGCGGTTTATCACGCCACTACTCTTGTGGATACCCAACTGGCATTTCTCTTAAAGTCCTTTTTGAGGCGTCCCTCGAGTGTCAGGCGGTTTATCACGCCACTACTCTTGTGGACACCCGACTGGCATTTCTCTTTAAGTCCTACCGTGATGTCACTTGACATCCGACCGGCATTTCTTTTATTTTCTTATATTATTAATAATATCGTGTACTAACCATATTCCACCATGCCAAGTCTTGTCAATTGTTGCATACATGTAGTTTATTTATCATGGCATGTGCTTTCAGTATACCTCATAGTCATAATGTTTGCGAGTACATTCAAAAGTACTCACTGGCTTGTCCCTGGCTATTTACTTGGCCAGACTTGGAGGAGGACGAGCCCGTGGAGGAGAATTGCGCTAGCGAGGCCGACGCTTAGAAGGTTCCCAGTCAGCACGCCTGTGTTTTGAGTCTATCACTTGTATCATCCGTCAAGCTTCCGCCACACCAATAAAATAGTCAAGCCTCACACTGACGCTTGACTCTATGCTAGTCTTTCAGCGTTGAGTTCCACCACCCACTGTCATATTCCGCCACCCTAGTGTGTTGAGTTGTTGTAATAAATTATTGAGTCACCCTGACTCAACCCTGTGTAATATTATTGTACTGGTTATCTATATCAAGGTTGTCCACTGGTTGTGCTTGGGAGCCAGTGTGACTTAAGGCTATTCTGTGATTTATTTCTCAGAAATGAGCCTGACAGTGGATAATAATTGTCTTACATATTTAGGAACATAATAAAAAAAGCTACATGCAGCAACGCCCGAAATACACAAGGTCAAAAGTAGAAGGAAGACAACGATCTGGCTCGCTGATCTCTACATTCTTGATGCGTCGCTGCATGCCGCGGGAACTAGCCTCTGCGGTGAGCGGCGATGAGCTCTTTCTTGTCCTCAAGATGCTCCTGCAGAGCATCCACGGATTCCTCCACCAGCCTTCTGCGCTCAATGCGCATCATGTTGGGGAACGTAGTATTTTAAAATTTTCCTACGATCACGCAAGATCTATCTACCAGATGCATAGCAACGAGAGGGGAGAGTGTGTCTACGTACCCTCGTAGACCGGGAGCGGAAGCGTCAAGTGACGCGGTTGATGTTGTCGAACTTCTTCGCGATCCAACCGATCAAGCACCGAACGTACGGCACCTCCGCGTTCAGCACACGTTCAGCTTGATGACGTCCCACGAGCTCTTGATCCAGTTGAGCTTCACGGGAGAGTTTCGTCAGCACGACGGCGTGGTGACGGATATGATGTGTTCACCGGCGCAGGGCTTCGCCTAAGCTCCGCGACGGTACGACCGAGGTGTGATTCTGTGGAGGGGGGCACCGCACACGGCTAAACAATTCAACTTGTGTGTCTTTGGGTGCCCCCCTGCCCCCGTATATAAAGGAGCAAGGGAGGAGGGGCCGGCCAACCTCTATGGTGCGGCTAGGGAGGGGACTCCTACTAGGAATAGGATTGCAATCCTATTCCTAGTAGGATTCACCGAAAGGAAGAAGGGGGAAAGGATTAGGAGAGGTGGCGCCCCCCCAATCCTAGTCCAACTAGGATTCCTAGGTGGGGGCGCCGGCCAGCCCTATGGGCTGCCTCTCTCTCACCCTTTAGGCCCACTATGGACCATCCCCTCTCGTAGGGGGTTCCGGTAACCCCCTCCGGCATTCCTGATAAATCCGAAAATTTTCCGGTATACTTCGAGTGTCCGAATATAGCCGTCCAATATATCAATCTTTATGTCTCGGACATTCCGAGACTCCTCGACATGTCCGTGATCTCATCCGGGACTCTGAACTACCTTCGGTACATCAATACTCAAAAACTCATAATACCGATCGTCATCAAACGTTAAGCGTGCGGACCCTACGGGTTCGAGAACTATGTAGACATGACCGAGACTCATCTCTGGTCAATAACCAATAGCGGAACCTGGATGTTCATATTGGCTCCTACATATTCTACGAAGATCTTTTATCGGTCAGAACCGCATAACAACATACGTTGTTCCTTTTGTCAAACGGTATGTTACTTGCCCGAGATTCGATCGTCGGTATCTTTATACCTAGTTCAATCTCGTTGCCGGCAAGTCTCTTTACTCGTTCCGTAACACATCATCTCGTGACTAACTCATTAGTCTTTTTGCTTGCAAGGCTTATTGTGGTGTGTGTTACCAAGAGGGCCCAGAGATACCTCTCCGACACTCGGAGTGACAAATCCTAATCTTGATCTATGCCAACACCACGAATACTTTCGGAGACACCTGTAGAGCATCTTTATGATCACCCAGTTACGTTGTGACGTTTGATAGCACACAAGGTGTTCCTACGGTATTCGGGAGTTGCATAATCTCATAGTCATAGGAACATGTATAAGTCATGAAGAAAGCAATAGCAGTTAAACTAAACGATCATAGTGCTATGCTAACGGATGTGTCTTGTCCATCACATCATTCTCCTAATGATGTGATCCATGTCTATGGCTAGGAAACATAACCATCTTTGATCAATGGGCTAGTCTAGTAGAGGCATACTAGGGACATACTGTTTTGTCTATGTATCCACACATGTACTAAGTTTCCGGTTAATACAATTCTAGCATGAATAAAAGACATTTATCATGATATAAGGAAATACAAATAACATCTTTATTATTGCCTCTAGGGCATATTTCCTTCACATCATGGCATTCTCGTCCATAAGTTTCTCGACGATGATGCCGGTCCTCTTCAACAAGGCAGTGGTCTCCTCCCGCTTCTCCGCACTTTCGACGATCTTCACCATCAGCTGGTCGCGCTTGGCCGGGAGCTTGACATTGCTCTCATTTAGTTGCCGGATGACGCCGGTAGCCTGTTCAAAAGAGGCTTTCGTGTCGTCTTGCAACTTTGCCCAGCTGGATATCTGATCCATCTGGCTGTGGACGATCTCATGCATGCGCCTGTAAGAGTCCTCGCCTGCCCGCGAGGCATTTTCCCAAGCCGCCGCGACGCGGAAGGACATCTCTGCTGCATTCACGGCGCGGTGGGACATCTCTTTTGCTTCCGCAGCGCGACCAAACCAGTCCACTACATCGATGGCACGGCGGGACCTCCGTGCTGCTTCGGCGATGCGGTGAGACCTCTATGCTGCTACGGGCATGCGGCGGGATATGCCGACTGTGTTCGCGGTGAGGCGGCATATCTCACGTGCTTCCGCTTCGATGCTCGCATATCTCTGGTGGCAATCTCTCGACCCAGAACTCACGCTGGCCATGGCAGACGCAAGGGAACGATGATGCATGACTTGTTTGTTTTTGGGAATGAGGAGTTGAGGAGGAATGTGCAGTCATCTTGGGGTAGCAATATTTATAACCGAGTTCTAATACGCTCCTAAGTGGGAAACATCATAGGTTTAGATCGGTGTGAACATGTTTGCAATTTGGAATGTGACGGACGCGGGCTCATAATTTACTGGCGGTTATAAGTGTGGCACTATTCCCGGAAGGCGTAACATGGCCACGTACGCCTTCTCGGCCGCGTACGTGGCATTTGCACCATAGGGTGCACCGCAATAGGCAACGTCCGCACACGTCTTGTTCCAACAATCATGCGCGCTCGTTATTTCCATTGCGCACGCTTCTTTTAATTAGAATGTGTGTGCCCGTCTAGCGCACACATGTTGATCTATCTAACTATTTCAGTTTGTTGTGGCTAATCGCAAATAGTTCATCCGTGTGAAGCGTATGCCATCAATCACACACACTTTTTTTGCTAAAAATCACAGACACTTTGATCTGGCTGACCCGTTTCTGTTATGTTGCCTAATCGCAAACAGTTAATCCTTATGAAGCGTATGCCCTCAATCACACACACCTTTATCTAGCTTCCCATTTCTATTGTTCCTCCTCATCAAAAATAGTTCATCCGAGTGAATTGTATGTTGTATATCGCACACGCCTTTATCTGGCTGCCCGTTTCTTTTGTTCCTCCTCATCGCAAACAGTTCATTGAACTGAACCGTATGCCCTGCATCGCACATGCAACTAAAATATGAAAAGAGTTTGATGTCTCTGCCATCGCAAACGTTTTGCTCCTTTTTTTATGGTTTTTTACACCCTCGTTTGCGATTATGGCATAGCACACAGTTTCGTCGAAGGGTCTCTGATCGTAGTGTCGCGTTAGCAGCAACCTGCAGTAGTGACTACTAGTCACCCACAGGTACTAATCTGAGGTTCCGGTACAAAGATTGAACAAAAGAGATGAATTAGGTTTTGAGAGGAGATTGTGCTGGTGAAGATGTTGATGGAGATTGCCCTCCCCAAGATGGGAGAGTTATTGGTGACGATGATGACGACGATTTCCCCCTCCGGGAGGGAAGTTCCCTCGGCGGAATCGCTCCGCCGGAGGGCAAAAGTGCTCATGCTCAAGTTCCGCCTCAAGACGGTGGAGCTCCGTCCCGAAAGTCCTCCTCTTACTTTTTCTAGGTCAAAATGACTTATATACCAGAAGATGGGCACTGAAGGTGGGCCGGGCTGAGCACAACCCACCAGGGCGCGCCCTGGTGTCTTGTGCTCACCAGGTGGCCCCCCTCCGGTAGTTATTTGCACCAGTATTTCTTATTTATTCCATCAAAATCCCTGTGAAGTTTCAGCTTGTTTGGAGTTGTGCAGAATAGGTGGCCTGACGTAGCTTTTCCAGGTCCAGATTTCCAGCTGCCGGAATTCTCCCTCTTTGTGTGAACCTTGCATATTTTGAGAGAAAAGGCATTAGAATTACTCCAAAAAGTATTATTATGCATAAAAACATCAGAAATAATAGTAGGTAAACATGATGCAAAATGGATGTATCACACGACACCCCGACCCCAGCATGACACCCCGACAGCCCGAGACCCCGAGACCCCGACACCCAGACACGACACCCCCGACACGACAGCCTGACACCACGACACCCAGACACAACACCCCCGACACGACACCCCGATACCCCGACATGACACCCCGTTACCACGACACCCAGACACAACACACCCTACCCCCGACACCTCTTCGGCCTCCTGTTGACCGAAAAGGTGCTCTTCGTCCTTCCAGATGCCGACGGGGTCATATATTTGTGAATTATGAGTTAGGTCATATATTTTTTGATTTTGTTATAAAAAACATCACATTTTTGTTGATCGGGTGGATTTAAATGTGCAACGTTTCGTCGTGGCGAGGGTCTGTTGTTCGAAGACCTCCCCGTGCGTTCGATATGCTCCGCCCCTGTGTTCGTGGGTGAGCACAAATGACATCTCCTCCTCCCCCCTTCATTTTCTCTATTCAGGTCTTCGTGCCAATGAAACTTTCTAGCTATTGGTGTCTTCAATCATCAGTATGCGTGACCACTATGCATCTTCCGTTCGAAAGGGTTACATCTATAAATATGCATGCATTTGCATATTTATGACCGTGATTATTTCAAATTGTCCAACGTTATCCATGGACAGCCCGAGTATGTGTAGATTGAGTTTGTTTTCCCATATGCTCTGCCCCGGATCCTATGTAGAATTTCATAAGTGCCTCCGTGTTGTTCTCTGGGTACACATCCTCTCTGCTTATTGCCGAGGCGTGTATCAGGAGAACTGCGGGGAGGTGCTGCCAAAATTTTGCGTCGGATGCGGAGCAGAGTATGGGAAAACAAACCCAATTTACACATACTCAGGTGGGATTAGGACCTATCTTTACCTATTAGCGTCTAGATTGCATGGACGTAATAAAATTGACAAACTCCATTAACTGATGAATATGGTTTGCTAAATTATATATATATTTCTTGTGTGTCAAGTAGCTAGGCAAGATGAGTGATAGTGCGTGATTGTACACCGGTGACACTAGTCAGGAAGACATGACCGATGAATGGTTTACAAAAACGAAGGGGTTTGTGAGAGCCGCATTTGCAAATGGCCAGAGAAAAACCTGGTGCCCCTGTGTCCGGTGCGACAACTATCATAGGAGGATAGAGCTTGAAATGAGTAAACACCTGCAGAAGTGGGATTTTACGCCTGCTTATACGGTCAGGACATTTCATGGTGAGTCTGCCCAACGTGCCAGAGTCGAGGTGGTTCGTCGTCGCACCGACGAGCATGGTACCGGGATGGAAGACATGGTGCGAAAATTTGATGATGCTCGGGACTCGGACGATGAGATGGAGGAATCCGCAAAGGCCTTCAATGAAATGTTGGAGTCTTGAAAATGTCCTCTCCACGAGCACACTAAGCTTTGTCAATTGGATTCCATCTCACAAATAATGGCTCTGAAGGCTCAATTCAACTTGGGCAGAGAATGCCCCATATGCAAGGCAGCTCTTGAGTTTCGTTGGCTGCAGGCGGGTCACACGTTTTCTTGCTTGGACTTGCATAGACAGTTCTTGGATCCTCGCCATAAGTTCAGGAAACACAAGATGAACTTCATCAAAGGTAGAGTTGTCAAAACTCTTCACCACCTCCATTGACAGGCCAAGAGACCCTGGATCAGTTAAACACTCTCGAGCCAGATCCAGAGCGTCCAGGGTATTTCAAGGGGTATAACTCGGAACAGGTCTGGACTCACAAGTCATGCTTGTGGGATCTGCCTTACTTCAAAGACCTCCTTTTCCCACACAACATCAATGTGATGCACACTGAAAAGAATATCGCCGAGGACCTATTTGGTACATTGTTTGGCATAGAGGAGAAGTCAAATGATAATACTAAGGCTAGAGTCGATCAAGAGGCGCTATGTGATAGACCGTTACAAAACATGAAAGAACCAAAAGGAAAGCAGAAATGGACGAAGCTAAAGGCATGGTTAAATCTTGGAAGGACACCTATGAGGGAAATTATCTCGCGGGTGAAAATGTTGTTGATGTTCCCTGATGGGTATGCAGCATTGTTCAAGAAAACTTCTGATTCGACGATTTATCGCTACTCTTGGGGTGACTGATATGATTATGCCTTATCTTCACCATTTATCATTTGGGACGATTTATCACTATGACAAGTGAATTATCAAGAATCTACCGATAAATCAGGCCTATTCATAGCACTATGTTTGCAAAACTTATTTTTATTTTCATTTTGTGGACCTTGTTACGCAATACGTATTGTTGTCCTATTTTGTTCGTCATTATACAAGGATTCAAAGGATAGGATCAAGGTAACACTTCTGTCCAATATTTTTTTGGTGTTGAATATAGCATATTTTAGTGTTGTTAAAGTGAGATTTGCAAAAAATTACGGGTTAATAGTTGACCGATAAAATTAATTAATCGGCTGATTTCGAATTAATCTCTAATCCATAGCTGTCTAAGACGATAACGATAAGCGATATCCTAAACATTGGTATGCGGCGAATCTAAAGAGGAGAGCAAGTCTTAAAAAATTGAAAATATTTGGTCTCAACGGTGATGATTGGCACATATGGATTGAGCGGGTAATGCTGGTGATGTTTTGTGGTTTTATCCCTGAGGATGAATGGCTAGTACTGACAGAGCTAAGCTATTTCTTCTATGTTCTTTGTGTGAAAGAACTATCGCCTGCCGTGCTAGAAGAAATGGAAGAGTTGGCGCCGAAGATATTTCCCTCGGGCTTCTTTAATCCAATGTAACACTTGATTTTGCATCTCCTGACCGATTCACGATTGGGGGGGGCGTGCAAAATCATTGGTGCTACGCAACCGAGAGGATGCAGAAGATGCTTCAAGAAAAATTTAAAAATAAACGTAGAATTGAAGCTTCGATGGCCGAGGCATTCATTACTGAGGAGGCGACAAACTTCGCGACAACACACTACGAAGCCAAAAATCATCATTTGCATAATCCAAAGCCTCGGTACAATGCTGGCGACTCTAAGAAGGGTGGATCCAACCTCAGCCTATTCAAAGGGAAGCTCACACCCGCCAGTGCTTCTAATTCCTTATCGTTGGATGTCGAAGAATGGCGGACCATTTCGTTGTATATCTTCAACAACCTAACAGAAGTGCGGCCGTACATCGAGTAAGTTCTCGGTACATTGTTTCGCAACTTCTAATTCCTTTGAACTGCTCTTATTCCCAGATATTTGACACAGTCGATAAGTCACCAAATTCTCGTATGGAGCAGTGATCCAAAAGGATTCCGTCGAAGAGTATGAGCTTCTGCCAAAGTATGGAGGTGGCTATCCCAGTTTCATCTCGTGGTTCAAACAAACAGTTATTTCCATTAGACCATTTCATCTCTTTGTCTAATTTGCGGCTAATGCAACAATCCTTCTTTTGAATTAATCTGGTAGGCTAATTCAGATTTTATGGACGCCGAATTGAGACAAGTCGCTAATGGTTTGACTATAAGGTTCGTTCATTTGACAAATACGACATCAACGAGTATCGCTTTCATACATATGGCAAAGAGCTATCTATGGCCGACCAAAAGTCTACAAATTGTTGTGTCCCCACTACCGGCGAAGGAGGTACCGAGTATTATGGAAGAGTTGAAGCAATTTATGAAATTTTATTCTATGGTGCAAACCCACGAAACGACATAGTCTTCAAATGTTAGTTCCAGCCAAAGGAGACTAAAAGGACTCATGAATATATAGGGCTAGTCTAAATCAACCAAAGCACCCATTTGGATGTTCCCGATGTCTATATTACAGCTCAACAGGCAACCCAAGTTTTCTATCTACCCTGGGCCTATCAAAGTGATCCAAATCTCAATGGTTGGGATGTCGTTTATGAAGTGCCGCCACGTGTTAGACCACCTCCCCCCAATGAAGAGGATTATGAACCTCACATTTATCCACACACATATGAAGGAGAATTCATCCAATAAACACGTCTTTCCAAAAAAACATATCAAGAACTGCTCTACTTCAGCCCAGAACATTCAAGTAGACAGCGACAGTGAATCCGACTTCACCCCTGAGCCGGAAGAAGAAGAGGTTACTTTATGCATTTATTGATGATGATGATGAGCATGCCATTGCTGATAGTGATGATGATGATGCATTTATTGATCCTGGAGCATTTATAGACGATGAAGATTATTAATTAGTTCATGTCATTAGGTATTCAATTTTTTATTATGTCCATGATGATGATACACTTAAATTATATACATATTATTATTCATGCTAGGTTCATTTTTTAAGTTGTACTAATTTTGTTTACTCTTTGTCATTGCAGGTGTTGACAGATGGTGGGCACAGGTCCAGAGTGCTCCGAGGCTCTTTCCTCGGTGCATGCTGGGAGGGGTGCTTACATTCAACCCCAGCACCTCCGGAGAGCGCTGATAGACAGTATGCAGTCACCAACGGCGGGCGCTTCTTCTTTGGTCAGGAGAGGTCGGGGGAAGAAGAGGGGTGCTAGAGGTGGACGTACCAGCGGGAGAGGTAGGAAGGCTGCTGCGCCTTCCTCGCCGCCACCCCCCAGCTGATTCACCCAACCACAGGACTGCTCCGTCTGAGGTGGACCCGTCTGACATGGACCCATCTCGGACTCCGTTCCACGAGCCTCGGGTCGCCGAGCCTTCGCCCCCACGAGACTCTAGTCCCAGAGAATTCGTCCAACGAGACTCTGGAGCAGAGCAGGGATCACACTACGTCGCAGTCGACCCGAGGGGGGGACGGGCCGCCGGAGGCGAGTGCCATGCTAATGGTGGCGAGGATAATTTTTCTGATGATAGCTATAGCGAGGGCGAGCTGGTTAAGGGCGGCAATCTCTACCAGCATGGTTGTACAAAGCTCCCGTCTGTGCCGGCGACCCACGAGCATAGGTGGTTGATTGCACCTAATGGGGAGAAGTAAGTGCATTTACTCTTCTTAACCTATTGCCTTCACGTTTCTTCAAAGTAATATCTAATTCGTTGGCCTTGTCATACTGCAGGGGTTGGAAACATGCCCCTGGTATCCGCGGGCCCAACCAGGTCCTTGGTGTGCTTTGTCGGCAGAACTTCCCGGGGTAGGTCACGTTGCCTGGTGAGGGTCAGATTCCACATCTAGCACTGAGATGGGAGTTGTACTTGGTTTCCCCGGTCTCGCCGGAGGAGAGGGTCGATGGTGTCTTGTGCCACATGGTGGCCGACATCGTGATCCACACGTTTTGGGTAATTTCTCCTTTACAGAATTTAAAATCAATAGTACCTAGTGATTGTACTAATTATTAGTGTTGTCTTGTTTGATTGCATACCTTCTACAGGTGTCTTGAGGGAGAGGAGGAGGTCGTGGCTATAGTTACCAAACCGAGTGCAAGCGCCTACTTCAGAACTTACGCCACGAGGCTCGAGTGCAGGCTGCTCCAGACTGCTACGCCTCGATTGGTATTAAGAGGTCCAAGACGAAGTGCCGCGGCAAGTTACTGAGTAAGGAGAAGTACATAAAGGTAATTACCTCTGCTTAAGGCCTTGTACTTAGTTTCTTTGATTTGATTCGTAGGCGTAGCTCTGAATTTTCTCTTGACTAACTTAGGTGCCCCCGAGATGGTGTGCTGATATGATGGACTATTGTGAGGCGTTGATGGATGAGTGGTGCTCTCCCCAATGGCGAGCCGTCCACAAGAAGTCCCAAGATAAGCGTGCCCAAATGGTTGGTGTGCCACGCCATCAAGAGAGCTCCAACCTATATGAGTACGAGGATAACTGTGTATGTGATTTGCTTCATGATTCATGCAATTTCATTATTCATGCTAGATTGAGCCCTTAACTAATACTTTGTTCCTTTCTTTTAGGGGCAATAAAACAAGAAGGAGGTGCCAGGGGTGTTCAACCTCTATTCCATGGGCCATAGTTCCTCGTACAAGAAGGCCAAGGCGTTCTCTGAGTCTGACCTCGATCATCCAGAGAGCTTCACTAACATCTCCTCCCACGACAAGCTCGTGAGGTACAAAGACGAGGGCAAGAAGAGGAAAGGGGAGGACTTTAACTCGAGGCATCGTCCTTTTGATCCAGAGCTAGTGATGTTATCTGGTGGCGGGAGGAAACATGGCTCGGTAGCCATTGGGGATGGACTGATACATTGTCCTGACACTCTCCCGGAGATCAAGAAGTGCTAGATGAGCTCCGATCCTAAGATAAGGCCTCGTCCATGGCCAATGGAGCTCGCCATCGAGGTTAGTTATACGGACTCAGATACCTTTCCTCCATTACATTGTGTGTGCGATCGTCGATGATTACAATGCCAACGAGGAGTGGTGTTACATGATGTTATTGAGAAAGTGAGAGTGAACACCGAGGCGCTTCTAGTGCAGGGAAACATGAAGGTAGCAGAGAGGGAGCGGGAAATGGAGGAGAGGACGGCTAAGCTCTTGGAGGAGGAGAGGAACCGGAACGACGCGTCTCACTGGGCCCTATACGAAATCATCATGGTATGTTTCTCTTGCATATTAGCCAAATCATGCATGTAATGATCGTTTCTTACTAACTAATATGACTGACTCGTGAAAACCAAATGTGCAGTCCGTGTGCCAGTCCAACGGTCAGACCCCTTCGCCGATGCCTAGATTGCTCCGGCGACCATGGTGAGTTTCATTTGAATGTTCATTACTTACTAGTATTCACATTTGAATTACATCATGCTAACGAGATATTGCAAATGATCTTTGGTGCA
The DNA here is from genome assembly GCA_902687465.1 of Secale cereale. Classification (NCBI taxonomy): domain Eukaryota; kingdom Viridiplantae; phylum Streptophyta; class Magnoliopsida; order Poales; family Poaceae; genus Secale; species Secale cereale. Next base: position 719,938,901 of record LR738710.1, on the reverse strand, counting down.
GCATGCCTCCCGACAAGCATCGACCAATCCTTCTCCGTCTCCCACTAGCGCTACCGGTCCTTCACCTCTGTGATGACGGTAAGTTTTCCCAAGTGTTTTGCTTAACAAATGTAGACTTAGCTTAAGAAATGACCTATTTAGCTCCAAAATGACCTATACTTAGCTTATTTTCCTCGAAAATGACATAATAACCTTACTTAGCTCCAAAATGACATATTTTATCTAGGATAGCTATAAAATGACCTATACTTCGCATTTTTTCCCTCCAAAATGACTTAACATGCTTAGTTTGCTAAAAAAATAGCAGAACTACCTAGGATAGCTCAATAATGACCTATACTTAGCTTAGCGAGTTCATTTATGACATAATTAGCTTACTTAGGTAAAAATGGCATAATAACCTTGGTTTAGCTCCAAACTATCATATACTTAGCTTATTTTCCTCGAAAATGACATAATAACCTTACTTTGCTTACCTCTTCCTAGAAAAACAGGAGTTTCAGGCAACCTCGTGGGAGACATTGGATGTTGTCAACCGGCCTTAAAATGCTCATAAACAGCTCTTCCCCCTTTGACTTAGTTTTCGCTCTCCCTGTTGTCTCCCCTTCCTACGGGTTCCCCAGTGAGACATTAACCACGCCCCTTCCTTTTTCTCCGAAATGACTAATTTTAACAAGATAGCTCTAAAATGACCTACACTTACCATTTTTTCCACCAGAATGACTTAATATGCTTACTTAGCTAAAAAATGGCATAACTACCTGGGTTAGCTCAATAATGACTTATACTTAGCTTATTTAGTTCATTTATAACATACTTAGCATACTTAGGTCAAAAATGGCATAATAGTCTTAGTTACCTTCAAAATGTCACATACTTAGCCTATTTTCCTCGAAAATGAAATAATAACCCTACTTAGCTCCAAAATGACCTATTTACCTAGGTTAGCTCTAAAATGACATACAATTAGAATTTTTTTCCCCTCCAAAATGACCTAATATGCTTAGTTAGCTCAAAATTGGCATAATTACCTAGGTTACCTTAGTTAGAAGAAGAAGAAGGAAAAGAAGAGGAGAAAAATAAAGAGAAGAAAAATTTTTCTACTCGCTACAAAAAAAGACACATCCATGACATTTGGGGCCGAACGAAACTTTTTTCTGTCATACTTATGACACTTCTATGACAATAATTGTGACAAAACACGGTATCATCATAGATGTGGTGGGGTCCTACTTCTATGACAAAAAATCATGACAAAAATGGGCTTTCCATCCTGGGCGGGCCGGAGATGCAGCTGCATGACATTCTTTGGGACGTCCATGACGGAAAAAACCGTGGTAGAAGTGAGGGCGAGGAAAATATCGGGGTGTTCCCGGTTACGGTGGGTGGTCGGGGCCGAGCGATCCGCGTTTCTCTCATACACGCATGCGCATGGGTGCGAGGCGTTGGGCTCTAACTGAACCCGAGCGAGGCGTTGGGCTCTAACTGAACCCGAGCGATTGCACTGCAGGCTACGCGTTACTGAACCCGAGCGATCGATCGATAACTGTTAACTGAACCCGATCGAGCGATTCCTTCGCTACTGCTTCTAACTGAAGCCGATCGATGCCGCCTCTGCATGAACAGTGAGTGTTGCTGGGGGGTTTGGATGAACAGTTCCCGGTGGGGGTGGCTGAACAGGACCCCGTGGTGTTGCCTCTGCATGAACAGGACCCCTTTCGATCGAGCCGGTTGGGGCTGCATGAACAGGACCCCGTGGAGGGCTGCATGAGCAGGACCACCGTGTGGAGGGCTGCATGAACAGTACACGGTGGAGGGCTGGATGAACAGGAGCCCGTGGAGGGGTGGTTGAATAGGAGCCCGTGGAGAGGGCTGGTTGAACAGTAGCCGGTGGAGTAGCACACGGTGGAGGCTAAACAGTCGCAGGTGGAGGCTGGAGGAGGTCGACGATGGATGAACAGTAGCCCATGGAGGGTGGAGGGGTCGACGGTGGTGATGAACAGTATCCCGTGGAGTCCCGTTTTGCGGTACGCCACACCCCTCCCGATGAACAGGACACCCGTTTCGACCGTAGCGCTCCAACACAAGTCCGTTTCCTCCGTTTTACGGTACGCCACACCCCTCCCAATGAACAGGACCCCCATTTCGACCCTAGGGCTCCAACACAAGTCTGTTTCCTCCGTTTTACGGTACGCCACACCCCTCCCGATCAACAAGACCCCCGTTTCGACCGTAGGAGGTTCGTTTCCTCCGTTCTGCGGTATGCCAGACCCTTCCCAATGAACATGATCCCTTTTCGAACGTGGCCGGTCAAACACAAGGCCGTTTACTCTGTTCTGCGGTACGCCAGGCCTCGTTTCCATCGGCTGTTCCGTCCAAGCCCTACCGATGAACACGACGACGCATTCCGTTCCGACCCAGCTGGTTGGCTCCCCATGAACACGACGACGACGCTGTTTCTCCGTTCCGACCCAGCCATATATATGAGCCCTGATTGTACGTATGCGCGAGTAGGCATTCGAGACCCTTCCCGTATGTACGTACATGGCCGTATTTTCTTTCTTGCACACTGGCGGCTGTACATACGTGTACATGCTACGTGTGCGCCTCTACTACGACACGTGCGCACCTCTACATCGACGAGTATGTACGTACACGTTCGCGACCAGAATGAAAACGCTACGTACGCTTCGACCAGGTGGGTCCCGATTGTCAGACACCTCCTTGCGTGCGAAGATGTAGCTGGTGGGTCCCAGCACTCAGGGGGGCGAATCGTTTTTTTTTTGCCCGGACGCACTTCCTTGCGTGCGAAGATGTAGCCGATGGTCCCAGCAGTCAGGGGAAACGTTTTTTCGTGAAATACGGTGGCCCGTGCAGTGGATCCCCGCTGTCAGGTGGAGGAATAATTATTTTGCGCATAATAAGGAGGCACTTCCTTGCTGCGGCCATGGACCCAGCTGTCAGTCTCTCCACGTACAGTACTCTTTCGATGGAAGTCGTTCCTTGACCACGTTGACCACACCGCGCCGAGAGCACCAAGGCGATGGACGACGGCGAGGCCTAGGAAGGGGACGACGCGGAGCCAGGGAAGCCGCGGCAGTGGATGCCCACACGGAGAGGAGTACGAGGGTTCACTGGTTCGGCTCCGGTGTGAGGCTGCCGTCGCCGCAGAATTACATGGGGTGTGGGTGAGTAGAGGGATGTCTGACCAACGGTGGGAGTAGTAGGGGGCGAGGAGGCCTCTGTGGCATCGTAGCCGGCCACGAGAGGAAGGAGCACGAGGCACGACCAGCGCTAGTTTGGGCGGCTGGAGCAAGAAGACCAGAGGTTGAAGAAACACCACGGCCGTTGGATGGGCATTGTATGGCCAATGGAGCTAGGATCGTGCATATTGACTAAGTTGACAAAGCCCTCCATCCCCGTCAACTTAGTAGGCTCACAAGTCAGCCTCCCACTATATTGGGTCCCAGCTAACGGGGGGAGTATTCATTTTTTTGTGCGTAATAAGGAGGCACTTCCCGTGGGTCCGAGCTGACAGTAGGGGGAACGTTTTTTCACGAAATACGGTGGCCCGTCCGGTGGGTCCCAGCAGTCAGGGGGAAATGTTTTTTTCGCCAAATACAATGGCTCGTCCGGTGGGTCCCTGCTGTCAGGTGGAGGAATAATTATTTTCCGCGTAATAAGGAGGCACTTCCTTGCCGCTGACGTGGACCCAGCTGTCAGCCTCTGCACAATAGTACTATTTCGATGGAAGTCGTTCCTTGACCACGTTGACCATGCCGCGCCGAGAGCACCAGGGCGGTGGATGATGGCGAGGCCTAGGAAGGGGACGACGCAGAGCCGGGCAAGACGAGGCAGTGGATGCCCACGTGGAGAGGAGTACGAGGGTTCACTCCTTCAGTTGCGGTGTGAGGTTGCCTTCGTCGCAGAATAACAGGGCGTGTGGGTGAGTAGAGGAATGGCCAGGCCAGCGGCGGGAGTGGTAGGGGCGGGGAGGTCTCTGCGGCATCGCAGCCAGCCACGGGAGGCAGGAGCACGAGGCACTACTGGTTTGGGCGGCTGGAGCAAGAAGACCAGAGGTTGAAGAAGCACTAAGGCCGTTGGATGGACATCGTGCGGTCAATGAACGTAGAATGATGCATATTGACCAAGTTGAGAAAGCCCTCTGTCCCCGTCAACTTAGTAGGCCCACAAGTCAGCCACCCACTATACTGGGTCCCAGCTAGCAGGGGGATTATTCATTTTTTTTGTGCATAATAAGGAGGCACTTCCGGTGGGTCCGAGCTGACAGCGGGGGGAATGTTTTTTCGCGAAATACGGTGGCCCGTCCGATGGGTCACAGCAGTCAGGGGGGAATGTTTTTTCGCCAAATACGGTGGCCCGTCGTGTGGGTACCTGCTGTCAGGTCGAGGAATAATTATTTTCCGCGTAATAAGGAGGCACTTCCTTGCAGCTGCCTTGGACCCAGCTGTCAGCCTCTCCACGATAGTACTCTTCCGATGGAAGTCGTTCATTTACCACAGTGACCAGGCCGCGCCGAGAGCACCAGGGCGATGGACGACGGCGAAGCCTAGGAAGGGGACGACGCGGAGTCGGGGAAGATGTGGTAGTGGATGCCCACACGGAGAGGAGTACGAGGGTTCACTGGTTCATCTGCGGTGTGAGGCTGCCGTCACTGTAGAATAACAAGGGGTGTGGGTGAGTAAAGGGATGGCCTGGCCAGCGGTGGGAGTAGTAGGGGGCGGGAAGGCCTCCACGGCATCACAGCCGGCCACGAGAGGCAGGAGCACGAGGCACGACCGGCGCTGGTTTGGGCGGCTGAAACAAGAAGACCAGACGTTGAAGAAGCATTATGGCCGTTGGATGGACATCGTACGGTCAATGAAGCTAGAATGGTGCATATTGACTAAGTTGATAAAGCCCTCCGTCCCCATCCACTACGTAGGCCCACAAGTCAGCCTCCCACTATACTGGGTCCTAGCTAGTAGGGGGAGTATTCATTTTTTTGCATAATAAGGAGGCACTTCTGGTGGGTCCGAGCTCACAGCGGGGGGAACGTTTTTTTCAAGAAATACGGTGGCCCGTCCGGTGGGTCCCAGCAGTCAGGGGGGAACATTTTTTCACCAAATATAGTGGCCCGTCTGCTGGGTCCCTGCTATCAGGTGGAGGAATAATTATTTTCCGCGTGATAAGGAGGCACTTCCTTGCGGCTGCCGTGGACCCAGCTGTCAGCCTCTCCACGACAGTACTCTTTTGATGGAAGTCATTCCTTGACCACGTTGACCACGCCGCGCCGAGAGCACCTGGGCGGTGAACGACGGCGAGGCCTAGGAAGGGGACTATGTGGAGCCGGGGAAGACGCAGCAGTGGATGCCCATGCGGAGAGGAGTACGAGGGTTCACTGGTTCGGCTGCGGTGTGAGGCTACCGGCGCGGAAGAATAACAGGGGGTGTGGGTGAGTAGCGGGATGGCTTGGCCAGTGGTGGGAGTAGTAGGGGACAGGGAGGCCTCCGCCGCATCGCAGCCGGACACGGGAGTGTCGGGACACCGATCCTAGGTCACACCGGTCTAGCATGTAACACATCATATCACTTTGCGGCCTCACGCACGGTATCCCCACGGGTGCCACCTTACCTGGCCCGGGACCGTTTGCGCATTTTGGCTCACGTATATGATAGTGTCGCTAGCATCCATATGACAGAGAACCCGGGCCGACATGACCAGTTATAAACCAAAAGTGGCACTAAGTTACAGAGACAGGCATCCATGACCCAGCAACGAACGTGTCGGTCATCAACGTATGAACCCAAGTCGTAGCAAGCTACAAGGACTTAAAGGAACAACGCGTGACATTTCCCCTAAGGGACAGACACAGGAACGAAGAAGGACACATGCCGGTCAGCCTAAGTGTTCCGGAGCAGTAGCAAGCTACCAAGGCTCAGTGGAAACACTAGGAGACATTTCCCTGTAAGATAGGCTACCAAGGGTAAACAACTAGGTGTCGGATCCCACACATACCAAGCATTTCAATAACATACACACAATATGCTCAATATGTGCAAATACAACATGGCATCACAACAAGACTCTAATAAACAAAGTATTTATTCATTAGGCTCCGAGGAGCCAAATATTACAAACATGGGTCTCACGACCCAGCATTCAGAGCATACAAGCAACAAGCGGAAGCACAACATGTCTGAGTACAGACATCTACAAATGAAAAAGGCTGAAGAGCCTGACTATCTACAACACTCGTCCAAGATCGTAGCTGAGGTACAGGCTACTTGTCAAAGTCCAAGCGGAACTACTAGTGAGACATCAATCCTATCTGAAAAACATAAATTAAGCAAACATGAGTACAAAGGTACTCATCAAGACTTACATCAGATCCTATCATACATGCGCTTGTATCAAAAGGGCAAGTGGGGTTTAGTTGCAGCAAGCCAGCTTTGACTTAGTGGCTATCCTATTCTACGATTGCTGGTAACTCTTTTGAGGTGGCGCACACGAGTCCACTAAGCACCACACAATACACCACTATATTCATCCCCGTCTCCCTACGAGAAGGCCATCCATAGCACTCACACTTGTCTTGAGTATTTTAGAGTATCCACTTCAAGTTGTCTATGTACCACGTAAGCATCCAAGAAGTACATAACCGTGGACCCGGCTATTCGAATAGATCATGTTAACCCTGCAGGGGTGTACTTCTTCACACACGCTCTCGCCACTTACCGCCACGTACACGTCGTGTATCTCGGCAACCTTCAAGAGGAAGCCTGGCGAGGGTGTCGGCCACGACCTGACTAACCACACAAGTCTCTCGTCCAGGTTTATCGCCTATTCGGGTTCCATCCGTGGGGAGATCCGGTCGGGGTGTCGCTCACGGCCCCAAATGATGTGCGCATGGTTCCCAAGCCCACCTCGCCGAGTGGATCTACGCTTGGTACACCGTGCCACGGTGCCTAGTCTGCCCCAAGCCCACTGGCCGAGTGCCACTTGGTAGACTACTAACACTACCTACAAACACCAGAAACTAGTTGCAACTCCTGGACAGAGATCATGTTGATTAATAAGTCGAGAGGGGTCGAGTTACCGGAACCCAATGTGTGGTAGTAGCTAGTCATTGGACAACATACACAGAACTCAGTTCTTAGGGACGGTTCCAGTGAGACAACCCACCATGTACTCCTACATGGCCTCTCACCACTACCTTTACCAAAACCTGTTCACACACTTAACCCTCAGCATCAGAACATATCATTTCACTCCAATTCATTCCCGATGAAACAGACCTGACACACTCTAAGCAATAGCAAGCAAGGCATGGTAAGATCACATCATGGCTTCAATCAACTCCTACACATGCTAGTGGGTTTCAACTATTTACTGTGGAAAGACAGGTCATGCAGAGGAATGGGTTCAACTACCGCAGCATAAAGTAGCAGTTGAAGTCGTTGTTGTCCTAATGCAATAACAGGGAGCAGGAGCGAGAGAGGGGTTGTATCGGAATGAACAAGGGGGTTTGCTTGCCTGGTGAAACAACGTGTAGAGCACTGCTCCTCTGACAGGTACTCTGGATCGGTCTCCGGAGCTGGACCTATCGAGATGAACGGTGCCGACAATCAAACACAAGCATATGCAACAATATGATGCATGATCATGGCATGAGGATATGATGTTGTTGAGCTAATGCAACTAGCATTCAATTGAAAAGAAGTCCAGGTTCAAATGCAACTCTAAAATAAGCATTTTAAATGCCAATTATGTGTTTTCATATAAACAGTAGGTTTAACTTCATTTGTCATGCATGAAAATGGTACAGATGGATAGATTGAATTTTTCTGATAATTTTTCATATATAAATTATTTCATTCTGAGCTACGGTTGAATTTCTGTGATTTTTTGAAGTTTAAGCCAATTTCTGAAATAAATAGATCATTTAAGATTTATTTAAATACCAGAACTGGATTACTGCGTCAGCATGACACAAGCATGACATCAGCGGGTCAAAAGGGCTGGTCCAGAGTCAAACCTGACAGTGGGGTCCACTGGTCAGTGACTCAGTTAATTAACTGAGTTAATTAACTCTAAACTAATCCTAACAGAAAAATCAGCAGGGCTGGGCCCACATGTCAGTGGCTAAACTAATTAACCAAATCTAATTAATTAACTTAACGGTCAACTAACTAAAAGGGGTGGGGCCCGCCTTTCATTGACCCAGGGGGTCAAATCTGGGTCAAACCGCAGCTAACACGCCGGCATTGAGCCGCCGGCGGCAGCAAACGCGGCGGAGGGCATCGGGATTTCTGTTCCGGGGGTCTTCTGCGCAGCTGAGACCATCTACAGGGAGCTGGAGCTCACCCGCATCCATCCCAGCCAGCGGCAGCAGCTAGGGTGGCCGGAGCTCACCGGAAACGAGCTCGCGGCGGCGCCGGAGTTCGGGCCTCGTCGGGGTTGGAGCTACGGGGCACGGGGAGGCTAATGGAGAGGTGCTACGGGTTCCTGGTGAAGCGGCGGATGCAGTGACACGCTCAGCTTGGAGCTTGCGTGGCTGTGGTGTCAGGACCCCGATCCTAAGTCACACCGATCTAGCTGTAACACGTCATATCACTTTGCGGCCTCACGCACGGTAACCCCACGGGTGCCACCTTACCTGGCCCGGGACTGTTTGCGCATTTTGGTACACGTATATGACAGTGTCGCTAGCATCCATATGACAGAGAACCCGGGCCGACATGGCTAGTTATAATCCAAAAGTGGCACTAAATTACAGAGACAGGCATCCATGACCCAGCAACGAACGTGTCGGTCATCAACGTATGAACCCAAGTCGTAGCAAGCTACATGGACTTAAAGGAACAACGCGTGACATTTCCCCTAAGGGACAGACACAGGAACGAAGAAGGACACATGCCGGCAAGCCTACGTGCTCCGAGCAGTAGCAAGCTACCAAGGCTCATTGGAATCACTAGGAGGCATTTCCCTGTAAGATGGGCTACCAAAGGAAAACAACTAGGTGTCGGATCCCACACATACCAAGCATTTCAATCATACACGCAATATGCTCAATATGTGCAAATACAACATTGCATCACAACAGAACTCTATGACTCAAAGTACTTTATTTAAAAGGCTCCAAGAGCCATACATAACATAGTCATACAGGTAGGGGTCACATGACCCAACACTCAAGTCATACAGTCATACAAGCACAAGCGGAAGCTACATGTCTGAGTACAGACAACTTAGAAAATAAAACAGGCTTGGTGTAGCCTGACTATCTACAAGGCCCTTCACAAGCTCCAGATCACCGTCTGGGTGTCAAGCTACTCGTCGACGTCAACGTCTATGTAGAACCCATCAGCAGGGGCAGGGTTCTCCTCTGCAACAGTTATTAAGCAAACATGAGTACAAAGGTACTCAGCAAGTCTTACCACATAACCTATCATACATGCAACATTATCAAAGGGGGTAGTGGAGTTTATAGCAGAATGCCAGCTTTGACCTTGGCTAACCTATACTACAACTTCCAACAGATTGCAAGATGTTATCACGAACACGAGTCCTCTAGTCACCACATCAATACACTACCGAGGATCCTCTTCCGTCATCCTACGGAAGGGCCATCCACGGCACTCACGCTTATCTTGAGGCTTTTAGTAGTATCCATCAACTTGTCTATGAACTGTAAGAGTAACCAAGTAGTTCGTACCGCGAACAACGGCTATTCGAATAGTTTGATAACCCTGCAGGGGTGTACTTCTTCACACACGCTTCCACCGCTTATCGCCGTTTACTCGGCGTGTACTCGGCAACCTTCAAGCGGAAGCCCAGCGAGGGTGTCGGCCACGACCTGACTAACTACACAAGTCTCTCGTCCAGGTTTATCGCCTATTTGGGTTCCATCCGTGGGGAGATCCGGCCGGGGTGTCGCTCACGGCCCCAAACGATGTGTACAGGGTTCCCGAGTCACCAAACGGGCAACCGGTACACCGTGCCACGTACCTGTCGCATCACAACCCACCCCGAGGGTCAGCGTTGTGCACGACCTCCAGTAAGCTATAAACACCAGAAACTAGTTGCAACTCCTGGACAGAGATCAAGGATAGCTAATAAGTCGAGAGGGTCCATTGGTTTCGGGCCCAATGCATGGTAGTAACTGCAACTTGAACCACACATACAGATCTCGGGTCCTATGTACGGTTCCAATGAAACAACCCACCATGTACTCCTACATGGCCTTTCATCGATACCTTTACCTAGCGTATTCCACACTTCCTTCTCTTTATCGAAAGATTGTTCCACTCTGATTCATCACCCAGATGAATCAGACCAGACACAACTCTAAGCATAGCAGGCAACATAAACAAATAGCATGGTGGATCACACATCACATGGCTCAATCAACTCCTACACATGCTAGTGGGTTTCAACTATTTACTGTGGCAATGACAGGTCATGCAAGGGAATAGGGTTCAACTACCGCAGCAAGTAGCAGTTCACGCGCTGTTGCCTTAATGCAGTAAAAGAGAGCAGGAGCGAGAAGATTGGGTTGTATCGGAATGATCAATGATTGCTTGCCTGACAAGGTAGTTGTCGGGTACTGCTCTTCAACTGGATACGCAGCAGTATCCTCGGGAGCAGGACCTAACACAGGAAAAACCGACGATACAATCATTAACAAACAAATGCAACAATATGATGCATGTTTATGACATGGCAAGATGCATGTGTGTTGGCTAATGCAACTAAGACCAGAGGGGTTTGAACCTATTTGAATCATGGATTCAAATTGAAGTTCAAACTAGTATTTAAATAAGTGCATTATCATGTTTTTGATATATACAGCAAGTTAACTTGTTCAAACATGCATGAAACCAGTGCCATTAGATAGATTGGATTTTTCTGATCATTTTTCATATATAAATCTTTTCCATCTGAGCTATGGTTGATTTTATATGATTTTTAGAAGTTTTGGGTATTTTCTGGAATTTCCTGAATTATTAATATATCTAAAAATCCCAGAAAAACCTTTACTGCGTCAGCATGACATCATGCTGACGTCAGCCAGTCAACAGGGTCAGTCCAGGTCAAACCTGACCAGTGGGTCCCTCATGTCAGTGTCACAGCTAATTAACTGAGTTAATTAGAGTTAAACTAAATCTAATTAGCTGTCAGTGGGGCCAGGGCCCACATGTCAGTGACTAAACTAATTAACTAATTAATATTAAATTAACACCTAAACTGAGTTTGACTTGCGGGCAGGGCCCACATGTCATTGACCCAGGGGGTCAAACTCGTGGTTAAAACAGGTCAAACTCGCCGGCGTTTAGCCGCCGGCGAGGCCAAACGCGGCGGCGTGCCTCGGAAAACGTCTGTGGTGCACGGTTCGAGCTGTGGTTGGGTGCGTTGGAGAGCTCTTGCTCTTCCGCATCGAATGGAGGTGGTCGCCGGACCTGGGGTGGCCGGAGACGACGGCAACAAGCTCGACGGCGGCGACCGGCGTCGGGCGTGTGTGGGGACGCGGCTGCAGGTGCCTAGGCGATGCGTGCGTAGCACCGTTCGCATCTACGGGCTGCGGTGAGTGCGATGGACGGGTGCCCGTGACCAAATGGTCACCGGAGCATCGTCGGCGGCGAGCACGGCGGCGGTGCGTTTCGGTGATCAACAGGACGGCGGTTACACGGTGCAAAAGGAACGGAGGAAGGAGGGGTTCGACGTAGAAGCTCACTGCGGTGCTAATGAACTCGACGGCGGGGTCGGGGACGCGCTGTAGCTTCGTAACGGCGGCGAGGTACTCCGGCGATCCGAGGAAGGGGACGACGGCGTGGGGTCGTTGCAGGGCTTCCGGTGGCTCGTGGCTCAGCGAGGAGGAAGAGGACGATGCGGCGGATCCTCTGGACACACTCACGGGGCGAGGGGGTGGCTCTGAGTGCGGCTACGGCGAGCGGCGGCGACGGCGGCTCGGTGATGGAGAAGAAAGAGCCAGGGGAGGGCGGAGGAGACGAGGGGGAGAAGTGAGAGCGGTCGGGGCAGCTGCGTGTCGACTCGTGGAGTCATCCAGGCCATCGGGGAGGCAGGCAAGCAGCCTGGAGGTGGCCGGGCGCGTGCCGGCGCGCGGCGGCCACGCGCGCGTCCTTCTGGCGCGAGGAGGAAGACGACAGGAGGAGGGCTGGTGGGCTGGGCCGGCTTGCTACAGGGCTGGGCCGAGGTAAGTACTTCTTCCTATTTTCCTTTTCCTATTTTCTATTCTGTTACATTTCTTTTGCAGCTTTGTTCAATTAATAAAAATGCCTAAACATTTTTATAACTCATGACACTTGTCATACCTGCTGTAAATAATATGAACAGTAGGAAACATTATAGATCATGATTATTTGAGCATTTAAAATATTTACTAATATTTAAATGCCCAAATTCAATTACCATATGAATTAATCCAAAGCCCTAGATTGTCCTAGAAAATTGTGCACCATTTTTGGCAGAGGTTTAAGACCAAGGCAGAAATGATGAACATTTTGAAGGGCATTTTGGGTACATTGGAAAATATTTTAGCAAACCCTAGTTGTTAGGGGAGGGGGTGCTGGGGTTTCTGTTAATCCCATTTCAAGTTTCTTTGAAAGTAAACATGATGCACACTCTAGTCAGGTCCTAAAGCAAGGGTTAGCTAGGGATGTGACAACTCACCCCCACTTAAAAGAATCGCGTCCCGAGATTCGGGTTCCTCCGGAAAGAGGGTGGGGTACTCAAGTCGAAGACGATCCTCCCTTTCCCAAGTGGCTTCACTCTCGGAATGATGTGACCATTGAACCTTGAGAAACTTGATATTGTGGCGTCGAGTGGTGCGCTCAGTTTGATCAAGAATACGAATGGGGTATTCTCGATATGTGAGATTGTCTTGGAGATCAAGCGTTTCGTGGTCCACTCCACGGATAGGATCCAAGAAGCAACGCCTGAGTTGGGAAACGTGGAAAACATCATGAACTCTGGAGAGGTGCGGAGGTAGTTCCAATTGGTAGGCAACTTCTCCTCGTTTGGCAAGAATGCGAAACGGACCGATGAAACGAGGGGCCAATTTGCCTTTGATACCGAAGCGATGGGTTCCCTTAAGAGGAGTAACCCGAAGGTAAGCCTTATCGCCGACTTCAAAAGTCACAGCCTTATGATGACTATCATATTGGCTCTTTTGGCGAGACTGGGCTGTTTTCAATCTCTCACGAACGATGTGAACTTGTTCCTCTGCTTCCTGAATCATATCCGGGCCAAAGAATGTCTTTCGCCGGTTTCTGACCAGTTAAGAGGTGTTCGACACCTTCGTCCATATAGAACTTCGAAGGGAGCTTTACCCAGGCTGGCTTGATAACTATTGTTATAAGCGAATTCGGCAAATGGAAGACATTTTTCCCATTCCATACCGAAAGATATGACAGAGGCTCGAAGCATGTCCTCCAGAATTTGATTGACTCGTTCCACTTGACCACTTGACTGCGGATGGAAGGCAGTACTAAAAGAGAGATGAGTTCCCATAGCATTCTGGAAACTTTCCCAAAATCGGGAAGTGAAAAGACTTCCACGGTCTGAGTTAATCTCCAACGGTACACCATGTAGTGATACTATTCGAGAGATATATAAGTCTGCTAGCTGGCTAGCGGTAATACTCTCCCGAACAGGCAGGAAGTGAGCTACTTTAGAGAGGCGGTCGATAACGACGAAGATAGCATTATTCCCTTTCCTGGACCTGGGAAACCCGGTAATGAAGTCCATACCGACTTTATCCCATTTCCATTCAGGAATAGCTAGAGGTTGAAGGGTGCCAGCAGGCCGTTGATGCTCTGCTTTAACTCGACGACAAACGTCGCAGTTAGCAATGAACTGAGCGATTTCTCTCTTCATCCTAGTCCACCAGAATCTTTGACGTAGGTCTTGATACATTTTGGTACTACCGGGATGAATCGTGAGAGGAGATTCATGAGCCTCCTTGAGAATCAAACGTCTTAGGTTTCGTACCTTAGGAACCACTAAACGGTTGCTAAAGAATATGACTCCTTGATCATCAATTGAGAAACATCCTGCAACTCCTTTCTTGATGTTCCTCTTAATACGGGAAATTCCGGGATCAACCTTCTGTGCTTTGATGACTTGATCCAAAAGGGTAGGTTTTGCCACCAAGGTGGAAAGGAATCCTCGAGGAACAATGTGAAGGTTAAGCTTACGAAATTCCTCGTGGAGAAGTGGTTGACTTTGTTGTAACATTAAATTGTTACAATAAGACTTACGACTTAGTGCATCAGCCATGACATTAGCCTTGCCAGGAGTATAGGTGATTCCTAAATCGTAGTCGGTGAGCAACTCAACCCAACGTCTTTGCCTGAGATTCAAATCCGGTTGGGTGAAGATATACTTCAAGCTTTGGTGATCGGTGAAGATTTCACAGCGATTACCAAGGAGGTAATGTCGCCATGTTTTGAGTGCATGGACTACAGCTGCAAGCTCTAAATCATGAGTAGGATAGTTATCCTCATGTGGACGCAATTGTAGGGATGCGTATGCAATCACTTGACAATCTTGCATGAGAATGCAACCCAGTCCTTGTCGCGAGGCGTCGCAATAGATTATAAAATCCTTGGAAAAATCTGGTGGTACCAGTACAGGTGCAGATGTCAGGCGTCTTTTCAGTTCCTGAAAACTGGACTCGCACTGTGGGGTCCACTCAAACTTTTTATCTTTCTTGAGGAGTTCGGTTAGAGGTTTAGCAACCTTGGAGAAGTTCTCGACGAAACGTCGGCAATAGCTTGCTAAGCCAAGAAAACTCCTAACTTGCTTGACCGATTCAGGGGGAGTCCAATCAAGGACGGCTTGAACTCGCTCGGGGTTGACAGCAATACCCTTGCCAGAGATTACATGACCTAGATAGGTTACTTCTGGCAACCAAAATTCACATTTAGAGAATTTGGCAGAAAGGCGGTGCTCTCGAAGTTTCGTCAATACCAGCCTTAAATGCTCGGCATGATCTTCCTTGTTCTTGGAGAAAATGAGTATATCATCGAGGTATACCACGACGAATTTATCCAGGTACTCCATGAATATAGAATTCATTAACCGAGAAAAGGTAGCTGGGGCATTGGTTAATCCGAAGGACATGACGGTGTACTCGTATTGGCCATAACGAGTAACGAAAGCCGTTTTAGGAATGTCCCCGTTCTTGATTTTGATTTGATGGTAGCCCAACCTCAAATCCATCTTAGAGAAGACTGAGGATCCAGCGAGCTGATCATACAGATCGTTGATCCTGGGAAGCGGATACTTATTCTTTATGGTGACCAGATTGACAGGTCGGTAATCTACAACCATCCGCTCCATTCCATCCTTCTTCTTGACGAAGAGGACGGGGCAAGCCCAAGGGGAAGAACTAGGACGGATGAAACCTTTTTGCAAGGACTCATCGAGTTGTTTCTTTAGCTCAGCTAATTCTAGTGGTGCCATCTTATAAGGTCTACTAGAGATTGGGACAGTTCTAGGGATAAGATCTATCACGAACTCGACATCTCTGTCAGGTGGAACTCCTGGCAGTTCTTCTGGAAAAACATCCGGAAAGTCACGGACTACCGGGATATCTTCGAGTTCTGGTAGAGGGCTGGCATTAAGAGAGTAGAGCTGACGTTCAGCCATTCGAGTCAAGACATTGACTATCTTGCCGGATGGATGTGTAAGTTGAACGGTCCTAGTAAAACAGTCAATTTTGGCGTAATGGGTTGTCATCCAATCCATACCCAAAATGATATTTATGTCCGAGGACTTGAGAGCGATTAAGGATGCAAGGAAAACAAGTCTATCGACAAGGATTTCATTTCCATGGCTTACCCTAGAGGTCTGCCACTTTGAACCAGGAGTTTGAATAACCATGGAAGTAGGCATGTCACAAAAAGTCATGTTGTGCAATCGAGCATAGCTTTCAGATATGAACGAATGGGATGCTCCAGTATCGATAAGAACAGATGCCGGATGGCAGTTTACGAGAAGCGTACCAAGGACGACGTTAGGATCCTCATAGGCTTCTTCGGCAGAAACATAGTTGACATGACCACGAGCAGTGGGGATTGGCTTAACATAGTTCACCTTGCCGGTTGGCTTACCACGGCCAACGGGTTTTCCTGGCTGGTTCTGGGGACAATCACGCATGTAGTGTCCCGGTTCTCCACACTTGAAACATGTCACAGTGGTGGTGCGTGGAGCAAAGTTGGAGGGTGGACCTCCATAGGTCTTAGCAGGTGCAAACTGTTGAGTTGGACGAGGCGCCTCATAGGATGGCCTCGGTGTATACTTGGGTGGCAGAGCAGTGTTAGGAACCCATACACGGCGCTTGTGAGAACCAGAGCCGGATGAGGAACCAAGGTCTCGAGTATGCTTGCGGGTGGCCTCGAAGTCGGTCTGGCCTGTCTCAGCACTGATAGCCTTGTTAACCAACTTCTGGAAAGAGGCACACTCGTGCAGACGTAGATCACGACGAAGTTCAGGGCTGAGTCCCTTGCGGAACCTCGCCTGTTTCTTGGCATCGGTGGATACTTCCTCAGGTGCATAGCGTGCCAGATTACCAAACTCACGACTGTAGCCATCCACAGTCAGACGGCCCTGGGTGAAATTGCAGAATTCCTCCCGCTTGCGATCCATGAGACCTTCCGGAATGTGATGTTCACGGAATGCCTCACTGAACTCAACCCAGGTAGTGACTTGGCCAGCAGGACGCATAGCTTCAAAGTTTTCCCACCAAAGACTGGCAGGGCCCTCAAGATGGTAGGCGGCGTAGATAACCTTGTCAGCTTCGGCCACACGGGCAGAGTGTAGCTTGTGGGTGATACTACGTAGCCAGTCATCAGCATCCAGAGGTTCAGTGGAGTGATGGAACTTCGGTGGACACATCTTGATAAAATCGTGGATTGACACCACGTCGTTCCTCTGACGGAACCCAGTGTTTTGCTCTATGCGTTCCAGCAGACGGTTGGTCTCTCTCTTGTTCCGTTCTGCTTCAAGCATAACTTCCGCCAAGGAGGGTGGCTGGGGCAGATTTCCATCTCTAGCCCCACTAGCCTCACCCTGCTCCTGAGAAGCAGGAGTGTTGCGAGTGTTGACCATCCTAGGAAAAACAAAACAACGGTTTAGACAAGGACGGCAAAATTTGACATAGAAGTGCAGAATGTAATGGATGACACAGAATGCAGAGATGTTCATCCGTACGACATGGTAATATAGAAACTGCTATATATACACCAGTGGTCATACACACCATACAAAGTTTAGTACAAGCCAAGGCTAAAGTACAACTGCGGTGAAAGACGATACATCCCATCAGAGGCATTCCAAGCTCCTATACATTATTTAACTACACCTCCGGAATTCAGTACACACTAGTCATATTCCACCAGACGCGCAGGACTGTGGAAATACAACTATTACAATACTACTACTACCACGGACTAGCTCAGACATTCGCGTAGTAATCCTCGTAAAGATTACCACCGTAGCCTGGAAGTGGTACAGACGGATCTTGGAACTCGCGAGCACTTGAAGGTTGTGGACCATAAGGGCATGGGTGTGGTCTCGGTCCCGATGCTGGTGGTAACCGACGCCCACGTGGAGGTGTAATACCCCCAACGTCACGCCAATCCATGCGATCAGGCAGACGAGTCCGCACATGATACAAATCCCGCATGTCCAGATATCCGGCGTGCACAACAGGTGCAAGCCGTGTCAAAGTAGTCCAGTGAGCGGCTCGGGTGTTATACAACTCCATTCGGAGGGCACGGACCTCACGGTCCCTATCCTCCAACATCTGAACAGTAGTCTGAAGCAGTGGCTCTTCATGAGCAGCATCAGTATACAGACCAGTGTAGTAGCCTTCTTCTCCGGGGAGTGAAGCTGGCATGTAACAGAACTCAGTGTTCAGCAACAGGGCATGCCTAGCACGGAGAATGGTCATCATCGAATAAGCGGCATCCTGCAGTGCCATCTCGATGGTAATCCCGAGTCCATAAGACCAATGGATGGGATCATTTGCTCCGGGATATGAGGGGTATATCCGGACTGTGCATAAATACTGACTTTGATTAAAATCCCGATACTGTTCCTCCACAGTGTATTCAGGATACCAGCTATAACCGGTCTCAGTCATCACACGGACTAGCATGGCCGTGTGACCGGGCACATTAATGCACCGAGTCAAACGAACCACTTGGTGAGGAATGCGGCCAGACATCTGAAACACAAAATAATGCAAAGCATTAGTGTTTCTGGAAGAAATCAGGCAGCATAACAACTGTAAATGCTCAAACAAAGATTTGAGACATCATACAAATGATAGCATAGCCACTCAACAATTCCATATCAAGGTTCCGGTTCAATAATCATCATACTCAAAAGGATAGAAACTGAACTGAGGCTTGAAACCAAAAATCCTAAGAGTCTACGGCTTAGTAACACGTGAACCTAGTAAGGATAAGAGGCCTAGTCCTAAATCCCCGTAGAAAGAATAGACAGACTCAGATCAGAAGGGCATAAGGTAAAGGAGTAAAAAGAGCCTTACGTTCCCTTCCACAATCAATTCCCCTACATATAACTAAGAAGTTTTCTAGACTCAACATCGACCAGTTTGGCTTGAGAAACCTACAGGCAGTCCAGCTCTGATGCCAACGCTGTCAGGACCCCGATCCTAAGTCACACCGATCTAGCTGTAACACGTCATATCACTTTGCGGCCTCACGCACGGTAACCCCACGGTTGCGACCTTACCTGGCCCGGGACCGTTTGCGCATTTTGGCACACGTATATGACACTGTCGCTAGCATCCATATGACAGAGAACCCGGGCCGACATGGCTAGTTATAATCCAAAAGTGGCACTAAATTACAGAGACAGGCATCCATGACCCAGCAACGAACGTGTCGGTCATCAACGTATGAACCCAAGTCGTAGCAAGCTACATGGACTTAAAGGAACAACGCGTGACATTTCCCCTAAGGGACAGACACAGGAACGAAGAAGGACACATGCCGGCCAGCCTACGTGCTCCGAGCAGTAGCAAGCTACCAAGGCTCATTGGAATCACTAGGAGGCATTTCCCTGTAAGATAGGCTACCAAAGGAAAACAACTAGGTGTCGGATCCCACACATACCAAGCATTTCAATCATACACGCAATATGCTCAATATGTGCAAATACAACATTGCATCACAACAGAACTCTATGACTCAAAGTACTTTATTTAAAAGGCTCCAAGAGCCATACATAAGATAGTCATACAGGTAGGGGTCACATGACCCAACACTCAAGTCATACAGTCATACAAGCACAAGCGGAAGCTACATGTCTGAGTACAGACAACTTAGAAAATAAAACAGGCTTGGTGTAGCCTGACTATCTACAAGGCCCTTCACAAGCTCCAGATCACCGTCTGGGTGTCAAGCTACTCGTCGACGTCAACGTCTATGTAGAACCCATCAGCAGGGGCAGGGTTCTCCTCTGCAACAGTTATTAAGCAAACATGAGTACAAAGGTACTCAGCAAGTCTTACCACAGAACCTATCATACATGCAACATTATCAAAGGGGGTAGTGGAGTTTATAGCAGAATGCCAGCTTTGACCTTGGCTAACCTATACTACAACTTCCAACAGATTGCAAGATGTTATCACGAACACGAGTCATCTAGTCACCACATCAATACACTACCGAGGATCCTCTTCCGTCATCCTACGGAAGGGCCATCCACGGCACTCACGCTTATCTTGAGGCTTTTAGTAGTATCCATCAACTTGTCTATGAACTGTAAGAGTAACCAAGTAGTTCGTACCGCGAACAACGGCTATTCGAATAGTTTGATAACCCTGCAGGGGTGTACTTCTTCACACACGCTTCCACCGCTTATCGCCGTTTACTCGGCGTGTACTCGGCAACCTTCAAGCGGAAGCCCAGCGAGGGTGTCGACCACGACCTGACTAACTACACAAGTCTCTCGTCCAGGTTTATCGCCTATTTGGGTTCCATCCGTGGGGAGATCCGGCCGGGGTGTCGCTCACGGCCCCAAACGATGTGTACAGGGTTCCCGAGTCACCAAACGGGCAACCGGTACACCGTGCCACGTACCTGTCGCATCACAACCCACCCCGAGGGTCAGCGTTGTGCACGACCTCCAGTAAGCTATAAACACCAGAAACTAGTTGCAACTCCTGGACAGAGATCAAGGATAGCTAATAAGTCGAGAGGGTCCATTGGTTTCGGGCCCAATGCATGGTAGTAACTGCAACTTGAACCACACATACAGATCTCGGGTCCTATGTACGGTTCCAATGAAACAACCCACCATGTACTCCTACATGGCCTTTCATCGATACCTTTACCAAGCGTATTCCACACTTCCTTCTCTTTATCGAAAGATTGTTCCACTCTGATTCATCACCCAGATGAATCAGACCAGACACAACTCTAAGCATAGCATGCAACATAAACAAATAGCATGGTGGATCACACATCACATGGCTCAATCAACTCCTACACATGCTAGTGGGTTTCAACTATTTACTGTGGCAATGACAGGTCATGCAAGGGAATAGGGTTCAACTACCGCAGCAAGTAGCAGTTCACGCGCTGTTGCCTTAATGCAGTAAAAGAGAGCAGGAGCGAGAAGATTGGGTTGTATCGGAATGATCAATGATTGCTTGCCTGACAAGGTAGTTGTCGGGTACTGCTCTTCAACTGGATACGCAGCAGTATCCTCGGGAGCAGGACCTAACACAGGAAAAACCGACGATACAATCATTAACAAACAAATGCAACAATATGATGCATGTTTATGACATGGCAAGATGCATGTGTTTTGGCTAATGCAACTAAGACCAGAGGGGTTTGAACCTATTTGAATCAAGGATTCAAATTGAAGTTCAAACTAGTATTTAAATAAGTGCATTATCATGTTTTTGATATATACAGCAAGTTAACTTGTTCAAACATGCATGAAACCAGTGCCATTAGATAGATTGGATTTTTCTGATCATTTTTCATATATAAATCTTTTCCATCTGAGCTATGGTTGATTTTATATGATTTTTAGAAGTTTTGGGTATTTTCTGGAATTTCCTGAATTATTAATATATCTAAAAATCCTAGAAAAACCTTTACTACGTCAGCATGACATCATGCTGACGTCAGCCAGTCAACAGGGTCAGTCCAGGTCAAACCTGACCAGTGGGTCCCTCATGTCAGTGTCACAGCTAATTAACTGAGTTAATTAGAGTTAAACTAAATCTAATTAGCTGTCAGTGGGGCCAGGGCCCACATGTCAGTGACTAAACTAATTAACTAATTAATATTAAATTAACACCTAAACTGAGTTTGACTTGCGGGCAGGGCCCACATGTCATTGACCCAGGGGGTCAAACTCGTGGTTAAAACAGGTCAAACTCGCCGGCGTTTAGCCGCCGGCGAGGCCAAACGCGGCGGCGTGCCTCGGAAAACGTCTGTGGTGCACGGTTCGAGCTATGGTTGGGTGCGTTGGAGAGCTCTTGCTCTTCCGCATCGAATGGAGGTGGTCGCCGGACATGGGGTGGCCGGAGACGACGGCAACAAGCTCGACGGCGGCGACCGGCGTCGGGCGTGTGTGGGGACGCGGCTGCAGGTGCCTAGGCGATGCGTGCGTAGCACCGTTCGCATCTACGGGCTGCGGTGAGTGCGATGGACGGGTGCCCGTGACCAAATGGTCACCGGAGCATCGTCGGCGGCGAGCACGGCGGCGGTGCATTTCGGTGATCAACAGGACGGCGGTTACACGGTGCAAAAGGAACGGAGGAAGGAGGGGTTCGACGTAGAAGCTCACTGCGGTGCTAATGAGCTCGACGGCGGGGTCGGGGACGCGCTGTAGCTTCGTAACGGCGGCGAGGTACTCCGGCGATCCGAGGAAGGGGACGACGGCGTGGGGTCGTTGCAGGGCTTCTGGTGGCTCGTGGCTCAGCGAGGAGGAAGAGGACGACGCGGCGGATCCTCTGGACACACTCACGGGGCGAGGGGGTGGTTCTGAGTGCGGCTACGGCGAGCGGCGGCGACGGCGGCTCGGTGATGGAGAAGAAAGAGCCAGGGGAGGGCGGAGGAGACGAGGGGGAGAAGTGAGAGCGGTCGGGGCAGCTGCGTGTCGACTCGTGGAGTCATCCAGGCCATCGGGGAGGCAGGCAAGCAGCCTGGAGGTGGCCGGGCGCGTGCCGGCGCGCGGCGGCCACGCGCGCGTCCTTCTGGCGCGAGGAGGAAGACGACAGGAGGAGGGCTGGTGGGCTGGGCCGGCTTGCTACAGGGCTGGGCCGAGGTAAGTACTTCTTCCTATTTTCCTTTTCCTATTTTCTATTCTGTTACATTTCTTTTGCAGCTTTGTTCAATTAATAAAAATGTGAAAGTGCAACTAATCCCCGGGTGGTTTTGGTAATTAACAACAACATATATATCATTGAACTAATATTCTCTTGAGAATCATTTCAGAAAAGTTCGATGATATGGGTATGGAAATGTCTGAAGAAGTGGACCCCTCAAAATGCTAAGACAAGCATTGGCAAAAGCTCAAGACTCCTTTTTGGTTTAGTGATCAAAGATCACATTGAGTCCATAGGAAAGCCAATACTATTAAAAGGGGATGAGGTTGTGTTAATGTTCTTGTTGCTCAAGTGCTTGGTGATCTAACTCCCTCAACTATCAGCACTATTCACTACTTAACACACACCCATAAGTAATCTCGGTCACACCGATTTCTCCAACTCAGTCCCACCGAGATGAACCACTTCAGTTGTTTCTCCAAACCCTAGCTTCTCGGTCAAACCGATTCTGAGTTTCGGTCTCACCGAAAAAGGGCTGCCAACCTTCTGTGATCAGTTGACATCAATTCGGAATATCCGAGTTTATACTTTCGGTCTCACCGAAATGGCAAACCCTAACCTTTAACTCACTTCGGTCTCACCGAGATGGTATTTTCGGTCCCACCGAAAATCCCAACGTTCACTATATTTGAACTTTCGGTCTGACCGAGTTTTAACTTCGGTCTCACCGAGATTGGTCAAATGTGTGTGTAACGGTTGGATTTTGTGTGGAGGCTATATATACCCCTCCACCCCCTCCTCATTCGTGGGGAGAGCCATCAGAAAGTACCACCACTTCTATCATACACTTTCTGAGAAGTGAACCACCTACCCTTGTGTTGAGATCAAGCCATTCCATTCCTACCATATGAAACTTGATCTCTAGCCTTCCCAAGTTGCTTTCCACTCAAATCTTTCTTCCACCACAGCCATATCAGTGAGGAGAGTTGAGTGTTGGGGAGTTTATCACTTGAAGCACAAGAGCAAGGAGTTCATCATCATCAACACCGTCTATTACCTTTTGGGGGGTGGTGCCTCCTAGATTGGTTAGGTGTCGCTTGGGAGCCTCCGTCTTGATGATGTGGAGTTGAACCAAGATGTTTGTAAGGGCAAGGAGATCGCCTACTTCGTGAAGATCTACCCCGAGTAAGGCTAGTCCTCCGTGGGCGTAGGCCGTGATGGAATAGACAAGGTTGCTTCTTCGTGGACCCTTCGTGGGTGGAGCCCTCCGTGGACTCGCGC
>LR738710.1:719864880-719915262 GCA_902687465.1 Secale cereale | reverse complement strand
TTAGTTTCGAGGAAAATTCTTAGGTTTAGGTTTCCACGGAATGCATCTCGGTGAAGCCGATTCCTGAAACTCGGACTGACCGATTTGGTCTCTGACCATTGCACTACATAGCTCGGTCTGACCGAGTTGTGAAAATCGGAATGTCCGAATTGAAGTTTCTGTGAAACCCTAAGTTTTCGGTAGGACCGAAACCCATTTCGGTCTGACCGAAAGTGGTGTGTAGGTTCTGTTGAACACTTCGGTTACACCGAAACTTGAAATCGGTTTGACCGAAATACATTCTGTGAAAACTCAAAACTAAGTTTTTAACTCATTTTTTTTGCAAAAACTTCTGCAGTTGTGATAACTCTTCTACTCTGCCTATACCTTATCTATTCACAGGTTTTTTCAGCCATGTCAGATGTCAGTGACAGCCAGAACAGGTCTGAGTCACCGTTTGCTGAGATTCCAGAAGCAGGTACAAGTCCTGAGGCTAGCAGCTCTAGTGATGATGGTGAGAGAAGCACCCCTAGTGGTCTACCTCCTGCTGCTACGAGAACCAGGAAGAAGAGAACTTCTGATTCTGAGGATTCCGACTTTGTTGCTGAGGAAGTTACCTCCAAGCCAAAGAGGCAAGTGGTTGCCAAAGAGCTCCAAGGGCAGCAGCCAAAGAAAGGCACGAGCAAAGTGAAGCAGTCTGCAGTTGCCAAGAAGCTCAACTTGGAAGAGCCTGCTCCAAGTAAGGTGAAGAAAACTTCCAAGAGGAAGAGAGTTGTTTATGCTGAACCTCAAGTTGATGCTGCTGAAGAAGAAGAAGAAGATGCACCCCAGCCTCCTCCTCAGAAAGCTAAGTTCATGGGTGATGCTATTCGGGCTCAAGCCTCCTCCAAGCCCAAGAAGCCTGCTCCAGCTAAGGCAGCTCCAGCCAAGCCCAAGAGGACAACCAGAAGCATTCCAGCTTCTGAGAAGAACAAAGGTGAGATGCCACCTTCTGAGTCAGATGAAGAGCATGTGTTGCTCAAGCTCCGTCCCAAGTTGCCGCTCCACAATGATGCTCATCCTCAAGCTGAGGATATGAAGGCAAGAAAGGACAAAGGTCTCAGGCTATGGAGACAGTCTGATCCATATGCCGTAAGAAGAAGGACTGCTGTGGACCCCAGATTCCACACCAGAGAGCAGCAGGATTTCTATGAGACCGTGCTAATGGATAAGAAGCCCATTGTTGCTGACACCAGGTATGTTGACTGGAAGTACATTGACAGCAGAGAGCATCGGGACTTCTTTCCCCATGTGCATGAGAGCTTTACTGCATGTGGAGTTGCTGATTTTGTGGGTCAAGAACTAACAGCCTGGAATGACGAGATGATCATGCAGTTCTATGCCACAGCCCATTTCTACCCCGATGGCAAGATCACCTGGATGACTGAAGGTCAACGGTTTTCTTCAACTGTTGCAGAATGGGCAGAAATTCTGAATGCTCCAGTGCAGAGAGAGGACGACATTGATGTCTATGGGATTCCTAAGAAAAGTCATGATTCTATGAAGAATATGTACAAGGAGATCCCAGCTGCTGATTTGGAAGGATGGAAGCTCGGCTCAGTGTATTATCTCCAGGCAGGTCTGAACACCACCAACACTATTCTGAGGCATACTTTGATGCCTAAGTCAGGTGACCACCGGATGATACGAGGCTATTCTATCAACATGCTGCACATTCTCGATGAGAAGGCACCTTTTAAGGTGATGGACTTGATGGTTGAGACCATTAAGAGGACTGCAGCTGACCAGAAGAGGTCATGTGGGTTTGCTCCGCAGATACAGATGCTCATCAACGCCAAGTTTGGCACGGGCAAATTCATGTTGGATAGGAAGCACTTGCCACTGCAGCCAGAGCATGAGGACAACGTAGTTGTGATGGATGAAGAGGATCCCACCTCAGTTGAAGGGCAAGCCAAGATCGAAGCTGCAAAGAAAGCCAAAGCTGACAGAGAGGCAGCAGCATCAGCAGCTAAGCCAAAGAGCTTTGGAGAGCAAATCCTTGAAGCAACCCAGAGAATTGAACAACGCCTGGCCAGCATTGAGCAATCTCAGGAGAGCCTTGAGAGGATTGTCGAGGACAAGATCCACGCTCTAGACGTGAAGCTGACTGAGATTCAGGTGTCTGTCAACAAGCTTGAGGCAGACATGGAGGAGACTAGGCAGGAGAGAGCAGAGCTTATGCAGGATGATATAGTCCAGGACTCTCATCGCCAGAATGCTCCGGTTCCTAGAGGATCCAGGTCTGCAGCTATCCCAGTTACTTCAGCTCCAGCCACAGCTCCAGCTCCAGCATCCACTCCTCCAGCGCAGACATCAGCAGAAGTCTTCGCCGACACAGCTATCTCTACACCGACATCGACCCAGACGGGAGCAGCCAGCCGAGCCCGCAGTGACGCTTAGCTCTATACCTTTTCGAACTTTTTGGTAACTTGTTGCCAAAGGGGGAGAAATTGCTATAGATCATAGGGCTTCGAGAGAGAGAGTGCTCTTTCGTCTTTTCGTTCTTTTGCCGGTTTTCCCTGTGATACATTGGTTTCTTTTGGTTCCAGATACTTTATGTGTGCTTCTTGTCTTGGTGATTGAGTGCATGTTATTCATTCTTATCATTTTGTGCGCTCCACCAAGATGTATGTGACATGGAAGAGTAACCCATTATCCTAATCGATTGTGCATTTGCATTCAAACGCAAATTTTAAATAATGCACAAATTTAGGGGGAGCTCTTGTTTATCACATACTTCTCAAAGCGACGATATTATTCTTTGATTATATCTCTTGTCGAAGCTTTGATCTATATGTTGTCATCAATTACCAAAAAGGGGGAGATTGAAAGTGCAACTAATCCCCGGGTGGTTTTGGTAATTAACAACAACATATATATCATTGAACTAATATTCTCTTGAGAATCATTTCAGAAAAGTTCGATGATATGGGTATGGAAATGTCTGAAGAAGTGGACCCCTCAAAATGCTAAGACAAGCATTGGCAAAAGCTCAAGACTCCTTTTTGGTTTAGT
This sequence comes from Secale cereale, assembly GCA_902687465.1. Classification (NCBI taxonomy): domain Eukaryota; kingdom Viridiplantae; phylum Streptophyta; class Magnoliopsida; order Poales; family Poaceae; genus Secale; species Secale cereale. Next base: position 719,912,229 of record LR738710.1, on the reverse strand, counting down.
GATCAAAGATCACATTGAGTTCATAGGAAAGCCAATACTATTAAAAGGGGATGAGGTTGTGTTAATGTTCTTGTTGCTCAAGTGCTTGGTGATCTAACTCCCTCAACTATCAGCACTACTCACTACTTAACACACACCCATAAGTAATCTCGGTCACACCGATTTCTCCAACTCAGTCCCACCGAGATGAACCACTTCAGTTGTTTCTCCAAACCCTAGCTTCTCGGTCAAACCGATTCTGAGTTTCGGTCTCACCGAAAAAGGGCTGCCAACCTTCTGTGATCAGTTGACATCAATTCGGAATATCCGAGTTTATACTTTCGGTCTCACCGAAATGGCAAACCCTAACCTTTGACTCACTTCGGTCTCACCGAGATGGTATTTTCGGTCCCACCGAAAATCCCAACGTTCACTATATTTGAACTTTCGGTCTGACCGAGTTTTAACTTCGGTCTCACCGAGATTGGTCAAATGTGTGTGTAACGGTTGGATTTTGTGTGGAGGCTATATATATACCCCTCCACCCCCTCCTCATTCGTGAGGAGAGCCATCAGAAAGTACCACCACTTCTATCATACACTTTCTGAGAAGTGAACCACCTACCCTTGTGTTGAGATCAAGCCATTCCATTCCTACCATATGAAACTTGATCTCTAGCCTTCCCAAGTTGCTTTCCACTCAAATCTTTCTTCCACCACAGCCATATCAGTGAGGAGAGTTGAGTGTTGGGGAGTTTATCACTTGAAGCACAAGAGCAAGGAGTTCATCATCATCAACACCGTCTATTACCTTTTGGGGGGTGGTGCCTCCGAGATTGGTTAGGTGTCGCTTGGGAGCCTCCGTCTTGATGATGTGGAGTTGAACCAAGATGTTTGTAAGGGCAAGGAGATCGCCTACTTCGTGAAGATCTACCCCGAGTAAGGCTAGTCCTCCGTGGGCGTAGGCCGTGATGGAATAGACAAGGTTGCTTCTTCGTGGACCCTTCGTGGGTGGAGCCCTCCGTGGACTCGCGCAGCCGTTACCCTCCGTGGGTTGAAGTCTCCATCAACGTGGATGTACGATAGCACCACCTATCGGAACCACGACAAAAATCTCCGTGTCACCAAACTGCGTTTGATCTTCTCCACCTCTCTTTTACATGTGCAATTTACTTTCCGCTGCATAAACTCTAGAATTGCATGTGTAGGGTGTTACTTGAACTGATCTTGTTTGTGAAACTGCCAAAAACATTGCATGACCTAAAGGCAGATTTTTTATATTGTCAAGTAGTCTAATCACCCCCCCTCTAGACCTACTTCGATCCTACAAAATGCCTAAACATTTTTATAACTCATGACACTTGTCATACCTACTGTATATAATATGAACAGTAGGAAACATTATAGTTCATGATTATTTGAGCATTTAAAATATTTACTAGTATTTAAATGCCCAAATTCAATTACCATATGAATTAATCCAAAGCCCTAGATTGTCCTAGAAAATTGTGCACCATTTTTGGCAGAGGTTTAAGACTGTAATGCCCAGGATGGAATTATACCTCCTACGTGTCGAGGCACGACTTAAAGGCATAAGTCCATCCTAGAATGATCTCAAGTTTGGTAATCTTTGCACAACTCATGTAAAAGAGGGATAGTAAACTTAAAATAGTTGGCTTACAATCGCCACGTCACAGAATAACAGTACAAGTCTCAAGCATCATACAATAAGATCACTACAACCCTCTAAGGGCAAAACCAAATGTCAAAGTACCAAACTCAGATAAATAAACAACCACAGGCGGATCGAATCCTAGTAAGAGTCTCCACTACTGATCGTCCGGGTAGCGCACGTAGTAACGACTACGCTCCTCGTCATACTCCCAATCCAGCTCGGTGCCATCACCTGGATAGCTCACAGCTGGACCTGCATCTGGTGTGTGAAGTAACTGTGAGCCACAGAGGACTCAGCAATCCCGTTCCCGGGTAACAGAACTATCAAAGCCTTTAGGTGAGGGAAAAGGCTGAAGAAAGAAATGAGGTGAAGGAACAACAAAGAGTCTGCAGCAGCAACTAGCACTAACTTACGCAAGAGAGAGCGAGAAGAGAAGGCATCGGCAAGAAGTGATCACTAAGTGATCCTAGCTACAAGCTCACAAACATAACCCCTCCGTGTTCAACTCCCGAATCCCTATTCGGAAATTGACAGTCACGGAACACACGCTGGTAGAGTATTAGTATCATTGTGTCAAGTTATCTACAACCGGAATTAACAAGCTCCCATCTGCCACATAACCGCGGGCACGGCTTTCGAAAGTTCAAACCCTGCAGGGGTGTTCCAACTTGACCCATTACAAGCCCACGATCCGCGGAGTCGCAACTCCAAAGTGGGAAGACCCGAGTATCCTCGGAATCCCGTGCTCAAGATATACCGAGCTAAGGTAAGGCTAATCCAGCAAATCCTCCCGGCGTGTCGACACCCTGATCGTAGCCGCGCGTATCTAGGTCTCAGGACACGACCGGATGGGCGATGCTACAGGTTTTTACCAAACCTTGAGTTTCCTCGAGGTGGCCCTGCAGGACCCCCGTTTCGGACCAACACTCATGTGGAGCACTGGCCCGGGGTTGTTGATTAAGAAAAAGGGTTTATAACTCCCTATGCAAGTTTAGTTTGTTATTAGGCAAATAGTACCAATGTTGGGACTTGCTGGAAAAGACTTAGCACTTAGCGGTTTATCGAGGGGGTCCCATACACCCCAACCGTGTTAGGAACGCATAATCAAGGAACATAAAACCGGCTTATACGGATCCTAACGGCATGAGTGGAACAAAACACCAAGCAAAAGGCTTAGCCTTCCACCCTTGCCAATATATATGTGATTTTAATTAAAGCATTTATATAGTGTGATATAACCCAACCAAACTTCAACATGAAGCAAGCATCTTCACTTCACCTGCAACTAGCAACGCTATAAGAAGGGCTGAGCGAAGCGTACTTAGCCAAGCAACGGTTTGCATAGGTAGGGTGGTTAAACATGGCAATTGGTTACAAGTAGGAGGCTGACAAGAAGAACATGGGCATCGAGGCAAAACTATAGATCGAGACTACTAGCAAATAGACAAAGATAGTAATGTTATCGGGGTTCGGTCATCTTGCCTGAAGAGAAGAAGTTCGGATCGAAAGAAGGGTCTTCGTGCTCAAACTCGTTGGAAAACTCGTGCTCAACCTCGTTGGAAAACTCGTGCTCAACTTCCGGGTCTAAACAAGGCAAACACACCAAGCACCAATCAACACGATGCAATGCGCACTCGAAAAACATGTATGCATGAAGGATGCACTAGAGATGCACATGGAGCACGGAAATCATCACTCAAGCAAAACACCTCAAAACAAGTTAACAACCTGATATTATTAATCTACACAGAAAATCACCCAAGTTTGATATAAGAATCGCTGAAATCGGAGTTACGGGCTAAAAGTTATGCCCGAAACAAGATTTGAGCGAAAACTGCAAATTACAGCAACATAGCATCTTGGGAGCTCAAAATAAATAATCTACAGCACCCAAAAGGCATGGCAAAGGACTTGAACATAAACTAGATATAATGTACAGCAACTAGGTCCAAAGTGCACCCCCAACGGAGTCACGGATCACTAGCAATGATCTTGGACATATTGAACTTTGAAATAAAATTCTGGCAGCAGAATTTTATTGAAAGTTTGGAGCAAAAGATAAACATGCTACAGCCACTCAAATGGACATGTGAGGACATGGATGGAAAGACAACAATATATACTTCATGGAACAATCAAAATCCACCCCAAAACTATCATGCTTTGTCCTACAACATCACACGAACATGGCATCGGAACGTTACAGATTTCAGACTTAGTGAAATTTCACTAAGTCCTAAAACAGCAACATCATCATAGCAACAAAAAGAGCATGTTTAAGACACCTCGAAACTAAACATGGCAAAGGGTAAGCACCTCATCAAAATACATATGAAGGTGATCCCGAAACACACAAGCATGCATCAATGTGGTGAACACACCGATTGCAACGAGCTCAACAACATGGCATTTCAAAAACAAGTAAAAACACAACATGTGAACATGGCATCTTGCAACGATGATAACAAGGAAACAAAACATCTCCCATGCAACCTATCACACTCAACACGTAGTTCGTAACGAGACGAACACGTGGACATGTCATTTGCATCGTTTGGACAAACGAGCTAAAAGATATCACATGTCAAAGGTGGCACAAAAATATCACACAACAGCAGTTTATATCATCATACACTCTTGCAACAGCAAAACAAGCACCTAGATGACATCTAACATGCATGACTACAACAGGTAAAACGTAGAGGGCATCTCCACGAACATCTGGACATGCTACACGCGCAAAACGGAGCAACAGGTAAAAAGTTAGGGCAGGTTGAAGATTGCATCTCAGATCAGGATAACAGGGGATTAGGTCAACCTCAACGGATCTGAGATCCGGATGAACAGTGACGGGCTGATGAACAGTGCGGCCGCGGCCCACGAGGAACAGTGACGGCGGCCTGGGACTGCGCGCGGTGGCAGGCCTTCGCGGGCGAGCGGCGGCCCACCGGAGCGGCGGCCCGGCTGGCGAGCGCGGGGGAGCAACCTGGCCCGGCTGTTGCGGCTCGGAGGGGCCGGAGCGGAGGCCCACGGCGGCCTCGGTAGGAGGATGGCCCGCGCGCGGCGCGCTCCTGGGAGGCTGGCGAGGCGACGCGAAACCGGGAGCGGGGCGGCGTGGTACGGGCCGATGGGCCAGTGGACGGAGGGGCCCACGCGGGAGGCCGGGGAAGTGGTCCTGGAGCGGGGTGACTTGCGGCGAGGAGGCGGTCGGGCCGGCTCGACGCTGGCCCAGCGAGGCGAGCTCTGCGCGCTGGCGCCCAAGCGCGGTCGAGGCGAGAGACGACGCGCGCTGACCCGCGCCAGGTCAGCTCGATGCGACCCGGTCGGGACGCTGCAGCTGCGGCTGTCGGCGGCGATCTGATGGATCCCCTCGGGATCCGGGCAGGAACAGGATTGGATCTGAAGGTAGAAAAGGAAAAAAAAGAAGGGGAGAGAGGAGGAAGAAGATGGGGATAGAAATGCCCAAATATAGACTAGGGGGGGTCTATTAGTAGCAGAATTTTAGGGTTAGGGGGAGATTAGAGGCGCTAGGAGCCCTCCGATCGCGATCCGACGGATCCGATCGCGGGGATGATTTAAAAGGCCCAGACGGAGATAAAAGAAAGCCACAGGGGTATTTTCGGGACACGAAGTAAGGGCACTTCGGACCCACACGTACAACGGAGGGAAAAGTCAACGGAGTCCAAACGAGACGAGATTTGAGAGGCGGGTTGCACACAACAAAACAACAACACACAACACAACCTCGCGGCACACCGGTAACGAAAAACGCCCGAACAACAAAGTAGGCCTACGGGACGTCACGGACACGTGAGGGAGCTCCGGAACGCGAAACGGACAACGGGAAGAAACGCCACGAACCGGATGCAACCCACAACTCAAATGCAATGCAATGCACATGTCTACATGATATGAATGAATGCCACACACACACACAACAAAACGACGAAAGCCCGAAAGACAAAGTACCCGAAATGGAAATAGATGAAGCCGGAGATATATTATAAGCCCAAAAGGGAAAGTATTACATCCGGGGCATTACAAAGACCAAGGCAGAAATGATGAACATTTTGAAGGGCATTTTGGGTACATTGGAAAATATTTTAGCAAACCCTAGTTGTTAGGGGAGGGGGTGCTGGGGTTTCTGTTAATCCCATTTCAAGTTTCTTTGAAAGTAAACATGATGCACACTCTAGTCAGGTCCTAAAGCAAGGGTTAGCTCGGGATGTGACATGTGGCCACGGCGGCGGCATCGCCGGCGGCGGTGAGGTCGGGCATCTGCGGGGGTAGGACCTAGAGGTCGCAGACGACGGCGAGGACAGGGGGGAAAGATCCGGGAGCTCACCGCGGTTCTGCTGGGGGGTTCAGTGGCTCGGGGAGGCTTCTGCTGCGGCGAATTCTTCGGCAGCGATCGTCGGGGCAGAGGATGAAGACGACGGCATTTGCGGTGTTCCAGGGCACTCGGCGTTGCGTGAATCGACGAGGAGGTCGGGGATGAGGTGGCGGAGCTCTTAGGCTACTCGGAGAGGCGAGGGAAAGACGGTGGTTACGGCAATGGCGATCGGCGGCGACGACGGCGCTCGGGACCGAGCGGGAGAGGGAGATAGAGGAGAGGGGAGGGATCCAGGATAGTGCGAGAGGGTCGGGGGAGGTGTGTGGCTCGTCCAGAAACGACCAGGCGGCGAGGGGGGGGCAGGCAGGCAGGAGGCGTGGCGCTCCCGCCATGCGCGCGCGCTGGCCACACGCCTCGGCCTCCTGTCATCGCCAGGAGGACGATGACTGGCAACTGGGCCGGCCCAGTGCCAGGCCAGCAAGTGGCCCAGGTAAAGCTAACCCTTTTATTTCTTTCTTTTCTATTTTTCTGACATTTGTTTGATTTAATTTCTAAATTAAATCAATTATTTTCTACTGACATATTTATTTTGCAGAGACCTAGGAATTAATCCAAGCCCCTCAAAATAAAGAACCAGAATTTTGGACATATATAAAATATATAATATATATATATATATATATATATATATATATATATCCAATTCAAATAACTATTGCATTAATTCCAAATGCCCAAAAAAAATACTTATGAGCTCCTAATAATATTGGTTTGATTTTTATCTCTAACCAATATTTTTAGAGGGCCACATGAACATTTTCTTGGACCTTTTTGGAGCAATTTTTATTTGGGTCATTTTCAAAAGGGTTTCTGAGGGTTTCACAAGTCCTCAATTCAATTTCATTTGAAAATTAACCATGATGCAAACCACAGAACTAACCTAGTGCAAACCAGAACTAGGGTTGTGACAACTCACCTCCACTCGAAAGAATCTCGTCCCGAGATTCAGGAGTAGACGGAAAGAATGTGGGGTACTCCAGTTGGAGACGATCTTCTCGCTCCCAAGTAGCTTCTCTCTCGGAATGATGAGACCACTGAACCTTGAGAAACTTGATGTTATGACGTCGAGTGACACGCTCTGCTTGATCCAGAATGTGAACGGGATACTCTCGATATGTGAGGTTATCTTGGAGATCAAGCGTTTCGTGGTCCACTCCACGGATGGGATCCGAGAAGCAACGCCTGAGTTGAGAGACGTGGAAGACATCATGAACTCGAGAAAGATGCGGGGGTAGTTCCAATTGGTAGGCAACCTCCCCTCGTTTAGCGAGAATGTGAAAAGGACCAATGTAACGAGGAGCCAACTTGCCTTTGATACCGAAACGATGGGTACCTTTCAAAGGTGTAACCCGAAGATAAGCTTTGTCACCAACTTCATAAGCCACTTCCTTATGATGACGATCATATTGGCTCTTCTGACGAGACTTGGCTGTTTTCAAATTCTCACAAATGATGCGAACTTGCTCTTCTGCTTCCTGGATCATATCCGGTCCAAAGAATTGTCTTTCACCGGTTTCTGACCAGTTCAAAGGTGTTCGACATCTTCGTCCATAAAGAATCTCAAAAGGAGCTTGCTTAAGACTGGATTGATAGCTATTGTTATAAGCAAACTCGGCGAAAGGAAGACATTTCTCCAAATCCATGCCGAATGAGATAACACAAGCTCTAAGCATGTCTTCGAGAATTTGGTTAACCCGTTCCACTTGACCACTTGACTGAGGGTGGAAAGCGGTGCTGAAAGAAAGATGGGTGCCCATGGCAGTCTGGAAACTCTCCCAGAAATGAGAAGTGAAAAGACTACCACGGTCTGAATTGATCTCTAGTGGGACACCATGAAGTGACACTATTCGAGAAATATATAAGTCAGCAAGCTGGCTAGCAGTGATACTCTCTCGAGCAGGTAGGAAGTGAGCCACTTTGGAGAGACGATCAATGACTACGAAGATAGCATTATTCCCTCTCTTGGTCCTGGGAAAGCCGGTGATGAAGTCCATACCAACTTTATCCCATTTCCACTCAGGAATAGCTAGAGGCTGAAGGGTGCCAGCAGGTCTTTGATGTTCTACCTTAACGCGATGACAAACGTCACATTTAGCAATGAACTCAGCAATTTCTCTCTTCATCCTAGTCCACCAGAACCTCTGGCGTAGGTCCTGATACATCTTAGTAGTACCGGGATGAATCGTGAGAGGAGATTCATGAGCCTCTTTAAGAATCAATTGCCGAAGATGTTGCTTCTTGGGAACCACCAGCCGGTTTTGGAAGAGAACAACACCTCGGTCATCTATGGAGAAACTACCATCAATACCTTTGGCAATGTTTCTCTTGATCCGGGTAATTCCGGTATCATGCTTTTGGGGTTCTATGATATGATCCACAAGAGTAGGTTTCGCCAACAAAGTTGAAAGGAATCCGTGAGGAGCAATGTGAAGGTTAAGCTTACATAATTCCTCATGGAGAAGTGGTTGGCCCTGCTGCAACATGAGATTGTTGCAATAGGACTTACGACTTAGTGCATCAGCCATGACATTGCCCTTGCCTGGGGTGTAGGTAATCCCTAAGTCGTAATCTGAGATCAACTCCAACCAATGTCTTTGCCTAAGATTCAAATCAGGTTGGGTGAAGATATACTTGAGACTCTGGTGATCGGTGTAGATCTCGCAACGATTACCAAGGAGGTAATGTCGCCAGGTCTTAAGTGCATAGACTACAGCTGCAAGCTCTAGATCATGTGTAGGATAATTCTCCTCATGTGGATGCAACTGTCGAGATGCATAGGCAATCACACGACGATCCTGCATAAGGATGCAACCTATTCCCTATCGTGAGGCATCACAGTAGATAACAAAGTCCTTAGTGAAATCTGGTGGCACAAGTATGGGAGCAGAAGTCAGGCGTCTTTTCAGTTCCTGAAAACTGTGCTCACACTGTGGGGACCACTCAAACTTTTTATCTTTCTTAAGAAGTTCCGTGAGAGGTTTGGCCACTTTAGAGAAGTTCTCAACAAAGCGGCGACAATAACTGGCTAGACCAAGGAAACTCCTAACTTGTTTAACTGTTTCAGGCGGAGTCCAATCAAGAACGGCCTGAACTCTCTCGGGGTTGACAGCAATGCCCTTACCAGAGATTACATGGCCGAGATAGGTCACTTCTGGCAACCAAAATTCGCACTTGGAGAACTTGGCATAAAGGCGGTGCTCTCTGAGTTTTCTAGAACAAGTCTAAGATGTTCGGCATGCTCTTCCTCGTTTTTCGAGTAAATAAGAATATCATCGAGGTAAACCACGATGAACTTATCTAAGTACTCCATGAAGATCGAGTTCATCAAGCGGGAGAAGGTGGCTGGAGCATTTGTTAAACCGAAGGACATGACGGTGTACTCGTACTGACCATAACGAGTAACGAAAGCCGTCTTGGCGATGTCCCCATTTCTAATCTTGATTTGATGGTATCCTAACCTCAAATCCATCTTGGAGAAGACTGAGGATCCAGCGAGCTGATCATACAGGTCGTTGATCCTGGGAAGCGGATACTTGTTCTTTACCGTGACCAAATTAACGGGGCGATAATCTACAACCATCCGATCCGTACCATCCTTCTTCTTAACGAAGAGGACGGGGCAAGCCCAAGTAGAAGAACTAGGACGGATGAAACCCTTTTGCAAGGACTCATCAAGTTGTTTCTTAAGCTCAGCTAGTTCTAGGGGTGCCATTTTGTAGGGTCTCCTAGAGATTGGAGCGGTTCCTGGGATAAGCTCTATAACAAACTCTACATCTCGGTCGGGTGGAACACCTGGCAGTTCCTCTGGAAAGACATCGGGAAAGTCACGGACTACCGGTACATCTTCAAGATCTGGAAGAGGGTTGGCATTAAAAGAATAGAGTTGACGCTTTGCAACTCTAGTGGCGACGGTGACTACCTTACCAGATGGATGTGTAAGCTGAACAGACCTAGTGAAGCAATCAATCTTGGCATGATGAGCTGTCATCCAGTCCATACCCAAGATGATATTAATATCTGAAGACTTGAGGGCTACAAGTGATGCAAGGAACACAAGTCTGTCGACAAGGATTTCATTACCATGGCTTACACTAGAAGTTTGCCATTTGGATCAAGGAGTTTGAATGAGTAGTGGGGAGGGCATATCACAAAATGACATGTCGTGCAAGCGGGCATAACTTTCGGAAATGAAAGAATGAGACGCTCCAGTATCGAATAGAACCGCTGCCGGATGGCAATTAACAAGGAGTGTACCAAGGACGACATCTGGATCATCATGAGCGTCTTTGGCTGAGACATGATGCACACGTCCATGTTCGGTGGGAGCTGACTTAACACTGATCATCTTGCGTGATGATTTATCACGTCTAACCGACTTTACGGACTGGGATGGGGCAACACGGGTCTGAGTGCAAATACAAGCAATGTGGCCCGGTTCTCCGCACTTGTAACAAATTCTGGAGGTAGGACGTGGACCCGCATTGGCAAACGTTCCATCAATAGACCTGGGTGGAGCATACTGCTGAACTGGAAGAGGTACCACACGAGATGGCCTCGGAGGATAAATGGGTGGAAGAACAGAGTTCGGAACCCAAATCCAGCGCTTCTGGGAACTAGTACCGGAGGAAGATCCCAAATCAAGGGTGTGCTTACGAGACTCATCGTAAGTGAGCTGAGCTGTCTCTGCGTTGATGGCCTTGTTCACAAGAGCATGGAATGTGTTGCAATGATGCAAGTGGAGATCACGACGCAGTTTGTGGTTGAGACCCTTCCGGAACCTAGCCTGCTTCTTGGCGTCCGTGGACACTTCCTCTGTAGCATAGCGGGCGAGGTTCTCAAACTCTCGACTATAAGCATCAACAGCCATCTTAGCATGTGTAAGACTACAGAACTCTTCTCTCTTACGATCGATAAGGGCTTGAGGGATATGATGTTCACGAAAAGCCTCGGTGAAATCTCTCCAGGTAGGAATCTGGTCAGCTGGAATCATGGCCTCATAGTTCTGCCACCAAAGACTAGCAGTACCTTCCAGGTGATAAGTGGCATAGATGACCTTGTCATCTTCAGCTACGTTCGCAGAACGCAGCTTGTGAGTGATACTACGGAGCCAGTCATCTGCATCGAGTGGCTCAATGGAATGATGAAAGGTGGGTGGTTTCAGACGAATGAAGTCATGGATGGTTGTTGATTCCTTGCACTGATGTGCGGTGTTCTCCTCAATACGTGCCAACAGGCGGTTAGACTCAAGCTTGTTTCTCTCCATCTCTATCATTAACTCTGCCAACGAAGGATGGTCGGGAGGATCCTCCTCATCCCTACCATCTCCGTGGTTCTGTCTACGAGCAGCTGAGCTTCGCTTAACTGAAGACATCCCGAGAAGCGAAACCGAAGACGGAAATATCAACAACTATAGGATGCATAAGGTAGAACAAGAAATTAGTATCTCTCGAACTACTAGGATAATTCCGGTAGCATAACGGCAGTAAAAGCTCAGAATGAGACATCCTGCTAACAAAGGGTAGTTCAACATCTCAACATCATCACTCAAGGTTCTGTGATAGTACTAAACCAACTATACTGGAAGAACTTGAAAACAGGAGTAGGACTCTGATCAACCAATCCTAAGGTACTACGGAGTAGTAACTCGTGATCCTGATAGATGGAAGAGAAAGCCTAGTTCCTTAACCCCGTAGGAAAGGTAAGATGACTCAGATCAGAAGACCTGAGGTATAAGGAGTAAAAGAGCCTTACGTTCCCTTCCACAATCAATTCCCTTATATAACTAAGGAATTTCTAGACTCAACTTCGACCAGTTTGGCTTGGTAATCCTACAGGCAGTCAGGCTCTGATACCAACGCTGTCGGGACCCCGATCCTAGGTCACACCGGTCTAGCATGTAACACATCATATCACTTTGCGGCCTCACGCACGGTATCCCCACGGGTGCCACCTTACCTGGCCCGGGACCGTTTGCGCATTTTGGCTCACGTATATGATAGTGTCGCTAGCATCCATATGACAGAGAACCCGAGCCGACATGACCAGTTATAAACCAAAAGTGGCACTAAGTTACAGAGACAGACATCCATGACCCAGCAACGAACGTGTCGGTCATCAACGTATGAACCCAAGTCGTAGCAAGCTACAAGGACTTAAAGGAACAACGCATGACATTTCCCCTAAGGGACAGACACAGGAACGAAGAAGGACACATGCCGGTCAGCCTAAGTGTTCCGGAGCAGTAGCAAGCTACCAAGGCTCAGTGGAAACTCTAGGAGACATTTCCCTGTAAGATAGGCTACCAAGGGTAAACAACTAGGTGTCGGATCCCACACATACCAAGCATTTCAATAACATACACACAATATGCTCAATATGTGCAAATACAACATGGCATCACAACAAGACTCTAATAAACAAAGTATTTATTCATTAGGCTCCGAGGAGCCAAATATTACAAACATGGGTCTCACGACCCAGCATTCACAGCAAACAAGCAACAAGCGGAAGCACAACATGTCTGAGTACATACATCTACAAATGAAAAAGGCTGAAGAGCCTAAATATCTACAACACTCGTCCAAGATCGTAGCTGAGGTACAAGCTACTTGTCGAAGTCCAAGCGGAACTACTAGTGAGACATCAATCCTATCTGCAAAACATAAATTAAGCAAACATGAGTACAAAGGTACTCAACAAGACTTACATCAGATCCTATCATACATGCACTTGTATCAAAATGGCAAGTGGGGTTTAGTTGCAGCAAGCCAGCTTTGACTTAGTGGCTATCCTATTCTACGATTGCTGGTAACTCTTTTGAGGTGGCGCACACGAGTCCGCTAAGCACCACACAATACACCACTATATTCATCCCCGTCTCCCTACGAGAAGGCCATCCATAGCACTCACACTTGTCTTGAGTATTTTAGAGTATCCACTTCAAGTTGTCTATGTACCACGTAAGCATCCAAGAAGTCCATAACCGTGGACCCGGCTATTCGAATAGATCATGTTAACCCTGCAGGGGTGTACTTCTTCACACACGCTCTCGCCACTTACCGCCACGTACACGTCGTGTATCTCGGCAACCTTCAAGTGGAAGCCTGGCGAGGGTGTCGGCCACGACCTGACTAACCACACAAGTCTCTCGTCCAGGTTTATCGCCTATTCGGGTTCCATCCGTGGGGAGATCCGGCCGGGGTGTCGCTCACGGCCCCAAATGATGTGCGCAGGGTTCCCAAGCCCACCTCGCCGAGTGGATCTACGCTTGGTACACCATGCCACGGTGCCTAGTCTGCCCCAAGCCCACTGGCCGAGTGCCACTTGGTAGACTACTAACACTACCTACAAACACCAGAAACTAGTTGCAACTCCTGGACAGAGATCATGTTGATTAATAAGTCGAGAGGGGTCGAGTTACCGGAACTCAATGTGTGGTAGTAGCTAGTCATTGGACAACATACACAGAACTCAGTTCTTAGGGACGGTTCCAGTGAGACAACCCACCATGTACTCCTACATGGCCTCTCACCACTACCTTTACCAAAACCTGTTCACACACTTAACCCTCAGCATCAGAACATATCATTTCACTCCAATTCATTCCCGATGAAACAGACCTGACACACTCTAAGAAATAGCAAGCAAGGCATGGTAAGATCACATCATGGCTTCAATCAACTCCTACACATGCTAGTGGGTTTCAACTATTTACTGTGGAAAGACAGGTCATGCAGAGGAATGGGTTCAACTACCGCAGCATAAAGTAGCAGTTGAAGTCGTTGTTGTCCTAATGCAATAACAGGGAGCAGGAGCGAGAGAGGGGTTGTATCGGAATGAACAAGGGGGTTTGCTTGCCTGGTGAAACAACATGCAGAGCACTGCTCCTCTGACAGGTACTCTGGATCGGTCTCCGGAGCTGGACCTATCGAGATGAACGGTGCCGACAATCAAACACAAGCATATGCAACAATATGATGCATGATCATGGCATGAGGATATGATGTTGTTGAGCTAATGCAACTAGCATTCAATTGAAAAGAAGTCCATTTGAACCAAGGGTTCAAATGCAACTCTAAAATAAGCATTTTAAATGCCAATTATGTGTTTTCATATAAACAGTAGGTTTAACTTCATTTGTCATGCATGAAAATGGTACAGATGGATAGATTGAATTTTTCTTATAATTTTTCATATATAAATTATTTCATTCTGAGCTACGGTTGAATTTCTGTGATTTTTTGAAGTTTAAGCCAATTTCTGAAATAAATAAATCATTTAAGATTTATTTAAATACCAGAACTGGATTACTGCATCAGCATGACACAAGCATGACGTCAGACGGTCAAAAGGGCTGGTCCAGAGTCAAACCTGACAGGGGGTCCACTGGTCAGTGACTCAGTTAATTAACTGAGTTAATTAACTCTAAACTAATCCTAACAGAAAAATCAGCAGGGCTGGGCCCACATGTCAGTGGCTAAACTAATTAACCAAATCTAATTAATTAACTTAACGGTCAACTAACTAAAAGGGGTGGGGCCCGCCTGTCATTGACCCAGGGGGTCAAATCTGGGTCAAACCGCACCTAACACGCCGGCGTTGAGCCGCCGGCGGCAGCAAACGCGGCGGAGGGCATCGGGATTTCTGTTCCGGGGGTCTTCTGCGCAGCTGAGACCATCTACGGGGAGCTGGAGCTCACCCACATCCATCCCAGCCAGCGGCAGCAGCTAGGGCGGCCGGAGCTCGCCGGAAATGAGCTCGCGGCGGCACCGGAGTTCGGGCCTCGTCGGGGTTGGAGCTACGGGGCACGGGGAGGCTAACGGAGAGGTGCTACGGGTTCCTGGTGAAGCGGCAGATGCAGTGACACGCTCAACTTGGAGCTTGCGTGGCTGTGGCCACGGCGGCGGCATCGCCGGCGGCGGTGAGGTCGGGCATCTGCGGGGGTAGGACCTAGAGGTCGCAGACGACGGCGAGGACAGGGGGAAAAGATCCGGGAGCTCACGCCGGTTCTGCTGGGGGGTTCAGTGGCTCGGGGAGGCTTCTGCTGTGGCGAATTCGTCGGCGGCGATCGTTGGGGCAGAGGATGAAGACGACGGCATTTGCGGTGTTCCAGGACACCCGGCGTTGCGTGACTCGACGAGGAGGTCGGGGATGAGGTGGCGGAGCTCTTAGGCTACTTGGAGAGGCGAAGGAAAGACAGTGGTTACGGCAACGGCGATCGGCGGCGACGACGGCGCTCGGGACCGAGCGGGAGAGGGAGATAGAGGAGAGGGGAGGGATCCAGGATAGTGCGAGAGGGTCGGGGGAGGTGCGTGGCTTTTCCAGAAACGACCAGGCAGCAAGGGGGGGGGGGCAGGCAGGCAGGAGGCGTGGCGCTCCCGCCGTGCGCGCGCGCCGGCCACACGCCTCGGCCTCCTGTCATCGCCAGGAGGACGACGACTGGCAACTGGGCCGGCCCAGTGCCAGGCCAGCAAGTGGCCCAGGTAAAGCTAACCCTTTTATTTCTTTCTTTTCTATTTTTCTGACATTTGTTTGATTTAATTTCTAAATTAAATCAATTATTTTTTGCTGACATATTTATTTTGCAGGGACCTAGGAATTAATACAAGCCCCTCAAAATAAAGAACCAGAATTTTGGACATATATAAAATATATAATATATATATATATATATCCAATGCAAATAACTATTGCATTAATTCCAAATGCCCAAAAAAAATACTTATGAGCTCCTAATAATATTGGTTTGATTTTTATCTCTAACCAATATTTTTAGAGGGCCACATGAACATTTTCTTGGACCTTTTTGGAGCAATTTTTATTTGGGTCATTTTCAAAAGGGTTTCTGAGGGTTTCACAAGTCCTCAATTCAATTTCATTTGAAAATTAACCATGATGCAAACCACAGAACTAACCTAGTGCAAACCAGAACTAGGGTTGTGACAGGGAGGTCGAAGCACGAAGCACGACCGACGCTGGTTTGGGCGGCTGGAGTAAGAAGACCAGAGGTTGAAGAAGCACTACGACCGTTAGATGGACATCGTACGGTCAATGAACCTAGAATCGTGCATGTTGACTAAGTTGACAAAGCCCTCCGTCCTCGTCAACTTAGTAGGCCCACAAGTCAGCTTCCCACTATACTGGGTCCCAGCTAGTAGGGGGATCATTCATTTTTTTGTGCGTGATAAGGAGGCACTTCCGGTGGGTCCGAGCTGACAGCGGGGGGACCATTTTTTTCGCGAAATACAGTGGCCCGTTTGGTGGGTCCCAGCAGTCAGGGGGAAATGTTTTTTTCACAAAATACGGTGGCCCGTCCGGTGGGTCCCTTCTGTCAGGTGGAGGAATAATTATTTTCCACGTAATAAGGAGGCACTTCCTTGCAACTGCCTTGGACCCAGCTGTCAGCCTCTCCACGATAGTACTCTTCCGATGGAAGTCGTTCATTGACCACATTGACCAGGCCGCACCGAGAGCACCAGGGCGATGGACGACGGCGAAGCCTAGGAAGGGGACGACGTGGAGTCGGGGAAGACGTGGTAGTGGATGCCCACGCGGAGAGGAGTACGAGGGTTCACTGGTTCGTCTGCGGTGTGAGGCTGCCGTCACCGCAGAATAACAAGGGGTGTGGGTGAGTAGAGGGATGGACTGGCCAGCGGTGGGAGTAGTAGGGGGCGGGAAGGCCTCCACGTTATCACAGTCGGCCACGGGAGGCAGGAGCACGAGGCACGACCGGCGCTGGTTTGGGCGGCTGAAGCAAGAAGACCAGAGGTTGAAGAAGCACTATGGCCATTGGATGGACATCGTACGGTCAATGAAGTTAGAATGGTGCATATTGACTAAGTTGATAAAGCCCTCCATCCCCATCCACTACGTAGGCCCACAAGTCAGCCTCCCACTATACTAGGTCCCAGCTAGCAGGGGGAGTATTCATTTTTTTTGCGTAATAAGGAGGCACTTCTGGTGGGTCCGAGCTCACAGTGGGGGGAACGTTTTTTTGAGAAATACGGTGGCCCGTCCGGTGGGTCCCAGCACTCAGGGGGGAACCATTTTTTCACCAAATATAGTGGCCCGTCTGCTGGGTCCCTGCTGTCAGGGGGAGGAATAATTATTTTCCGCGTGATAAGGAGGCACTTCCTTGCGGCTGCCGTGGACCCAGCTGTCAGCCTCTCCATGATAGTACTCTTCTGATGGAAGTCATTCCTTGACCACGTTGACCACGCCGCGTCGAGAGCACCTGGGCGGTGGACGACGGCGAGTCCTAGGAAGGGGACTATGCGGAGCCGGGGAAGACGCGGCAGTGGATGCCCATGCGGAGAGGAGTACGAGGGTTCACTGGTTCGGCTGTGGTGTGAGGCTACCGGCGCGACAGAATAACAGGGGGTGTGGGTGAGTAGCGGGCTGGCTTGGCCAGTTGTGGGAGTAGTAGGGGATAGGGAGGCCTCCGCCGCATCGCAGCAGGACACGGGAGGCAGAAGCACGAAGCACGACCGACGCTGGTTTGGGCGGCTGGAGTAAGAAGACCAGAGGTTGAAGAAGCACTACGGCCGTTAGATGGACATCGTACGGTCATGAACCTAGAATCGTGCATGTTGACTAAGTTGACAAAGCCCTCCGTCCTTGTCAACTTAGTAGGCCCACAAGTCAGCTTCCCACCATACTGGGTCCCAGCTAGTAGGGGGATTATTCATTTTTTTTGTGCGTGATAAGGAGGCACTTCCGGTGGGTCCGAGTTGACAGCGGGGGGACCATTTTTTTCGCGAAATACAGTGGCCCGTTTGGTGGGTCCCAGCAGTCAGGGGGAAATGATTTTTTCACAAAATACGGTGGCCCGTCCGGTTGGTCCCTTCTGTCAGGTGGATGAATAATTATTTTCCGCGTAATAAGGAGGCACTTCCTTGCGGCTGCCGTGGACCCAGCTGTCAGCCTCTCCACGACAGTAGTCTTCCGATGGAAGTCATTCCTTGACCATGTTGACCACGCCGTGCCGAAAGCACCAGGGCGGTGGACGACGGCGAGGCCTAGGAAGGGGACGACATGAAGCCGGGGAAGACGCGGCAGTGGATGCCCATGCGGAGAGGAGTACGAGGGTTCACTGGTTCGGCTGCGGTGTGAGGCTGTCGGCGCCGCAGAATAACAGGGGGTGTGGGTGAGTAGAGGGATGGCCTGGCTAGTGGTGGGAGTAGTAGCGGACGGGGAGGCCTCCGCGGCATCGCAGCCGGCCACGGGAGGCAGGAGCACGAAGCACGACCGGAGCTGGTTTGGGCGGCTGGAGTAAGAAGACCAGAGGTTGAAGAAGCACTACGGCCGTTGGATGGACATCGTATGGTCAATGAACCTAGAATCGTTCATGTTGACTAAGTTGACAAAGCCCTCCTTCCCCGTCAACTTAGTAGGCCCACAAGTCAGCCTCCCACTATACTGGGTCCCAGCTAGCAGGGGGATTATTCATTTTTTTGTGCATAATAAGGAGGCACTTCCGGTGGGTCCGAGCTGACAGCGGGGGGACCGTTTTTTTCGTGAAATACAGTGGCCCATTTGGTGGGTCCCAGCAGTCAGGGGAAAATGTTTTTTTCACGAAATACGGTGGCCCGTCCGGTGTGTCCCTTCTGTCAGGTGGAGGAATAATTATTTTCCGCGTAATAAGGAGGCACTTCCTTGCGGCTGCCATGGACCCATCTGTCAGCCTCTCCACAACAGTACTCTTCCGATGGAAGTCGTTCCTAGACCATGTTGACTACGCCGCGTCGAGAGCACCAGGGCGGTGGACGACGGCGAGGCCTAGGAAGGGGATGACGCGGAGCCGGGGAAGACGCGGCAGTGGATGCCCACGTGGAGAGGAGTACGAGGGTTCACTGGTTCGGCTGCAGTGTCAGGCTGTCGTCGCCGCAGAATAACAGGGGGTGTGGGTGAGTAGAGGGATGGCCTGGCCAGCGGCGGGAGTAGTAGGGGCGGGGAGGCCTATGCGGCATCGCAACCGGCCACGGGAGGCAGGAGCACGAGGCACGACCGGCGCTAGTTTTGCCGGTTGGAGCAAGAAGACCAGAGGTTGAAGAAGCACTACGGCCGTTGGATGGACATCGTACGGTCGATGAACCTAGAATCGTGTAGATTGACTAAGTTGACAAAGCCCTCCGTCCCCGTCAACTTAGTAGGCCCACAAGCCAGCCTCCCACTATACTATGTCCCAGCTAGCAGGGGGTATTCTTTTTTTGCGTAATAAGGAGGCACTTCCGGTGGGTCCGAGCTGACAGCTGGGGGAACGTTTTTTTTTTTGCGAAATACGGTGGCCCGTCCGGTGGGTCCGAGCAGTTAGGGGGGAAACGTTTTTTTCCGACAAATACGGTGGCCCGTCCGGTGGGTCCCTGTTGTTAGGTGGAGGAATAATTATTTTCCGTGTAATAAGGAGGCACTTCCTTGCGGCTGCCGTGGACCTAGCTGTCAGCCTCTCCACGACAGTACCTCCCGATGGATGTCGTTCCTTGACCACGTTGACCAAGCCACGCCGAGAGCACCAGGGCAGTGGACGACGGTGAGGCCTAGGATGGGGAAGACGCGGAGCTGGGGAAGACACAATAGTGGATGCCCACACGGAGAGGAGTAGGAGGGTTCACTTGTTCGGCTGCGGTGTGAGGCTGTTGTCGCCGCAGAATAATAGGGGGTGTGGGTGAGTAGAGGGATGCCCTGGCCAGCGGTGGGAGTAGTAGGGGGCGGGGAGGCCTGCACGGGAGGCGGGAGCAGGCGGTCCCGCCGGTGATGGATTTGGCGGCTGGAGCAAGAAGATCTGAGATTGAAGAATCACGATGGCCGTTGGATTGACATCCAACAGTTACGTCTGCTAGAATCGTTTGTTGACGTATATAATAACGAAAAAAATCTTGCATACACGTCAACTTAATAGGCCCATAAGTGAGACCATTCCCTCATTTTTAATAATTTATATATAGCTCATTGCGACTTCTTATGCAATTTATTGCAGTCCGTTTTTTTAGGTTGGCCGGGGCCAATTTTGCATATTTCTATGAGGTCCAAACTATTTTTAATACCGAAATGTCGAGCCAGATTTAAAGTACTTTGAAGATATATTCAAATTATGTTTATGCCCAGTGAAATAGGAATCTGAAAATGTGAAAAGATTCAGAAATTATAAAGTAATTGCCAATTTGTCATCTGTTTTTATATTTACAACCAATTTCATATTACTTTCAAGATTTGCAGGCGTCTTGAAAGAGTTGCAGCCCATCAGGGCGTAGAAAAATAAATAGGCTTGGATTGGGTATTCTTCAGAAAAAATAAACTGGGCTCATTTTATAGTTTGTTAGAAGTACAACCCATTTTCTAGGTAAGACAACGATTAATAATTTCAACCAACCCTTCAAGACAGAATTCAATAAAATTTCCCACATTTTTATGGGATCCGAAATATTTTTATCCCGAAATTTCTAGTCATATTAAATATAAATTTGTATTATATTAAAATCTTACGAAACATTGCCCGCGCAACAATTAAAAATTGAGATTTTCAAAATCCATAAATAATATTTTATAAACTAATTTCGTGCTTGGTGCATTTTCTTATAGTTACTGCCCAGTTTTTATAATTACATCCCATTTATTATTTTTTAAAGCCCATTTTCCTGTTAAGCCTAATGCATCCCTCATAGGAAAGATTAGCCCAGCGGGGCGGAGAATAACAAGTTGACCTTGCCTGGGTATTCCTCTTAAAAACGTATAGCTGGGCTAGCCATTTTCATCTTGAAAAAAATTAATATCTCGGCTAGATATCTGTCCTGGGCTAAACGGGCCACAGCCCGCCCGGTTAATACCCTGCTCTCCTCTGAACAATAACGAAAACATCGCCAAGAAAAACTCGGCAGTGCTCACGCCTCAAAAACACAAATACTGCTCGAGCTGCTTGGTCCCAGCTGTCGCCCGCACCTTGCGCAGTTCTCTCGTTTATATTGACTACATAGGTTGACAATGGTGTGGGACCATGATGTCAAGAAACCAGGAGGAAGCAAAAAAAATAGTTGTACATAATAACGAGGCACTTGCGTACGTACGGCTATGGCCCTAGTGGGTCCCTACTGTCAACCAGTCCAAATAAAGTCATCTCCTGAATCCTCATGTTCGTTGACCATGTTAACAAAGCTCGGCGCCACGGCGAGCGCAACAACTCGAAGGATGACGGAGAGGGCCTCGCGGGCCCTACGGACATTCTGATACAGCGCCCGCTGCTCATTCAGGAAGCCAGGATCATCGGACACCTATTAGCACCTTCGAGAGACTGAGACGGCATGAAATGGCAAGGCCACGCTTGAGAGCTCTGGTTTATTTCACACCTGTATTAATATACAAGTGTAATTTACTCGTCTTCAGAAACAACGCGTAAAATGCATGCGTAATGAAACCGAGGGCCCAAGGTTTGTTTGTAAAACCGTCGGGTTACGCGTGTAATTTGAGAGACCGGTGTATATTTTACTAGTCGAAATCAACCAACCAAGCGCTTCGCCCGAGACCATCTGCTTTTATTTACAAGCGTCAGTTTTACAAGCGGTTTTGGTTGAAAAAATACGATCCAATCACGGCCTAAGATGATGAGTTGGTCGAAAGATCATATGGTTTCACGTCTAACCTACCTGACTTGTCGTATAGGCTATGAATGAAACATAAGACGATGAACTTCTTAAGCACGGAAACAACAGAAGAGGATGATCTTCCTAACAAGCAAATAACTGGCATTAGATCGACATGCAAGACAATACGAAGCATTATTCTCAGGAGGCACGGTGAACAGCTCGTGATGCCGCATGCCACAACATTCCAAGCTCAACTTTGCAATCAAACACAAGGCCTGGCATTACATACACAATATTCCGAAAAAACTGTTAAAATTTCTTAGATAAGTCAACATTCATGTGACTATGCATCTCAAGAGAGTAAATATTTACTTCTGAACTGAAGACAGGAATCGGAAAAAACGATCGACATTGCTAACAACAAAGGGCGTCCCACTAAAAAAATATCAAATGCATGTCCTCTGGCTAACATCAATGAGCAAAAATTAACAAGGTTTTGCAATTCCAATATATTAAACTAATGTCAACTTTGACAAGCTTTTCCCATTCAAAATACGTAATGCCTATGATTGTGGAACGGGCAGGGTTTGTCATCAGTTAGTCCGCTGGCTCAAGGTGATGACGAATGATTAGAGAACCATTCGATGTATTGTGCATGATGAAGTATTATTATGGAGGACACAAACCATCTGAATATTTTGTGCAGTTCCACTAAAATCAAGCTGAGCATCGCTATGGATTTCATATTTACATGCTGCCAGAAAACAAAGACACATCAGCACACACATGAATATTGGCCCCAGTGTCAACCCACCAATCGGTGGACTAACAAACTGAAAGTATGGTAAACAGATTACCATACCCAGATGCCCTATCATTGTTTCTTAGAATGACATTGATGGATTTGGAGTCCTGCCCCGGCTTCCTGTACTTGTTTGGGCACTTTTTGCCCAGTGCACTCCATGTGTTGTAGAGTTTCCTATGCTCTCTGCAGACTAGTCATGTCACCAGCGTCTACTAGTACTCTGGAAAGCTTCTCGATCATTCCTTGTGTAATGTAGCACAAACAGTGACTGCTTCTTTCTGCAAAGTGGTAAGACCAACTGGACCCACTAATGCAGCAGTTTGCCTTAGACACATTGGCTCCTTTTGTGCAGTTCTTCTAAAATCAAAGTCGTAATAAAACCGAGCTTTAATTTTGATATCCCTCTAAGCAACAAAAGGTATAAGGGAAACAATTACTGAGAAATAACGGTTGATGACTTGTACTCCAGAAGAAAAACATCTACTGATCTACCTTATCTTAATGGGAAACAAAGCAGGAGAGTAGCAATTCTCAATCAGTGTGATTCATTCATATTAACGAAGACATTATCTTAACAATGCCTTGTTTCAACATTTATAAAGAACGACAAAGCAGAAAAGTATCATTTCTAAAACGATGCGACTGATTCATTTTAACAGAGACATTATCTTAACAATACCTTGGTTAAACATGTAGAAAGAACTACAAAGCAGGATAGTACCATTTGTAAAACACTGTAGCTGATATATAATAACAGAGACATTATCTGAACAATACATTTCTTAAACTCTTAAACATGTACTCCGGCCGATCTCTAACAGAAATGGTACTCCCGCCGATCCCTAACAAGTGTTGCAGTTTTGAACTAAGATTCACTAGTTAATTCTGAGGAAAGTCGGTACTGACCTTTCAAGACCAAGATTTGAAATAACGCGTGACGAAGACCTCAAAGAGATCTCAACACATATATGGAAATCCGGTCTCATTTTGTGCAGTTCCACCAAAATTAAGCGAAGCAAAATGTCGCAATAGCAACAAGTTGAATAGATATCCCTGTTTTAACAGAGGCAAAAAAGGAATCAATTACTGGCCAATAAAGGAGGATGAAACATGCGGCCACAAAAATGTTATTCCCGCCAATCCCTAACAAGTGTTGCAGTTTTGAAATAAGATTCAGTAGTTAATTCTGAGAGATGCATTGCTTAATTTTACAAGCGACATTAGATTAACAAAAAGCGTAAACAGTTCCAGGGGAGAGTGGGTGCAACAACAACATGTGCTTCCATCTACTTATAAAGGGGGTGATGCAGAGTTTATTTCAAACAATACCAATACAAGTAGCACAACATCTCAAAACACACTACACGATCATGTGGATGCATGGGACATGGGACATGCCAGGACCATGTGCGTCCACACGTATAAATGGGTGATGTAGAGTATGTGGCCAAGCAGCATATTTGCGTTGGACCCATATTTGTTCTCTTTGAAACTTTTTTCGATGTGAGGGCAGCAAATCTAGTCCTACACAAACTACCCGACCCCCCCCAGTTTCTTTCCCTTTTCAACGAAGAGTACGGTTCCTTATAGATGTGTGTACTGGGTTACCCCCTTTTTCCCTTTTCTACCAACAAAGCGGCTGGATAGCTAGTCTATACTACTTTCCCTCCCTCCTTTCCTCATTGAACCACGTCCTAGATTCATGCTCAACCCCACCGCACCCTTCTTTCCTCTTTGAACCAAGACCTAGATTCGACTACAGAATCGAAAAAGATCAGCATGCAGCTAGACCAATGACGGTGTCAAAGAAACTTATACCTTAGGGTCGTCCGGATGTGGCAAGGCGTGCGACGGGAGGTCGGATCTGCCCACGCTACATACGGCAGCGAGGAAGAAGGGGTTGGTGGCCCTCCCGCATAGGCGCTGGGTGAAAGGGAAAAGCGCAGCCGGCAGTGGATTGCCTCCATCGCCGAAGGCGATAGAGTAAACGCCGCACCTCCTCCCCTTCCCGGTGCGACGGGATCCGGACGCCTCCTTCGCCAGCTGTGAGGGGGGTTAAAGAGACAGAGGCCACAACGCAGTCTTGTTTAGATCCAGTGAAGAGGGTGAGAGACAGTGAATATAGCAAACCCTATCAATGGAATGCTGAGCCTCCAGCGTGTATATATATATATATGTAGTGCGGCGAGAGTGTGGAGAGTGAAAACCCTAGCGAACAAGCACTGAGGCTCCCGCTTGTATATATATTACTACGGACTGAGCTTCGGTGTCTTGACTGCACCTGCTTTTGGCTGTATGACAGGTGGGCCAGCCACATTTTGGGCCCACCTATCATAAACCCAAAGGCAGGTGCACTAAAGTCAATGAAGCTGCATCCATATAGTACTCGTGTATACGACTAATATATAGTGGAGTGGTTTTCTTATTCTCTCAATAACAATCGTTTTAAATTGCGTAAGTACGAAATTAAACTCTTTATTTAACGTACTAGTGAAGAAAACTACTACGTACTTCCGATGAACTAACAATTCACGCGTCCTGGTCGCACTTCCTGTCCTTCACGTGCGGTACATTACCCTCCCTTAAGTGAACAACCACACATGCGCCAAATTATCGGAAACATGTGAGAGTGTGTACAAATAAAGAATTTTAATTTCAATTATCGGAAAGGTCTAAGAGTATGTATAGTTTTCCCTCTCTAATAATTATGGTTTGTTGTGTTCTGCCTAAACTTGGTCAAACTTTACAATGTTTGACTTCAGTCAAATCTAATATGCGGAGTAAATAAAAATGGAGGGCTACTACGTCCATCCGGGTTTTTAGTCCACAACATTTTTTAATCAAAGTTAATACCCGGACAAATAAAATTACAAGGGAGCTGGAGACAAAGTTGTGAGAAGGCTTAGAAATCAATACAAAACTTATGCTCTTAGTACCAACGTCGATCCTTCTTCGAGGAAACATTTGGTTCATAGCCAATTGTGTGATAGAATTGCACCAACGTGAAAGACGACTGCGTCTCCAACGCAACCAAGGTGAACTGATGAAGGATATCATCTTTGTGGGTAACAAGCAAAGAGCACTGATGGAAGACAACTTGTTTTTCATTGAAAATCGATCAACTTCACCAGCCGACGCAACCATGAGGCGCAACCATGAGCATCGATAGGTCATCATGGTGATGCATCATCCATTTGGCATCAAGTTTGGGTGAGGCACCTATGAAGTTCGACAAATCCTCACCGTGGTCTATTTCTTCTCAGTAGTCAAGCTCGAGGAAGGAAGAACCACGTGGCTGAGGACAGTGAGGCGGAACAACAATGGCCATCCAATTTTGTGCAGTTCCACTAAAATTGAGGAAGACATGCCCGGGTATGGAGATACGCATCGCTGTTTCCAAAAATATAAAAAAGGGATATAGTGTTGTTACTTTGTTTTACAAGATTAACAACGACATCTCAATTGTCAATTAGAATTATGAAAAGTACACCAACAAACAGAAGCATCATGATTATCTTGATGGGAACTAAACCAGGATACCCGAGAAAAAAACATTTCTTCATTTAACTAGTGATAGTATTAGATTAGCAGCAGCAATAGGAGCATATGGACAATGACCGCACAACCACTATGTACTTTTTGTTGAAACAACATGTATACCTCCACCGAGGCATAAATCAGGACAACTTTTCGAGTGGCATTTCCTCTATAATAGTAGGTGATGTTGGACCTGCCGACGAACCCTAGCTACTATACATGGGGAGATGGGGAGTAGTCGCATAGAAGAAAACGCGCACGCAGTGACCTGGGGAGCTGGACCAGTACAAGAAGTTATACCTCAGGTGGGCGAAATGTCGCTTAGGTGGGCGGGCGGGATCTGCCCACACAACGGTAGCGAACAAGGGCGCGGAGGACCTTTGTCCACGCCAGCACCGGCTCTGAGAGGACGGTGCGCATCGGCTTCCTCCATCGCCGACGGCGACAACGTCAACGCTGCACCTCCTCACCTCCCGTAGCGGACGGGATTCGGCCGGATCTGTGACCACCAGTGAGGAGAGAGATAGTGTGGACACTGTCATCTTGTTTTGATATAGAGAGGGTGAGCGAGAAACTCTATCAAACAAGAGGCTATAATGGAGTAAAACAATCTCTCCATAGCAGTGGTTTTAAATAGAATACCCGTGTTCCTAGAGAAAAGAAACGAAAACTGGCGGACAATTTTTTAATGTCCCAAGAAAGAAAACTCGATCAAAAACACGCCCCCGCTTCCAGGTCGCAATAGTCGTCGCGCACACACACATAGACATAGACATGCATATCCGTGTTTACGTAAAATTCCATTTCCATCTCCATCTCCAATCATATTTGTCCAATTGGCACATTATTTACGTTGTTAATTATATACGTGGCAATATTAACGTACCACATCTCTTGTTTGCGGGCGTCCGGACAGCTGCCACGTCTGCTCCTGACCAACTCGAACCCTCTGCATCATCCGCGCATGCTTCCCGCCTGGAACGGTCAGTGCCGCATTCATGCCCGGCCAGAGCGGACGCGACCTCTCACTGGCGCCGACATTGAAGAGTGAAATGATGGTTGCTTCTTCCGACTAACTTACTATGTGATTTGACTGCTCCTTTAGTGGCCCCTACACGTACTCCCCCTATGTGTATGCAACAGTCATACGTACACATGGATGCAAAAACGCGGGCGACGCCCTAATGCATGCATGTCCGAGCACACGACGGAACACACACGGTCACGCTCAAGTGCTCAACCTACACGTGCATGCACACACATACTCAACACGGAAAATGTATATATTGAGCACAATGAGCGTATTATGAAGTCCACTGACCGTATTTTTATGAAAATACAGTGACCGACAATGTATTTATGTCGTTTGAAATTAAGCCATATTAACCGGAGAGGAGGCAGTATGGACTAGCATTACTTTGCTTTGTCCCGTCAACTTGCCGAACGAGGAGAAGCTTGCAGGACGGGAGAGGCTTGCGCGCGGTAGCTCGTAGGACAAGGAGAAACTTTTGACTAATGCAAGCTATCCTTCGCTCAGGCAATGGACGTGCAACAGTTAATTCGGTGTCAGATTGCCAGAAGCATACACTACACTAGTAGTACTATTATTGTTGCACTTCCCGAAGAGGCGAACAGCCAAGCACAAAGTTTACTAGTACTAGTACTACTACTATAGTAGTCTATAGAGGTACACTAGGAACCGGATGGAGGAGCGTCTGCACTCTTATTATATTTTTTAAATGTGATAAAGCAATCTTCAACACATTTGGTTCTCTTCGAGGGTTCTCGCATGTGATAATGGAAGTTGATTGCATGGAACACTCGCCACAATTCTCGCTTAATTTTGGCTCATATCCTGTTACAAATAGGAGCGCTCGGTAAACAGGTCAGCAAACCTTGTGGCGCATCTTTGTGCGAACCATGCTTGCTGCACTTTGAATGTGGCCGAGAGCTGGCTTGATGAAACACCTCGCTTTCTACTTCTTTTTTGCGGGGTACCTCGCTTCCAAGTGACCAGTGTCTTGGATGATCGTCCTAAGAATGCTTTTATATGAATAAAGCTCTCTCATTTACCAGCAAAAAAAGATTAAGCCATATTAACCGGAAAGGAGGGAGTATGGACTAGCACTACTTGTTGGTGTGTCCCGTCAACTTGTAGAACGAGGATAAGCTTGCAGGACAAGGTGAAGCTCGCTTACGCCTTTTGACTAATGCAACGTACCCTCGCCCAAGCGGTGGACATGCATCAGTTCGTTCGGTGTCAGATTGCCAGAGGCATACACTGTAGTACCGAACATGTGAAGTACCATCATTGTTCGACTTCACGAAGAGGCGAAGAGCCAAGCGCAAGGTTTAGTAGTACGAGTAGTACTACTACTAGAACCGCATGGTGGAGCCTCTGTACTCTTATTTTTCTTTAATCTCTGATAAAGTACACGTTTATTCCGGAGAAGGGCAAAAATGACAGCCCAACATGTAATGATGATATCGATCAACCATGCTCGAATATATCTTGGCCTCCGTGCGAGCCCCACTACTAGGAAAAGGCCTACTAATGGCGCACCTATTTTGGCCATTAATGGCGCATTAGTGGTGCGCCATTAGTGCCACGCCATTAGTATATTTTACTAATGGCGCACCTCTGGTGCGCCATTAGTATCTGGTATACTAATGGCGCACCTCAGATGCGCCATTAGTATATACCACGGTGCGCCATTAGTATGCCTCCCAGGGGGCCATATATACCCAGGTGCTTTGGTATACTAATGGCGCACTAATGCCAGATGCGCCATTAGTAACTTTGGCATACTAATGGCGAACTGTTTAATGACGCGCCATTAGTATCCTTTGGCATACTAATGGCGCACTGTGATGTGATGCGCCATTAGTATGAATATTAGGTTTATTTTTTTTTTTTTAATATTCTGTTTTTGCACAGGTTACAAAATGTATTATTGGACAGAATATAGACATCACACATCAACAACAGATTCATCGAATACAATAGAAGATTAGTCTCTGAATACAATTCATCATATTAGTCTCCGAATACAATTCATCATATTAGTCTCCGAATTGAAAAGACCGAAAAAAGATAGAACATTATATTACAAGTCTCGAGACCGCGAGTAGCGAGTTTGTCTTCACATTACAAGTCGATATCGATAATCTAAACTACCATCACATAGAAGAGAGCTGCGGTCATCACGATGAGCATCATCACGATGAAACTCGTCTTCATCCGGTTCCTCCAACGCTCCCTCCCCTCTCCCGCTAGATAGCGGGCGTATCTAGATTCTGCCTCGGCTCTAGTGGTGTACCCTTTGTAACTGTTACCGCTGAATTGGTGAACCTGTCTCCAACACTCCTCCCAGTCGTCGTAGACTCCGGGAACCTTACCCTTGTACACGACATAGGACGGCATGGCTATGCACTAGCCAAACGAAACGTTAGTACCAATTCACAAACAAGACATAAGCAATATATAAGTATGCAACAAAACGATTGGAAGAGAAAAGCAAGGCATTAATAGCATCGATTACATCTAAGTTGAACGACAGTCGAAACCAAAGAGACATACTACAAGTTCATTAAAGTTTAATTACAACATGAGCCAATCGATGTTTCAGAACTAGATACAGCATCACTACTTTCGACTCGACTCAAGGGACCGGAGCGTGGATGAAGCCGCCGTCTATCGTGGGAGTCATGAAATCACGGGCGTTGTCAGCCTGCATTTGTAGCATTGTGTCGATGTCACTGTTGGACGGTTGATTTCTGAGGTAGAACTGCCCCGAGGTACGAAGGACATCTTGATGGATGATTTCCGCAAACTCCAACTGGATGCGAAAGAATTCTTGTCTGATGTCCGCGTCTTGGATTGCCGACACACTCGCGGCCCAATCTTTGAGTTTACTCGGTAGAAGAAGTTGATGATGGTCCCGTACGATCGCCCGCATGTGATGGATGGCGTAGTAGGCACCCTTCTGACCGCCAGGCGGCTGCTTGATGCAGCAGAACGTCGTATTGTGGGAGAACACGTGCTTGCCGGTCTTACGAATAGGCCTGGTGAAGGTGCCTCCAGATTTGGCGTAGCCGGGGAGAACATCATCAAGAACCTTCTTGACATTTGTGTAGTCTACATTCGACTGACGATCCGAGTCGAAATACGTGGCCATGGAATATTTGGGGCTTAGGAGGATGAGCGTGCAATGTGTGTCACTGCAGAAAACACGGAATGTTAAAAGAAAAATGATCGAAATCTAAGAATTCATATGTTACGGGGCGGTTGAGGGGAGGACTTACTCGGGAAAGTAAGGCACGAGGAAGTTATCCTTATCTCGGTTTGCCAGAATGACAGCTTCGAGGTAAGAACTCACGACTTGCCGGTCCCCAGCGCTGCCCAAGATCTTGGCACGCATGTAGAAGGGGTCGACTATCACGATGTCCGGGGTCTTGTTGCGAATGATCCGCATCTCCATACTCAGCGAACATAGCCGAACGAAGGTTCAACATAGCGTAGATGTCATCAAACCGCAGGACGATCGTACCCCCGATGGAGTTATCCACAAAGCCCTTGCCCTCTGGCCCCTTGGCCGCGAAAACCGGGTATGCCACATCCTTCTCTCTGAGATGCCGCTTCTCCAAAGAAAGAACACTGTCATGCAGACTCCGCATAGCACCGGTTGCAGCATCGAGCATATTTTTCGGTAGCATCGGCCTACCCGCCACATGCACCCTCCTCATTACATCCTCAGGTGAAGGTGGCCCGTCCTGAGCACGGATCGTACTCGGTGCCGGCTGGCTCGCACCCTTGTTAGTCTTTCTTTTGCGTGCCTTCTTCTTCTCCTGTAATGGGACCGAGTTCTGCTCACAGACCGCCTTCTTGAGTGTGTTGGGGCTGATAATATTTCGCACCTCGCCTATCTGAGGCTCGGTGAAGTCGGCAGCTGGAGGCGTCTCCTGAGAACTGAACGGCAGACGACGCCTGTTGCAACTTGGTTTCTCCATGGTACTAGCTAGATCGCGCATGTCTTTTGTAGGGTTGGGTTCTTGAGAAGGAGGCCCCATGAAGTCGCCACCGTACCCATGATCGGCAAAGTACTGATCGACGTTGGCAAATGTATCGTTGTCGTTGTCGTCATCGTTGTTCGGATCCTGTGCCATATGCATGTTTGGATCCAATGGCATAGGGATGTCCGGCACCGTTGCGGCGGTCTTGCCATGGGGCCGACTTGGCGCCGGCACGACTGGCGGTGTTGTCTTTGGGGTGGTGTCCCCCGCCCCCAAACGAATCTGTCTCTTCGGCCAAAGCAGGGGCCAGCTCAGGCAGGCGCTGAGGGTCATCACGTCATCTTCGTCGGCCCCGACGGGTCGAATCGGAGGTAACAACTCGTCTCAGCCTTGCAGCACCCGAACCAGTGGAACCCTATACAAGTTGGGTGGCATCTGGGTACCGTGGAACACGGGATTGCCCGGTTGAACGATTTTGCCCTTGGGGACATCGAACAACTCGTTGTTCACGAAGTGCAGGAGAGTGCACGGAACGTCGGTGGCGCCCTGCGAAAACATGTAGGGCGTTAGGGATGCCCAGTCAAAGGCAAGGAGATGAAGTCCTCGGCCGAGAGAGGCTGAATTAGTTACCGTGATGATGGCGTCGAGCTCGGCTAATGTTGAGGCACCGCCAACGGCGGGCATGCAGTTGATGGAGGGGCCGCTTGCTGCAGAGGTGCCGGCCGGCGTACACCCGGGTGCAGTAAGCTCCCGTGCCAGCGTCGGAGACACCAATGCCGCCTCCGCCGGAGACAGCAATGGCCCCGCCATCGCGTTCTGCGAGTTGCTGGCCGTGAAGCTGGGAATCGGGGGCGGCCCCTGTTGGCCGCCCGCAATCCACGCATGCAACCCCTCGATCAAGGTAGGCACAATGGCGGTGATCGTCGTTCCGAGTTGTTGTTGCACTTGCTCTTGGACAATCTCCGGAATCCGCGCCACCTGTGCCTTGAGTTCTTGAACCTCGCGCGCCTGGCTTTCCGAGCTGGTCTTTTTCTCCTTTCGCCCACCAGCGTTATAGTATGACGACCATTTTGTGGACAAGCCTTTGCCGTCCACACGAACAGCTAACGTCGGCTTACTGAGCTTATCCTTTTTCTCCATTACATTCAACGCCCTATTTAGAGTGGTGTCCCAAGGGTTGCTCTTAGTCGACCCCGCGCTACAGCTTTCAATCACCTGCGGAAGGAATGTTAACCATTTAGAAATTTGGCTTCATTAATTAGAATCCAACCATATGGAGCTAATTACGCGGGGGTGTATTCCTTACCAGAACAAGCTCAAGCGCCCTGGTCTTCAGATCCGTGGTAAGCTCCTTTGTTTTCGGGTCCTTCTTGTACCGGGCCCTGACAAAGTTCCTGGTCTGCTTGTCACCGTATTTATCGAAGAGGGGCGGTAGGCCTTGCTCGGCACGGTCCGCCTCCTCCTTGTCCCATATAGGCAACGCCACTCTGTAACCGCCGGGACCGAGTGTGTGTTCCCCTAAGTTCAGCTCTCGCATTTCTTTCCCCCACAGACTTGATTCGGAGGTTGCGCTGCTCGAGCACTTGATCTTGAAGTCATTGTAGTCATCTTCGGGGATCGAAGGATTTTTCTCCTTGATCTTCTCATAACTCTCTCCTTTCTCGATCATTCTCTTCACATTGCTTTTCCAAGTAGACAGGGCCTTGCTCATCTTCGTGAGGACGGTATTGTTCAATTTATTCCCTTTGAGGCTTCTGTTTTCAAATTCAGCGGGGAACTTGTATCGTTCGTGCAGCTTCGTGAAGAGGAGGTTACGCAAATTCCCTCGGTCCGGATGCCTCAGGTTCTCGGTGTTGATCGAGACGATGCTCCGGAGAATGCACCCGAGCTGAACCGAGTACCCCTTGACTATTCGTTCAGGCGCCGTTGGATTCCCGTCGGAGTCCACTTCAGTAAATTCCTCCTTGAGGGTGCGGAGCACGGTCGGGCGCCGGTCCTTCCGTTACCTCTTCGGTTGGCTGCCATCTGTGCGTGCGCCGCCATCATCAGTGGTGGCATCCTCGGCGGCACCATCAGTGGTGGCATCCTCGGCGGCACCATCAGTGGGGTCATCCTCGGCGGTACCATCACTGGTCTCAGGATCGGTGTGGAAGGCGGCGTCCTCATACAAGTGAGGTTGTTCCTCCATCTCCTGGGATAGCTCCCAGAATGCCTTACCGCCCGAACCCCCGGCCTCATCGTTGTTGGCCATGTTTCTCTCTAAATAGGAAAAAAGTTTGGTCAAAAAGTTGGTTATTGTCAAGGAACAAGATCATGGTCTCATCATTTAGGGTTTGTCGACACCGAGGCATCCTAAAAGCTAAGCTTTTATCATTGAGGGTTTTTCGACGCCGAGGCACCATAAAAGCCTAAGCTTTCATCATTTCGGTTTTTATCGACACCGAGGCACCCTAAAAGCCAAGTTTTTATAATTTATGGTTTGTCGACACCGAGGCATCCTAAAAGCTAAGCTGGGAAGGAGAATTCTAAGTTGGGCCTAATCACTTGGCTCAATTGCCCCCTATGGTTTAATGCAGCTAGAATAAAGGGGCAGTTGATCCTACTTAATTAACTACTAAGATACCCCGGCCCATGCATTAGTCACAAGTACCCCATATGTCCTATTTTTAGCAAAGTCATGCTAAAATTAACGGAAAATTTCAGCATGACCTTTGCTGAAAATAGGACATATGGAGTACCCGAATTTGCCGGAATGGAAGTTAATCGACATTCCAGCAAACTCAAGGGCCTCTCGGGGTACCTTGAAAATCATCACGACACAATGGTCGGAGACAAAACCCAGCAAAAATCTGGATGGAGTGCATCGGGCTTTCAACTCCACTTTAGACTATTCAAATGAAGATCACACTGAGCTCCAGCTGAGGGATCCATCAGCCATCATGCCGTCCAACCAGCAAATTAAGCTGGCCTAGAGCAAATAAAATACAATGCATACATACATACTAAAGCAGAAAGATAGATAGATAGATAAGCATACATACATACTAAAGCAGAAAGATAGATAGATAGATAAGCATACATACATACTAAAGCAGAAACTGTTGCTGATCATGGATTGCTGATCATGAAAATTAGTATATTGTGCTTGTCAAGTGTTGGAGGCTTCACATTATAAGCATTTTACAGTAATATATCACCCTACTGTCCCTAAAATAGCTATTTATCCAGAGACGGCTAATAACTAGCAGATATGTCATAGAGATACACCAAAAATATGTAACAATTTCCCTGGTTAAACTGGGATAGTCCTAGAACCTCCTGTGATCCAAAGAAGAAGAAAAGGCATATAGTACATCATCTAATGTCCTAGGATATTAATAGAGAAGAGGGCGGTGCACATGGTATGTACTCTACTACTAATTTAGTGCTCAACGTTGACATCATAGTACCAACTGAAGCCGAAGTCTAACTGCACACTAACCTTTTGGTACAACAGAAACATGTATGCTATAATGTGATAAGATCAAGTACCATACCAGAATCTTATAAATTTCCCCCTAATTAAAAACAACAGGAGTGAATATCTCTCTCAGATTGCTATTGTGGGGGCTGCTGGTGTTAGATAGATAGTGTCCACATAGCAATTCTTGGTGTGCCATTCGCGAGGGCTAGTTAGTCATAGGGCCCACTGGTTAATTAGCACAAGTTCAGTTTTTCAATTCCTTTGAACTTTCTTCTTTTCCCTTGTTGATTTGAGCTATTGTCCTTCATGTGGAACTCTAGTAGCAGCAGGATCCCATCTGTAGGTACAACAGAAAGAGGACAAGGGGTCCATCCTGGAGGTGCACAGTCCTAGGCTCTTTCCGTTTGACCCGCTGCGTGCTCGGCATCGGCTACATAACGGCCATGGCTACAACATGAGCAGCGGATTCCAGTATCTACGTGATTGATCACTACCATTAATTATGTAAGCATTGCTCTTGCAAATTTGCTGGCTTGGGGGTATTCCAATATGTACTTAAACGACCATAGTTATTTCCTTAGTTGACGCAATATAAATATGCTTTCTTGTCCTGCCTACGGCACTTCAGCTTGGTTTTTAGTGCATTCTGGTGTATTGCCTAGCTGCTGTACGATGGAATTGATTGATTGTCTCATGTTTACATAATGTCCTCTATTATCCGCAGGTCCAATTTGCCAAAATTGCTCTTTTGTACTTCCTCTGTAAACTAATATAAGAGCATTTGGATCATTAAACTAGTGATCTAAACGCTCTTATATTTGTTTACGGAGGGAGTACATGAGTATCTCTAAGTTTGAGAGTCTGTACTTGTTGTATATTTGGTTGTCTGATGTTAATATTACAGAATCGTTGATTATGTGGAAAATCTGCTATGCTGAAATTGCTCTTCTGTAAATGAGCAGGTTTCGCAGAATTGTATGACGGCGAGCAAGAGGTTGCAAGAGGGACTGGAATCAGATATACTACTACAACTAGACCTGTCACTAATTTATACAAAAACACCACCACCAACTGTGACAATATATCAATTTTCCAGGAATGCATCTAAATTTAAACCACCCTTGAGAGGTGATATAAACCTACTAAATAAACGAAGAAGATGAAATTCACCGCTCCGCACTAGAGGTCCAGGGTTTAGATTTTGATAGCATCCATAATTTCAACGCCGATAGCCTAATCCAAGGTAAGTTCTCCACGCTCCATCACACTAGAGTTAGTCTAGTTCAACCCCTCCCCTCGCACAGAGACGAATCTGGTTTCCGACAGACTGAGAGGGGACTGGGAACTAGTAGTACTAGAGAGAGAAGGGGGAGGCGGGGCTTACGGATGTGATGTACTCCTTGCCGGAGACGGTGTGGAGGAGCTCGAAGTCGATGAGGCCGCACTCCTGCAGCTTCTGCACGAGCTCCACCAGACTGAGGTAGAGGCGGCGCAGGGCAGGGGCCAACGCGGGGAGGCTGTCGGCGATAGCGAGGTCACGGAGGCGTCGGCGATGGCGGAGCTGCACTGGTGGGGGGCGCGGGGTCGGCGGCGCACGTAGGGGCGGCGGTGTCGTGGGTCTGGTGAGAGGGAGAAGTGGATCTGGCGAGATGGAGGGACAAAGGGATCGGGCGACAAGCTACACGGGGGAAGATTACTAATGGCGCACTCCCTAGCGGTGCGCCATTAGAATGTTTTTTATACCAATGGCGCACCAGCCAGCGATGCGCCATTAGAATGTTTTTATACCAATGGCGCACCAGCCAGCGATGCGCCATAAGTAATTATTTTTTATAAAAAAATTAATATTTTTTTATTTGAAAATATTTATGAATATAAAAAATATCATGAATATGAATATGAATATGAATATGAAACAGTAATAAATTTCTATAAAAACAGTAAAAAAAATTATTTGAAAATATTTATGAATATAAATAAATATCATGAATATGAATATGAATATGAATATGAAACAATAATAATTTTTTTTAAAACAGTAATAATTTTTTAAAAAATATCATCAGATTTTTTTATTTGAAAATATTTATGAATATAAAAAATATCATCAAATTTTTTATTTGAAAATACCATCAAATTTGTTATTTGAAAATATAATAAAATTTGTTTTTTGAAAATATAATCAATTTTTTTTAGTTGCATTCATTTGTGACGGTGGAGCGGGGGAGGGTGTGGGGGTCGTCGGCGGTGGTGGAGCGGGGGAGGGTGCAGGGGGTGCTCGGCGGTGGTGGTGGAGCGGGCGAGGGTGCGGGGGGTGCTTGGCGGCGAGGGGGATCTGGCAAGGGGAATCTGGCGAGGGGGGATAACGATCGAGATGGAGGGGATCGATATCGAGTGTTCTCATGAATTCAAAAACTGCCCATGAAATTAAAAAATATTCATGATAGTTCAAAAAGTGCCCATGAAATACAATCGAAAATGAAGGCTATGATTTAAATACAATCGATCTTAGCTAGCTATCTGTTCACAATCTTCTTGCCCTTCTTTTTCGCAAATGGAGTTCTTCTGTGGAACGGACGTCCTTTAGGCAGGGTGGTCCTGTTTCATCATCGTCGTCATGTTCGATCCTCGGGTCACCGTACTTGTCGAAGTCTTGCTCATTGGCTACTCCATCCATTCCGATGATCTTCCTTTTTCCTCTCCTCACGACAACACGACTGGGCTTTGACGGGTCGGTAATGAAGAAGCATTGGTCAACTTGGGAAGTCAGTACCCATGGCTCATTTTTCGTGGTGACGTTTGCGCCCGCGGTCTTGGATTTGGCTTCAGGTATAACCATGGTGGTGAAATACCGGTCTTCTTTTAGGACGCTCTTGGCCCATCTGACACGGAACATCGGGACCTTCTCTCTAGCGTAGCTCAGCTCCCAGATCTCCTCGATCCTTCCGTAGTATCTGTCCTTGTCGTTACCGGTGTAGGATTCCATCGTTACCCCAGAGTTCTGATAACCATCACTCTTCATGTCCTTGGCCTCGGTGTAGAATGTGTAGCCGTTGATATCGTACGCCTCATAGGTCATCAGGTTGTGCTCGGCGCCCTGTGACAAGGCGAATATGAGTTGTTCTTCCGCGGAAGAATCCTCATGTAAAGGGTACGACAGAAGCTTCTGCTTGAACCAACGCGTGAAACATGAGTTGTACTCTTTGATTATATCTCTGTCCGTCCTCTGTTGGCCTCGGTCAGTGTACATCTTCTCAATAAAGGTTTTGTGCTCTACCACCCAAGGATCGACCACGTCTATGTATTGTAGCGCGACTAGGTTTGCTCTTTCAAAGTCGGCGAGTCGACCCTCGAAGTTGACATGCATTTCGCGGCGACCCTCACGGTGACCCCATCCAGCGAGCCTGCCGACGTGCCTGTTGACGAGCAGACCAACGGGGTTCTCGATGCCTAGATAATTCGTGCAGTCGGAGATGCACTCTTCGGTCAGAAAGCCCCTGGCTATGCTTCCCTCTGGACGTGACATGTTGCGAACGTATCCTTTGATGACACCATTCATCCTTTCGAACGGCATCATGCTGTGCAGAAACGTCGGCCCGAGTTGGATGATATCGTTCATGATATGGACCAGCAGATGCACCATAACGTCGAAGAATGCGGGCGGGAAGTACATCTCAAGCTCGCATAGTATCACCACAATCTCTTCCTGTAGCCTTCTGAGTTGCCTCACGCCAACCGACTTCCGAGAGATGACGTCAAAAAAGATGCATAGGCCAAATAGCATTTCACGGACGTGCGCGTCCATGATCCCACGGATTGCAACTGGAAGTATCTGCGTCATCAGCACGTGACAGTCGTGAGACTTCATCCCGCTGAACTTCTGCTTCGCTGTGTCTAGGTATCTGCTTATCTTCCTCGCGTAACCGTAAGGAAGTTTTACTCCTACGAGGCAGGTGAAAAACTGCTCGATCTCCTCCTGACTTAGAGTGAAGCACGCAGGAGGGTAGTCATTTCCGGTCTTCCTGGCCTTTTTGCCTTTGCGACGACTTTCCGTGTCCTACTTTGCCTCATCATCATCAGCATCATCATCATATATAGCGTGAAGCTCCTGCGTGATGCCCATTGATTTCATGTCTGCCCTTGCTTTCGGCCCATCTTTGGTCTTCTCTGGCATGTTGAGCAGGGTACCAAGCATACTCTCGCACACGTTCTTCGTGATATGCATGACATCAAGGCTGTGAGGCACACGGTGGATCTTCCAGTACGGAAAGTCCCAGAAAACAGACCTCGTTTTCCATACCTTTAGCAGCGGCTTTGGCGCCTTTCGCTTCTTTCCCGGCTCTGGCGCCTTTTGCTTCTTTCCCGACAGTGGGCAATCTTTCCAATTTTTCAACAGCTCGTCTATTTCCTCGCCGCTCCTCGTACGCGGGCGTCCTCGGGGTTCGGTTTCACCATCGAACAGATCCTTGCGTTTTCTCCACAGGTCATCGTTGCGAAGCCACCTTCGATGTCCCATGAACATGGTTTTCGAAGACCCGGGATCTCTATCTAGCTGGCGATACGTTGTGTCATCCATGCACCTGATGCATCAAGAAAATCCATGGACCACCTGCTCCGCGACATATCCGTAACTGAGATAGTCGTGCACCGTCGTGAGCAGCGCGACTCTCATAGGGAAATATTCTTTCTCTGCGGCGTCCCACGTATTGGCTGACGTTTTCCACAGCGTGTCAAGCTCCTCTTTCAGCAACCCCAGATACAGATTGATGTCGTTCCCTGGTTGTTTCGATCCTTCAATTAGCATACTCATGTGAATGTACTTCCTCTTCATGCACAACCAGGGGGAAGGTTGTACATCCACACAAACACAGGCCAGGTGCTATGTGTGCTTCTCTGGCTGCCAAACGGATTGACTCCATCGGTGCTCGCGCCCAGCACGATGTTCCTTGGATCGTTCCCAAATTCTAGGTCTTCGAAGTTCAACGCTTGCCACTGGCTCGCATCCTAGGGTGACTCAGCATCTTGTCTTTTGTATCTATCTCCGGATCATTTGCGTCATCTTCTCGCTTCTTCTCCTCCCTATCCGCGTGCCAACGCAGGAGCTTTGCTACCTTAGGGTCCGCGAAATACCGTTGCAGACGAGGAGTGATCGGAAAGTACCACACCACTTTTCGAGGAGCTTTCTTCCTCTTCTTGTATCGAGTGACGCCGCACACCGGACATATGGTAGACTCCACGTGCCCGTCCCGATAAATGATGCAATTGTTCATGCACACATGGTATTTCATGTGCGGTAAATCTAGAGGACACATGATTTTCTTCGCCTCCTTGAAACTGGTCGGGCACTTGTTCCCCTTGGGAAGACGTTCGTGCCAGAATGACACGTTCTCGTCGAAGCATGCGTCGGTCATTTTGTGTTTTACCTTCATCTCCAGAGCCATGAGCGTTACTTTCAGGCGGGTATCCTCGGGCATGCATCCTTCATACAATGGAGTAACCGCGTCTAACTCAAGTTGATCCATCTTGGCTTTCTCTCGGGCGGCAGCTCTTGCGTTATCCGTCTGCTTGAGAAGCAGCTCTAGAATATGAGGGTCCTGCACCCAGCCCATCGATGGTCCAGCGTCGTCTGCTCTGTCGGCATCATCATCTTCATGATCATGCCCGTCGTCTGCTCCGGCATCTTCCTCATCATCATGTCCTGCATCTTCTACATGATGACTGTGTACAGCATCACCGTCGTGATCATCTCCTGGGGATTCTTCGTCTTCTCACCCGCCCGAGCCGCGGTGGTTGTCTTGCTGCCCTTCCTCATTTCTTGCCCGCCCCCCAAGGACGACTTCGTAGTCATCTTCATCACCTTGCCATCGATAACCATCCATGAAACCACACAAGAGCAGGTGGTCCCACACCTGCCCGGTATCCGGGTCCGCAATAAGGCTCTTCAGCTTGCATCTTCGACACGGACATCTTATCTCCGTCTCGTTCTTTTGAAGCATCTCGGCCTTCACGGAGCTCAAAAACCTATTCACGATGCCTTCGGTCATCGTGCGGACCATGGTCGCCTGCGGGGTAGAGCAAAACGATATTTTAGAACCAAGAAAAAATTTGGCATGGCTTTCCCTAAAAATAGGACCAAAAAGAATGCTTAATGCCAAAATTCTCGCCGAAACGGAAATGAATCAACATTCCGGCAAAATATTGTCAACTATCGCATTTCAAATACCGGTACACCTCCAAACACAAACACATATGCAACATCACAAACATATGCAACACCACAAACATACATAGATCTAGCTAGGCCATAAAAAGTGCATGTGCACATTGTTGTAGGGAGAACAACATAAATATAACTTCCCCCCTTACTTACCTATTAAAAGAAGGTAATTAAACCACTTAATTTGAATGAATCTATGGTGGAAATGAGGTGACAAAGAGGAGGCACCCGAGACAAGGAGGAGGTGGAGAGAATGAAGTGGGGAGAAAGTGAGTGTGGGTAGGAGTGGCTGTCCAAAATATCTTGTTGGTGCCCAGTTACTAATGGCGCACCACCTCAAAATGCGCCATTAGTAACCCAGGTTACTAATGGCGCACCTTCTGATGGTGCGCCATTAGTATTTTTGCAAAAAACAAAAAACATACTAATGGCGCACTCTCCCAAAGTGCGCCATTACTAGTTTAAACTAGTAATGGCGCACTGTGGAACAGTGCGCCATTAGTAGTTTTGCAAAAAAAAGAATAAAAATATAATAAAAATAACAACAGTAGTGGCGCACTCTGTGACTGGTGCACCATTACTAGTTACAACTAGTAATGTCGCACTCTGTCTGGATGCGCCATTAGTATGTTTGGAAAAGGAAAAAAATTGATACTAATGACGCACCCTGAGCCAGATGCGCCATTAGTATATACTAATGGCGCACCGCTTGTCTGGTGCGCCATTAGTGTTAATCCCATCTATAGCCCTTTTTCTAGTAGTGCCCGTTTGTGTGTTCTCGCTCCTCGTCTCTCTCAAGGAACGGCGGGCTGGCCATTTTGCCGTCAATTGAGATCGGTTTGCTCACACTCCGGTCCCACATGTCAGTGATATGCCAAGAGGAGGATCGTTGAACGACTAGCCATACGCGTACTTGGTTTTGCACCTTCATACTACTCCTCCCTCCGTCACAGTTTACAGGGCACGCTTCATTATGATGCATTTGTCTCAATGCATTTCCACCACCAGAGATACTTTAGACGCGTTTGGTTTAATGCTCAATTAATTAGGGTGTGGTAAACGCAATTTTCTCTCGATGTAGTACTACGGAGTGGAGTAAGTGCATGCATGTGTGTGCCCGGGGTGGAAGCACTGCATGCATGAGTGTACACATTATTTCCTCTAGTAATAGACGCCGTGCTATAACTACCAATGCTATTTTTCAGGTCAATCGCTAATCACCTTGGTCCCAGAGATTTTCTCTTTTTCTGAAGTGCGCTCTATAAGCAGTGACAGATGGAGTAGTATGAGCGGATTCAAAGAATAGTGTATTGATGGTTGCTTCTTCTGAGCAACTTACAGTGGAAAAGGTGGGGCTTATGATTTGACTGCTCATTACTCATTATTAATGCGGCGCAATGACCGGTCTGAGTCTCCCATGCGGCTGTGCACTACCCCCTCGGCTCTTAAATATACTCCAGAGTATTTGTCTTTCTAGAGATTTCAACGAGTGACTACTCAAATATTTGTCTTTTTAGATATTCAAATGGACTACTACATAAGGATGTATATAGACATATTTTAGAGTGTAGATTCACTCATTTTGCTCCGTATATAGTCACTTGTTGAAATCTCTAGAAAGACAAATATTTAGGGACAAAGGGAGTACACATACGAAGCAAAATGAGTGAATCCATTTGAAATTTGTAAAAAGACAAATATTTAGGAATGAAGGAGTATAATTTTGTGCATGGCACATGGACCCGGATGCCGTAGAGGCTTCTGGCAATGCTATCAAGCTTCCAGCATTTGTTTACATAATTGACGTACTATACAAATAATTTTCCAGCGACATGAAATTGTACAATGGTGTGAGCTTTCAGCTTTCGTTTCGCGTGTCTTGCCATCGATGCTCTTTCGGAAACAATAAAAAACTAACTTCCTTGCTAATCAGAGCTAATATTTACATCACAACTGAAGACAAAGTTGTGAGAAGGTGTTAAATTAAAATTGATCCATGCTTTCATTGGCAGCAACGTCCCCCCAACTCTGTCTAAATCAACAAGGCATGTTGGGAAAAAAAGTAGCTGTCTGGAGCATGCAACATTGCGATCATTTTGTGCAGTTCCACTAAAATAGAGCTGAGCGTCCTTGTTCCAAAGATATTAAGCGTGATTACGATAATAGAGGACTACTGATGAAACAATAAACACACAAATAGAAGCCGGTCACCTTTGCAATCTATCTTAAGACTAACTAGTTGGAGAAGATAAGGCTCAGAGTTGGATGAGGAGGATAGAGCAAAACAAATCTCCCTTTGTGCAGTCACACTGAAATGTTGAGACGCTGCCCGTGTGACATTTTGGTAGAACTGCACAAAACACTCTTAAGAAAAAAGTGATTTGTGCAGTTCACCAAAAGGTCACTATAGGAACGAGGTGAAATGGATAGCCCTGTTTGCAAAAAAAGAGGTAGAAAGGAAACAATTACTGGCCAATAACAGTTGATGACACATGCGACGACAAAAGAGAAGCATATTCCTTGTCCTAAGGGAAGATAACAACATGGTTGTGTTTGTCTAAAACGGTGTGAGGACAAGATTGCAATATGGAAAGTACGTCGGACGAGCTATGTTTTGGGAAAAGAACTATGGAAGATCCACATGCAGCGACATGGGAAGACGGGCAGTGGAGCAAGGCCGAAGGGGATACCTGGAGGTTGTCGGGATGTAACTAGGTGAGCGGCGGCGGGCGGAATCTGCCCATACTGCGGCATCGAGTAGGTGGCGTAGGCTCTACCACGCCGGAGCTTGGTCAGAGAGAACGGCGTGTACCGCAGATTGGGACATGCTGCCTCGGCGCCGTCGAACGGAGAAACAATGCACGTCCTCCCTTTCGCCGTCGACGGACGGGATGTGGCCGGATCAGTGACCAACGATGAGAGAGAGAGAGAGAGAGAGAGAGAGAGAGAGAGAGAGAGGCCACCATAGCCTTGTGTGAGATACTCTGAAGAGAGGCAAACCAGGTAGGCATGCTCCATTGTATATAGTGGAGCGGACTACCTTTTTCTCCATAAAAATTGTTTCATATTCTGTGTACGTGCCATTGAGCGATAAAACTTTATTTAAAAATAACGCGCCAACACATCAAGTCGAACTTTGTTTCGTGCACGCGTGGTACACGACCTCCGTAGGTAAACAACCGCTACATGCGTTCAAATTAGTACGTGGGCTACCATTTCGTACAGAAATGAGCTCCACCGTGTACCCGCGCAGGTGTGGCTGGGCACGAAGCATTAGTACGTGCACAGTACACCTATTCTCTTCTTGTATACGTACACCACCTACGTGGGGTTGTGTGAGAGAGATACAAACGTAGAGAGATATAGTGTGTAGGTTCGTGAGAGTTTTTTTTGGGGGGGGGGTGGGGTCAATCAAAAAATGTAACATATGCAATGTGTGTGAAATAGAGTCCTAGATATGTCATATATATAGAGGGGGCAATCCACGAGAAGAGAGTGGAGGTATCATCGGCTTGAGGTGTCCATAGAATCAAAGAGAGGTATGATGTGTGTGTGTGTGTGTGTGTGCGCGCGCGCGCGCGCGATCGATAAAGAGTGCCATCGAATTTGTGTGTGCCCACGTCAAAGATATAGAGCGGCTGGCCTACTGGAACGTGAGAGGGACATGTGCAGTTTGTCTCTGTGGGATGGATACCTACCTACAGCGCTCGACTATCGGTGTGTGGTGGGGGGGATGCCTAATTAACTATAGAGGTACAATGGTTGGTATAT
Source organism: Secale cereale (assembly GCA_902687465.1). NCBI lineage: Eukaryota > Viridiplantae > Streptophyta > Magnoliopsida > Poales > Poaceae > Secale > Secale cereale. Next base: position 719,867,802 of record LR738710.1, on the reverse strand, counting down.
GTGTGGAGGAGGAGAGAGGCCTACCTCGTGTATTAAGGGAGATCGATCTACCTCATGTATTAAGGGAGATCGATCGACATCCATGCATATGTGTAGGAGAGGATAAGGTTGGGAGAGAGACAGAGCTAGAGTGTTGGAGGGGGTGGTAGTGGAGTTGCTTCTAACAAATGGTGGGATAGGCTTGCTAGACAACTAGAGGGCACGCCTGCAATATCAATAAGAGAGGGGATGGCTACCTGTCTGTGCACGTGCATGTGAGAGACGGGTCAGGAGGCATGCACGAATGATGAGGGGGGCGATATGGCTGTGGTAAGGAGACATAACTACATAGGAAGGTCAATCGTCCTTTGTCAGAGAAAGGAGAGACATAACTTGTGAGGTATGTCGATCGATGGGGGGGATAGTTAAAGTCGACCTAGGTATATGTTGGGAGATCAATCGATATACATGCATGTGTGTGTTAGAAGCAAATGACGCATGGGGAGAAGGATAGAGAGAGAGAGAGAGAGAGGGATGCATCTAGGAGGTGGTGCGAGAGTCATACTATATCGAGGGGAGGAGTGTGCGAGTACGAGATCGATGAAGAGAGTGGTGAGAGTGAGGCATGGACGGTGATAAGAGCAGAGGGAAAGCTTGTGTTTTGTGCTAGGCACACCTGGCTAGAGAGGCATATCGATCGATGTGTGCCGTAAAGAAGGAGCTGGGGGGCCTACACACACCGTGGGTGAACGACCTAAAGTGAAAAGACGAATTTGCGTGATGGAGCTAGAGAATGCTGAGGGAGGGTGAGAAGGATGCGGGCGTCCGCATGCACGAGAGAAAGTTAGCGCTAGCTAGCTACAAAAATAAGAGGATTGTGTGGGTGTAAAAGACGAATAGAGATCATACTTCATTATAAAAAGCGAATTCGGATATTTGAAAAATTTATCATAGTGTTTTAAACTGACACATGTGTGAATATATATAACGGTGATACACATGGTGTGGTTATGAACATGTTATACTACATACAATATATTTTATCTCTACTCTTATAAAAAACGGAGTTGTTGATGATGGTGCCATCCTGCAATATAGGCCGTCCGAGTTATATCTGACGGATAGGAAGGAAACTTTGGCAATTTTGAAAAAAGATACCCACACCCCTCTCCATATTTGCAAATTAGGCCTCCCCTTGATCATGTTGATGTTCTATGGAACGCATGGGCATATTGCTAGTACTACGTATAACATATAGAACATTGATCATAATTTGGGCTAATGCGAGGCTTTTGCAGCTCAGGTCTAAATACTTGTCATAATGTAGGGGGCGGGGCACTATACTATGCATGATAAACACGGTGTACACGTATGGAACATGGTTTAGATTATGAATATATAGTTAGTACATCAAATGTACCATTATTTGGAATCGACGTCAAGTGTATTCAAATAATAGAATTCGAGTTCATGTAGTACACATAGTTCATATCCATCTCTATAGTAATCGTGTGCTGTGTTATTAAGGTAATACACGAATGATGGTTGAAGTTGGCAACAATCATGATTGTAGATTGTTATTGAAATAGAGAAACGAATTCAAATTCAGTTCGAATTGCAGCAGTAGTATAGACATTTGGAATGAACTAAAATGTTGGTATGAGTAGGTTACATGCATTATACAGCAAGCGAAAAAAATTAATTGGACATAACACGGATTCACACTACCGAATAGCATTTAATTGCACTAAATTGTTGGTATGAGTAGCTTTAAATAGCATTTTTATAGTAAAACGGGGCAAGACTCTCTCTTTGTGTGGTGTGAATAGTTTTATTTTTTTCGTTTCTTTTTGGTTGAGGGAAGTGCGAATTGATTTGGTACGTACAAGTACAATATTACACGTTAGGCTTGTCCCTAAAATTTAACCCGCGCCCCGAAAATTCAGATATCGTGCTCCCAAAACTGGCGCCTTCACAACCCGTGCCTTGCTATCCCGAAATTACAACGTGCGCGAAAACTCCCTCCAGCTGCCAAATCCCGACACGCAAAATCTCCCTTCTATCTCTGAGCCGAAAGGTCCGCTAGTTCACATCGATGGGGGCTACTTTTGTAACACACCCTACATTTTGCACAAGCGCGTCTCCATCGCCTCCTTTTTGCCATTCGAAATCCTAGGCCGCCATAACCTCTTCGCTCTAGCCGTGAAACCCCACCATCCTCCGTCTGCCACCTCACCGCTGCGCCGCCGGAGCCTCTTCCCCGACGACGTCGTCCACCGCAACAGCTCGACGTCCCTCCTCCAGCTCCCCGAATGAGGATCCGTCGTTCATCTCGTCGTCCCGCCGGTTCAGCCACCCCGTCCTCCACCTCCAAGGAGCTTCTCCGACGATCGCCTCGTCTATCACGGCTGCTCCATCCCCACAGCGCCGCCTTAACCTGCTCCACCGGAACCGCAACATCCTCACCTACTCCTCGGACGAAGCCGAGGCCTACTCGGCGCCACCAAAGAGGTTGTACACTCATCGCATCGCACCTTCTCCTTAGCTCGACCTCCCGGCGCCGACGGTTTTCCATCTAGCACCCCCATGGAGTGGCTACCTTGAAGCCGGCGCCGCGGGCGACATCTCCACGGCGGCTCTTCCCTAGTGCGAGGCCCCTTCGGCGGGGCGTCCATATCGGCCGGATCTGCTGCTGCTGCTCCGGCTCTCGCTTGCTCGCTCGCGCTGCTGCTGCTGCTCCGGCTCTTGCTCTATCGCTGGCTCACCTAGTTGCCTCTGCTCTGGCTCTCGCTCGATCGCTCGCTCGCCCAGCTGCTGCTGCTCCGGCTCTTGCTCGCTCGCTCGCGCTGCTGCTGCTGCTGCTCTCCCTCTCGCTCGTGCTACTGCTCTGCTCCGATTTAGCTACACTTCAGTCGACTTAATCGACTTTTGGGTCAGTCGATT
>LR738710.1:719765498-719864810 GCA_902687465.1 Secale cereale | reverse complement strand
CAGCGGGGACGGGGGCTCGGCGGAGAGGTACCCCACCATCTATCTTAGGGTTCAGGGTGGGGACGGGGGGCCTATAGGGCTGGCCGGGGCGGCAGCGGACCGGCGGTGGGGAGTTGTTTCGGGGCGGCGAGGCGGCACTGGGGCCGGCGGTTCAGCCGGTGGTGGCTGGCGGCTAAGGAGGGTGCAGGTTGAAGATGAACTGCAGGCCCTCCCTAAACTACATGTCAAGTGCCTCTCTGTTACCATTGTGTTCAGTTTCGATAGTAACATTCAGATTCCACAGTAAATTTCAGTTTCGACAGTTAAGTTTAGAGTCAATAGTTTTTACCTCATCTGTTGTAGTCAGGTGGTTTTTGGTGATGTAAATTTTACATCTATTTTACATCATCTATTGGATATGCTATTAGAATCACACTTGAGATTGATGATGTCTGTCTTGTGCTGCTTCAGCCTTGCCGTCTTACGGCTCACCGGTGCTGCTCCAATGACGGAACGATCCATCACAACAGAGCAGTGCCCTGGACGCCGTCTACAGATTCCTCAGATCTTACTCCACACCTCCGACAGCCACCTCTGCCTCAACTGCTTCAGCGACTGACCCAATGATGCTGAGGTCGACACGGCTACGGCAAAGAGGTTGTACACTTGTTGCATCATTTATTACTATACATTCATGTCGATCCATTAGGGCTATTTTGGTTCGACGGAAAAACATGGCAATAGGGAATTTTCCAATGGCACTTTACTATTCAATTATTCATGCATTTTGTTGATTTCAATTAAGCAAAACATCCACCTGGACCTACTTTTCAAAATCCTATGCATGAAAACAAGACCAAGTGCATTAGTGGCAGAATAACATTCTAATTGTACACGCTTTCATATGGTTTCTCTTTATTTTGGCCATGTTTCTTTGCATTTCTCTACTCTTCCAATTCCTGTAAACCAAACACCCAAGTTGACAGAAATCCTGTGTTTACAAATGCTTTGTTTACCATGTGCATTCCTATCCTATTTCGGTGTTTTTCCTATCCATGCGTTTTTAGAATCATGCAAGACAAATGAGCCCTTACAGAATTACTTCAGTTACAGGTAGGTGTCGAAGGGAACTTTGTGTGGTTTGTCCTGCTCCTGCCGCGATGTCGTCCACCTCACCTGAGGTGCTCCATTGACAGAAACATCCACCAAACTAGACATCACGACTCCTGACCGTATTTCGCCGCCTCATCTCCTTCCCTGCCGCCGGCAGCCACCGCAGCGGCATCACCATCATCGACTGAGCAGATGAACCTGAGGAGTACACGGGTCCACAAGAGAGGTCGCACTCTTTTGATTCTGCTTATGTTATGCATTGCTTAAAATTACCTACTACTTTATCGTCATGTTCACCTCTTGGACTCCAAGTCAGGTCCAAATTAATGTTCAAACATGAGTTATAAATTAGTTGTGGGGCACATATCGAGGAAGCAATGAATAGTATCTCTGTTTAATATCTGTTTCACCTAGGGTATGCCTATGTTTTTCATCTTGGGTGGGAAACAAATAGTAAAGCAATCATCATCTGTCTTTTTATTAAATTAAAGCAATTATCATCCTGCTATCATTATTTTTGGATCCATCCACTGGTTGTTACCATCACTCTAAATTTCTGCATGCTCTCCTTATATAATCTCACCATTTTTTTTTGTATGCATGTCAGATATTGTACATAGTCATGCTGAACATGTAGAGAAAAAGAGAAGAGTTTTGCATGGCAATACAATGGCATGCTGACATTGCTCCATGGCAGGTTCAATGGTAAACCCTCCCCACCCCTCTCCAGATTGTAATCCAGAGGAAGACATCTGTTCTGAGGTGGATTCAGACGACGCTGACCACTCCTATTTACCCCCCAAGGTGTTTGCTCTACCTTGGCATGATGATATTAGTCATATCATGCATATGTTGCCTTGCAGTGCCTACTTTTGAAATCATATATGTCATCTGCTTAGTTTAGACATGTTATGTCGCTACATGTTTAGTTTCTATATCATATATGGGAATTATGCAGTCTCATGTCTTTTAGCCAGCCATAATGTATGTGAAATGTGCAATGCCATCCTATTTAACCAGGCATCATATATTTGAATGATATCTTGCCCATTCTTTTCTTCATTACATTTCCATTTGTCGACCATGTTTGTACATTAAACTACTCTTCCTGTGAATCAGCCATTTGGGTGGGAGATTGAAAAATATGGAGTGAAAACAAGGCCTTCAGAGGAGACAGTGCTACCTGTCGAAACAGATCTCTTGTTGGGTCCAGATAGCTCCTCAGAGATGGATTCAGAGACAGATGACCAGTCCTATTCCCCCACCGAGGTGTATGCTCTAACTTTTCACGGCGTTTTAGTTATTCATCATATCTTTGAATTATGTTATGCTATGCTATCCAGTTTAGATAGACATCAGATATGTGAAATTATGCCATGCTATCCATTTTAGTTAAACAATATTTCATCTCCTCTTTTTTCCACACTACCTATTGCATCTGTCTCTCATACAATGTCTGTACATTCAACTATGTTTCCTGTTTATCATCCATTTGAATTGGAGCGGGTGATGCCAGCATCTAGCGGACTAAAACACGGTCTTCAAATAAAATAGTGCTACCTCTTGGTGGAGATAGCACCCCGGTTGTACATGCACGAGAACCAGCCCTACCACAGATAACCCAAACTCTCGCAGATTGTACCCCTACTACGATGGACAGAGAACCAGCTTCACCCAATCTAACCCCAACCCCAGCAGATAGTAACCCAGTTCCTGTTGACACAGCACCATCTCCACCACAAAGCTCTCAAACAAGAGCAGTTAGTAAGGCAGCTCCAGTGCCCAAAGGGCCAGTACTCCCACGGTGAACCCCAACTCCACCAGTTAGTACGCCTATTCCTGTGGTGGAAGCACAACCAGCTAGTCGTACTTTAGCATCTATCGCATTTGATGTTGTTAAATCGTATGTGTGTATCTTCCCATCTTGGAAATATTATACTAAAGATGAAGGAAAATGCCAGTTGTAGGTGTTCATCCAGGAGTTATGTGTAAGTAATGTTATTCATGGCAATTACTTTGCTTTGTACCATACATCCTACCTCCATGACGGTTATAATACAACAAATTTTCCCATTTTTCTCTATAGAGAAGGACCGATTTGGAAACTCATGATTAGGTAACCTGTGCTAATACCTCTGCTATCTTCAAGAATGCTTGGTGGCAGTATCGGAATTACCTAAAGAAAACGTACTTCACCGGCAAAGAAACTCATCAAATTCCCTTACGTTCTCCTGAGACACATTTACTGGACGATGACTGGGAACGCCTTGTTCTATACTGGTCCCGAACCAAGAATGTGGTAAGGTCTATGAGCTCATTTTCTATTTTTATGTACTATATTCTTGCGTCTTATTGTACTCTGTTCATGTGGAACAAGTGCCTAAGCCTGAAGAACAACTGTTCTAATTTAAGATTCCATTGCTATCATAGTTCCAAAAAGTGCTAGGCGTTAATTATGCGTTTTGCCACCGCCTTGCGTGTTGGCATCCTTGGAACCAGGATACCCAGACTTGCCTGCCTGCGGGCCGCGACGCTCTCCTACTACGGCCCGGTACGTCCCAGCTAATCGACCAACTGCTCAAGACCCTCGCGAGGGGGCTAGGCCTCGCGAGGAGAACGACACCAAGAACCCCTCAGGAGCGGCCTCGACTAGGCTGCTCCGGAGGGGCGGAGAACCCAAGGCCAAGCCTGCCTCAGGAGGAGGCAGTGATGCAAGCAATGATGCACCGTGCCAGTGCGTGCCAGCGACGCAGTTGCCGTTTTGGTGAAAAGGAGATAGCGCAGGCGTAGGTTCCCGAGGGGCGAGACAAAGGTTTCCCCTTCGGCGCAACAAGACCGAAGACCGCAAGGACGACAGGGAGGATGTCACCGCCGATCCCACCACCGCGTCATCGTTTGATCTCTTTGCAGGCGAAGACCGCTTTTGTCAGGATAGGAGGGGCCTTGTGTTCCCGCTCAAAATGGCCGTTGTGGGATCCCTTCCCGCCTAAACATTTCGGGGAAAGAGGACCCTAGCCGCCTATATAAGTAGCTAGGGTCTCCACTATGGGGGGAATCTGATTGACCGCGCCTTCACACTAAGGAGCAAGAACACTTGCCCCCTGACCCTCCTGAGCTCTCCTCCTGAGCTCAGGAACCACTGTACTTGTGCATACTCAACCCCTCCTGAGGCTAATCCACCCAAGCAGGAGGTAGGGTTTTACACCGCAAGGTGGCCCGAACCTGGGTAAACTCGTGTGTGCTTTTACTTGTTGCTTGCTTGAATCTCACCACCTGGCGAGGGCGAGGCGCTAGGTAGACGTGAGTGGGAGAGATCTTCGTTCACGCCCCTGTGTTCGAACTTCTTTGGGTTTGCGGAGCCCGTAATCCGACATTGCGCTTTAATGACCAAAGCGCATGCTTATGCGCAGTTATGCACAGATTAAGCGTAGTTATGCGCAATGCATTTCGCCAACGCCTAGAGCCTAGGTGCGCTTAAGCGCTCACTTAGGCGCGCCTTTTTAACTATGATTGCTATCGTGCATACTGCTTTGCTCTTGTATCATTGTATTTATTCATACAAACTTATTTTTAAATTGAAGGGTCCATTCGAAACTCTAATGGCACAGCAGGTATGTTCACTCATGTTTCTTTAACAGGCTTGCTCTTATCAATAGCTCTGTTGATTTCAATTTCAGTTGTGTATACAGTTGACTTCTCATATCATGCACATTACTAGCATCACAACAAAGCAAATAGTGTTGTTGTACATGTAGACCCCTGGTACCCATTTGAAATCTTGTTGTGCCGTGTAGTTTCCCATGCTTTGTATTCTTTCACTGCTGCTTTGTCTTAAACTGATATGATTTGAACCATGTCTCTATTTTTGATTTGGCAAGACAATGAAGTGACCATAGGACATAGATACATGTTTGTTTGATGCTTTTATTATGTACTAGTACTTGATAATAGAAGACTTGGTAGTTTAATCCTGTCCACCTTACTAATGAACTAGTTCACCTAAATGAGTTTCATATACTAGTACATGCTAAACTGTTACGTGTATGCTTGTTTCTTCTTTTAGAATGCTGATAGAATATTGGGGAAGAGTGCCTTAATAAGAAATGGTAAAGGAAGTAATGCAGATAAGGTTCAGGATAGTGACACACCTTGTTGGTCTCCAACAAAGCTGATAAAACAGCTAAGGAAGACTATCTCGAAGACAGTGAGACAACCCCAAAGTCCTGTCTTCGTTTAGTGTTGGAGTTACTGGCCACTACCGCTTGCACAAGCTATTCAAACTTACTGTCTGAATCAGTTCGGTTTCTTGAGTCTCAACTACAAGCTGATAGACATCGATCAGCTGTGCTGCGACAAGAAGTGGAAGGACTCCGGAAGTCCCTGGAGCATTCAGATGCATACTTTCTGGTGCAACAGCAAGCGTTGGAGGATTTTAGCGCCAAACAGGACAAAGCTAATAAGCTTGCTAAAATTATTGCTAGCATGGTGGATACCACGTTTCTTGAGCTCTTCTGAAGTTGTTTCAGTTATGCTCATGTTTTGCTGCCGCGTTTATTTGCACTGGTGGCCAATTTTGACAGCCAGTGTATGTAATATGCTGCTTTGTTCCCTATATTTGCACTGGTGGCGAACATTGATGCCCAGTGGATGTAATATGTGTAATAGCGGTAATAGGCTAGCATTAATTGCTTGCTTATTTATTTCCTTATTGTATTGTTTAGTTGTTTGCTTGTAGTCACTGTAGTTCTTTTTCTGTGTTTTTCTAGTGGCCACAATAACCTATTTTTTTAAAACTAGGCCACATTAACAATGGGCTACATATTGACTGTAGTTAACATGGGCCTCCTACGGGCCGTAGAAACAATGGGCCTTCTACGGGGCGTAGACACAATGGGCCTTCTACGGACCATATCATCAATGGGCCTTCTACAGGCCGTATGATCGGTTGGCCAAACATGGGCCAATAGCAGACCACAGTATAGCCGTAAATGGGCTATAATTGAAATCGTCCGTTCATGGGCCGACCATAACGGGCAGTCGTTAATAGGCCGTATTTGATGACGCTATGAAAACGGCCCAACGTATTAATGGGCGACAAACGGGCCGACTGTAACCACATGCTGTATTTGGCCCACAAGCAGAAAACGACAGCGGGCCGAAATTAAACGAATGCTGGAAATGAGCCCAAGAATAAATGGGCCGTATTTGATGACGCAGTTGTCACAGCCCTAGAATTCTGCTTTGTAACTAGTTGCATTAGTGAGTGGCACCCATGCATCATGTTAATTTCCATTTAAATTTGAAGTGGGGAAAGTGGAAAGCCTAAGAGATCTTTTCTAAAAATGATCAACATTAAAAAAATTGCTTCAAATAAACCCAAGAAAATGTTCCTGTTAAGCTATAAAAATATTGGAAAGAGTTAAAATTCAAACCAATATTTTTGGAATCTCAGGGATATATATTTTGGGCCTTTTGATCTAAATCAATAAATATTTGACTTTTGGATAATATTCATTTATATAGAATATATTTCAAAAGGCCCTGAAATTATTTATGTGCCTTTGGAAAAGTCCAGAATGGCAACATACAAGTTTTCAGAAGGTTTTGCCCTGCTTTGATTTATTTTTTAAACTTGAATCAGTGGCAAAATGAATAAACAAAGAAAACAACACAGAAATAAAACAGAGCAGAGGCTTACCTATAGCCGGCCCAGCCAGCAGCCCACCCAACCGGCTCGGCCACAGGCCCAGCCCACCACCGTCATCGTCCTCATGGCGCCAGTCGGCCAGGCGTGTGGCCGGCGCGCGCGCTCGGCCGTGCTGCCACGCCAGCTGCCTGCCTGGTCGCCCGAGGACAGCGTGACGCCGTGAATCGTCTCGCCGCTGGCATCTGGATCGAGCCGGCCTCTCCAGTCCTTCCCCTCGCCTCTCCCTCACTCCCTTCCACACATGGCCGAACGCCACCGTCGCCGCCGTTGCCGTAGCCGTAGCCACCATGACCCCCTCGCCTCTCCGACGCGCCAACGAGCTCCGTTGCGTCCTTCTCATCCTCTCCACCAAGCTACGGGACGCCGGGAGGCCCTGCTTCGTCGTCATCGCGCTCGTCTTCAACCTCCGGCCGCCGTCGACCTCGCCGTCGATTCGCAACGTCTGTCGCCTCCCCGAGCTCACCGAGGCTACCGTCGCAACTGTCATGAGCTCATCTCTCTTTACCCCCTAGTCGCTCCATTCAAGTAGCCCTCTAACCACCGTCGCCGACGAGCCCGAGAGCTCGGATCCGCCGGCGATGCCGCCGCCGTGGCCAGATCCATGCACGCTCAAAACTGAGCGCGTCACCGCACTCAGTGTTTCTTCCGGAGCCCGTAGCCACCTCTATTTTTCCCTCCCGAGCCCCCTAGTGCCCCACACGCACCTGCCCGAACTCCGGCCACCACAAAATTTGTTGCCGCCGTAGTTTTGTTCCACTCCGGCGAGAGCTGATGCCACCACTAGATGCGCAAGAGCTCCAGCAGGCCGTAGCAACAAACCGCTCCTAAAACCGAGCCCCCTAGTATTTTTCCGACGCGCGCCGCCGTCGGTTTGGTCGCCGCCGGCCAAACTCCGGCGACTGCTGACGTGGCGCTGTCATTAGTGCTAAACCCTGCCGCTAAACACCCCTAATAGCCACTGACAGTGGGCCCAGTCCCTGGTCAAACCCCAGTCAGCACAGGGTTTGACCGGATTTAGTCCATGCGTCACTGACGTGTGGACCCCACACGTCAGGTTTGACCCTGGCCGGTCAGTTGACCTGCTGACCTCAGCCTGACGCAGTGCTGACGCAATAAAGCCTTTCTGGAATTAAAATAAATCAGAAAAGGTTTAAAAATTCCAGAAAATGCTTTAAACTTCTAAAAATCATATAAAATCAACCGTAGCTCAGATGAAAATAATTTTATATATGAAAAATGATCAGAAAAATATAAGGAATCTGTTTATGGCATTTTCATGCATGTTTGAATAACTTACAGCCACTGTTTAGGACAATTTGAATAATTGGCATTTGAATAATCACATATGGAGTTTGAATTTGAACCTTTGGTTCAAACCAACTTCATTTAACATGGTTGCTAGTGGCATTAGCTCAATCAACAACATATTGCCATATCATGATCATGCATCATATTGTCGCATTGCATTGATTGTGTTCTCTCTTGTTTGCCGGTGCTTGTCCCCATTCAGTAGACGTGTTCCGACGATGTGATCGATGACACCGATGAAGACCCAATGTTATCTTCAGAAGTGCCAGGCAAGCAAAACCCCATTGAGCATTCCGATACAATCCCACTCTCTCGCTCTTGCTCTCTTTTAATGCATTAGGACAACAACGCTTCAACTGTTACCTGCTGCGGTAGTTGAACCCCTTTCCACTGCATGACCTGTCATTGCCACAGTAAATAGTTGAAACCCACTAGTATGAGTAGGAGTTGTTTGAGCCTTGTTGTGCCTACTCTTTCAAGCTTTCTGGTTGTGCCTGCTATTGCTTAGAGTTGTGTCAGGTCTGATTCATCGGGGATGAATTGGAATGGTGATGAACATGTCCTAATGTGTGTGAGCTAAGTGTGTGAACACGATTTGGTAAAGGTATCGATGAGAGGCCATGTAGGAGTACATGGTGGGTTGTCTCATTGCAGCCGTCCTCAGGAACTGAGTTCTGTGTTGGTTGATCCATGACGAGTTACTACAATGCATTGGGCCCGAAACCAATGGACCCTCTCGACTTATTAACTGCCCTTGACCTCTGTCCAGGAGTTGCAACTAGTTTCTGGTGTTTGTAGTTTACTGGAGGTCGTGCCCAGCGCTGACCCTCGGGGTGGGCTGTGACGCGGCAGGTACATGGCACGGTGTACCGATCGCCCGTTTGGTGATGCGGGAACCCTGTACACATCGTTTGGGGCCGTGAGCGACACCCCGGCCGGATCTCCCCACGGATGGAACCCAAATAGGTGATAAACCTGGACGAGAGACTTGTGTGGTTAGTCAGGTCGTGGCCGACACCCTCGCTGGGCCTCCGCTTGAAGGTTGCCGAGTACATGTCGTGTAAACGGCGGTAAGTGGTGAGAGCTTGTGTGAAGAAGTACACCCTTGCAGGGTTATATATATGATCTATTCGAATAGCCGTGTCCGCGGAAATGGACTTCTGGGTTGCCTATTACAGTTCATAGACAAGTGGAAGTGGATACTCTAAAACACGCAAGATAAGCGTGAGTGCTATGGATGGCCTTCTCGTAGGGAGACGGGAGCGGATCCATAGTGGTGTATTGATTGATGAATATGTGGACTCGTGTGCGCCACCTCAAAAGAGTTACTAGCCACCGAGTCAAAGCTGGCTTGCTGCAGTCAAACTCCACCACCCCTTTGTTGATACTGATGCATATGTAGCTAGTTCTGATGTAAGTCTTGGTGAGTACCTTTGTACTCACGTTTGCTTAATTTATGTTTTGCAGAGACACTTCAGTCTCGCTAGTGGTTCCGCGTGGACTTCGACGTTTAGCTTGTTACCTCAGCTACGATCTTGTACCCTTGTAGGATCTTGTAGATAGTCAGGCTTCTCAGCCTTTTCATTTGTAGTTGTCTGTACTCAGACATGTTATGCTTCCGTTGCCTGTATGCTCTGTATGTTGGGTCATGTGACCTCTGTTTGTAATAAATGCTATGATGCCTCTTTTGGGCCTTATCTATATGAGTTGTTGAGTTATGTTGTGATGCCATGTTGTACAGCACATACTTGCATGTTATGCGTACGTGTAATGTGTATTGCTATGTGTGGGATCCGACACCTAGTTGTTTACCCTTGGTAGACTATCTTACAGGGAAATGTCTCCTAGTGCTTCCACTGAGCCTTGGTAGCTTGCTACTGCTCCGGAACACTTAGGCTGGCCGGCATGTGTCCTTCTTCGTTCCTGTGTCTGTCCCGTAGGGGAAATGACACGCGTTGTTCCTTTAAGTCCTTGTAGCTTTCTACGACTTGGGTTCATACGTTGATGACCGACACGTTCGTTGCTGGGTCATGTATGCCTGTCTCTGTAATTTAGTGCCACTTTTGGTTTATAACTGGTCATGTCGGCCCGGGTTCTCTATCATATGGATGCTAGCGACACTATCATATACGTGTGCCAAAATGCGCAAACGGTCCCGGGCCAGGTAAGGTGGCACCCGTGGGGATACCGTGCGTGAGGCCGCAAAGTGATATGGTGTGTTACCGGCTAGACCTGTGTGACTTAGGATCGGGGTCCTGACAGCTTTGGTATCAGAGCCTGACTGCCTGTAGGATTAGTAAGCCAAACTGGTCGAAGTTGTGTCTAAAAATTCTTTAGTTATGTAAGGGAATTGATTGTGAAAGGGAACGTAAGGCTCTTTTTACTCCTTTACCTTATGACCTTCTGATCTGAGTCACCTTCTTCTTTCTACGGGGATTAAGAACTAGGATTCTCATTCTATTTATCAGGATCACGTTATTGTGGATTCAACCCTCAGTTCAGTTTCTTCTACCTCTATTTGTTCAACTGTTGGTCCCAGAACCTTGACATTATGATGTTAAGTGGATATGCTACCCTTTTTGCTTGGATCTCAAAAGTATTTTCGAGCATTTGCAGCCGTTATGATGTTAAGTGGATATGCTACCCTTTTTGCTTGGATCTCAAAAGTATTTTCGAGCATTTGCAGCCGTTATGCTGTCCGAGTCATCCCAGGTTTCTAAATAGTCTGATGCATTTGCAAACCATTCCCATCTATTCTTAATGTCCTTTTAGGCCAGATTAACCACACTAGTCGGTGTGTTGAGGCACTCTGTTACCTCGACATATATGTTGGAATTATTACTATGACCCTAGGTGTCTTAGAAGATCACCAGTAATCTAGAAATGCTTTATATTCCCAGTGTGATGATTCTGGCCATTATTCTCGAAAGCATCCTGTGATGCCATTTAGTTAGTAGGCATTCTACTCCTGGGTTCTTGGACCCGAGATTCACTCTACTTACTTCATGTGGACAGTATTGCTCGTTTCTTTAGGATATTAGTAACCTTGTGATAGTCCTCGAGGTCCGTGGTTATCGTTTTTCCAATACCATGAACCAACATGGCAGAAGTTCTCCCGAATCAAAAGATCACAACCAGAGTGCTCCTGAGTAGTACTCCATTCATATTGTGACTCTGCCAATTCTACTTTCTACATGGGTTATCCGGAAGAAATATGTTGAACTAGTTCGACATACTAATCTATGCATCCACAACTCGGAAAGATATATGTTCCTTTGAGTTGCCCCCTTCTTAGTTGCATTGTGACCCTCGTCTATCAGTTGGTAGTCAGGAGTAGTTGTGCATTCGTGTTTATCGATGCCTTTTACTCTTGTGGTCTGTCAAGCCATTCTATTCTGGAATGACTAGGAGAAACAAACTCCAGTACCTTATCCATATCCAGGATTGGGTCAAAGAAGCTGTACTTCGCAGATGAAGAATGCTAATGCAGCTTCTAAACTGTTCTATCCTGGAGTATTACCATTTTTATGTCAAGAATGTCATGAGAATTGCACTATCTCTTATGAACTCTTGATACAGTGATACTTTTCGCCATCATCATTTATTCCTCGGCCTCCGTGTTATTGTAACCGGAATGCTGACAAGCGAATTGTGATGTGTGAAATCAATACTCCTAGCGACCTCGTTGCTTGGTAGTTAAAGGACAACAATCTCATTCTTAGCGTGTTGGCTATTAAATCACCATTCTAAGATTGATCGTGCTACCTAGTCCATCTTACTTGGTGCACTCTTCGATCAATGAGTTAGGATTGTGTCAATCCCTTACTCATTTGATCATATCGTCTTGCCCTAAAAATTAAGATTGATCTTGAGCTTAGTAACATATCGGTGGTTCGAGATTTCCGAAAATCTTCTCGGAAGTATTACCAGGTTGTTCCCTGACCGCTATGTTGAGTTCGTGATCAAGTTGGTTTTCTTAAAAACCATCCCTTCTCCAAGAAAATGTGTCGGATACCCTGAACTAGTTGGTTAAGCTAAACAACAACTTGGAGAGCTGGAAGATAAAAGCTTGCCTGATCTAGTTCCTTACAAGGGATATCTTTTGTGTGTGTGTTGAAGAAAGATGATATCTTCATCGATTGATCCTCGTGACCAGTTGTTGGATCCATTGTCTTGACAAAACTTTCACTTGAGAGTGGGCTATCGTTAAGTCAAATCAGAACCAACGAAATTCATAATGTTGTCTTACTCGTGGTTGATACCTCGAGCATACACCATTACATCTATTGGTCTGACCAATACTATCACTTGTTCACATAATTATGGAATTCCATCTCCATGGAAATCTGGATGGATTATTGTTGAGCCCATCAACAAACATCCTTATCTCCTCCATGATTTTGTAGGACATTAAGCTAGTGTTGGAAACTTGGTAAGCATTGCCTTCGTGTCCCGTTCATGAGGTATATGTTGGTGCAAGAAGTGACTTTCTCCGATTCACGTGCATTAGGTGCAAGTTGCCGCCATGAGTTCGAGAAAGTTAGTTTTGCTTCCTCTGGAATCATCCCAAGTCAGTCATGCATACGTGCGAAGTATTCTGTGGTTTGGAGACTTGCAACCTTCACTCTATCTGTATCCCTAGCACACCAAGCCACTGATTGAATTGTTCAAAGAAAAGAAGTTCATGCACTAATCCCGAAGGGCCCGGACGGACATGGACAAGACTTCGTTATCCTCAATGATGATTCCTAACCTGAAACTCGGTAGTATTTTATTATAAGACTACTACGTGGTCATGCTTGTCTTAGACAACGTGTTCACAGGTACGTAGCAGAACTAGCTCAAGTTTTGGAGCTTGCTATCGTAGTTCACTCCCCGAGAATTTCGCAACGCCATCTCGTCGATTTGTGTTGCAAACTTTCATTTCCAGACATGACGTCTGGAATTTCCTGACACCAACCAGAACTGAATCTCAGGCAGATATGATGGTTGGAGCCTTTTCCCAAGAACTATAATATTGGTCTCTCGATAACCGGTAAAGTGGATGTCATGGCCAACACACCCAGCCGGAAGACCTATTGTTGTAGAATCTTGATTGAAGAAGTTGGCCACCTCCCCATAAGGATTTCGTAGGATTTACTCCCTAGTTGTTCCTTATGGATTTTGGTGCTCCTGAAGTCCGACCTTTTACTTGACGTTCTAGGTACCAAACCATTTTAATAAATGGGTTGCGCTAGCACATCAAGGAGACATTAGAAGCGAGGTGCTAAATGTCTCTCGGTTGATCATCCAGATTTCGTCCCCTTGGCCTCGCCAAGGTGAAATCCGAGAAAGTGTTATCTTCCTTTGCATCTGCATCATCCATCATTATTCATCATGGTAGTATGTGATGCTGCCAGGAACCTTGACACTGATATTGGTAAAACCTTGATGAATATGGGAATACTCAAGTTCTTGAGAGCACGCACAAGCACTAGGTGTTATCCTCGACACTAACCGGGATTGCTTCCAGTGTTCTTGGTTATACTATAGCCTCTCAAAGAGTAGTTTTACTCTCTACTGTTGGGTTTCTTCCCAGTTACCAGAATCATTCCCAGCATTTGCATTTTGTTCCCAGCTTGCACCGCCAATGTGCCATTTTACCATGGGTCCCATCCATTTACGGTGATAAGCAAAATCAACCTTGGCATTGTCTTTTACAAGGCAGTCCACATCATCCTTTTTTGGCCCGAGAATGTCATTCTTTCGGACTCCGTCAAACGATCGATTGTGTTTGCCTTAGGCTGGTATAGGGAATTTCAATGATCTCTATATCAAAAGTAATTCTTTTTTCCACTTAAGGGAATAACTCTACGAGTCATCTTCTTTAAAGGTGCCCCGTCTAGTGATATTGATCACCGTCTTATTAGGTGTGGAATTATTGCCACTAAGCGAACCTTCATCGTTTATTTCACTCCATTTCCCTGGAGGTGTACTTCGTGTCTCAGCTCAAGAGATGTTTCGACGTCTCAATCCATGAGTTGATCTTGAATTGCTCGATCTTCGAGAAGATAAAATCCTGTAGAATTCACGTTATTTTGTTGTCATGTTGGATGAAGCTTTGAAATCAAAGATGCCAAGATCTACATGATGCAATGAATCAACAATTTCGAGGAGGAAAATTGGATCGAGAAGATTGTGTTAGTTAGTGTCCCCTCTGATTTCTTACCCTACGCTTGAATCTCGGGACGAGATTCTTGTTTTAGTGGGGGTGAGTTGTCACAACCCTAGAATTCTGCTTTGTAACTAGTTGCATTAGTGAGTGGCACCCATGCATCATGTTAATTTCCATTTGAATTTGAAGTGGGGAAAGTGGAAAGCCTCAGAGATCTTTTCTAAAAATGATCAACATTAAAAAATTGCTTCAAATAAACCCAAGAAAATGTTCCTGTTAAGCTATAAAAATATTGGAAAGAGTTAAAATTCAAACCAATATTTTTGGAATCTCAGGGATATATATTTTGGGCCTTTGGATCTAAATCAATAAGTATTTGACTTTTGGATAATATTCATTTGTATAGAATATATTTCAAAAGGCCCTGAAATTATTTATGTGCCTTTGGAAAAGTCCAGAATGGCAACATACAAGTTTTAAGAAGGTTTTGCCCTGCTTTGATTTATTTTTTAAACTTGAATCAGTGGCAAAATGAATAAACAAAGAAAACAACACAGAAATAAAACAGAGCAGAGGCTTACCTGTAGCCGGCCCAGCCAGCAGCCCACCCAACCGGCCCGTCCACAGGCCCAGCCCACCACCGCCGTCGTCCTCCTGGTGCCAGTCAGCTAGGCATGTGGCCGGCGCGCGCGCTCGGCCGTGCTGCCACGCCAGCTGCCTGCCTGGTTGCCCGAGGACAGCGCGACGTCGCGAATCGTCTCGCCGCTGACGTCTGGATCGAGCCGGCCTCTCCAGTCGTTCCGCTCGCCTCTCCCTCACTCCCTTCCACACATGGCTGAACGCCACTGTCGCCGCCGTTGCCGTAGCCATAGCCACCATGACCCCCTCGCCTCTCCGACGCGCCAACGAGCTCCGCTGCGTCTTTCTCGTCCTCTCCACCAAGCTACGGGACGCCGGGAGGCACTGCTTCGTCGTCATCGCGCTCATCTTCAACCTCCGGCCGCCGTCGACCTCGCCGTCGATTCGCAATGTTTGTCGCCTCCCCGAGCTCACCGAGGCCACCGCCGCAACCGTCGTGAGCTCCCCTCTCTTTACCCCCTAGTCGCTCCATTCGAGTAGCCCTCTAACAACTGTCGCCGACGAGCCCGAGAGCTCGGATCCGCCGGCGATGCCGCCGCCGTGGCCACATCCACGCACGCTCAAAACTGAGCACGTCACCGCACTCAGTGTTTCTTTTGGAGCCCGTAGCCACCTCTATTTTTCCATCCCGAGCCCCCTAGTGCCGCACATGCACCTGCCCAAACTCCGGCCACCGCAAAAGTTGTCGCCGCCGTAGTTTTGTTCCACTCCGGCGAGAGCTGATGCCACAACTAGATGCGCAAGAGCTCCAGCAGGCCGTAGCAACAAACCACTCCTAAAACCGAGCCCCCTAGCGTTTTTCCGACGCGCGCCGCCGTCGGTTTGGTCACCGCCGGCCAAACTCCGGCGACTGCTGACGTGGCACTGTCATTAGTGCTAAACCCTGCCGCTAAACACCCCTAATAGCCACTGACAGTGGGCCCAGTCCCTGGTCAAACCCCAGTCAGCACAGGGTTTGACCGGATTTAGTCCATGTGTCACTGACGTGTGGACCCCACATGTCAGGTTTGACCCTGGCCGGTCAGTTGACCTGCTGACCTCAGCCTGACGCAGTGCTGACGCAATAAAGCCTTTCTGGAATTAAAACAAATCAGAAAAGGTTTAGAAATTCCAGAAAATGCTTTAAACTTCTAAAAATCATATAAAATCAACCATAGCTCAGATGAAAATAGTTTATATATGAAAAATGATCAAAAAATATAAGGAATATGTTTATGGCATTTTCATGCATGTTTGAATAACTTACAGCCACTGTTTAGGACAATTTGAATAATTGGCATTTGAATAATCACATATGAAGTTTGAATTTGAACCTTTTGTTCAAACCAACTTCATTTAACATGGTTGCTAGTGGCATTAGCTCAATCAACAACATATTGCCATATCATAATCATGCATCATATTGTCGCATTGCATTGATTGTGTTCTCTCTTGTTTGCCGGTGCTTGTCCCCTTTCAGTAGACGTGTTTCGACGATGTGATCGATGACACCGATGAAGACCCAATGTTATCTTCAGAAGTGCCAGGCAAGCAAAACCCCATTGATCATTCCGATACAATCCCACTCTCTCGCTCTTGCTCTCTTTTAATGCATTAGGACAACAACGCTTCAACTGTTACCTGCTGCGGTAGTTGAACCCCTTTCCACTGCATGACCTGTCATTGCCACAGTAAATAGTTGAAACCCACTAGTATGAGTAGGAGTTGTTTGAGCCATGTTGTGCCTACTCTTTCATGCTTTCTGGTTGTGCCTGCTATTGCTTAGAGTTGTGTCAGGTCTGATTCATCGGGCATGAATTGGAATGGTGATGAACATGTCCTAATGTGTGTGAGCTAAGTGTGTGAACACGATTTGGTAAAGGTAGCGATGAGAGGCCATGTAGGAGTACATGGTGGCTTGTCTCATTGCAGTCGTCCTCAAGAACTGAGTTCTGTGTTGGTTGATCCATGACCAGTTACTACCATGCATTGGGCCCGAAACCAATGGACCCTCTCGACTTATTAACTGCCCTTGACCTCTGTCCAGGAGTTGCAACTAGTTTCTGGTGTTTGTAGTTTACTGGAGGTCATGCGCAGCGCTGACCCTCGGGGTGGGCTGTGACGCGGCAGGTACGTGGCACGGTGTACCGATCGCCCGTTTGGTGATGCGGGAACCCTGTACACATCGTTTGGGGCCGTGAGCGACACCCCGGCCGGATCTCCCCACAGATGGAACCCAAATAGGCGATAAACCTGGACGAGAGACTTGTGTGGTTAGTCAGGTCGTGGCCGACACCCTCGCTGGGCCTCCGCTTGAAGGTTGCCGAGTACATGTCGTGTAAACGGCGGTAAGTGGTGAGAGCGTGTGTGAAGAAGTACACCCCTGCAGGGTTATGTATATGATCTATTCGAATAGCCGTGTCCGCGGAAATGGACTTCTGGGTTGCCTATTACAGTTCATAGACAAGTGGAAGTGAATACTCTAAAACATGCAAGATAAGCGTGAGTGCTATGGATGGCCTTCTCGAAGGGAGACGGGAGCGGATCCATAGTGGTGTATTGATTGGTGAATATGTGGACTCGTGTGCGCAACCTCAAAAGAGTTACTTGCAGTCGTAGTTTAGGATAGCCACCGAGTCAAAGCTGGCTTGCTGCAGTCAAACTCCACCACCTCTTTGTTGATACTGATGCATATGTAGCTAGTTCTGATGTAAGTCTTGCTGAGTACCTTTGTACTCACGTTTGCTTAATTTATGTTTTGCAGAGAGACTTCAGTCTCGCTAGTGGTTCCGCGTGGACTTCGACGTTTAGCTTGTTACCTCAGCTACGATGTTGTACCCTTGTAGGATCTTGTAGATAGTCAGGCTTCTCAGCCTTTTCATTTGTAGTTGTCTGTACTCAGACATGTTATGCTTCCGTTGCCTGTATGCTCTGTATGTTGGGTCATGTGACCTCTGTTTGTAATAAATGCTATGATGGCTCTTCTGGGCCTTATCTATATGAGTTGTTGAGTTATGTTGTGATGCCATGTTGTACAGCACATATTTGCATGTTATGCGTACGTGTAATGTGTATTGCTATGTGTGGGATCCGACACCTAGTTGTTTACCCTTGGTAGACTATCTTACAGGGAAATGTCTCCTAGTGCTTCCACTGAGCCTTGGTAGCTTGCTACTGCTCCGGAACACTTAGGCTGGCCGGCATGTGTCCTTCTTCGTTCCTGTGTCTGTCCCTTAGGGGAAATGTCACGCGTTGTTCCTTTAAGTCCTTGTAGCTTGCTACGACTTGGGTTCATACGTTGATGACCGACACGTTCGTTGCTGGGTCATGTATGCCTGTCTCTGTAATTTAGTGCCACTTTTGGTTTATAACTGGTCATGTTGGCCCGGGTTCTCTGTCATATGGATGCTAGCGACACTATCATATACGTGTGCCAAAATGCGCAAACGGTCCCGGGCCAGGTAAGGTGGCACCCGTGGGGATACCGTGCGTGAGGACGCAAAGTGATATGGTGTGTTACTGGCTAGACCTGTGTGACTTAGGATCGGGGTCCTGACAGCTATAAAAATGGCCCAACATATTAATGGGCCACAAACGGGCCGACTGTAACCACGGGTTGTATTTGACCCACAAGCAGAAAATTTCAGTAACGGGCCGAAAGTAAACGAATGCTGGAAATGAGCCCAAGAATAAATGGGCCCTGAGAAGGCCGAAAGATAACATGGGCTGGAAACGGTCCAACGGAATAATGGGTCGTTAATGGGTATAAAGTGATACACTGTTCATTGCGGGCAAGTTTTACCAAGGGCCATTAATGGGCCGAGGGTTACTAAGGGCCTCATATGGGCCAAAAGACGTCATGGGCCATACATGGGCCGGAAGTTAAAACAGGCTGGAATTATATTGGACGGCCCAGATGATGCTACTGGGCCTAATTCGGATAGTCCGTAAACGGGCACTGGGTTAGCGGGCTATAAATGGGCTATATGCGAATAGGCCGTTAACAGGCTTGCCGTGCGCCGGCCCAGCACCTTTTGACCAAGTCAAACGGGCCGGTCTTTTCACATGAATGGGCCTCTGTTGGGACGTGCCATGTGTCGATGTATCATAGGCGCTTTTGGCCCAATGAGTGGATGACATATGTCCCAACGGTGAGCCGACACGTGTTTCCTCCAGCCAATGATGATTTTACACGTGGAAAATCCCCATTGGTCGGGGCTGTTAACGGGTTATCGGATCCAAAATCCGACCCGATAGCTTAATGGTGTTCCGTTATGGTGGATGCCACGTGTCGGTCACCCTTGATGAAAGCACTTATGTGACGCGCGATTTATCATCATGGAAGTAGACACTTCCGTGATGATCCTTTTGGTAATGTCATGGAACACTTCTGCGACAGCACAGGTCTGACTATCTTCATTCTGTCCAAAAATTTTCATGGATGTACATGCATGACAAAAAACGTGACCTACCGTGACAAACACGTATCATCACGGAATTGTATTTTTTTGAAGTGACTTCTTCGTTTTCTTCTTCTTCTAGTCTTCTTCTTCTAACTTTCTTCTTTCCCATTTCGCATATTTGCTTCAGATCATTGAAGCTTGCGTTGATGGAGTCTACTCTTCTCCTCGTCCTTACTTTTTGTTTTGGATTTGTAGGATGAACAATGTGAAACTTGCTACCTATAAATGTATGTATGGATGAAACCATTGTATATATGGATTTTTTTCTTAATTGTTGGATATGGAGTTTTGATTTGGTATATATATGTGTTGGATGATCATATCCATATGACATGGATATGTTTGCTTGTTGAAATTATATATATTGATATTGTGGGCATTGATGCTCAAATTGCTTACCTCCCTTGTCTTATTTTGATTTGGCGGTATTGTGGGATGAAGCATCTCGGACCAACTTTACATGTCCTCGCACATGAAACCGGTTCCACCGACTAACATGCAACTTGTATTGCATAAGGTGGCTAGCGGGTGTCTGTCTCTCCTACTTTACTTGAATATAATTTGACAAAGGAGGTCCTTATAGAAGGTTAAAAGGCAACTTGATTATCATTGTTGTGGCTTTGCGTAGATAAAGAACGGTTCTTATAGTTTGCCCTAGCAGCCACGTAAAAATTGAACCAACAAAGTAGAGCGCGTC
The DNA here is from genome assembly GCA_902687465.1 of Secale cereale. Classification (NCBI taxonomy): domain Eukaryota; kingdom Viridiplantae; phylum Streptophyta; class Magnoliopsida; order Poales; family Poaceae; genus Secale; species Secale cereale. Next base: position 719,844,771 of record LR738710.1, on the reverse strand, counting down.
TAACTTATTTTTGCAGGGCATATTGTGATGTGGTATGGCCAACACATGATGTGATATATGTTGATGTATGAGATGATCATGCTTTTGTAATATGTTCACGACTTGCATGTAGATGAGTACGACAACTGGCAGGAGCCATAGGGTTGTCTTTAATTTATTGTATGACCTACGTGTCAATCATTAAATGCCATGTAATTGCTTTACTTTATCACTATGCGTTAGCAATAGTTGTAGAAGCAATAGTTGGTGGAGAGAACCATGATAACGACATGATAATGGAGATCATGGTGTCATGCCGGTGACGATGGAGATCATGCCGGGTCTTTGGAGATGGAGATCAAAAGCACAATGATGATGATGCCAATATCATGTCACGTATATTGATTGCATGTGATGTTTATCTTTTTATGCATCTTATTTTGGTAGGACGACGGTAGCATTATAAGATGATCCCTTCACTTAATTTCACCTTGTGATGATCTGGTGTGATAGACATTATGTCCGCATACAACGAGTGTAAGCCAGTTTTACACAAGCAGTATATTTGGGTTAAACTTGATGAGCCTGTCATGTACAGACATTCCTCGGAACACAGGAGATCGGAAGGTCTAACATGAGTCATATAGTAGATATGATCAACATGGAGATGGTAACCATTGATGACTACCCATCTCATGTGATGAATGGACATGGGTTAGTTGATTTGGATCATGTATCACTTAGACAACTTGAGGGGTGTTGCTTAAGTGGGAGTTCATTAGTAATTTGATTAACTGAACTAATTATCATGAACATAGTCTAAATTTTCTTTGCAAATTATTGTAGATCAATGGCCCGCACTGTAGTTCCCTTGAATTTTAATGCGTTCCTAGAGAAAGCTAAGTTGAAAGATGATGGAAGCAACTTTGGAGACAGGGTCCAAAACTTGAGGATTATCCTCATTGCTGCACATAAGGCTTATGTCCTTGATGCACCGCTAGGTGGCCCACCCCCTCCTGCGTCGTCTGTGGATGTTGTGAACATCTGGCAGGCACGTTCTAATGACTACTCGATACTCCAGTGTGTCATGCTTTATGGCTTAGAACCGGGTCTCCAAAGACGTTTTGAGCATCACTAAGCATATGAGATATTCCAGGAGCTGAAATTGGTATTTCAAGCTCATGCTCGGGTTGAGAGGTATGACACCTCTGACAAGTTCTTTAGCTGCAAGACGAAGGAGAATGGTTATGTTAGTGAGCATATACTCAGAATGTCTGGGTATCACAACGGCTTGATGTAGTTGGGAGTTAATCTTCCAAATGAAACAATCATTGACGGAGTTCTCCAGTCATTGCCACCTAGCTATAAGGGCTTTGTGATGAACTATAATATGCAAGGGATGGAGAAAACGATTCACCAGTTCTTCGCGATGCTCAAGGCCGCGGAAGTAGAAATCAAAAGAGAGCACCAAGTGTTGATGGTTAAAAAGACCACTAGTTTCAAGAAAGGCAAGGGAAAGCAAGTGAACTTCATGAAATGGCAAGATAGTTGCCGTTCCTGTGATGAAACCCAAGGCTGGACCCAGGCCTGAGACTGAGTGCTTCTACTGCAAAGGGAATGGTCACTAGAAGTTGAACTGCCCCAAGTACTTGGCAGATAAGAAGGCTGGCAACATCAACAAAGGTATATTCGATGTACATGTTATTTATGTGTACCTTACTAGTGCTCGTAGTAGCGCCTGGGTATTTGATACTGGTTCAGTTGCTAATATTTTTAACTCGAAACAGGAGCTATGGGATAAATGAAGACTGGTTATGGACGAGGTGACGTTGTGCATCGGAAATGGTTCCAAAGTTGATGTGATCGCCCTCGGCACGCTACCTCTACATCTACCTTCAGGATTAGTTTTAAACCTAAATAATTGTTATTTGGTGCATGCGTTGAGCATGAACATTATATCTGGATCTTGTTTATTGCGAGGCGGTTATTCATTTAAGTCAGGGAATAATGGTTGTTCTATTTATATGAGTAACATCTTTTATGGTCATGCACCCCTTGTGAATGGTTTATTATTGTTGAATATTGATCTTAGTAATACACATATTCATAATACTGATGCCAAAATAGGCAAAGTTAATAATGATTATACCACATACTTGTGGCACTGCAGCTTAGGTCATATTGGTGTAAAGCGCATGAAGAAACTCCATGCCGATGGACTTTTGGAATCTCTTGATTATGAATCATTTGAGACATGTGAACCATGCCTCATGGGCAAGATGACTAAGACACACTTCTCTAGGACAATGAAGCAAGCTAGTGACTAATTCGAAATAATACATATCGATGTATGCGGTCCAATGAGTGTTGAAGCGCGCAGTGGATGACGTTATTTTCTTACCTTCATAGATGATTTGGATAGATATGGGTATATTCACTTAATGAAACAGAAGTCTAAAACATTCGAAAAGTTCAAGGAATTTCATAGAGAAGTGGAGAATCATCGTAACAAGAAAATAAAGCTTCTACGATCTGATCATGGAGGTGAATATTAGTGTTACGAGTTTGGTATGCATTTAAGACAATGTGGAATTGTTTCACGGCTCACGCCACGTGGAACACCACAATGTAATGGTGTATCCGAACGTCGTAATCATACTGTATTGGATATGGTGTGTTCCATGATGTCTCTACCTATTTTCCACTATCATTTTGGGGTTATGCATTAGAGACAGTCGTATTCACTTTAAATAGGGCACCATCTAAATCCGTTCATACGACACTGTATAAGTTATGGTTTGGCAAGAAACCTAAGTTGTCATTTCTTAAAGTTTGGGGATGCTACGCTTATGTCAAGAGGCTTCAGCCTGATAAGCTCGAACCCAAAGTGGAGAAGTGCATCTTCGTAGGATACCCAAAAGAGGCCATTGGGTATACCTTCTACCGCAGATCCGAGGGCGAGATTTTTGTTGCCAAGAATGATTCCTTTCTAGAGAAGGAGTTTCTCTCGAAAGAAGTGAGTGGGAGGAAAGTAGAACTTGAGGAGGTAATTGACCTTCTCTCGATTTGAAAGGTAGAACATCACAAAAAACTGTTCCCGTGATGCCTACACCAACCAAAGAGAAAGCTAAGGATGATGATCGTGAAACTTCAGATCAATTTACTACTGAACTTTGTAGGTCGACCAGGGTACGTTCTGCACTAGAGTGGTACGGTAATCCAGTCCTGGAAGTTATGTTGTTACACAACGGCAAACCTACAAACTATGAAGAAGCTACGATGAGCCCGGATTCCAACAAATGGCTTGAGGCCATGAATACAAGATAGGATCTTTGTATGATAACAAAGTATGGACTTTGGTGGACTTGCCTAATGATCGGCTAGCCATTGAGAATAAATGGGTTTTTAAGAAGACATACGCTGATGGTAATGTCACCGTTTATAACGCTCGACTTGTTGCAAAAGGTTTCCGACAAGTTCAAGGGTTGAATACGATGATACTTTCTCACCCGTAGCGAGCTTAAGTCTGTTAGAATTATGTTAGCTATTGCCCCATTTTATAATTATGAAATCTGGCAAATGGACGTCAAAACGGCATTCCTTAAAGGTTTTCTGAAGGAAGAGTTTTATATGATGCTACCAGAAGTTTTTGTTGATCCTAAGGATGCTAACAAATATGCAAGCTCCAACGATCCATCTATGGACTAGTGCAAGCATCTCGGAGTTGAAATATTCACTTTGATGAGGTGATCAAAGCTTTTGATTTTATACAAACTTACATAGAAGCTTGTATTTACAAAAAATTGAGTGGGGGATCTGTAGCATTTCTTATATTATATGTGGATGACATATTCTTGATTGGAAATGATATAGAATTTCTGAAGCATAAAAGGATATTTGAATAAGAGTTTTTCAATGAAAGACCTCGGTGAAGCTACTTACATATTAGGCATCAAAATCTATATGGATAGATCAAGACGCCTAATAGGACTTTCACATAACATATTCCTTGAAAAAGTTTTGAAGATGTTCAAAATGGATCAGTCAAAGAAAGGGTTCTTGCCTGTATTGCAAGGTGTGAAGTTGAGTAAGACTCAAAGCCCGACCACGGTAGAAGAAAGAGAAATGATGGAAGGCATTCCATATGCCTCAGCCATAGGATCTATAATGTATGTCATGATGTGTACCAGACCTGATGTGTGCCTTGACATAAGTCTGGCAGGGAGGTACCAAAGTGATCCAGGATTAGATCATTGGACAGCGGTCAAAAATATCCCGAAGTACCTAAAGAGGACTAAGGATATGTTTCTCGTTTATGGAGGTGACGAAGAGCTCGTCGTAAAGGGTTACATCGATGCTAGTTTCACAGATCTGGATGACTCTAAGTCTCAAACCAAATACGCATTTATATTAAATGGTGGAGCGGTTAGTTGGTGCAGTTCCAAGCAGAGCGTCGTGGCGGGATCTACATGTGAAGCGGAGTACATAGCTGCTTCGAAAGCAGCGCAAGAAGGAGTCTGGATGAAGGAGTTCATATTCGATCTGGGTGTAATACCTAGTGCATCCGATCCAATGACTATCTTTTGTGACAACACTGGAGCTATTACCATTGCCAAGGAGCCAAGGTTTCACAAGATAACCAAGCACATCAAGCGCCCCTCCAACTCCATTCGTAATTATGTTAAGGATGAAGACATAGAACTTCGCAAAGTACATACGAATCTGAATGTAGCAGACCCGTTGAGTAAAACTCTTCCACGGGCAAAACATGATCAGCACCAGACTCCATGGGTGTTAGATTCATAATTATGTAAACTAGATTATTGACTATAGTGCAAGTGGAAGATTGTTGGAAATATTCCCTATAGGCAATAATAAATTGGTTATTATCACATTTCCTTGTTCATCATAAAGGTTTATTATTCATGCTAGAATTGTATTGAGCAGAAACATAAATACATGTGTGAATACATAAACAAATAGCATGTCCCTAGTGAGCCTCTACTAGACTAGCTCGTTGATCAAAGATGGTTAAATTTTCAAACCATAGGCATGAGTTGTCATTTGATAACAGGATCACATAATTAGGAGAATGATGTGATGGACTAAACCTAACCGTAAGCTTAGCATCAGATCGTTTAAGTTATTTGATATAGCTTTCTTCATGTCAATTATTTGTTCCTTCGACCATGATATCATGCAACTCCCGGATACCGGAGGAATACCTTGTTCGCTATCAAACGTCACTTCATAATTGTGTGATCATAAAGATGCTCTACAGGAATCTCCGAAGGTGTCTGTTGAGTTGGCATGGATTGAGACTGGGATTTGTCACTCTGTGCGATGGAGAGATATCTCTGGGCCCTCTCGGTAATACAACATCATAAAGAGCTTGCAAGCAATGTGTCTAATGAGTTAGTCATGGGATCTTGTATTACGGAATGAGTAAAGAGACTTTCCAGTAACGATATTGAACTAGGTATGGAGATACCGAAGATCGAATCTCGAGCAAGTAACATACCGCTGGACAAACAAAATTGCATACGGAATTGACTGGGTCCTTGACATCATGGTTCAACCAATAAAGATCTTCATGGAATATGTGGGAACCAATATGGGCATCCCGGTCCCGCTATTGGATATTGACCGGAGAGGAGTCTCGGTCATGTTTACATGATTCTCGAACCCGTAGGGTCGTATGCTTAACATTCGGCAGCGCTATGATAGTATTGAGATATTAATAATGGAAAATATGAAGGATGTTCGGAGTCCCAGATGGGATCCAGGATATCACGAGGATCTCTGGAATGGTTCGGAGGTAAAGATTTATATATGGGAAGTCACATTTTGGGTTCCGAAAAAAGTTCGGTTTTTTCCATATTGTACCGGGAAGGTTCTAGAAGGTTCTGGGGGTTTCACTGTGGGGCCCAACGACCTAGGAAGGCCCCACATGGACCGAGGGGTGGGGCTACAGCCCACATAGGTTGGCCGCCCCATTCCCCAAGGCACATGTTGTTTAAATCTAGAGATAAGGTCTTATCTCTACATTTAAAGGGTTCAATCTAGAGATAAAATGCTATCTCCAAGTTTAAAGGGATTTCAACCTTGTGGCTGGCCCTAGATGTGTTTTGGTTGCCCTCCCCTGCCCCCTAGCCTATATATAGATGGGGAGGTTGTAAGTGCATCTAGTGCCATCCCTAGTTGGTTTTGGAGTATTGACGACAAACCTGGTTGAGGGATTAATGTGTTTGTGAGAATTGCAGGATAACACATGTAGTAGTCCCTCATTGATTCGGTTTACCTACCGGAGATGACCCCTAAAAATGTATGAAGACATTAACTACAATGGTGGTATATGAAGATATTCATATTGAAGACTAAGACAAGCGCAGACATTGTGTGAAGACTATGGAGCGCGAAGACTTAGACGTTTCGTTGTTTCCATTTCTTCTTTGTTGAGTCATAGGAACCACCGTACTATTAAGTGGGGTCCAAGTTAATAATGTCAGAGTGACTGAAGTGATGCTCAACCAAATCCTATGTCTTCGAGTGAAGACAATGAGAGCAAATCTTATCCAGAGCTGGATGACTCAGCTTTACTTGTAGCCCAAGTAAAGTTGTCGCGTGTGTTTGAAATCTGACCGTTGGAACACGTGTCAGTTCCTTAGTGACCCAGTGTCATTTCGGACAAATCAGGTCGGGTTGCCTAGTGGCTATAAATAGCCCACCTCCTACACCATAAATTTTTGGCTTCTTAGAGTTAGTACACGGCTTTTGTCGTTTGAGAGCAACCCACCTCCGAAGCATTTGAGAGAGAGATCCTTGCAAGGACAAAGCCCAAACACCCAGAGCCAAAGAGTGTTAGGCATCACTGAAGTCTTTCTGTCTGCGTGACCATAAGACTTGTTACACTTGAGGACTGTGAATCCTCCAGCCGGTTAGGCGTCGCGTTCTGAGCATCCAAGAGTCATTGTGGATTGCCGGTGAACGAAGTATGTGAAGGTTTGGAAGTCTACCTTGAAGACTTACCAGAGTGATTGGGCGAGGACTAGGTGTCCTTAGCTCAAGGGGAATAAGGTGAAGACGCGGTCTTCTGAGTTAAATCTCAGCCTCCCTAACCAGACGTACAATTGTCACAACAACTGGAACTGGTCTAACAAATCACTATCTTCCCCAAGCTACTGGTTATATCCCTTCCTTCTCTTTACCCACTGTCTGTCTTTGTGAAGTCATTGCGTGCCTTATCTGTTTGACTTCACTGCGTGACTACTTGTTCTGACTGGTTTCATACAATCTTCCATCCTGATCCATACTGCCTAGCTGCTATTAGTCTTCATGCTTTCACTTCATTGAATACTTGACTATGGCTTGTCTAGTGTAGTCTACCTTCCGCTGCATATAAATAGGATCGGTTCTATTGTTTGTCTTCGAAACTTCCAATTTTTGAAGTCTTTCATAAAAATCACATATTCACCCCCCTCTGGTCGATATACAGCTCTTTCAATTGGTATCAGAGCAAGGTACTCCCTTGTTCTGTGTGATTCGGTTTAACCACCCGGAGTTTTAGCTATGTCGGCTGCAGGGATAATCAAAGTCTCCGCTGCATGCCCCGTCTTCGATGGCACTGAATACCCCTACTGGAAGAACAAGATGCGCATGCATCTTGAAGCCATTGATTTGGATCTCTGGTATGTCATCAAGAACGGCGTTCCCAAGACTGGTGAAGGTCTCACCCCTGCTAATGTCAAGAAGCTCGTTCAACTGGATTCCATGGCCAAGAACATCATCTGTGGTCATCTGACCAAAGGACAGTATGGTCGTGTGAGTGCTCTGGAAACGTCGAAGCAAGTCTGGGACTGGCTCTCTAAGGTCAACGAAGGCGTCTCAACCCAGAGAGATCAAAGGATCAGTGTCCTTCGCAACCTCTTCAATCGATTCAAGAGACACGACAATGAGAATGTCCAGCTCACATTCTTTCGCCTCACTGACATCACAAATGAGCCTCACGCACTTGGCGCCACTGAGATCACCAAGCTTGAAATTGTCAAGACACTCCTGAGATATCTTGACAGCTCATTTGACATCCTTGCGCTGATGATTCTAAAACGCCCTAACTTCAAGACTCTTGATCCATCTGACATACTTGAGAGGCTCAACACACATGAGTTCCAGCTATCTGAGAAACGTGACATCTATGGTCACAACTATGGCCGAACTCGCGCTTTGAAGGCAAAGGTTGTTTCCTCATCTGAAGAAGAATCTGACTGCAGTTCTGGTGATCCTGAAGACATTGGAAATGAGCTTGCCATGCTTGTGAAGAAGTTCCAGAAATTCACTAAGAAGAAAGGCTTCAGAAAGTCTTCACGATCCAGCTCAAGAAATGATGAAGCTTCTACCCATGACCACAAGAAGAGAACATGCCACAAGTGCAAGAAACCTTGTCACTACATCTCCGAGTGTCCTCAATGGGACAATGAGAAGAAGAAGAAGAAGAGCAAGGAATATGATTCTGATGACAAGAAAAAGAAGAAATACTCAAAGTCTTCTTCCAAGTCTTCATCGAAGTATTCATCACACAAGAAGAATTCATCTGGCAAGGCTCGTGCGTTTATTGGCAAGGAGATGGATTCAGAGGAGGAGTCTGCTTCAGAAGAAGCGGAGGTGGAGTCTGAGGAGGAGTCCGATTCTGGTGTTGCAAGTCTGGCTCTAGCCGCAGCCTACGTTGCCAAGTCCATCTTCAACACTGAAGACAATGGCTCCGTCACCAACACTGATGATGATGAGAATGACAACTCTGCTCCCACCTACTGCTTCATGGCACGCGGTGCCAAGGTAAAATCACGCGATGCTTACTTTCAAACATCCAGTGAAGATGACTCAGATTGTGAATCCAAAGCTAGCTACAAAACACTTGCTAAAATTGCCACTGAACAACAGAAAGCTATGGAACATATTTAAAAACTGTTAGACAAAAGCAATGACCTGTTGGACGCGAAAATGACCCGTTCTCAGTTCTTAATTGAAGACATAAAAAATCTTCATGTTAAGTACGAGGAACTTGAGAGTCTTGATGAATCGCTCTCAAAAACTCATGAAAAGCTTTCCTATGATTATCTTCAAAGGAAGCAAGAACTTGAGAAATTGAAAGCGGCTCATGAAGATCTTCAAAAAGAAAATGAGTCACTCCGCGATCAACAGATCAGTTCCGCTCAGGAAGAATTTGAACCACCATGTCTAAAATGCATTGAGCGTGATAACGCTACATCTGTTGCTGAATGTTCTACTACTGCTATTGTTGCAATATCTTCAACTGCTGATGTGGTAACTAACCCCTCTGCTGAGGATACTACTACTATTGCTGATGAAAATGCTGGGTTGAAGACTTTGCTTGAAACAAGGATGTACAAAAGCCTCAAAGGGCATCAGACGTTATGTGATGTCCTCGGAAAGCAGATTCTGAACCGAAACCCTAGGAAAGTGGGTGTAGGGTCCGAGAGGAAAATGAATGTTGATGGTTCATACTGGAAGCCTGAGCAGTACCCCAAAACCACATGGGTTGCTGCAAAGGAACCTTCAGTGGATCCGTCTACCTTATCTAGCTTAACTTGTGCTAATCCTATTATCATTGATCAATGCTTTGATGCAAACTATAAAGTATTTAAGAATCAGAATGGTGAAGTGTTTGCCAGGTATATTGGTACTAACTGCAGGAACGGGCCACCTATGAAGAAGATCTGGGTTCCCAAAGGTTGTCTTGAGAAACTTCCAGTAAATTTCATCATGACACCACCTGGGAAGAAGACAAACCCCGGACCAAAGGCTTCATATGGTCCTAAGGCTTCATATAGACAGAGGACTCACCAGAGTCACCCTAACGCCAATGTTTTGCAGGGAAATTGTACTCAGACCCATGAATATGAGCTTGTTCCCTCAAACCGCTATATTCACAAAACAAAGAACTTTTCTGCTTATTCTTATGAGTATTATTCTCCTCCTGCAAGACTATTTGCTAGGGCTCCAAAGCCAAAATTCTCAGATGCTGCACTTAGACTCATTGCTTCTAAGCCACCCCTGAAGATGTGGGTGGTTAAGAAGAATTAACTTTCTCTTGCAGGGAAAGGTCTCCAGCCGAAAATCAAAGGCGTCTGATGCTATTGCTGGGGACCTAAACCATCTTGTAGGGTGCAAGATCAAATGCCCAAATGGTCTTACTATGTATTTTGTTCCTGGATCGCTTGCCAATCATCCTATCAGTCCCAACTTGGATCTAAGCTTTCATAATCCGCTTGCACGTCAAATGTTTATGCTTCACAATGACTATTCGTGAAACCTATCCCCCTAACTGCACTATAGGGTATGACACCAAAGACTTCAGAATGGATTATGGACAGCGGATGCACTAATCATATGACTGGTGATCGAAGTCTTCTTATGGACTCAACCTTACGTCCATCTGACAAGAGTCACATCACATTTGCTGATACTGGTAAAAGCAATGTATTGGGTCTAGGTAGAGTTGCAATCTCAAAGGATCAGCACATGGATAAAGTGTAATGCCCCGGATGTAATACTTTCCCTTTTGGGAAATATATATTATCTTTGGCTTCATCAATTCCTTTCCGGGTTCTTCGTCTTTCGGGTTTTCGTCGTTTCGTCGTGTTGTGTGTGGCATGCATTCATATCATGTAGTCATGTGCATTGCATTGCATTTGTGTTGTCGTTTGCATCCGGTCCCACTCGTTTCTTTCCGTTGTCTGTTTCGAGTTCCGGAGCTCTCTCACGTGTCTGTGGCATCCCCGAGGCCTACTTTGGTGTTTGGCCGTGTAACGTTTCCGGTTTGGCGTGAGACTTGTTGTGTGTTGTTATTTTGGTGTGTGTAACCCGCCTGTCAAATCTCGTCGCGTTTGGAGTTTGTTTGCTACCCCAACAGTTATTCTCGTGGGCTAAAAGTACCCCCTCTTTGAGGCCCAAGACACCCCTCCAATAGCCCACCAAACCAACCCAAACCCCTCCCTTCATCTAGGCCATCTAATTGTGATCATGTGGTTGAAAACCTCACCTCATTTGGACAACCCTAGCTCCTTGTGCCTATATAAACGTCCATCTCCCCCAAATTTTGCGTCCAGAAAACCCTATGCTTCCACAGTGCGCCGCCGGTGCTTCCACCGTAGATCCGCGGTGCTTCCACCGTTGAAAATTCGTGCTTCCGACGTCCCAGGAAACCATGCTTCCGTAGTGCTGCGGTCGCGCTTCCGAACCGCCGCCGGTGCTTTCGTCCGACGCGTGGGTCCCGGCGCTGTCATCTCCTACCTCTAGCTCGCCGGATTCCGCGCCACCTCGCCGGAGCTACCCGCCGCCGCCGTCGTTCTTCTTCCCCGCCGGTCAGCCTCGCCGATCTACTCAACCGCCGCCGCCGCCCCGGCCAGATCCAGCGGCCCCAAGGCCGGATCCAAGGCTCCCCGGCCCTTCACCGCCCGAGCAACGCCCCAGCCTCGCCGGACTCCAGCCAGGGCGCCGCCGTTGCCGCGCCTTCCGCTCGACCGCTCCCTCCCGACCGGGCGACGATGGCCAGCGCGAGCAGGCCCTTCCTCCGCCGGCCTCCATCGCAGGCCCGAACTGAGCCGAGGCCCTAGCCTCCTCCTTCCACCAGGCCGGTGGCCCAGCCCGCTGCCGAGCCGAGGCGGGCCTCCCCCCAGCCGCCTCCAGCCGCACCGCAGGCCAGGCGCCTCCCTCGCCCCGTTTCAGTCCGTGGGCCGAGGCCCACTTCGGCCGCGCAGTCCAGCCGTGGTGGCCCAGTCCACCGCCAGCCGACCGCCTCTCCGAGCGGCCCAGCTTCCGAGCCGGCCCGCTCTGCTTCCCCTCTTCTTTGGGCCGAGCCCACTCGGTGAGCACATCCCTCTTATCCGACGCCTGGGCACTGTTTGACAATATTGCGCCCGTCTGTTGTCAAAATTTCTGCTAAGTCTTTTATGTCATGTTTCTAATGCTGTTTTGCAATGTGGATAACTTTTTGTGTGTTGGTCCGTTTTGAGCAAATGATATGTCAACATGATCGTGGAGACATGTACTACGTTTTGTTCCATTGTGCCATGCATGTTTGAGGTCATCTAGATGCTTAAATATCTGTTGGAAGAGTGCTACTTGTTATAAACTGCTGTTAGTAGTTGTTTTCATGCCATCTTTGCATTGTGATAACTTGGTGCATGTTTATCCAAATGATGCAAATGATATGTCCACGTGTTCATCATGTTATGCTCTACATGTTGGTTGCTTTATCTTGCATGATAGTTTTCATATTGCCATGTTTATCTCCTGTGCAAAGTGCTATGTGGCTGTTATGTCGTTAAACTTGTTACGAGATGCCTCGTAGAGGAGCTCGTTGCTATTGATGTGTTTGTCCCCTTGATGCATGCTTAGATGTTTTGGATTCACCTTCATGTGTACTTTGTTGTGGTGCAAACCACTTGTCTTGATATGCTTTGAGTTGACTTAAACTTGCTCTCAAAGATGCCATGATGAAACTGCTGTTTCAACACTTAGTGAAATTTCACCAAGTCTGGAATCTGTAATTTCCAGATGCCATGTTTGCTTGTTGTTCTAGGCCAATCCATGATAGTTTTGGGGTGACTCTTGATGATTCCTTGTTGTATATATTGTTGGTTATCCATTCATGCTCTCACATGCTTATTTGAGTGGCTGTAGCATATTTAACTCTTGCTCCCAAGTTGCAACAAATTACTGCTGTCAGGATTTTGTTGTCAAATTCAATAAGTCATAGCTTGTTGCTATTGATCCATGGCTCCTTTGGGGGTGCTCCAATGGATTTGATTGATGTAGGATATGTCTAGTTTATGTCCATGCTCCTTGCCATGATGTTTGAGTGCTGTAGGCTATTTATTTATTGCTCCGAAGTTGCTATGTGGCTGTTAATTTCAGCTTGTGCATGTTTATTGTTTTGGGTGTAACTTTTAGCCCGTTGCTCCGTTTTGAGCAAGTCCTATATGAACTTGTGTGATTTTGCATGTAGATTCATAATATCCTATTGTTATCATGTTTTGATGCATTTTGCTTGATGCATATTTTTGTGCTGTAACACTGTGCTTCCTAAGTAGACTTTCTGTGCTTCCATAGTGCATCTGTTTTGCTTCCATAGTGCATCAGTCATGCATCCAGTATTTTTTCTGCGCATTGCATCTTGTTTGATTCGTTGCCTTGTGTTCTTGTGTTTGAGAAGAGCCGGAAGCTGAGTCCGAGTATGAGTACGAGCACGAGGTTACTACCGAGGTTGAGAACAAGGACCCCTCTTACGATCCCATCGACAACTCTTCAGGCAAGATGACCGAACCCCGATAACATTACTATCTTTGCCTATTGCTAGAAGTCTCGATCTATAGTTTTGCCTCGATGCCCATGTTTTCCTGTCAGCATCGTATTGTAACCATGAACCTGTTTAACCACCCTACCTATGCAAACCATTGATTGGCTATACGTAGGCTTCGCTCAGCCCCTCTTATAGCATTGTTAGTTGTAGGAGAAGATTGAAGATTCTTGCTTCTTGTTGAAGCTTGTTGGGATATCACACTATATTAATTATTAAATGAAATCATCTATATATTGGTAATGGGTGGAAGGCTAAGCCTTTTGCTTGGTGTTTTGTTCCACTCATGCCGCCTTAGGAACCGTATAAACCGGTGTTATGTTCCTTGATTATGCGTTCCTCACACGGTTGGGGTTATGGGACCCCCTCGATAAACCGCTAAGTGCTAAGTCTTTTCCAGCAAGTCCCAACATTGGTACTATTTGCCTAATAACTAAAAACTTGCATAGGGAGTAATTAACCCTCTTCTTAATCAACAACCCCGGGCCAGTGCTCCACATGAGTGTTGGTCCGAACTGGGGGTTACGCGGGGCCACCTCGAGGGAACTCAAGGTCTGGTAAAAACCCGTGGGATCACCCATCCGGTCGTGGCCTGAGACTAGATACGCGCGGCTACTGTCAGGGTGTCGGCACGCCGGGAGGATTTGCTGGATTAGCCTTACCTTAGTCGGAGTATCTTGAGCACGGGATTCCGAGGATACTCGGGCCTTCCCACCTTGGAGTTGCGACTCCGCGGATCGTGGGCTTGTCATGGGCCAAGTTGGAACACCCCTGCAGGGTTATGAACTTTCGAAAGCCGTTCCCGCGGTTATGTGGCAGATGGGAGCTTGTTAATATCCGGTTGTAGAAAACTTGACACCATGTTCCAATACACTACCAGCGTGAGTACCGTGACGGTCATTTTCCGAAAGGGATTCGGGAAGTGAACACGGTGGGGTTATGTTTGACTTGCTTTAGTTAGGATCACTTCGTGATCATCTCTCGACCGAGGCACCTTCTCTTCTCGCTCTCTTTTACGTAAGCTAGGGTAGTGCTGCTGCAGACTCTTGTTCTTTCTTCAGCCTTGTTCCTCACCCAAGGCTTAAATAGTCGTGTTACCCAGGAACGGGATTGCTGAGTCCTCTGTGGCTCACAGTTACTTCACCACACCAGATGTAGGTACGATGGTGAGCTACACAGGCGATGGCACTGAGCTAGAGTGGGAGTACGACGAAGAGCGTAGCCGTTACTACGTGAACTATCCGGTTGATCAGCACAGCTTCTACTAGGATAAGATCTAGACCTGTGGTTTAATGTTATATATGTTTGGTATCTTGTCATTTGGATCTTTACCCTTAGATGGGCTGTGATGTTCTTTTGAATGATGATTGGATATGTAATGAACTTGTGTGACGTGGCGAGTGTAAGCCAACTATCTTTTCAGTTTTCCATCCTATTTTTACATGAGATGTGCAAAGGTACCAAACTTGCGATCATTCCAGAATGGGCTTATATCTTTAAGTCGTGCCTCGACACGTAGGAGATATAGTCCCATCCTGGGCATTACATAAAGTCATTCTTGTTGAATCCCTTAGTTTCAACTTAATTTCTGTCTCAATGCTTTGTGACTTAAACATGATTGTGATATTTGGAAAATATCGTTGCCTTGTACTAATGGAATCTGACAAGTCTCTAGTCTTTGAAGGATATCGGAAAGATGATCTGTATATGGTAGATTTCTCAACAGGACCACAGATGGCCGTATGTCTTCTAGCAAAAGCTTCAGAGTGCTGGCTCTGGCATCGGAGGCTAGGACATGCCGGCATGAGGAACTTTCACACTCTCTCTCGAAGAAGCACGTCGTAGGCATCGAGGGCTTCAAGTTCAAGAAAGATCATCTGTGCGGTGCCTACGAAGCTAGGAAGATGACTAGGGCCAAGCATCCCTAGAAGACAATCATGACGACATCCCAACCCTTCGAGCTGCTTCACATGGACCTATTTGGCCCTACTCACTACTCCACGTTCACTACTACAGCTTGTCTCTATGGCTTCGTCATTGTTGATGATTATTCAAGATACACATGGGTGCAAATAATTCTCTACAAGACTGAAGTACAGGATGTCTTCAGACGCTTCGCCAACTGTGCCATGAACAACTATGGCGTTAAGATCAAGCATATCTGAAATGACAATGGCACTGAGTTCAAGATTACCGGCCTTGATCTTTATCTAGATACAATGGGAATCACTCATGAGTTCTCAGCTCCGTACACACCTCAGTAGAACAGCATCATGGAGCGCAAGAACAGAACCCTCATTGTGATGGCTGGAACGAGGCTTGATGAATACAAGACAATAAAGAAAGTTCTGGCCCGAAGCTATTGATACAGCATGCCATGTCATCAACCGTGTTTATCTTCACAAGCTTCTGAAGAAAACTTCCTATGAACTCCTTACTGGCAAGAAGCCAAATGTCAGTTACTTCAAGGTATTTGGAGCTAGGTGCTGGATCAAGGATCCACATCACAAATCAAAATTTGCACCAAAAGCACATGAAGGTTTCATGCTCGGCTACGGAAAGGACTCGCACTCCTACAAAGTCTTCAACCTCTTTCTCTATAAAGTAGTTGAAACTGTGGATGTGCGATTTGATGAAACCAATGGCTCACAAAGATAGTTCCTGCCAAATGTGATGCATGAAGCTCCACCCAGTGAATCTATCAAGCTAATGGGAACAGGTGAAATCATGCCTTCTGAAGCACAGCCTGACGAGGAACTCATCATTTCTGCTCCCAATCAACCTGAAGATAATGCTTAGCCTGAAGACAATCCTCCTTATGATGACAATGACCATCAAGAGCAAAATCTTTGTCCAGTTCATCCTCGTGTTGTAAATGAAGTACAAGTTGAGAAGATAATTGACAGTATCAATGCGCCCGGTCCACTCACTCGTTCAAGAGCAACACAGCTAGCAAATTTATGTGGGCACTTTGCATTTGTCTCGATATCTGAACCCAAGAAAGTTGCTGAAGCCTTCATGGAACCTGAATGGATTCAAGCTATGCAAGAAGAGCTTCAACAGTTTGAGCTGAACAACGTGTGGGAACTTTTCAAGCGTCCTGACCCCCGCAAGCACAACATAATAGGCACAAAATGGATATATCGCAACAAGAAAGATGAGCATGGTCTAGTTGTCAGAAACAAAGCTCGTCTCGTTGCTCAAGGATACACTCAAATTGAAGGGATTGACTTCGATGAAACATTTGCTCCTGTGGCTAGGCTTGAAGCTATTCGCATACTGCTAGCCTATGCAAACCATCACAACATCCTTCTGTATCAAATGGATGTGAAGAGTGCCTTTCTCAATGGCAAGATTGAAGAAGAAGTGTATGTTGCACAACCACCTGGCTTTGAAGATCCAAAACATCCTGATATGGTATACAATCTCAACAAAGCATTGTATGGCCTCAAACAAGCCCCTCGTGCTTTGTATGACACACTCAAGGACTTCCTGAAGAGCAATGGCTTCAAACCTAGTTCGTTGGATCCCACACTCTTCACGAAGACATATGATGGTGAACTGTTTGTTTGCCAAATCTATGTGGATGACATTATCTTTGGTTGCACTAACAAAAGATACAGTGATGAGATCGCTCACATGATGCAAGAGCAATATAAGATGTCCATGATGGGTGAGCTGAAGTTCTTCCTTGGTTTTCAAATTCGCCAGCAAAGCAACGGCATCTTCATATCTCAAGAGAAATACCTCAAAGATTTCCTGAAGATGTTTGGTATGCAAGGCTGCAAAGGATACACGATGCCTATGCCAACTAAAAGGCATCTGAGTCCCGACGCCAATGGTAAAGATTTCGATCAAAAGGTATACTGCTCCATGATTGGTTCTTTACTTTATCTATGTGCATCTAGGCCAGATATTATGCTTAGTGTTTGCATGTGTGCTCGATTCCAAGCGGCACCAAAGGAATCGCATCACTTAGCTGTGAAGCGAGTTCTTTGATATTTGGCTTACACCCCAACACTAGGATTATGGTATCCAAAGGGCTCAGAGTTTGATCTAGTTGGATTCTCAGATGCTGATTATGCTGGTGATAAAGTTGATCGCAAGTCTACATCAGGCACATGTCACTTTCTGGGACAATCACTTGTTTGTTGGTCTTCAAAGAAGCAGAAGTGTGTATCACTCTCCACTGCTAAATCTGAATACATTGCTGTTGGATCTTGCTGCGCTCAGCTTCTCTGGATGAAGCAAACTCTCAAGGACTATGGTGTCCATCTGAAGCATGTGCCACTCTATTGCGACAATGAAAGTGCCATCAAGATTGCCAACAACCCGGTTCAGCACTCGAAGACAAAGCACATTGAAATTCGTTATCACTTTCTCAAAGATCATGTGATGAAGGAAGATATTGATATCATACATGTCAACACTGAAGAACAGCTGGCAGATATCTTCACAAAGCCCTTGGATGAGAAAAGGTTTTGCAAGTTGCAGTGTGAGCTAAATATCTTGGAATCCTCAAATGTCCTGTAATCGGGCACACATCCTAACACTTATGCATGTTGATGACTTAGATGTGCAACACACAAAGTAAAGTATATCTTCAATCAATGAAGACTTAGATTCTGAGTGTGGATACATTAACACGGAATTTGACTTCGGAGTGCCACGATAATTGTGCGCCGTGTCTGGGTCTAATACTTCCTATACGGTGGGTAACGCCACCACCAAATCTTTGCTTGAAGTGTTTCTCTTGGCGTTACATTTGCAAAATCTTCGCATTTGATTTATCTTCATATATGTCTTATATAGACTTGTGTTCTGTCCTCTACAACATTTACTTATAGCTATGTCTTCTTATTTGAATCTTTTGAACTAAGTGAATGTGATCGGACCCTAACCTCTCTATGATTTCTATCTCAAGCTCTATCTATCCAAATCATATGCATTATGTTGGAACCGTCGAATGTCTTCTTTGCGTCCTTGTCAGCAGAAGATACAGAGACAAACATGAAATATGTTTTTAATGCTCAATCCTTATTGCCTGAAACGCAGAGAAGCCAGAACGACCACCCCGACAGTCCAGGAGTGTGTGTGAACATGGAACAACTCCCTATGCGTTACATGTCCGCCATGTGTCCCTCAGATGAGAACCGCCAGGGGCACCTGCATAATTGCGCTGTGTCGTCTCCCTTCCTTATAAATGACCGTCCCATCATGGTCAACATTCTTCTACCACCTCTCCACCTCGACAAACCCTAGCGCCACCGGTAGCTCTCGACGACGCCGGCGACGAAGTGCTTAGCTGTCGCGACCTCGTCGACACCGTCTTCACGCTGGCCGCGGACATCGTCTTCTCCGCCGCCGCCGTAGGTGTCCTCCGTCGCCAAGTTATGGCACGGAAGATCGAACTGCTCGACCTCCACTTCGTCTCCGTCTAGCAGTTCATCGTGTGGTAAATTAAAACCCTCTTTTTACCGTCTTTTTAATCCGATAGATTCATCCTTTCTAACAAAAGAAGTTTCTGCCTCCACATGTTTGGATCTATCCTGTCTGCATCTCATACTTTGCCTAGCACATTCACATATGCTTCACACATAGTTAGATTCCTCACTTGTACCTATTCTTGGATTCGTACAAATCTGGAACCAACTCTCAACATATAAGTGAATGTCTTCGCGCTATGAGGTCAATATCTTCTAAACTGATTTATCTTCAAAATTCTCTGAGAATGCATATGACCTCTTCCCCTTCCCTCGCATCTCTAATGCTGTCACAGGTACATGTCCGTGGGAGAATCCCTTGGTTCTCATAGTCTGCATTCATTTGCAGAATTCTTGCAGCGACACATTAACTCTCCCGAAGCCAGTTCCTGTCTGACGAGCAGACGGAAGGCTTTGACAGTGTTGAAGGCTTTCAGTTTGAACCTCATGGCAACTGAGAAATCTGTTAGGAAGGGTGGCAGACAGCGCCGTGGAAACACCTCCAGAGATTTGCCTCCTGACCTCTATGAGATGTACAAGACTGATCCAGAGGAGGACAACAATCAGAGAAAAACTCGAATCCAATGGATTCGAAGATATTGGGCAGAACAGTGGTTCAAGTACAGGTTTGTGACCCAGGAGTATGCTGAGAAGAATGCCATCAAGCGACCATGGGGAGACATTTTGTACAAAAATCTTCCACCTAGGTCCAGAGCTGAAGCCATTGCGCAAGGCTTCTATCCTTGCATGGTCCGAGGGCCACAACCAGCTTATGTCGACCCATCGTCATTGCTATGGTGTCGAGACGACAATCTGTTCAAGCGCAACCTCTAGTATGCCAAGAACTCGGCCAAGGAGAACAAGAAAACTTCGAGATTAGACTTCAACCCTAGCCCCTCTGCGCCTCGTGCCGATGGCACACGCGAAGCTGAACCAAATCTTCTTGGGCTCTTCTACAACTTAGAAGGTCTCATCAGTCATACAAGGGTTCAAGGGGCGGATGTGGATCAACCTGCAGACGACGCTGACTCTTATGAAGCTCCTGCACCTCCGAAGGCGAAGAAGAAGAAGAAATCCAAGGCTTCGAAGCCTTCCACTCCACCAATATCTTCGAGAGTGAAGCCCTTGGCCACTGCTCCACCTGCACCAAGTGTGCAGTCTGAAGATCTCTCACGCATCTCCAAGTCTGAGAAGAAGAAAAAGAAGCCTATGCACTCCACTCGTCCAGCTCTGACCCCTGCTGCAGTTCTGAGGAACGAGAATGACGCCATTGATCTGTCAAGTGACGACGATCTTGTTGATGACGCTCTTGAGCAACTGATAAAGAGCAAGCAAGAGGCGGAAATCTTCAATGACTTGCCTCTCTTTGATGTGGAAGTATTGAACAACTTCATTGATGAGTGGTTGACACCCCAATCTCAGCTTTGACGATCTGCAACTTCCAATTGGCCTAAGCGTCTCCTTCAACGGTGCCATTGCTTCTGAGCTAGCTCTTGCTCAAAAAATTGTTGAGCTGAAGCACAAGATTTATTTTGAAAAGGCTCAGTTCAAGAAGCATATGGCCAAGCTCAGCGTCAAAGAAGTCCAGAATTTTAAAGTCATGATGCATGAGCTCAAGGAAGCCTTTCACAAGAAGCGTGAAGAAGCTAAAGGTTCTCGTGAGCGCATAAAGGTTTTGGCTGCCAAGTGTGTTCAAGCTTACAATGAAGCTGAGAAGCACAAGTCCCTTGGGCGTCCTGGCATCGACCCCAGGATGGCTGCCAAGAAGAAGAAGCCAACTGTGGCCCCAGCTGAAGCATCAAGGCAGGAAGAACCTCGCATTGTCTTCCCTGCCAGCATGATAGGCTCGAAGCCTAAGGTCCCCACAGTTGCTTCAGAACTCAAGAAGACAAAGGTGGCTGAAGCTGAAGCCCGCAAGCACAAAACCAAGAACACCACTGATGAAGCTCCACTCACCAAGAAGCGCAAGATCAAGAAGGTCCGGGCTGCTCCCTGATGGCTTCTCGCCCCTCGTTGGTTACCCCAAGTGGAAGGTTGAGATGTAGCGTAGCGGCAAATATCCCTTGGCAAAGATACCAAGGATCGAATCCTGTGAGACTCCGAGGGTCGACAAGTAGGTGTCAACGGCGCCAGAAACTTAGCGGTTGACGGGACCTGCACACAGATACAGATAACTTTGCTCTCAATGAGTACAGAGAGGTTGTCAATCCCTCCGGCCTTGTTGTTTACAAAGGATCAAACACAAGAGATAATAATGATAGCTATGAGTGCAACTAGGAAATAAAAATAGGAAGTAAATAGAAGGTGTGATCAGTGGTGGTAATATGGACCGGGGTCCCATGATGTTCACTAGTGATGTCTCTCTCCCAAAAGACGATAAAACAGCAAAGCGAGGTAAACAAATTACAGCTGGGCAATTGACAGGATTATGTGTGCAAACCAATGCTAGCTATGCTGCAAAGATAGGTAGAGGCTCAAAAGCATGGGCGGTACGCCAAGGCAAGTAGACCGAAATCCATCTGCATCTACTACTAATCATCCACCTTGAGATATCTATCCAGAACATCTCGCTGGTATTAAGTTGCGAATCCCACCCAAAGTGTAAACTCAAAGCAACAGACAACTGCATTAAAAGAACTTTGCGTAAAGTAAACAATCTTTGCACCCGCAAGTACAAGCACCATTGTTTTCTCCCTTGTGGCAACAGCACATCCCCTAGACTCAAGTTTCTGTCACTCAAGCTAGTCATCAGGGGGCATGAACCCACAATCAAGCATAACGCTCCCTCTTGGAGTTACTACCTACTACTTGGCCAAAGCAATAAACAGCAACGGAGAACATGCAAGAATTACTCAAGAACAAAAATATAAAAGAGGTGAATCAAATATATTACTCAAACACAATCTGAACATAGTCTCATAATCCATCAGATACCAGCAAACTCAGCAAAGCAACAGCAGAAAGATTACATATGTGCCTCCATCATGTAGGGCAGCAAAGAGGGGAGGAGAACATCACATAGCTACTGATCATGGACCCATGGTCCAAGGTGGACTACTCACGACTCATCCGGGAAGCGTCCATGGTGGTGGAGAAGCTCCCGGTGGTGGTTCTCCCCTCCGGCAGGGTGCCGGGAAGAGTTCTCCTGATGCTCCCGATCTTGGAAGCGCTGCAGTGGCGGAACAGAGGCGAGATCGCGAAAAAGGGTTCTGTCCTCGAGGGTTTCGGGACGAGAGGGATATATAGGCGAAGGGGGGCAGCCACAGGCGGAGCAGGGGCCCCAGGCGCCCCCCTGGCGCGGCCAGGGGTGGGGCCGCGCCAGGTGGCCGCCTGGGCCTCCCCTGGCTCCCCTCTGGCCCATCTTTGGTTCTCCGCGAAGCTTCCTATACACTGATTTTTCCTGTATTTTTCCTGGAATTTTTGGAGCACTTTTAATATGGGGGAAACCTGAAATAGAAAAACAGCACAAAACAGGAACTGGCACTGTGGTGCACTGAGTTAATAGGTTAGTCCAAATATGATCAAAAGTGTATGGAAGTGCATCAATATCATAGCAATATCACACAAAAGAAGCATGGAGCAAGCAGAAATTATAGATACGTTTTGGACGTATCAACATCCCCAAGCTTAATTCCTACTCGTCCTCGAGTAGGTAAATGATAACAAGCATAATTTCTGTGGTGACATGGTACCAACCATATAAGAACTTTTTAAGTAAAGCAATCAAGGCATGTAATTCAATTCAAGTCATAACAAGCAAGAGTCTATATTAGCATTGTAATAAGCAACATAAGAACATAAAGGTGCAAGAGATCTCGCTGTCCGTGACTCGAATGTCTCCAAATGGTGTTCGCGTGCAAGAAAGGGGATAGGGATATACGAGAGAGTAAAACATAGTTTTTGTATTGTTGAGAACTTAATCTACTAAAGTTTCACACTTGGTCTTCTTTGGAATCTTATCTTGACTCATCCCCAGACCACTAGCCAGGTACAAGTCAAAATGATCCACTCCCTTTCGATATTTTGAGCACTCATGCAATGGATGAGCGTAAGGAAGAAAGTTGACACTTAGGATGGCAAAGAGAGAAAAATGATGAAGGGGAAGACAAAAAAGGTGTGAAAGGCTCACATCAATGAGGACAATCATAGGCGAGAGAAAGCCAAATGATAGATATGATGTGAGGAGTAGGGATTGCCATGCAACGGATGCACATATGAGCTAAGGTAAGCTCTCCAATGGAACTAGTGGGGGTGCATCCAACTTGCTCGCTCAAGAAGACCTAGAGCTCTTTTGAGGAGGCTCATCATTGGAATATACAAGCCAAGTATAGTGTGAAGGTCCCCACATAGCTATATGCATGAATGATAATCTCTATGGAGTACACGTTATAAGATGGAGTACGAGTGTGGATCTCTCAAAAGGAATAGTAGTGTGCCCCCTTCTCTATTTTTATTTCTTTTTCTCTTTTTTCTATTTTTTTTATTTTTTGTGGCCTCAATGGCTCTTTCTATTTAACTCTCATTTGTCCTCTTTGGGTCTTTTGATTTTGTCCTCTTTGGGATATTTTCCTCACTTTAGGGGCAACACTCTATATATTACAAGAAGTATAGAAGATTTTTCACACTTTACAAAAGTACTCAACATAAAAAAAATGAAACTATCATGATGTATGCAAATGTATGCCTCTGCCGGTGTAGCTGGATATGCAATGATACTAGCGCGTCATGTCGCAATGATTAGGGCAAGGCCCAACTAGCATGCGGCTCATCGATCAAGCAAAAAGCATGTATGACATGAAGATCAAGTCATGAGAAGATGGATGTTGCATGGAAATGTATCTCGGAAAGGCTATGGAAATGCCTTGATAGGTAGGTATGGTGGCTATTTTGAGGAAGGATATAATGAGGCTTATGATGACAGAGCGTATCATGCCAAGGATTTGGATGCACCGGCGAAGTATGCGCCAACTCTCGAGGTGAGAAAGGGCAATGCACGGTACCGAAGAGGCTAGAAAAATATGGCTAGGTGGAAGTGTCAACTTTCGAATACTCACATTAGTCCGAAGAACTCATGCACTTATTATCGATAACTCTCAATCTAATTAGGAGGTTCACAAAGAGACAAGTACCCCGAGGAGGAGTGTATGGGGGTTTGGTTATCCTTGCGCATCCTCGACTCATGGTACGTGAGTGTACTCTAATATTCGATCCCTCCAAAGATTAGTGATCCATCTAGTAGCTAAAGTTCTCAACTATTTTGTAGGTTTTCGAAAATAAACACGGATTGCCCAAAATACGACATCTATCACTAATAGGCTAAAGCTCTTGACACCAAAAGTTCAGACATTACTCATGGCAATACCTCAAAACTATTGCAAGTTACTACTAAAATTAAATAGCAACCTCAATTACCTACTTTAAGTTAATACACACAACTCAGTGCAACAGGCAAACTCTCTTAACAAGATAAACATGAAAACTCAAGAGAGTTCAGCAACCAACTAAACAAAAGCTATTTAAAAAGAAAAGCATGAAAACTAAGAGCTAAACATGACAGCAGCTATGGAAAGACAAAGAACACACACAACAAAGATAAGCATGAAAATCCTATGTTGTGTTCTAGGTTGAAGTGGAGCGTGTTTCTCTCCCACAGAAAGAAAGCTGGGTTCTAACTTGTTATGAACAGCAAGCAAAGCTAAAGAAAACTAAAAAAAGAAACTAAGAGCAAGACGCTCCAAGCATAGCACATAACGCATGAAGTGAAAAAATATAGTGGAACGAAAGACGAACTAATAATTGTTGATGGAGAAGGGGATGCATGGGGGCATCCCCAAGCTTAGACGCTTGAGTCTTCTTGAATATTTCTTGGGGGTGCACGGGGGCATCCCCAAGCTTGAGCGTTTGACCCTCCTGAATCTTCGTTTATCATCTTCCCTCGCACACTTGAAAACTCCCTTCATACATAACTCATCATAATCTGATTAGCGAGGTTAGTACCCACAATAAAATAATTTTTTACCTACTGGAAATAAAGATAATCTTGAAGAGCTACTGTTTCTCAAGATTGCCAAAAGGTTTTTGCAAAGAAAAATCAAGCTCAAGGTTTGGAAAACGAAGAAAAGGCAAAACAGGACAGAATCTGTGAAAAACAGACCAGTAGGTAGTAAATAATTTTTTCGGGCCACTTCTGCAACTCAAATGAAAAAACTCAGAACAGACGCTCGAAAGCCAATTGTATAGAGCACGCTGTCAAAAAAATTCAGATCAAAAAGATGATCTGGTGATTTTATTCGAATTTTTCTGTCCAAGGACAGAATCTGTTTTCTAGACAGCACGTCACAACTTTTGAACTTTCTTGCAATCGGCGGCTAAACTTGGCACAAAGCTGAAAAGAAAAGATACAATGATGATGCTACTGTAGTAACAAACATCAAGACACAACAAAAGCAAAATAAAACCTAATTCGTTGTGGGCTGCTGTCAGGACCGGTTTTCCAATAAAACACTTATTGAAAAATCGCCCCTTTCATCAAACTAGTATAGAGTAATCCTCTATACTGGCGGACAAATCCTTGATACAGAAATCCAGAAGTGCTAAATATTATACAGGGTTGAGCTGAGGCTGCTCAACAATTTATTACAAGCACGCCAATATTATACATAGAGGCGGATATGACACAACTAGATATGGTGGCATAACTACTAACTCGTGGATATAGTGGTAGTGGATATGTCACAGTGATGTGGGTGGCGTGGCTCCAATATCTTACACTCATCAAGCGTCGGAGTGAGGCTTGATGATTTTATTATGGTGGCGGAAGCGTATATAATACAAGTGACCAACTCCAGGATCGCAAGGGACTGACTGGGACTCCTCTAGGCGTCGGACTCGCTATCGAACTCTTCATCCATAAGATCGCCTTCGTCAACATCTGGCCAAATCAACAAGCCAGGTGAGTACTTTGAATGTACTCGCAAGACAGTTTGGACATAAGATATAACAAATGCAAACATGATGCACACGAGCAGTAATGCACACGTGAGTAATTAAATTTGCGTTGCAATATAAACAAATGGCAGAAGACCGATCGGGTGTCTGAAGCGACGCCTCGAAAGGTAAAATGGAATAAACATGCCACAGTCGGGCGTCAGAGCGACACCGCAGAAAGGGCTTATATCAAAGGTAAATAACAAGAATGCCACAGTCGGACGTCTGAGCGACATCACATAAAGGGCTTATATAAAAAAAAATAAGAATGCCACAGTCGGACGTCTGAGCGACATCACATAAAGGGCTTATATCAAAAGTAAATAACAAGAATGCCACAGTCGGATGTCTGAGCGACATCACATAAAGGGCTTATATCAAAAGTAAATAACAGGAATGCCACAGTGGGACGTCTGAGCGACATCACCTAAAGGGCTTGTATCAAAAGTAAATAACAAGAATGCCACAGTCGGACGTCTGAGCGACATCACATAAAGGGCTTGTATCCAACAAGGAAAAATTTGAGTAGTTCCTGGAGGTAGCACCATCCTAAGGAATACTCGGCACATAAAAGTAAACAGGTTAGTCCATTCACAGAAGCAACACTCAACCGGGTTTACCCTTGTCAGAAGTATTAGTTCTACAGAAACTGACACCAAGACTGACACGGATCTGCTAACCAACGTCCTTGACCAAGGACTTGATTATGCGAGTGGTTTTGACTCTGCAGAGTTTGTACCTTACCACAGCCAACGTATTTCAGTAGTCACCAAGGACTAGTTCCGTTCACGGTATTTTAGAAGAAAACACATCTAACCAGTACACACCCATTCCACATTCCGCTGCCAGGAATCACCCTAGGCAGCGTTCAAGAAAAACTCTTGAGGCGGGGAGGTCACTCCTCGAATAGCATGGGATCAAATTTATACCGCGCGCTCTAAGGGGTGCCCCCCTCTCGGTCCCAACCGGAAACACCCATGCCCCCTGACCGGATGACGGCTTTAATCCAGGGCCATGGAACCTTCATCACGGCCTCTCTATTTGGTGTGTACCAGGAAAGAGGTTTGCAACTTACTAAACCGTATTCCTTGCAGAAAACATGTGGTAGCACAAAAAGGGAAATGGACGGGATCGAGACTTGATCCACGTCAACACCGTAGTTTAACAGTTGACATAGAACTGGCATGCTCCAACAATACCAGCTTACATCTTATCATGCCACCACATGATCAGGTTGTTCTCCATCATATGATCTCATCAAGTTTTGTAGCTCACTTGCAACTTACCGTGCATGGAATATAACATCCACCAAATGCTTATATAAACATGCCTTAAGAAAAACCACACTAGCAAACATGAAAAACACTTGTCATATCAAAGGTTCAAACATGCTTGCCTGGTTCGGAGTAGTCGGAGTCTAGCTCGGCGAAGTTTGCGGCTCCGTCACCTCCTTCGGTATCTACGGTATAAAAGGAATCGAATACTACGTAAATACGTGCGTGCGCAAAAAGTATTCCAAATACTTTTCAAATAAATATGATAAAAAACTAGGCAGAGTTATGAAGATGACAGAAAAGGAATCAACTAAAAATCCTTTTTAGTTTAAAAGTTATAAAGAAAACAAACCCAGGGACTAGTCTGTAATGAAACAGAAACTATCCAGGGGGTAGTTTGAATAGACAGAAAACGCTTCGGACGAAATACGCCAAGCCGAAAGGAAAACGTACTTTGCCCGAAGGCGCTTTCAGAAAACGTTTCGAATAAAAAGAAGAGGCTGACAGGGGGGTCCCGCATGTCAGGTTTGAAAGGGGGAAACAGAGTTCGCCGGCGCCAGAGACCTGCGATGATCGCCGGCGACGAACCACTGTGAGTCAGAGGGGGAGGGAAGTACCGACTTGTTCAGGAGGTTCTTCCGCGTCGGTGGGTGGTGGAAGGAACCGACGGGAGGCACCACAGCGACGGCGACTTCCTCTACGGCGGACGGCGACGTCGGGCGATGATGGGTCTCACCGGAGGGGGCCTCTGACTACAAAATGACGCTTGGGTTAGACGAGGTGGTGGACTAGGAGGTTGCTGGCCAAGTTTGGGAAGCGGGGGTGCTCTCACCGGAGCGGATCTTGCCGGAGCCCGAAGCGGATCGGGGCGGCCGGAGTCGGGGAAGAAGACTCTCCCGAGGCCCTCTGAGGGGTTTTGGCGAGGCTGTGGTGAGGTGTGGTGGATGCGGTGGCTTCACAACGCCTCTGGGGTCCTATTTATAGGCGGGCGAGGGCGGTGCCGTGAGCGAAATATCTCCGGTGAGGGATTACGGTGAGGCAGTGGTCGGGCGGGTGGTTTAGGTGACTGGGCATCTTCGGGTTGGTCTATTGGCTCCATTCCATGCCTAAGCTCGATGGCATTTGGCCTGCTCCGCGGTTTCGACGGAACGGAGCTCACGGGCTCGCCGGCGGCAGAGAGCGCGCTCTGCGCTTCTCAGGCCACGGCGACGGTTCTGCAGCGTGCTCAGGGGGAGGAAGATGAACACGCGGAGGCCACCGGTGGCTTGGGCGGTGCGGAGCTGCGCCGTACTGCAGGGCTCACCCCTGACGGCCGCCACGGGCGGTACTGTCGCCGCGGACGACGCCGGAGCTGACGCGACAGATCGCCACCGACGCCCGCAACCAGCCAAGCGACCGCGCGGTGCACTGGATAAGAAGGGGGAACAGGGAGCAAGAGGCCAAGCGGGGAACTGGCGAGATTGGCGACGAGCTCTGACGAGAAACGCCACTGTCGACTGAAGTTTAACACTGAACCCTGAACTTAACAGGAACAGTGCATGAAAGCTGTTTGATGAAATGTTTGACGCACGTGGAAAACTTTGCTTGAGCTGGGACTTGGTGAGGGGGTCTCTTGATGCATCTGGAGGCTGCATGAATTTCCCCAGAATTTTTGGAAAGAAGAAAGAATGAAATTCATCAAAAATAGCAAATCTGCTCCAAACTTGCGGCAAGCATATTTTGAAAATTTTGAACTGATGACCAGTAGGTCTTGATGGATATGAGTTGAGGGTACTAAGGACTAGCCCTAGGAATTTATTTGGGGCCAAGATTCAAAAGAGATCTAGTAGTTCCTTTGTAAACTACTAAGGTCCAAATAAATGACAGAAAAAGATTTTGGGGTTTAAATAAAATAGAAATAAAAACTAGGGAAAGTTGAAAGTTGCTGGAATTGATGCTTGACTTGACCCAAGGTAGGGAGGAAGGCTTTGGGAGGAAGTTTTCAACATAGGTCATGGCAAGGGTGTATTTTTGAATAGGGAGGGATAAATCCAAAAATGATAGGAATACTTTTTAACAAAAGAATTTGCCAAAACAATCCAAGAGTATTTGTGTTGAACCCACATAAGTAGAAAGATCCTCAAGACCAGAACCAAAAATTGAGAAGGGCTCAAAAGATTTGTCAGAAGCAAAAATTTGGGAAGGAGGGTCTCTCAAAAGGAAAATTTCAAATAACCTCCTTTAAATCAAATAAAGAATTTGGTAAAAACAAAACCAAAATTTCGGGGTGTTACAACACCCACCCCCTTAGGAAAAATCTCGTCCCCGAGATTCCAGCTGATCCTCAAAAAGGTGTGGGTACTCTGCCCGAAGAAAATCCTCTCTTTCCCATGTTGCTTCATCTTCGGTGTGATTGCTCCATTGAACCTTGAAGAATTTAATTGTCTTCTGACGGGTCCTCCTTTCAGACTCCTCCAATATTTTTACTGGACGTTCCCTATAGGTGAGGTCCGGTTGCACGTCAATGTTTTCATGAGATACACGCTTTTCTGGGTTGCTTACACACTTCCTCAATTGTGATATGTGGAACACGTCATGGACGTCTGACAGTTCTTTGGGTAGGTCTAGCTGGTAGGCTACTGTGCCTCTTCGTGCAGTCACACGGAAAGGTCCAATAAAACGTGGTGCTAGCTTTCCCTTAATTTTGAATCGCTGCAGGCCCCGCATAGGGGATACTCTTAGATACACATAGTCACCAGGTTCAAAATTGACTTCACGATGTTTCTGGTCATAATAACTCTTTTGTCGGCTCTGGGCTGTTTTGAGTCGATCCCTGATTAATTTAACCTTCTCCTCAGCTTCTTTGAGCATGTCTGGGCCGAAGATACGGCTGTCTCCTGTCTCTGACCAATTTAATGGGGTACGGCATCTTCGCCCATATAAAGCTTCAAAAGGTGCCATCTGTAGACTGGATTGGTAACTGTTGTTGTACGCGAACTCGGCATATGGTAAGCTTTCTTCCCAGCAGGTTCCATAAGTGAGAACACATGCTCTCAGCATGTCCTCTAAAATTTGGTTCACACGTTCAGTCTGTCCTCCAGTCTGGGGATGGTATGCCGTGCTGAATACCAGTTGAGTTCCCAGAGCTTGTTGCAAATGATCCCAAAATCTAGAGACGAATTGAGTGCCTCTGTCGGATATTATGGTCCTTGGAACTCCATGTAGACAAACAATACGGGAGAGATAAAGCTTGGCAGGCTTCTGTGTGGTGTGGGTTGTCTTTACCGGAATAAAATGTGCCACCTTGGTCAACCTATCTGTGATGACCCATATGGCATCATTTCCGTGTCGTGACTGAGGTAGTCCGACAATAAAATCCATTCCAACCTCGTCCCATTTCCATTCAGGTATCCTGTTTGGCTGTAATAGTCCTGCTGGTTTTTGGTGCTCGGCTTTAATGCGCTGACATGAATCACAACAGGCAATGAATGTGGCTATATCCCTCTTCATACCGTGCCACCAAAATCTTTCCTGAATGTTCTTGTACATTTTTGTTCCTCCAGGGTGGATGGAATATGGAGCGGTATGGCCTTCGGTCAAAATTTGTTGTTTGAGGTCTTCTATATTTGGCACGCAAAGCCTGTCTCCGTACCATAGTATCCCCTCATTGTCTATGACGAATTCTGAGGCTTTGCCCAGACTCACTTTCCTTTTTATGCCTTCGATGCTGGGGTGTCCATGCTGAGCTTTCTTAATTTGTTCCATTAGGGTGGGTTGTATTTCCAAATTTGACACAGTGCCTTCAGTAACCATCACCATGTTGAGTTTGGCAAACTCCCTTTGAAATTCCGGTCTCAAGTTTTGTGAACTGTCGTTGCTGGAGCTTGGATTGCGGCTGAGAGCATCTGCCACTACATTTGCCTTTCCTGGATGGTAGTGAATGCCAACATCATAGTCTTTTACTAATTCCAACCAGCGTCGTTGTCGCAAATTGAGTTCTGGTTGCGTAAAAATATATTGGAGGCTTTTATGATCTGTATATATTTCACAACGATTTCCAAGCAAAAAGTGCCTCCATTCTTTGAGTGCATGAATAACTGCTGCTAATTCCAAGTCATGAGTGGGATAGTTTTCTTCATGCTTTCGCAGTTGCCTGGAAGCATATGCGACTACTTTGCCTTCTTGCATTAATACGCATCCGAGGCCCTTCCGGGACGCGTCGCAATACACTTCAAAATTTTTGTGTATGTCTGGTATGACCAATACTGGTGCTGTAGTTAATCTCTTTTTGAGTTCTTGGAAACTTTTCTCGCAATCCTCAGTCCACACAAATTTCTTATCTTTCTTGAGTAGCTGTGTCATAGGCTTTGCTATGGTGGAGAATCCTTCAATAAATCTTCTGTAATATCCAGCCATTCCCAGAAAGCTTCGTACGTCGGTTACGTTGGCTGGTTGTTTCCAGTCGAGTACGGCCTTGACTTTTTCTGGGTCTACGGCAACACCTTCTTGGGTTAATACGTGGCCCAAAAAACCAACCTGTTTTAGCCAAAATTCACACTTACTGAATTTGGCGTACAATTGATGCTTCCTTAATTCTCCCAGCACAATTCTGAGATGTTCAGCATGTTCTTCTGGTGTTTTAGAATATACCAAAATATCATCAATGAACACCACAACAAATTTGTCCATAAATTTCATGAACACTTTGTTCATGAGGTGAACAAAGTATGCGGGGGCGTTCGTCAGTCCAAACGGCATTACTGTAAATTCATATAACCCGTATCTGGAAGTAAATGCAGTTTTAGTGATATCTTCTGTCCGTACTTTTAACTGATGATATCCCGACCTTAAATCAATCTTTGAGAAAACCTTGGCTTGTGCAAGCTGGTCAAATAAATCATTGATCCGTGGCAGCGGATATTTGTTTTTGATGGTAACCATGTTGAGTGCTCGATAGTCTATACATAATCTCAGTGTCCCATCCTTTTTCTTGGCAAATAATACTGGCGAACCCCAAGGTGAGGAGCTGGCCCGGATAAATCCTTTGTCCAGTAATTCCTTTATTTGCTTCTTCAATTCTACCAACTCGGAAGGTGCCATTCTATAAGGTTTCTTGTAAATGGGAGTGGTCCCAGGTGCTAGTTCAATAGTGAATTCTATTTCCCGGTCTGGTGGCATGCCTGGTAGCTCTTCAGGAAATACATCAGGAAACTCACATACCACTGGAACTTCATTTAAATCTGAAATATCCACCTTGTTCAATCTTGGTCGCAATGATACTGGTCTTACTTGAGCTGCAATTTTTATCGTCTTCCCTTGGTGATGAGTGAGGATCACAGTCCGATTGAAACAGTCGATAAATCCCTTGTTGGTGGTTAACCAGTCCATTCCTAGGATAACATCCAGTCCCTTATTTTCCAACACAATGAGGTTTGCTCGAAACTTTAATCCCTCGAGCTCAATAATTACACCTTGGCAATAACTCTGGGTGATTTGCTTAATCCCGGGGGACTTGATGGTCATAGAATTTTCCAAGGGGAGAATTGAAAAATCATGTTGTAAAGCAAATTTCTTTGAAATGAACGAATGAGAAGCTCCAGAATCAAACAAAACCGTGGCAGGTATTGTGTTGACAGGAAACGTACCGAGTACGATATCCGGAGCATTCTGCGCTTCTTCCTTGGTCACATGGTTCACGTGACCCTTCTTGTGATTGTTGCTGGGATTGAAGTTGTTACGCTTGGGGGCTGAATTATTTCCACCATTGTTTGTCTTGGGGGCCGAGTTTCTTGGCTTTGGGCATTGCTTGGCATAGTGTCCCTCTTCTCCACAAGCGAAGCAAGTAACGCCCGGGTGATACGTAAAATCTTTATCCCTTGCATGAAAATTCTTGTTTGAGCGTGGAACATTGGTTGCGGATTTGTTCGCCCCACTTTTCCGAAAATCAATCTTGTTCCGGTTGTCGCGAGATTGAGAAGTCTTGTCCCGCTTGCGCTTGCGAAAATCCTCCAAGCTGCGGCGTTCATTCTCCAAGGTAATAGCCTTGTCCACAAGTGTTTTGAAATCTGGAAAGGTGTGCACGACCAGTTGGCATTTAAGTGCTGGAGCCAGACCGTCCAGAAATTTTTCCATCTTTTTATTTTCAGTCATATGCTCTTCGTTGGCGTAGCGAGATAGTTGTGTAAACTGACTATTGTACTCAGTCACTGACATGCTTCTCTGCTTGAGGTCATCAAACTCCCTTTTCTTGATTTTCATAACACTTCTGGGAATGTGCGCCCCACGAAAATTTTCCTTAAATTCCTCCCAGGTGATGTTGTTTTCATTGGGGTGCATATGTAGAAAATTTTCCCACCACGATGCAGCTGCTCCAGTAAGGTAGTGAGGTGCATAAAGTACTTTCTCACGGTCTGAACATTGTGCGATAATTAATTTCCTCTCAATGTCTCGAAGCCAGTCATCAGCCTCAAGAGGTTTATCCGTGTGAGAGAACGTTGGGGGACGCGTATTTTGTAGTTCGGCCAATTTGGAATGCTGCTGGTATGGCTCGCGGTGATTTCTCATGTTGATAATATGGCTCATCATTTCTTGATGTTGCTGCTGGCTTTGCTCATAAAGGCGGCATACTTGAGAAAGTGTTGCTTCACTGTTTTGCTGACTTGACTGCCCCTGTGTGAAATTGTTACTTGCCTGGGTACTATTATTTTCTTCCGGCGGGCTTCGCATAGAACGAGTCCAGGGACGATGCATTTTCCACTCTGGGGTATTTTGCAGAACTCATGAGAAAAACCGAGTAGTAAAAATAAATAATTTTACAAAAGCAGGAATTTTAAAACTCCAAGGTTTTTCAGAAAAACACTTGATTGCGCATGGAGAAGGACCGCTCTGTATCTTACAAGCAAGCCATAATTATACAATACCTCACTCAGGATGCGCGTACACATTCCTGACTTGTTATTTAGGCTAGTGCACTTCTCCCAGTCCCTACATGATGCGCACACAAACTACTTCTCACCAAGCCTATGTACATATAAAACATATCATACAAGCAGGTACATCGCACGGCTGCTCGGCGCACTCAGTCGAAGATGGTAAATATTTCCCTCGGCCTGCCGAGGGTAAGTCCCAGTGCTGCTGGGGACTCAACTTCCTCCTCACTAATAGGCTCCAGGCGCGGGGTACTGGGTTGTGCGGCTGAAATGGGTGTGGTAGGCGGTGCAGCACGAACTGGGGTAGGAGCAATGACTTGGTCAAACTCCTCAGTGGTAGGTAGGCGGCGAGCGGTGGCTCGGATGGCAGGTGCATAGGATGATGAGGACGAGATGTATGCCAGTGGTGGTGCTGTATGGAGCAGCTCCCTCCTGTTGGCAACACAGCCCTGAACTGAGTCCATACGGGCAGCCACCAAGTCGTCCACGAGGTTATCAAAAGCTGCCTCAAGAGCCTTGAGATACTCAACAAGCATCTCAATAGCATCGTCTCGTTCTCCCCTAGTGCAAGCGAATGCATAGTGACAAGTGTACGGCACGTGGCAGGGGAGGTAGCGGTAGCGACGAGCCTTCATCGAAGGAAGAGCATCCCGGAGACGTGCTATTGCCTCACGGGCCGCCATCTGCATGGCATGCTTCTCCGTAGGCATGGCCCTCCCAACAAATCGGAAGCGGCGTAATTCAGAACGCCCTCCCTTGAATTGCACCGCAGCCTGGTGCATAGACACGCTGTCGCTGATCTTGTGCTCGTAGAGTGTGAACTCTGGACGAGTCGATGGCCCGATCGCGATCTTGACGATGGAGGCGAGGAGTTTGATAAACCCCTCAGGCACATTGGCGAACACCTGTGACTCACAGTCGCGGCCGGCCATCTACATAAGTAGACAAAAATTCCAGATAGTCAAATCATAAATTTATGATGACTAACAGTAAAATTGCTACAATTGCAATTTGCTAAAACAGCACCTAATACGCTAATAATCGATTAGCGAGCGCACCTAGTGGCTTCCTACAGTCAGCCTGGCTCTGATACCAAGGTTGTCAGGACCGGTTTTCCAATAAAACACTTATTGAAAAATCGCCCCTTTCATCAAACTAGTATAGAGTAATCCTCTATACTGGCGGACAAATCCTTGATACAGAAATCCAGAAGTGCTAAATATTATACAGGGTTGAGCTGAGGCTGCTCAACAATTTATTACAAGCACGCCAATATTATACATAGAGGCGGATATGACACAACTGGATATGGTGGCATAACTACTAACTCGTGGATATAGTGGTAGTGGATATGTCACAGTGATGTGGGTGGCGTGGCTCCAATATCTTACACTCATCAAGCGCCGGAGTGAGGCTTGATGATTTTATTATGGTGGCGGAAGCGTATATAATACAAGTGACCAACTCCAGGATCGCAAGGGACTGACTGGGACTCCTCTAGGCGTCGGACTCGCTATCGAACTCTTCATCCATAAGATCGCCTTCGTCAACATCTGGCCAAATCAACAAGCCAGGTGAGTACTTTGAATGTACTCGCAAGACAGTTTGGACATAAGATATAACAAATGCAAACATGATGCACACGAGCAGTAATGCACACGTGAGTAATTAAATTTGCGTTGCAATATAAACAAATGGCAGAAGACCGATCGGGTGTCTGAAGCGACGCCTCGAAAGGTAAAATGGAATAAACATGCCACAGTCGGGCGTCAGAGCGACACCGCAGAAAGGGCTTATATCAAAGGTAAATAACAAGAATGCCACAGTCGGACGTCTGAGCGACATCACATAAAGGGCTTATATAAAAAAAATAATAAGAATGCCACAGTCGGACGTCTGAGCGACATCACATAAAGGGCTTATATCAAAAGTAAATAACAAGAATGCCACAGTCGGATGTCTGAGCGACATCACATAAAGGGCTTATATCAAAAGTAAATAACAGGAATGCCACAGTCGGACGTCTGAGCGACATCACCTAAAGGGCTTGTATCAAAAGTAAATAACAAGAATGCCACAGTCGGACGTCTGAGCGACATCACATAAAGGGCTTGTATCCAACAAGGAAAAATTTGAGTAGTTCCTGGAGGTAGCACCATCCTAAGGAATACTCGGCACATAAAAATAAACAGGTTAGTCCATTCACAGAAGCAACACTCAACCGGGTTTACCCTTGTCAGAAGTATTAGTTCTACAGAAACTGACACCGAGACTGACACGGATCTGCTAACCAACGTCCTTGACCAAGGACTTGATTATGCGAGTGGTTTTGACTCTGCAGAGTTTGTACCTTACCACAGCCAACGGATTTCAGTAGTCACCAAGGACTAGTTCCGTTCACGGTATTTTAGAAGAAAACACATCTAACCAGTACACACCCATTCCACATTCCGCTGCCAGGAATCACCCTAGGCAGCGTTCAAGAAAAACTCTTGAGGCGGGGAGGTCACTCCTCGAATAGCATGGGATGAAATTTATACCGCGCGCTCTAAGGGGTGCCCCCCTCTCGGTCCCAACCGGAAACACCCATGCCCCCTGACCGGATGACGGCTTTAATCCAGGGCCATGGAACCTTCATCACGGCCTCTCTATTTGGTGTGTACCAGGAAAGAGGTTTGCAACTTACTAAACCGTATTCCTTGCAGAAAACATGTGGTAGCACAAAAAGGGAAATGGACGGGATCGAGACTTGATCCACGTCAACACCGTAGTTTAACAGTTGACATAGAACTGGCATGCTCCAACAATACCAGCTTACATCTTATCATGCCACCACATGATCAGGTTGTTCTCCATCATATGATCTCATCAAGTTTTGTAGCTCACTTGCAACTTACCGTGCATGGAATATAACATCCACCAAATGCTTATATATACATGCCTTAAGAAAAACCACACTAGCAAACATGAAAAACACTTGTCATATCAAAGGTTCAAACATGCTTGCCTGGTTCGGAGTAGTCGGAGTCTAGCTCGGTGAAGTTTGCGGCTCCGTCACCTCCTTCGGTATCTACGGTATAAAAGGAATCGAATACTACGTAAATACGTGCGTGCGCAAAAAGTATTCCAAATATTTTTCAAATAAATATGATAAAAAACTAGGCAGAGTTATGAAGATGACAGGAAAGGAATCAACTAAAAATCCTTTTTAGTTTAAAAGTTATAAAGAAAAAAAACCCAGGGACTAGTCTGTAATGAAACAGAAACTATCCAGGGGGTAGTTTGAATAGACAGAAAACGCTTCGGACGAAATACGCCAAGCCAAAAGGAAAACGTACTTTGCCCGAAGGCGCTTTCAGAAAACGTTTCAAATAAAAAGAAGAGGCTGACAGGGGGGTCCCGCATGTCAGGTTTGAAAGGGGGAAACAGAGTTCGCCGGCGCCAGAGA
Organism: Secale cereale; assembly: GCA_902687465.1. Classification (NCBI taxonomy): domain Eukaryota; kingdom Viridiplantae; phylum Streptophyta; class Magnoliopsida; order Poales; family Poaceae; genus Secale; species Secale cereale. The sequence continues at coordinate 719,807,314 of LR738710.1, read as the reverse complement.
CCTGCGATGATCGCCGGCGACGAGCGAGTCAGAGGGGGAGGGAAGTACCGGCGTGTTCAGGAGGTTCTTCCGCGTCGGTGGGTGGTGGAAGGAACCGACGGGAGGCACCACAGCGACGGCGACTTCCTCTACGGCGGACGGCGGCGTCGGGCGATGATGGGTCTCACCGGAGGGGGCCTCTGACTACAAAATGACGCTTGGGTTAGACGAGGTGGTGGACTAGGAGGTTGCTGGCCAAGTTTGGGAAGCGGGGGTGCTCTCACCGGAGCGGATCTTGCCGGAGCCCGAAGCGGATCGGGGCGGCCGGAGTCGGGGAAGAAGACTCTCCCGAGGCCCTCTGAGGGGTTTTGGCGAGGCTGTGGTGAGGTGTGGTGGATGCGGTGGCTTCACAACGCCTCTGGGGTCCTATTTATAGGCGGGCGAGGGCGGTGCCGTGAGCGAAATATCTCCGGCGAGGGATTACGGTGAGGCAGTGGTCGGGCGGGTGGTTTAGGTGACTGGGCATCTTCGGGTTGGTCTATTGGCTCCATTCCATGCCTAAGCTCGATCGCATTTGGCCTGCTCCGCGGTTTCGACGGAACGGAGCTCACGGGCTCGCCGGCGGCAGAGAGCGCGCTCTGCGCTTCTCAGGCCACGGCGACGGTTCTGCAGCGTGCTCAGGGGGGGGGGGGAAGATGAACACGCGGAGGCCACCGGTGGCTTGGGCGGTGCGGAGCTGCGCCGTACTGCAGGGCTCACCCCTGACGGCCGCCACGGGCGGTACTGTCGCCGCGGACGACGCCGGAGCTGACGCGACAGATCGCCACCGACGCCCGCAACCAGCCAAGCGACCGCGCGGCGCACTGGATAAGAAGGGGGAACATGGAGCAAGAGGCCAAGCGGGGAACTGGCGAGATTGGCGACGAGCTCTGACGAGAAACGCCACTGTCGACTGAAGTTTAACACTGAACCCTGAACTTAACAGGAACTGTGCATGAAAGCTGTTTGATGAAATGTTTGACGCACGTGGAAAACTTTGCTTGAGCTAGGACTTGGTGAGGGGGTCTCTTGATGCATCTGGAGGCTGCATGAATTTCCCCAGAATTTTTGGAAAGAAGAAAGAATGAAATTCATCAAAAATAGCAAATCTGCTCCAAACTTGCGGCAAGCATATTTTGAAAATTTTGAACTGAATACCAGTAGGTCTTGATGGATATGAGTTGAGGGTACTAAGGACTAGCCCTAGGAATTTATTTGGGGCCAAGATTCAAAAGAGATCTAGTAGTTCCTTTGTAAACTACTAAGGTCCAAATAAATGACAGAAAAAGATTTTGGGGTTTAAATAAAATAGAAATAAAAACTAGGGAAAGTTGAAAGTTGCTGGAATTGATGCTTGACTTGACCCAAGGTAGGGAGGAAGGCTTTGGGAGGAAGTTTTCAACATAGGTCATGGCAAGGGTGTATTTTTGAATAGGGAGGGATAAATCCAAAAATGATAGGAATACTTTTTAACAAAAGAATTTGCCAAAACAATCCAAGAGTATTTGTGTTGAACCCACATAAGTAGAAAGATCCTCAAGACCAGAACCAAAAATTGAGAAGGGCTCAAAAGATTTGTCAGAAGCAAAAATTTGGGAAGGAGGGTCTCTCAAAAGGAAAATTTCAAATAACCTCCTTTAAATCAAATAAAGAATTTGGTAAAAACCAAACCAAAATTTTGGGGTGTTACAGCTGCCTCCCAAAAGCGCTTTTTTTATGCCTTTAAGCTAGGCATGATGCAAAAAGAGAAGATCAAGTCTTATCAAGAGTAAGAGAATAGCTAGCCCGTGTAACGGACTCAAAAGGCAACTTAATCTTCTTTCCTGGGAAGTGTTCCATCACCTTTGTCGAGAGGGACTTGGATTTTATATTCCCCTCTTTCATGTCAATGATAGCACCAACAGTGCGAAGAAAAGGACGTCCCAAAATAATTGGACATGAAGGTTCACATTCAATATCCATAATAGTAAAATCAACGGGAACATAATTGTCATTGACAATGATAAGAAAATCGTCGATCTTCCCCAAAGGTTTCTTTACGGAAGAATCAACAAGACGAACACCAAAAGAACAAGGATCAAAAGGTTTCAATTCAAACATATCATACATTCTTTTGGGCATAACGGAGGTACTAGCTCCAACATCACATAAAGCATAGCAAGAGAAGTTATTCAACTTAATTTTAATCATAGGATCCCAACTATCTTCTAGCTTTCTAGGTATGGAGGCTTCTACCCTAAGCTTCTCCTCCCTAGCTTTGATAAGAGCATTAGTGATATGCTCCGTGAAGGCAAGATTAAGTGTGCTAGTGTGGGGTTCTCTAGACATCTTGTGAAGAAAACCAATAACTTCAGAAAGGGTGCAATTATCAAAATCAAGGTCACTACTATCAAGTATAGTGGTAGTGGTGTCCCTTAGGCTCACTTGTTTGGTAGCTTCTATGGTCATAGGAGTTTCTTCTTCTACGGTTGAGGTCATAGCATCACCATTAATAGGTCCAATGGGACTAGGAGTGCATTGGGTGCTAAGAGTTTGGATATCCTCAACAAATTGAATAGTAGCAACAGTGTGGTGGGTAGGAAGGCTCTTAATTCTATCTTCTTCCTCCTTTTCTCTAGCCCATCTCTCTTTAAGTTTAGCCATCATCCTAATGTTTTCATTAATTTGCACTTGAATAGCATTCATAGGAGTGGTCTTCCTCTCCTCAAGAGGAGAAGTTCTAATTTTAAGCAACTCTACCTCATGGGCTAAATTGTCTACCTTCGAAGAGAGATTATCTAGTTTGTCTAGTTTTTCTTCTACACTCTTATTGAAGGCCTTTTGGGTAGTGATGAAGTCTTTAAGTATAATCTCTAGTTCAGAAGTGGAGTTCTTGGTGCTAGGATAAGTATTGTTGTTCCCATCGGAATTAGAGGGGAACGGTCTAGGGTTGCTACCAAAATTACTCCTATAAGTATTGTTATTGAAATTGTTTCTAGAGATAAAGTTCACATCTACTTGATCTTGAGCAATCAAAGAATTTAAAGGAACATCATGAGGATCAATAAAAGATTGCTTGGTGTCGGGGGAAACTGTCCTCCCACGAGCACCTATGGGACCGGAGCCCCTTCTACGTTGCGGTAAGGGAGCGGAGGGAGCACGGAGAGCAGATCGAGGAGCACACACGGGCAGTTTACCCAGGTTCGGGCCGCGATGACGCGTAAAACCCTACTCCTGCTTTGGTTGTATTTAGTTTTCGGAGCTCGGGAGCTTGAAGATCTACAGTACCAGCTACACCGAGCGTGGAGTGAGCAAGTTTCTGGAGTCGAACCCCCTCTACTTTGTGCATGGGCCTCCTTTTATAGCTCAAGGGGTCACCGACAAGTGCCAATCGTAGAGGAGGGTAGAAGTGTAAATTTGGTGGTAGTTGTAATAGTGCATGAACAATGGTCTCCACCTAACCTTGACGGTGGGGGACAAAGGCATTTAATGCCCGTCGCCGTCAACCCCAAAAGCGTCTGTCCATGCGTCTCCGTTCGCCACGGCGGTAGCCTCGTCACCGCGGCTCGCCAGCATGTCCCTCAGGCTGCACAGCCATCTGCCACGCGCCCCTGGAAGGGCCCCAGGGTGACGCGTGGCCGAGTGAGCTGGAGCGCAGGCACACAGTGTGAACTTCCCCTGGCAAACACCTTGCCGGGGCTGCTATCTTGCCGGGCCCGGAAGCTTGCCGCTTCCCGGGTCCTGCTGGGGCGCACGATGCGCCGCGATGTATCCTTTGTGGTGTTATCTTTTGGCCTTCCTGGCGAGTACCTCTCGCCAGGGTCTTGTGCTGGAAAGATGTTCTTGAGCCTGGTGCGGCCTTCCTGGCAAGCTCCTCTTGCCGGGGTCTTGTCTTCTAACTTGAATACATTGTTCTTGAATGGCTTGAAGGAGTCTGGAGCGGGCCTCGGCAAGCGCGTGGTAAGCCCTGCCGTGGGAAGCTGCTACTGCCCGTGCACAAGTTGGGGTACTAAGGCACCCCTACCTTAGTACACCGACAGGAGCCCCCGGGCCTGGGCCACACACGATGCCGAGCGCTGTTGGGCCAGGCCCAAGACAGTGCACGGGCACACGCGGCCCACGGCAAGCCGTATCCCCCTCCGTATCCGCCGCATCCCTCCCTAACGGCACGCGTCGATTGCGGCGTCGTGGGAGAGATCGTGGCTTATTCTTTAATGGGAAATGCGGAACGTCCCCCACTTCCCCCTTAAAAGCAGAGGAAGCAGGGGCAGTTCCCCTCCATCGTCTTCATTGTGTCTTGAGTTCTCAGAAAACCCCGCTGCTTCTTACCTCCGCCCTTCCTCCACCGTCTTCCCCACCCACCGCGCCGCCCCCGCCATGGCCCCGAAGAGCGACCAAGCGAAGAGCGACAAGGCGAAGAGCGACAAGGCGAAGAAGCAGAAGTCTGAGCAGGCGGCGAAGCTGGCGGCCATGAGGAGGAAGAGCGTGGTCTTCCCGCCAAGGCTCGGCCCGAGGGAGCTGCGGGACAAGTACTACTTGTTCTGGGCGAGGGAGACGAAGGATCATCCCCGCACCCAAGTCCTCCCCGCCGTGGCCGTCGACATGTTCCCGGGAGGTTACTACTTTTTCGCCGCATTCTTCTACTGTGGTCTTTGCCTCCGTTCTCGGAGTTCTTCTGCGACGTGATGAACACGTACGGCTTCCGTCTGTTAGATTTCACCTCCAACGCAGTCCTCACCCTTGCCGTTTTCGCACATCTGTGCGACAACTATGTAGGAGTCCACCCAAATGTAGCACTTTTCCGCCACTTCTTCATGCCTAGAGTAGAGTCCGGATCCCCTCTCTCCGGCGGCATCTCTTGGTTCTTCAGACTGAACAAGAAGGAGGCGTACTTGAAGGGAGAGCTCCGCGGCAAGTGGGAGGAGTGGAGGGCGGATTGGTGTTGGATCCTGGAGAAAGATCTCGAGCAGTTTACCTTGCCGCGGCAGACTGCCATAGTGCGCGGCAAGGATTGGAGTGACCTGGCCCCGGAGGACGACAAGCTGCAGATCGCCTTGACTAGGATTCTTCGTCTCCGGGCTGCCAGTCTGACAGTGGGTGAAGTTGGAGCTGATTTCCTCCGCCGCCGCATCGCCCCTCTGCAGGAAAGGAAGAGGCCTGCTTGGGAGTTCGGCAATGCGGCAGACAGCATGAGGCTGCGCCCCGGGTTGAACTACAACTTCACCGTCTTGGAGTTGAAGGGGATGGTCCGGGAACTGTTCAAACACGACCCCAAGCACCCGGAGTGGTTCAAACCGTCGACCGGAGTGGTCCCTTTGTGCAATAACACGGCCCTCAGTGCCATCCGCGTGGCAATGCCGGAGTGTGACTCCCACGGGGTCGTCCCCACTTGGCTGGAGCCCTCAGCGGAGACCGTGCAAGCCTTCTTCGACAACTTGGTTGAAAAACCACGCAATGCTGATGAGAAGAAGGGGCTCACCCGGGAGACCACCGCGCGGGATATAGCGTATATTGCTTCCAGAATGGAGGACGCCGCCGTGGCAGCAGCGGCAGGTGAGTTTGGATACACCGTTGACGAAGCGGAGGCGGCGGACGCGGTGAGCCAGGCCGAGGAGGAGGAAATCCTCAAGTTGCTGCAGATCACGCCCGAGGAGTTTGCCGGGGAGCCTACCGGGGAGCCTGCCGGGATTGGCGAGGCTGCCGGGCAGGGGACCAAGTCCAGCGGGCCTGCCGAGGAGGAGGAGGAGGGGGAGGCCGAGTCCGGTGATTCTGATGAGGACTCCGGCGGATCCCTGAATCTCGACGATGACGCCTCCTCATCCTCGGAGAACTCTCCGCCACCACCAAGCCCAAGTCCTCCGCCGCAACCGAAGAAACGTCTCCGCAAGGCCGTCGAGACGGCGAGGCCGCCGGCGCCCCAGCAACGACCGCAGCGCCGGGCGACGCACGCCACCACGACGAGCAAGGTTGCCAAGGAGGCGCCCCGCGCCCGAGCGGCAAGCGGAGGGGGGTCTTCCCGGAGCGACTCCGGGGTACCTTCTGCTCCTCGGTCCTCGGCGACGACCGGTGCTGGGTCTTCACAGCCCGCAGCTCGGGAGCCCGCCAAGCGCCCGAGGGAGCCCTCTCCTCCGGCTCCTCGCGCTGGAGCAGCCGAGGCGGGATTCGACTTCTCCGCTCTCAGCTCCGACGAAGAGGAGGAGGAAGAGTAAGTACTTGTAAATTTCATTTTCTTTGATTTTGTCTTGATTTCTCTTGCTTGGTTCTGATCTTGATCTTGTTTTGGCTTCTAGGACCTTGACCCAGCGGATGGCAAAGAGGGCCAAGGTCCCTGTGGTCGAGATCGAAGACGACGAGCCCGCCGCAGCGACAGGAGACGCGTCAGCGGTAGACTTGCCGGATCAGCCTGCTGCTCCGAGGAGCAGCCCCCAGCGCAGCCCCCAGCGTAAGTCCGGTATCCATTCTTCTGCTTGACGGGCCGCGCTCAAGGTTATCGCTTGTACTGAAGTTTTGTTGTTTCGTGCAGAGGTGGAGCCGCAGCCGCAGGAGCACCAGGAGGTTGCCCTCGACGAGCCACTTGCTCCACCCTCCCCGCCAAGGAGGAGCTCCCCGGCAAGTGACGATGCTCCGCCAAGGATGGGTACTCCGCCAAGGGCGAGTACCCCGCCAAGGGTGAGCACCCCGACAAGGGAGGGCGCAAGCGGCCCTCCGCCGGCAAGGTCTGCTACTCCGCCGCCAAGGGAGAATTCCTCGGCGAGGGACCCCGTCGTCGAGGAAGTCCGCGAAGGTAAACCTTGTAGCTTCTTCTTCTCGAATTCTTCTTTTTGGATATTTGCTTGACGATTTTTCTTTTCTTTTTCTTCTACTAGATCCTCCCGCCCCGGAGCCGATGGAGATGGGGGCCACCGCCGAGGAGGGTGTGCATGGCGACGGCGGCAACGCCACTACTGCTGAGGGAATGGCCGGAGCCGACGAGCCAGCCGTCGAGGAGACCGCCCCGACCACCGACGCCGCGGCTGGGGAAGAGACCGGCGACCACACTGCTGGCCCGGAGGCTGCAGGAGCGTCGGACGCTGCACCGGCCGCCGACCCCTCCGCCTCCACGGAGCGGTCGGGTGTCTAACTGGAGGCCGCCAACGGGGTCTTCATTCAAGTCCCGTGGGCGTCCTCGTCTAGGGTACCCGCGGAGGGAGAGACCTTCGACGGAGAGGTTCTCGCCTCCGCCGGGCTGAAGGTTGTGGATGCGCCCGGCAGCAGCGACGAGCCCGAAGAAGAGCGGCTCCTTCGCCGGCTCCTGGCCTTATACCGGGCCAGGCAGGCGAAGCTGGAGTCTCGGGAGGCTTTGGCTGCCAAGGCTGGTGCTGACTTGGAGAAGCGCGCCGCGGAGCTCCGTGCCGCCAACCAGGCGGCCCTCCGGAACTTGGCGGAGGAGCGCGAGGAGCTTGCCGGGGCGCAGCAAGCATTCGTCCTCGAAAAGGACGAGGTCGAGGAGCATCAGCGTCTGGCCGCCGAAGAGCTGTCTCGGCGGGAAGGGGCGCTCAACCAGCGGAAGGTCGACCTCGACAGCCACGAGGACGACCTCACCGCCCGGGAGCAGGCTATTGGCGGGGCTCTGCAGGAGGTGAGGGATGCTGCCGCTACCATAGAGACCGCCAAGAAGGAGCTGGAGGCCAGGGTAGCGCAGTTGGAGCTTTTCTTGAAGGCCAGTGAAGACAGGGTCACCGCGCTCAATGTGGAGCGGGAGAAGGATGCCCACACTAACTCGGAGTTGCAAATCCGCCTCTCCGATAAGGGTAAAGAGCTCACTGATGCCAAGGACTCCATTGCTGATCTAGAGCTGAAGGTCTCCACCCTTACTGATTCGCTTGACGCTGCCCGGGACCGCGAGACCAAACTGAAGGACGATCTCCGCGCTTAGAGGGCCCTGCTGGAAAGCACCGCCGTCTCGCAGACCCAATTCCAGCAGAATCTGGAGCGATGGACCGAGGACCTCGTCACCTCCGCCGCCAACATAGACATGGAGATGATGGCGCTGAGGGCGGAGCATCTCATGTACTCCCCCGACGAGAACCTCCCCCACAGCGCCAAACTGAGTTTGTTCTTCAGGGGAGTGGCACCGGCGCTTGCGAGGCTGCGGGAGAAGATCCCCAAGCAGCTGGCCGACGAGGCGCGCCGGCTCTGCATGGGCACCATGGAACGGGTGCTGTCGAAGATTGTTTACCGCAACCCCGGCATCAACCTCGTCAACGTCCTCCGCACCTTGCCGCCCGAGGCTGACCAAGAGGCGTTGAAGGCCCAAGTCGCCCACATTGTAGCCAAGGTGGGCAAGATCCAGAGGGTCGAGGGAGATCGTAGGACTTAGGCTTCTTGCTTCCTTTGCCGCTGCCAATTAAGTCATAGGCAGTAGTTGATTAGAACAGCGACAAGCTATCTTTGTAATATATACCTTTATTTTGGGTAATCAATGCAGTGCTATCTTCCTTGCTTTTGGTCCTTCACTTTGTATGCTTTTCACCCTACGCTTTTAGGGAAACTTGCCGGCAAGGGGCCCCCGCCGCGAGCGCCGAGTGCGGGACTCTTAGCAGCCTGCTAGCAAAGACCTTGTCGGCAAGTAACCTTGCCGCAGCTAGTCGCAGCGCACTTACATTGCTGAGCGAACTCGAAAACGAAGTAAGGGTGCGACACTTGTCGCGGCTCACTTAAGCCGTTGAGCGTGCTCGAAGCAAAGTAAGGGCGCGGCTAGCTACGGGTAGGTTCCTTCGCGCACAGATTTTCCATACAAAGTGTGGTTGTTCAAGGGAGATAACTAAAATTTAAAAATTTGAATGCTCAAACTTTGATAACTTAGCTTTCATTTAGACTTTTCTTTCTTGAACAGCACTTGGTCCATACTGCTATCTCCTTCCCCCCCGGCAAACTTGTGCGCGAGGAGACACTCCTTATGTTCCAGAGAGAAAGGCAAAGGAGGAGAAAATACAAGTATGGAGCCTTGTGGCTTGTTACTGCTTACCGGGATTTTGTGCTGTACGAGATGTCAGATGATATATGCAAATACAAGGAAAAACACGAAATGACAAATGGTGCGAAGCACAAAAGTTTTACTGATGCACGGGGTCTGCGCCCGGCTTTGTACATAGGTTTACATGCAACAGCGGCAATACTTGTACAAAAGGTGGTTGCCGGAGCGGATCACGGCAACCGCGCCTTATGGGTGAAACTTGCGAAGATGCTCTATGTTCCAGGAATTGATCACCGGTAAGCCTTCTTCGGTCTCAAAGCGGACAGCACCGGGCCTTGTGACTTGTCTCACCCGATAAGGGCCTTCCCACTTCGGCGTCAACTTGTTGGTATTCTTGGCGGACTGAACACGCCGAAGAACAAGGTCGCCTTCCTCGAGGCTCCTGGCCTTGACCTTGCGGCTATGATAGCGACGCAAGGCTTGCTGGTATCGAGCAGCTCGTACAGCAGCCTGGAGACGTTCCTCCTCGAGGAGCAATGCATCATCTTGCCGCAGTTGCTCTTGCTCGAGCTCGTCGTAAGCGAGCACTCGAGGAGATCCGTATACGAGTTCTGTGGGGAGAACTGCTTCTGCTCCATAGACAAGAGCAAAGGGTGTCTGTCCGGTAGCTCGATTCGGTGTCGTCCTGATTGACCAAAGAGCCGCCGACAACTCCTCTATCCAGTTTCTTCCACAGCTGTGCAGCCTGTCAAAGGTCCTTGTCTTTAGTCCGCGCAGCACTTCAGCATTGGCCCTCTCTGCTTGACCGTTGCTCCTTGGGTGGGCAACAGAAGCAAAGCAGACCTTGGCGCCAAGGTCTTGGACGTACTGCATAAAGGTGCGGCTTGTGAACTGTGTGCCGTTGTCGGTGATAATTCTGTTAGGGATTCCGAAATGGCAAACTATTGATCTGAAGAACCTAACTGCTGACTGTGCTGTCACCTTCCTCACTGGTTCCACTTCTGGCCATTTTGTGAACTTGTCGATCGCGACGTACAAGTACTCAAAACCCCCGACGGCGCGGGGAAAGGGCCCGAGGATATCGAGCCCCCAGACCGAGAAGGGCCAGGATAAAGGGATTGTCTGTAGAGCTTGAGCTGGCTGGTGAATTTTCTTGGCGTGGAATTGGCACGCTTCACACTTGATTACTTGTGCAGTTGCATCTTGGAGGGCTTCTGGCCAAAAGAAACCTTGCCGGAACGCCTTCCCGGCAAGTGCTCTTGCGCCTATGTGGTGACCACATGTACCCCCGTGTATCTCTGCCAACAGCTTCTGTCCATCTTCCCGGGAAATGCACTTCAACCTGACACCATTGAGTCTTCTTCTGTATAGTTTGTTGTCGACGAACTGGTACATACTTGACTGCCTGGTTATCTTCTCTATCTCTTCTGGTTCATCAGGAAGTTCTCCAGTCTGAAGAAAACGGATGATTTGCTGCGCCCATGCTGGAGCTTGAGGCTCAACAACAAGGACTAAAGGCATCAGGGCTGCTGCGGGAACCTCAGCTTCTACGGCAAGAACCTGCGGTTCTGCCGGAGCCGAGGGTTCCCCGGCAAGCCTGCCGGGGCAGGGCTTGTCGGGAACGCCTGCTTCAATTGTACAGACCCTTGGGTCAGCAGGAGCAGACTGTTCCTCAGCATCTTGGTTGTTGATCTTGGAGACCTTAGCGGCGGCTTCGGGAAGATCCGCCGGTAAGTAGTCGCCGGAGACCAACTTCCTCTTCTTGCTCTGCCCAGCTGATGGTGTAACAGATGGTTGAGTTAGCTTGAGCACGAAGATCCCTGGTTCCACAGGTAACTTCATTGCAGCACACTTTGAAAGGCCATCTGCGATATCATTCTGAGCTCTTGGAACGTGCTCAGTTTGCAAGCCCTCAAAGTGTTCCTCAAGCTTTCTCACTTCATCGACATAAGCTTCCATCAGGGGGCTCTGGTAACTCTTGTTCACTTGCCGGACCACCAACTGTGAGTCTCCCCGCACAATCAACTTCTTGATCCCAAGTTCGGCCGCAATTCTGAGGCCGGCAAGCAGTCCTTCATACTCAGTAGTATTGTTTGTCGCTTGCTCCTTGGGAAAGTGCATTTGAACAACATACTTGAGGTGCTCTCCGGTGGGCGCTATGAGCAACACGCCGGCACCGGCGCCTTGCAGCGAGAAGGCACCATCAAAGTACATTATCCACTCCTTGCTTGTTTCTTGGACGGGGATGCTTGTCTCTGGAGCTTCTTCATCCGGTGTTGGGGTCCATTCCGCTATGAATTCAGCCAAAGCTCTGCTCTGTATGGTTGAAGTACTCTCAAACTTGAGACCAAAGCTTGACAGTTCCAGTGCCCACTCAATGATCCTGCATGTTGCTTCTGGATTTTGCAATATCCTCTTCAACGGAAAGCGAGTGACCACCGTTATCTCGTGTGCTTGAAAGTAATGGCGCAGCTTCCTCGAGGCCATGAGGAGGCCAAAAAGTAACTTCTGCACCCCAGAGTATCTTGATCTAGCCCCCTGCAAGAGGGAACTTACAAAATAAACTGGGCGCTGCACCATCTTCTTTCGCACTTTTTCTTGTTCCTGTGCAGACTTGTCCTTGTCGGGGCCAGAGCTTGTCGGGGAAGCCCCCTGCTTGTCGCTGGGCGCGCTTGCCGGGGATGTGGGTTCCTCATCCGCCTCCCTCTCTGCTACTAACGCAGCACTAACCACTTGATTGGTCGCCGCTAAGTATAGCAGCAACTTGTCTTGTGGTTTAGGTGCGACAAGTATTGGAGTGGAGGATAGGTATCCTTTCAAGTCTTGCAGCGCAGCCTCTGCTTCTGGAGTCCATTTCATAGGACCTGCCTTTTTCAAGATATTGAAGAAAGGCAGGGCGCGTTCTGCAGACTTCGAAATGAACCTACTGAGGGCAGCCACACAACCAGCAAGTCTCCTTACGTCCTTGACGCGCTTCGGGGCTTCAATCTGCTCGATGGCTTTAATCTTGTCGGGATTAGCTTCAATCCCCCTCTGGGACACGAAGAACCCGAGAAGCTTGCCGGAAGGGACTCCGAAGACGCACTTCTCGGGGTTCAGCTTGAGTTGTATCTTGCGCAGATTCTCAAAGGTTTCTTCTAAGTCTTGGATCAGGGTATCCTTGCTCTTGCTCTTGACCACTATGTCATCCATGTAGGCTTCTACATTTCTGTGTATCTGTGGCTCAAAAGCAGTGTGCACCACCCTTGCAAATGTCGAGCCTGCATTCTTCAATCCAAAGGGCATGCGTATGAAGCAGTATGTGCCGCATGGAGTAATGAATGCAGTCTTTTCTTCATCTTCCTTGGCCATGAATATCTGGTGGTAACCTGAGTATGCATCAAGGAACGAAAGCAACTCACATCCGGCGGTGGAGTCAACAATCTGGTCAATACGCGGCAAGGGAAACGGATCCTTGGGACACGCTTTATTCACATCGGTGAAGTCTATACAAAGTCTCCACTTCCCATTGGCCTTGCGCACAACAACTGGATTGGCCAACCACGTAGGATGGATTACGCATCTAACCAGGCCTGCTGCTTCCAACTTCTTTATCTCTTCGGCAATGAACTCTTGGCGCTCCACGGCTTGCTTCCTGACCTTCTGCTTGACGGGCCGCGCATGAGGACAAACAGCAAGCTTGTGCTCAATTACCTTCCTGGGAACGCCGGGGATGTCAGACGGCTGCCATGCGAACACGTCGACATTCGCCCGTAGGAAGGCAACGAGCGCGCTTTCCTATTTGGGGTCGAGTGTAGCACTGATGGTGAAGGTACCACCAGTGCCGTCCTCCTTCGCGGACACCTTCTTGGTTGCCGGTGGAGCTGCCATTCCTTTCTTACACTTGCCGGAGGAGCTCGATGGTGCGTCCTCGACGGTAGCGCAGCACTCCGAAGAGGTGCGTTTGCCGGAGTGGGCTCCAGAGCTTTTGCCGGACTTGGTCTTGGTCTTCCCCCCGGGAGCTTCAGCGGCAAGTGTTTTGCTGCCTGCCACGGCTGCTGCATCCCAATAAATATTGTCGGCGCAAATAAGTGCATCCTTCTTGTCGCCGGGGACAGAGATGACGCTTATCGGCCCCGGCATCTTGAGCATATTGTACGCGTAGTGGGAAGCTGCCATGAACTTGGAGAGCGCGGGACGGCCAAGTATCCCATTGTATGGCAATGGGATATCGGCGACGTCGAACGTGATCCTCTCCGTCCTGAAGTTGAGCTCTCCACCAAAGGTCACTGGCAGTGTAACCTTCCCCTTCGGCTTGCTCCTTCCCGGGTTGATTCCTTGGAACGTCCCGGTTTCTTCGAGCTCGCTGTCGGGGATCTGCAGTTTCTTGATCACAGCGGAGGAGATCAAGTTGAGGCCGGCCCCGCCGTCAACCAACATCTTGGCGACCTTGAGGTTGCGGATAGTTGGTGAAACCAACATCGGCAAGCACCCGACCGCGGTTGTGCGGTCAAAGATGTCGGGGGAAACTGTCCTCCCACGAGCACCTATGGGACCGGAGCCCCTTCTACGTTGCGGTAAGGGAGCGGAGGGAGCACGGAGAGCAGATCGAGGAGCACACGCGGGCAGTTTACCCAGGTTCGGGCCGCGATGACGCGTAAAACCCTACTCCTGCTTTGGTTGTATTTAGTTTTCAGAGCTCGGGAGCTTAAAGATCTACAGTACCAGCTACATCGAGCGTGGAGTGAGCAAGTTTCTGGAGTCGAACCCCCTCTACGTTGTGCATGGGCCTCCTTTTATAGCTCAAGGGGTCACCGACAAGTGCCAATCGTAGAGGAGGGTAGAAGTGTAAATTTGGTGGTAGTTGTAATAGTGCATGAACAGTGTATGTACAGTGGTCTCCACCTAACCTTGACGGTGGGGGACAAGGGCATTTAATGCCCGTCGCCGTCGACCCCAAAAGCGTCTGTCCATGCGTCTCCGTTCGCCACGGCGGTAGCCTCGTCACCGCGGCTCGCCAGCTTGTCCCTCAGGCTGCACAGCCATCTGCCACGCGCCCCTGGAAGGGCCCCAGGGTGACGCGTGGCCGAGTGAGCTGGAGCGCAGGCACACAGTGTGAACTTCCCCCGGCAAACACCTTGCCGAGGCTGCTATCTTGCCGGGCCCGGAAGCTTGCCGCTTCCCGGGTCCTGCTGGGGCGCACGATGCGCCACGATGTATCATTTGTGGTGTTATCTTTTGGCCTTCCTGGCGAGTACCTCTCGCCAGGGTCTTGTGCTGGAAAGATGTTCTTGAGCCTGGTGCGGCCTTCCCGGCAAGCTCCTCTTGCCGGGGTCTTGTCTTCTAACTTGAATACTTTGTTCTTGAATGGCTTGAAGGAGTCTGGAGCGGGCCTCGGCAAGCGCGTGGTAAGCCCTGCCGCGGGAAGCTGCTACTGCCCGTGCACAAGTTGGGGTACTAAGGCACCCCTACCTTAGTACACCGACACTTGGAAAGTAGAGACATGATCAAGTCAACTTTTTCATTTAGGGAGGAAATCTCCTCGATAGAGTTTACCTTCCTACCTGTTGGAGCGCGTTCGGTGTGCCATTGGGAATAATTGGTCATCATCTCGTCGAGAAGCTTGGTGGCAGCACCAAGTGTAGTTGGCATAAAGGTTCCTCCCGCGGCCGAATCTAACAAGTTCCGCGAGGTAAAGTTCAAGCATGCATAAAAAGTTTGGATAACCATCCAAGTAGTCAAACCATGAGTAGGGCAGTTCTTGACAAGAGATTTCGTGCGTTCCCAAGCTTGGGCAACGTGTTCATTATCCAATTGTTTAAAATTCATTATGTTACTCCTTAATTGGATAATTTTTGCAGGGGGATAGTACTTCCCAATAAAGGCATCCTTGCACTTGTCCCAAGAATCTATACTATTCCTAGGCAAGGATTGAAACCAGATTTTAGCTCCTCCTCTCAAGGAGAAAGGAAAAAGCTTAAGCTTAACAATATCACCATCTACTTCTTTTTTCTTTTGCATATCACAGAGCTCAACAAAATTATTTAAGTGCAAAGCAGCATCATCCCCAGCACCGGCGAATTGATCTTTCATAACTAGGTTCAGCAGAGCAGGTTTAATCTCATAAGAAGGTGTTGAAGTGGCAGGTGTAGCAATAGGCGTGCAGATAAAGTCATTGTTGTTATGACTAGTGAAGTCACACAACTTGGTGTTCTCGGTGGAACCCATAGCAGCAGCAAGCAAGATAACTATTTTTGTGGTTTTTGGTAAGGGACACTAAAGCAAAAACTGCAAGGTAAACTAACAAGACTAAAAAGCAAAGATAAAAGATAGCATGCAACTCCCCTATCTTGAAGAGTGGAGTCCCCGGCAACGGCGCCAGAAACTTGCTTGATGGCTTCTCGCCCCTCGTTGGTTACCCCAAGTGGAAGGTTGAGATGTAGCGTAGCGGCAAATTTCCCTTGGCAAAGATACCAACGATCGAATCCCGTGAGACTCCGAGGGTCGACAAGTAGGTGTCAACGGCGCCAGAAACTTAGCGGTTGACGGGACCTGCACACAGATACAGATAACTTTGCTCCCAACGAGTACAGAGAGGTTGTCAATCCCTCCGTCCATGTTGTTTACAAAGGATCAAACACAAGAGATAATAATGATAGCTATGACTGCAACTAGGAAATAAAAACAGGAAGTAAATAGAAGGTGTGATTAGCGGTGGTAATATGGACCGGGGTCCCATGATGTTCACTAGTGATGTCTCTCTCCCAAAAGACGATAAAGCAGCAAAGCGAGGTAAACAAATTACAGCTGGGCAATTGACAGGATTATGTGCGCAAACCAATGCTAACTATGCTGCAAAGAAAGGTAGAGGCTCAAAAGCATGGGCGGTACGCCAAGGCAAGTAGACTGAAATCCATCTACATCTACTACTAATCATCCACCTTGAGATATCTATCCAGAACATCTCGCAGGTATTAAGATGCGAATCCCACCCAAAGTGTAAACTCAAAGTAACAGACAACTGCATTAAAAGAACTTTGCGTAAAGTAAACAATCCTTGCACCCGCAAGTACAAGCACCGTTGTTTTCTCCCTTGTGGCAACATCACATCCCCTAGACTCATGTTTCTGTCACTCAAGCTAGTCATCAGGGGGCATGAACCCACAATCAAGCATAACGCTCCCTCTTGGAGTTACTACCTACTACTTGGCTAAAGCAATAAACAGCAACGGAGAACATGCAAGAATTACTCAAGAACAAAGATATAAAAGAGGTGAATCAAATATATTACTCAAACACAATCTGAACATAGTCTCATAATCCATCTGATCCCAACAAACTCAGCAAAGCAACAGCAGAAAGATTACATATGTGCCTCGATCATGTAGGGCAGCTCACGAGGTCTAAACCATGAAGAGCAAAGAGGGGAGGAGAACATCACATAGCTACTGATCTTGGACCCATGGTCCAAGGTGGACTACTCACGACTCATCCGGGAAGCGTCCATGGTGGTGGAGAAGCTCCCGGTGGTGGTTCTCCCCTTCGGCAGGGTGCCGGGAAGAGTTCTCCTGATGCTCCCGATCTTGGAAGCGCCGCGGTGGCGGAACAGAGGCGAGATCGCGAAAAAGGGTTCTGTCCTCGAGGGTTTCGGGACGAGAGGGATATATAGGCGAAGGGGGGCAGCCAGAGGCGGAGCAGGGGCCCCAGGTGCCCCCCTGGCGCGGCCAGGGGTGGGGCCGCGCCAGGTGGCCGCCTGGGCTTCCCCTGGCTCCCCTCTGGCCCATCTTTGGTTCTTTGCGAAGCTTCCTGTATGCTGATTTTTCCTGGAATTTTTGGAGCACTTTTTATATGGGGGAAACCTGAAATAGAAAAACAGGAGAAAGCAGGAACTGGCACTGTGGTGCACTGAGTTAATAGGTTAGTCCAAATATGATCAAAAGTGTATGGAAGTGCATCAATATCATAGCAATATCACACAAAAGAAGCATGGAGCAAGCAGAAATTATAGATACGTTTTGGACGTATCACTCCCTCAGAGCCCCTTGTCGTCGAGCCAATCTCTTTTGCTCGTCCTGCATCTGCACAACATGAACGTCCCATGATTGTTCATGAGCCTGCTTCCACAGAGGCTCCTGAAGACATTCCAGCTGTTGACCCCGCCGCAGCTGAAGACATTGGTCATCACGACAATATTGAAAATGATGAAGTCCTTCCTCAGATCGAGCACAATGTGGTATCATCGCCTGTTCTCACGAACAGCGAACGCATCAGCATTGGTCGTCCTCTGACGCCAATTGCACATGATGATTCGTGGGCTGATCACCCACAAAACTCCCACGGTCAAGCAGAATCACCAGTATCTCCCCCAACTCAAGTCACCAGTTCGGTGCTTGAAGATGAAGACTTTGAGGCCCAACCAACTCCATCTCCACAAGCATCGCCAGCATTCCGCAGGCTTCGCAAAGGACCAAGGCCTCAAGTCGATCCATCAAATGTTCCAGAAGAAGATGAGCGTCCATCTGTTTCACGCCAAGTGTTTCCTGAAGCCTCTCCTACTGTGAACATCCATCAGTCTGAAGCCAAAGCGGCTGAAGATTTTCCGGCTGCATCAGCCGATGACCAAGAGGAAGAAGCTAGAGAAGAAGAAGCACGTGTTGCCACACCCCGTGCCAACCAAGTTGTTCTCGAGGAGAACGTGTCCGACCCTCCAGCTCCTGAAGTGGAGGTTACACATTCTTAGGCGGCCACCCACACCACTACTGAAGCCAATGACGTTGTCATGGCTGAAGCTAATGTGGCCCCTGAATTCAATGTGGTGCCTGAAGTGATAGAACCTGAAGCCAATGCTGCACCTGGCGCAAATCAGCAGCCTGAAGTCAATGCCACTGCTCCTGTTCCGCCTCCAAGGCCACATACTATCGAGCAAGCATACAACAATGATGACCAGCTCATCACTGTCAAATGGCCTCTTCTAGTTCCTCCGCCTACTGCTGGTCCTCAATTTGATTACCACGTCGAGCACATGCCTCAGGTTTAGAAGCCAAATCCAAGACTGGCCAAGTTTCCAGGTACTGCCACTTTGCGAGGGTCCTTCAATGCTAATGGGTTGATTGGGCACAACACCTTCTTTGATAGCGCCAAGAACCCCTATTCCAGACCAAGGATTTCATCAGATAGGTTCTGGAGCTATCAACAGCGCAGCTATTATGCACCTGCTCTCTATGATCAAGGGCACATCTTTCCACATATGCGTCTTGACACTGAAGCCATTGCTGGGTTGCCTTGCCTTGAAGAATCCCTTGATTGCTTCCGTGATGCTGGCTTACTAAACTTCGTGACTGCTAAAGAGCATTGGAATGAAGAGCTGCTTCTGCAATTCTATGCAACCCTCCACATTTGCGGCTACAACAGGGATCCGAAAACATGGGTCCTTGAGTGGATGACAGGAAATGTCCATCATGAAGCCAAAGCCTTTGACATCATTGAGCTAACTAGCCTGCCCACTCCAGGAGAACTATATGAACCTGGTTGTGAACGTCACCGCAATGCTTTGAAGAGTATCTTTCACAAGCCAAAGCCCAACATGAGCCAAATGCTGAGCATGATGAAGCCCTTGCCACGCGATGCTGAGTACCCAAAGGAGTTCCTTGTTGAAGACCTTGAGTATCTGCCCCGCACTATATATCATATCATCAGGCGAACTCTATGGCCTGTCAAGGACACTCTTCATCAGCCAAACTTGAAGGAACAATGAAGACATTGGTCTTCTATATCTTAAATGGCATCAGCTTCAACGCTCAAGACCTCTTTATCAGGCTGTTGGCTGCATCAAGCTCTGATCTCTTTGGACTTAAGTTCTACGCTCCATGGGTCATGCGCCTCATCAAGCTTCATTCTGCTGTCAACTATCAGCCTTTTGCTCGCAACCATCTCATATTCTTGCCAGAGGTTGATATGTCAGTTGAAGCCATATACCCAGAACCTGCCAAAGAGCCTGTTTATCTTCACAATGTTGATCACCAAAGGTTCACTCAGCCCATTGAAGGAGTTCCGGCAGTCACTCGTGTTTATCCTCTGGCTGGACATACTCACTTACCTCACCGTGCACAGACTGAAGCTACTGAGAGCACCATTGCTCAAAGGCCTCGGGAGCGATCTCATGTTCTCAATGACCGAGAACTTCTTGTTGCCTTAGATCAGAAATAGGATAAGCATCACTACTGGTTGAAGCGTCAGATGCAAAGCCTCTTGGTGGACGTCAATCGTATTCGCAACCTTGCCACCAAGAATGCCTTTGTTGCACATGAAACCTGTTGGAGGTCATGGAAGAGTTTGACATTGTTGAGTGCTGAAGTAGATCTTCAAGACGATGGCTTCACTGAAAGATTCAAGTTTGACACCACTCCCCCAAGGAATGTTGTCTTGCATCGAACTCCGTCTCTTGAAGACTCAGATTATTCCTCCTCCGCTGCAACGATGGATGCCAGAGTGATCGATGATCAAGATGATGCTACCTCACCACCTCCTCCTTCAGCACGTGTTGACACTGCTCCCACTACTTCTGCACCGCCAAACTCCAACGCCGACCCTGCATCTTCTCCTACTCCTTCTGGGAACGAGTAGAGGCTCTGTGTCTTCAAACCTTTTTTGTCCTTACTGACAAAAGGGGGAGAAGCATATGAGTTGATAGTCTTCAAGCGGGTCCATATGGGCAGGTGCTTTATATTTTGCCTAGTGTTTGCAGCTCTCGCTTTTGTTATATTTGGTTCTTTGAGTTGTAACACTTGAACTTGATGGTCGTCTGCTACGTTTTTCTGGTACTCTTTAATGCGATGATAAATTCCGCATGTGCTATGATAAATTCCGCACTTAGTCATTTTGCAGACATCCATTTCTCATTATGCATATCATTATATTCGACATATCAATTGTGCATGATGAATTGTCTTCATAAGTTGAAGAGGATCTCCACAAATACAACCTGCTATGTGCATTTGCATTCAAAAGCAAATTACTTATATGCACATCTTCACGGGGAGCCTTTTGCTACTTATGACGACAATACTTTTATCCCTTACAACTTCACATACTTTTATACTCGTTGAAAACTTCAACCAGTTTGTCATCAATCACCAAAAAGGGGGAGATTGTAAGTGCATCTAGTGCCACCCCTAGTTGGTTTTGAAGTATTGACGACAAACCTGGTTGAGGGACTAATGTGTTTGTGAGGATTGCAGGATAACACAGGTAGTAGTCCCTCATTGATTCGGTTTACCTACCGGAGATGACCCCTAAAATTGTATGAAGACATTAACGACAATGGTGGTATATGAAGATATTCATATTGAAGACTATGACAAGAGAAGACATAGTGTGAAGACTATGGAGCGCGAAGACTTAGACGTTTCGTTGTTTCCTTTTCTTCTTTGTTGAGTCATAGGAACCACCATACTGTTAAGTGGGGTCCAAGTGAACAAAGTCAGAGTGACTGAAGTGATGCTCAACCAAATCCTATGTCTTCGAGTGAAGACAATGAGAGCAAATCTTATCCAGAGCTGGATGAGTCAGCTTTACTTGTAAGCCAAGTAAAGTTGTCACGTGTGTTTGAAATCTGACCGTTGGAACACGTGTTAGTTCCTTAGTGACCCAGGGTCATTTCGGACAAATCAGGTCGGGTTGCCTAGTGGCTATAAATAGCCCACCCCCTACACCATAAATTGGTGGCTGCTCAGAGTTAGTACACGGCTTTTGTCGTTTGAGAGCAACCCACCTCCGAAGCATTTGAGAGAGAGATCCTTGCGAGGACAAAGCCCAAACACCCAGAGCCAAAGAGTGTTAGGCATCACTAAAGTCTTTCTGTCTGCGTGATCAGAAGACTTGTTACACTTGAGGACTGTGAATCCTCCAGTCGGTTAGGCGTCGCGTTCTGAGCATCCAAGAGTCATTGTGGATTGCCGGTGAACGAAGTCTGTGAAGGTTTGGAAGTCTACCTTGAAGACTTACCAGAGTGATTGGGCGAGGACTAGGTGTCCTTAGCTCAACGGGAATAAGGTGAAGACGCGGCCTTCTGAGTTAAATCTCAGCCTCCCTAACAAGACGTACAGTTGTCACAGCAACTGTAACTGGTCTAACAAATCACTGTCTTCCCCAAGCTACTGGTTCTATCCCTTCCTTCTCTTTACTCACTGTCTGTCTTTGTGAAGTAATTGCCTGCTTGCCTTATCTGTTTGACTTCACTGTGTGACTACTTGTTCTGACTGGTTTCATACAATCTTCCATCCTGATCCAAACTGCCTAGCTGCTATTAGTCTTCATGCTTTCACTTCATTGAATACTTGACTATGGCTTGTCTAGTGTAGTCTACCTTCCGCTGCATATAAATAGGATCGGTTCTATTGTTTGTCTTTGAAACTTCCATGTTTTGAAGTCTTTCATAAAAATCGCCTATTCACCCCCCTCTTGTCGATATACAGCTCTTTCAGAGGCGCATGGGGGTGGCCACCCCTTGACCCTGGCCTGTTCCCGCTTCCAATTCCTCCCACGTCCCGCCAGTACGCTCTTGGTGAAGCCCTGCCGAAATTCCGCTATTGCCACCACCACCATACCGTCGTATTGGTTCTGATCTCATCTACCTCCTCTTCATCGCTTGCTAGATCATGAAGGAGAGGACGCCATCAAGCTGAACGTGTTCTAATCTCGGGGGTGCCGTTCATTCGGCACTAGATCGCGATTGGATTGTGAAGAGTACGACTACATCAACCGTGTTACGATGCTAACACTTTCGGTCTACAAGGGTATGTAGACACACTCCCCTACCGTAGCTATGCATCTCCTAGATTGGATCTTTGGTGTTTCGTAGGAATTTTTTAATTTTCATGCTTCGTTCCCAACAACGGCAACTACAAACGGCTATGAGTTTTATGAAAACGATGGCAACGGACTACCGATGAAATGCAAATGATGACATGATAAATGCAACAAACAAATGAAACACACTGCAACAACGAAAATAAATGGAAGGCATCTAAAACATTGGTCTCTGGCTGTTACATAAGGGGAGATATGATCTCCTTGGCGTAGGCCCCTTCTAGGAATGATCTATTCCGTGAGCATGTCATTTATTCTGAATTTATATGTTACCGTAGAGGAGCACATCATAATAAGTTTGACCCATCTCTCTGCAAAACCCGTTTTCAGCATCAGTTAGTTCACCGGCAAGGGAACGAACCAGTGAAAGAAAAAGTTTGCAATGAGAACCCCCTCCGGGGCGAACCCAACCAACCTAATCAGTCATTTTACTAGGCATTGCGGCCCCATTACACAGAAAGGAATGTCAGAAAAATAATATAAATTACCAGATCTCTACATTTCACATATATATAACACACAGCTAGGTGGACAGGGTTGAAGCAACAATTTAAGATGTAATTGTTGTAAACCTTGGTGAAGGGTTTTTTCACCTCATCTCTTCTATCAATATACGATATGCATGTGCTACTTCTTGAGCTTGCGTTGTATTCCCTCGAAGAGGAAAGGGTGATGCAGCACAATAGCATAAGTATTTCCCTCCGTTTTTGAGAACCAAGGTATCAATCCAGTAGGAGACCACGCGCGAGTCCCTCGCACCTGCACAAACAAATAAGAACTTTGCAGCCAATGCGATAAGGGGTTATCAATCCCTTTACGGTCACTTACGAAAGTGAGATCTGATAGATAGGATACTTTGATATTTTTGGTATTTTTGGATACAAGAACAGAAAGTAAAAGCGGAAAAGTAAAGTAGATTGTAGATTGATATGTTGAGAATAGACCCGGGGGCCATAGGTTTCTCTAGTGGCTTCTCTCATGATAGCGGTATTCTACGGCGGGTAAACAAATTAATGTCGAGCAATTGATAGAAAAGCAAATAATTATGAGACGATCTAGGCATGATCATTATATATAGGCATCACGTCCGAAACAATTCTGCATCTACTATTATTACTCCACACATCGACCGCTATCCAGCATGCATCTAGACTATTAAGTTCATAAGAACAGATTAACGCCTTAAGCAAGATGACATGATGTAGAGGGATAAACTCAAATAACATGATATAAACCCCATATTATTATCCTTGATGGCAACAATACAATACGTGCCTTGCTGCCCCTACTGTCACTGGGAAAGGACACCGCAAGATTGAATCCAAAGCCAAGAACTTCTCCCATCGCAAGAACTATAGATCTAGTAGGCCAAACCAAACCAATAATTCGAAGAGACTTGCAAGGATATTATAATCATACATAAAGAGTTCAGAAAATAACCAAACATTTCTCATACATAATCTTGATCATAAACCCACAATCCATCAGATCTCGACAAACACACCGCAAAAAGAGATTACATCGAATAGATCTCCTCGAAGACCGAGGAGAACTTGGTATTGAGATCCAAAGAGAGAGATGAAGCCATCTAGATACTAGATATGGACCCGAAGGTCTGTGGTAAACTACTCATAACTCATGGTGAGGCGATGATGATGATGTAGAAGCACTCCGTGGTAGATCCCCCCTCCGGCGGAGCTCCGGAACCCAAGATGGGATCTCACGGGAACAGAAGGTTGCGGCGGTGGAACTAGAGTTTTCTCTGTTGTTCTGATGGTTTCGGAGTACGTAGGTATATATAGGAGGAAGGAGGGCACCGTGGGCCAACCGTGGGGCCCACGAGGTAGGGGGCGCGCCGTATAGGGGGGGTGCGCCCCCCACCCTCGTGGACGCCACGTGTGCCCTACTCCGTGGTTCTCAAGTCTCCCGTGCGTATTTTGCTCCAAAAATATCTCTCCCGAACTTTCATTCCGTTTGGACTCCGTTTGATATTCCTTTTCTATAAAACCCTGAAATAGGAAAAAAAAAACAGCAATCTGGACTGGGCCTTTGGGTTAATATGTTAGTTCCAAAAATAATATAAAAGTGTATAGCAAAGCCCGTTAAACATCCAAAACATCATAAATAATAGCATGGAACAATCACAAATTATAGATACGTTGGAGACGTATCAAGCATCCCCAAGCTTAATTCCTGCTTGTCCTCGAGTAGGTAAATGATAAAAATAAAACTTTTGATGTGGAATGCTAACCAACATAGTGTTAAATGTAATTCTCTTAATTGTGGCATGAATGTTTAGGTCTGAAAGATTCAAGACAAAAGTCTATATTGACATAAGAAATAATAATACATCAAGCATACTAACAAAGTAATCATGTCTTGTCAAAATACTATGGCTAAAAAAGTTATCCCTACAAAATCATATAATCTAGCTATGCTGCCTCTTCATCACACAAAATATTCATATCATGCACAACCCCGGTTTCAGCCAAGCACTTGTTTTCATACTCTATTCTTTCAAACCTTTCAACTTTCACGCAATACATGAGCGTGAGCCATGTATATAGCACTATGTGGAATAGAATAGTGGTTGTGGAGAAGACAAAATGGAGGGAGATAGTCTCACATTGACTAGGCGTATCAACGGGCTATGGAGATGCCCGTCAATAGCTATCAATGTGAGTGAGTAGGGATTGCCATGCAATGGATGCACTAGAGCTAAAAATGTATGAAAGCTCAACAAAAGAAACTAAGTGGGTGTGCATCCAACTTGCTTGCTCATGAAGACCTAGGGCATTTGAGGAAGCCCATCGTTGGAATATACAAGCCAAGTTCTATAATGAAAATTCCCACTAGTATATGAAAGTGACTAAACATGAGACTTTCTATCATGAAGAACATGGTGCTACTTTGAAGCACAAGTGTGGAAAAAGATAGTAGCATTGTCCCTTCTCTCTTTTCTCTCAATTTTTTTGGAGGGGCTTTCTCTTTTTTTTAACCCCTCTCTATATTTTTTTTGGGCCATCTCCTTTTTTTATTTGGCCTTTCCTCACATGGGACAATGCTCTAATAATGATGATCATCACACTTTTATTGATTTACAACTCGATATTACAACTCGATACTAGAACAAAGAATGACTCTATATGAATGCCTCCGGCGGTGTACTGGGATGTGCAATGAATCAAGAGTGACATGTATGAAAATTATGCATGGTGGCTTTGCCACAAATACGATGTCAACTACATGATCATGCATGGCAATATGACAATATGAAGCGTGTCATGTGAACGGAATGGTGGAAAGTTGCATGGAAATATATCTCGGAATGGCTATAGAAATGCCATGATAGGTAGGTATGGTGGCTGTTTTGAGGAAGATATATGGTGGCTGTTTTGAGGAAGGTATATGGTGGGTGTATGGTACCGACGAAAGTTGCGCGGTACAAGAGAGGCTAGTAATGGTGGATGGGTGAGAGTGCGTATAATCCATGGACTCAACATTAGTCATAAGAACTCATGTACTTATTGCAAAAATTTACGAGTCATCAAAACAAATCAATCAACGCATGCTCCTAGGGGGGAGGTTGGTAGGAGTTGACCATTGCGTGCCCCCGACCTCCACACAAAGGATGACACTCTACAAATACCTCATGCTCTAACTTCGTCACATAGCGGTTCATCATACGTGCATGCTACGGGAATCACAAACTTTAACACAAGTATTTCTAAATTTCATAATAACTCCACTAGCATGACTCTAATATCACTATCCTCATATCTCAAAACAATTATCAGGCATCCAACTTCTCATCATATTCAATGCACTTAGTATGAAACTTTTTACTACATCGATCTTGGATGCCTATCATGTGAAGGCTAGTTTTATAGCCAAAGCACATTACCATGCTGTTTTAATAGACTCTCAAAAGGATATAAGTGAAGCATGAGAGATCAACAATTTCTACAAAATATAATTACCACCGTGCTCTAAAAGATATAAGTGAAGCACTAGAGCAAAAACTATTCAACTCAGAAGATATAAGTGAAGCACATAGAGTGTTCTAACAATTCCTAGGCCATATTTATCTCTCTCAAAATGGTGTGTCCAGCAAGGATAATTGTGGAAAACTAACAAGCAAATACTCAAATTATACATGACGCTCCAAGTAAAACACATATCATGTGGTGAACAAAAATATAGCTCCGAGTACAGTTACCGATAGATGAAGACGAAAGAGGGGATGCCTTCCCAGGGCATCCCCGAGCTTAGGCTTTTGGTGGTCCTTGAATTTCACCTTGGGGTGCCTTGGGCATCCTCAAGTTTAGCTCTTTCCACTCTTTGTTCCATAGTCCATCAAAGCAATACTCAAAACTTGAAAACTTCACAACACAAAACTGAGCCAAAAATCTCGTGAGCTCCGTTAGTATAAGAAAACAAACCACTACTCAAAGGTACTGCAATGAACTCATTCTTTGTTTATATTGGTGTTAAACCTACTGTATTCCAACTTCTCTATGATTCATACTCCCCAATACTACTCATACTCCCCAATACTACTCATAGATTCATCAAAATAAGCAAACAACACACGAAAAACAGAATCTGTCAAAAACAGAACAATCTGTAGTAATCTGTAACTTTCGCATACTTCTGTAACTCCAAAAAAATAGAAATAAATTGGTAAACGTGAGGAATTTGTCTATTAACCATCTGCAAAAAGAATCAACTAAATAGCACACTCCAGCAAAATCTGGTGACCATTCTAGCGAGCTCTAACGATTTTGTGTTTCACAGCAAGATCATATAAACTTCACACAAGTCTTCCCAAAGGTTCTACTTGGCACAAACACTAATTAAAACACAAAACCACATCTGAACAGAAGCTATATGCAATATTTATTCCTAAACAGAAGAAAAAACAAAAAATATATATTTGGGTTGCCTCTCAACAAGAGCTATCGTTTTACGCCCCTAGCTAGGCACGATACAAGGATAGATCTAGGTATTGCCATCTTTGGAAGGCAATCCATTAGTGGCTCTCATAATAGATTCATATGGTAGTTTGATTTTATTTCTAGGAAAGTGTTCCGTGCCTTTCCTTAACTGAAATTGCAATCTAATATTCCCTTCCTTCATATCAATAATTGCACCAATCGTTCTAAGGAAAGGTCTACCAAGAATAATAGGACATGACGGATTGCAATCTATATCAAGAACAATGAAATCTATGGGCACATAATTCCTATTGGCAATAATAAAAACATCATTAATCCTTCCCATAGTTCTCTTAATGGTAGAATCCGCAAGATGCAAATTTAAAGAATAATCATCAAGCTCATGGAAACCTAACAAATCACACAAAGTTTTTGGGATAGTGGAAACACTTGCACCCAAATCACACAAAGCAAAGCATTCATGATCTTTATGTTTAATTTTAGTAGTAGGTTCCCACTCATCATAAAGCTTTCTAGGGATAGAAACTTCTAATTCAAGTTTTTCTTCATAAGATTGCATCAAGGCATCAACTATGTGTTTGGTAAAAGCTTTATTTTGACTATAAGCATGCGGAGAGTTTAGCACGGATTGCAACAAGCAAATACAACCAATTAAAGAGCAATTATCATAATTGAATCCCTTGAATCCCAAAGTAGTGGATTCATCACTTTGCAAAGTTTTAATCTCTTCACTCCCACTTTTAACAAATTTAGCATCAAGATCTAAAAACTCTGAATCATTGAGACACCTTTTAATTAAAGTAGACTCATCTGCAATCCCATCTTTATCAAGATTCATACTAGAAAACAAGGATCTAATAGGAGACACATGAATAACTTTCAGATCTTCATCTTTATTTTCATGATAACTAGAAGAACACGCTTTTATATAATTCTCTCTTTTAGCACGCATCCTAGCGGTTCTTTCTTTGCATTCATCAATGGAAATTCTCATGGCTTTGAGAGACTCATTCATATCATGCTTAGGTAGAATAGATCTAAGTTTCAAAGAATCAACATCAAGAGTAATTCTATCCACACTTCTAGCCAATTCATCAATCTGAAGCAATTTTTCTTCAAGCAAAGCATTGAAATTCTTTTGCGAAATCATAAACTCCTTAACACTAGTTTCAAATTCAGAAGGCATCTTTCCATAAGAGTTATTGTAGGAATTTCCATAATTATTAGAGGAATTACTAGGAAAAGGCCTAGGATTAAAGCTTCCTCTATAAGCATTGTTACCAAAATTATTCCTACCAACAAAATTCACATCCAAAGACTCACTATTATTTTCAATCAACGTGGATAAAGGCATATCATTAGGATCAGAAGAGGCACTCTTAGCAGCAAATAATTTCATAAGTTCATCCATCTTTCCACTCAAAACACTAATATATTCAATATCATGCACTTTTTTACTAGTAGATCTTTCGGTGTGCCATTGAGAATAATTGACCATAATATTATCTAGGAGTGTGGTAGCTTCTCCTAAGGTAGTTTCCATGAAAGTGCCTCCTGCGGCCGAATCTAAAAGATTTCTAGAAACAAAATTCAAGCCAGCATAAAAGTTTTGAATAATCATCCATAAGTTCAAACCACGTGTAGGGCAATTACATATCATTAATTTCATTCTCTCCCAAGCTTGTGCAACATGCTCATGATCTAGTTGCTTAAAGTTCATAATAGCGTTTCTAAGAGAGATGATCTTAGCAGGAGGGAAATACATAGAGGTAAAAGCATCTTTGCACTTATTCCACGAATAAATACTATTTCTAGGCAAAGAGGAAAACCAAGTTTTAGCACGATCTCTAAGTCAAAATGGAAATAACTTCAATTTAACAATATCGTTATCAGTATCCCTTTTCTTTTGCATATCACACAAATCAACAAAGTTGTTTAGATGGGTAGCGGCATCTTCACTAGGAAGGCCGGAAAATTGATCTTTCATGACAAGATTCAATAGAGGAGCATTGATCTCACAAGATTTAGCATCGGTAATAGGAGCAATCGGAGTGCTAATAAAATCATTATTGTTGGTATTGGAGAAGTCACACAATTTGGAATTGTTCTGAGCCATAGTGACAAACAAGCGATCCAACACACAAGCAAATAAGAAGTAGGCGAACGATAAACACACGGCAAAAAGAAGGGAAAATAAAACGGCAAGGGTGAAGTGGGGGAGAGGAAAACGAGAGGCAAAAAATGTAATGCGAAGGATAAGGGTTTGTGATAGGTACTTGGTATATGACTTTTGCGTAAGCCTCCCTAGCAACAGCGCCAGAAATTCTTCTTGCTACTTCTCGAGCTTGCGTTGTATTCTCTCGAAGAGGAAAGGGTGATGCAGCACAGTAGCGTAAGTATCTCCCTCAGTTTTTTAGAACCAAGGTATAAATCCAGTAAGAGACCACGCACGAGTCCCTCGCACCTGCACAAACAAATGAGAACTTCGCAGCCAACGTGATAAGAGGTTGTCAATCCCTTTACGGTCACTTACGAAAGTGAGATCTGATAGGTAGGATAGTTTGATATTTTTGGTATTTTTTTATACAAGAACAGAAAGTAAAAGCGGAAAAGTAAAGTAGATTGTAGATTGATATGTTGAGAATAGACCCGGGGCCCATAGGTTTCTCTAGTGGCTTCTCTCATGATAGCGGTATTCTACAACGGGTAAACAAATTACTTTCGAGCAATTGATAGAAAAGCGAATAATTATGAGACTATCTAGGCATGATCATTATATATAGGCATCACGTCCGAAACAAGTAGACCGGAACGATTCTGCACCTACTACTATTACTCCACACATCGACCACTATCCAGCATGCATCTAGAGTATTAAGTTCAGAAGAACAGAGTAACACCTTAAGCAAGATGACATGATGTAGAGGGATAAACTCAAATAACATGATATAAACCCCATCTTTTTATCCTCGATGGCAACAATACAATACGAGCCTTGCTAGTTGCTGCCCCTACTGTCACTGGGAAAGGACACCGCAAGATTGAACCCAAAGCCAAGCACTTCTCCCATTGCAAGAACTATATATCTAGTAGGCCAAACCAAACCAATAATTCGAAGAGACTTGCAAGGATATTATAATCATACATAAAGAGTTCAGAAAAGAACCAAATATTTCGCATAGATAATCTTGATCATAAACCCACAATTCATCGAATCTCGACAAACACACCACAAAAAGAGATTACATCGAATAGATCTCCTCGAAGACCGAGGAGAACTTGGTATTGAGATCCAAAGAGAGAGAAGAAGCCATCTAGATACTAGATATGGCCCAAAGGTCTGTGGTAAACTACTCACAACTCATGGTGAGGCGATGTTGGTGATGTAGAAGCACTCCATGGTAGATCCCACCTCCGGCGGAGCTCTGGAACAGACCCCAAGATGGGATCTCACGGGAACAGAAGGTTGTGGCGGTGGAACTAGGGTTTTCTCTGTTGTTCTGATGGTTTCGGGGTACGTAGGTATATATAGGAGGAAGGAGGGCACCGGGGGCCAAACGTGGGGCCCACGAGGCAGAGGCGCGCCCCCACCCTCGTGGACGCCATGTGTGCCATACTCCGTGGTTCTCAAGTCTCCCATGCGTATTTTGCTCCAAAAATATCTCTCCCGAAGTTTCATTCCGTTTGGACTCCGTTTCATATTCCTTTTCTGTAAAATCCTGAAATAGGCAAAAAACAGCAATCTGGACTGGGCCTTTGGGTTAATAGGTTAGTCCAAAAATAATATAAAAGTGTATAGCAAAGCCCATTAAACATCCAAAACACCATAAATAATAGCATGGAACAATCAAAAATCATAGATACGTTGGAGACGTATCAGCACGCTCCTGCATATTCTAGAAAATAAAATAAAATCAATAACACAAAAAATAAAAATGCCATCATATAAGTCATGCATGGCAGATTTGAGGATTTAAATAATGTACTAATGAATTTGCCATGGTACACTAAGAATGAAAAAAGACACAAAAATGTATTTAAACTTGTAGTGGACCTATAATTTTAGTTGCCATGTCAACAAAGAAAATAAAATGTCATGATAAAAAATGCCATCTTTTAATAATAATAATAATAATAGAATAATAAAATACCATCTCTGATAATAAAAATGCAATCTACAAAAACAACCTTTTTTTGCACGGTATCTTCAAAAACAACTTGACTTGTGAAAAAGAGAAGTGGTATACACACGATACAATTGAGACGATTCATGCACAATGCTCAAATCCAGCCGGACATGCACGAGATTGAGAAGGTCACTGACCGCTGGATTAGCACGTCGTGCAAAGATCGTGCAGCAGTATCGTGTGGGTAGCAGTTTCGTGTGAAAATATATATTTAAATTGCATGTGACGTATTTCAAATTGTAGACTGCCATGTCAATTTTTTCTAGAAAAATGCCATGTACCTAGGCGAAAAAAACATGTTATTCCATCACGATGAAAAAAGGAAGGCTGAAAAGAAAAATGCCATGTACCTAGGCGAAAAAAACATGTCAATTTTTTCTAGAAAAATTCCATGTACCTAGGCGAAAAAAAGGAAGGCTGAAAATGAGAGCCTAGGATTGGACTAAAATCTCCGAGGGCAGTGATATGCGTCGGTCAACCGGCCCAAAATTTAGCCGGACATCGCGCAGCCTCAGATCGCCCCACATGCAGCCATTCGATGACTGCCTTTCCCTCGTCTCTTTCACACCCTCCGGTCCGTATCCTAAAAAGAAGACCACAAAAACAAAACCATCGCGGCCGCCCACTTCCCCAACCCCCGTGTCGCGCAGCACGCGTTCCCTTCCTCATGCCCGAGCATCCTTGTCGCTCGTCATGGACGCTCACCATCGGCGTTCCCTTCCTCATGCCCGGCCAATCCCGTGTCTGATCCAGTAGGAGTTTTTTCGTCGCCTCCACTGTTGCATCAATGGTAGCTCCACCTCCACGGCGCTGAACACATCCTTGTTCCTCGCCGGTGCTGCCTACCATCGGTTGCAGTGTCAATTGTGATGACAACATGGCTGCAGCCAAAAACTAGTGGTAGCAAAAAAAGGTGTACAAGTTCCAGCACAACTGAAGAACGGTAGTAGCAGAAAAGTACGTTGGTTCAGTAAAAACCAAACACAGCGGTAACAGAAAAAACACTAGTTCCAACAAATACAGGACGATGGTAGCAACAGTAGACGTTGGTTCCAGCAAAAACTAAGATGGTGATAGCAAAAAAAAAATGGACGCTAGTTTCAAAAACTAACCAACAGACGGTGGTAGCAAAAAATGCGGCTGGTTCCAGCAAAGAAAAATCATGGTTGCAGCAAAATTATCACCGTCTCCGCCGCAGGATGTTTGGCCCACAACATCGCGAGTCGTCGGTTTCATCATCTCCAAACTATGCATTAACAAAAAAGACACATCGATGACATTTTGGGCCGAACGAAATAAAATTGTCACACTTATGACCCTTCTATGATGATAATTGTGACAAACCCCGGTATCATCATAGATGTGGTGGGGTCCTACTTCTATGACAAAAAATCATGACAGAAAATGGGCATTTTGTCATGGACGGGCCGGAGACGCAGCTGCATGACATTCTTTGGGCCGTCCATGACGGAAAAAATCATGGTAGAAGCGAGGGCGAGGAAAAAATCGGGGTGTTCCCGGTTATGATGGGTGGTCGGGGCCGAGGGATGCGCGTTTCTCTCATACACCCACGCGCGTGGGTGTGAGGCATTGGGCTCTAACTGAACCCGGGCGAGGCGTTGGGCTCTAACTCAACCCAAGCGATTGCTCTGCAGGCTACGCGTTACTGAACCCGAGCGATCGATCGATGGCTGTTAACTAAACCCGATCGAGCGATTCCTTCGCTACTGCTGCTAACTGAAGCCGATCGATGCTGCCTCTAGATGAACAGTGAGCATTGCTGGGGGGTTTGGATGAACAGTTCCTGGTGGGGGTGGATGAACAGGACCCCGTGGTGTTGCCTCTGGATGAACAGGACCCCGATCGATCGAGTTGGTTGGGGCTGGATGAACAGGACCCCGTGGAGGGCTGGATGAACAGGACCACCCTGTGGAGGGCTGGATGAAAAGTAGACGGTGGAGGGCTGGATGAACAGTAGACCGTGGAGGGGTGGTTGAACAGGAGCCCGTGGAGAGAGCTGGTTGAACAATAGCCGGTGGAGTAGCGCGCGGTGGAGGCTGGATGAACAAGAGCCCGTGGATGAACAGTCACAGGTGGAGGCTGGAGGAGGACGACGGTGGATGAACAGTAGCCCGTGGAGGCTGGAGGGGGTCAACGGTGGAGATGAAAAGTATTCCGTGGAGTCCCGTTTTGCGGTACGCCATACCCCTCCCAATGAACAGGACCCCCGTTTCGACCGTAGCGCTCCAACACAAGTCCGTTTCCTCCTATTTGTGGTACGCCACACCCCTCCCGATCAACAGGACCCCCGTTTCGACTGTAGGAGGTCCGTTTCCTCCGTTTTGCGGTACGCAAGACCCCTCCCGATGAACAGGATCCCGTTTCAAACGTGGCCGGTCGAACACAAGACCGTTTCCTCCGTTCTGCGGTATGCCAGGCCTCGTTTCCATCGGTTGTTCCGTCCATGCCCTCCCGATGAACATGACGACGCATTCCATTTTGACCCAGCTGGTTGGCTCCCCATGAACATGACAACGACGATGTTTCTCCATCCGACCCAGCCATGTACACGAGCCCTGGCCGTACGTACACGCGAGTAGGCGTTTGTGACCCCGCCCATATGTACGTACGTGGTTGTATTTACTTTCTTGCACCCTGGCCATTGTACGTATGTGTACATGCTACGTGCGTGCCTCTACTATGACACGTGCGCGCCTCTACATCGACTAGTATGTGCGTACACGTTCGCGGCAAGAATGACAACGCTATGTACGCTTCGACCGGGGGGTCCTGACTGTCAGGCACTTCCTTGCGTGCGAAGATGTAGCTGGTGGGTCCCAGTAGTCAGGGGGCGAATCGTTTTTTTGCCCGGACGTACTTCCTTGCGTGTGAAGATGTAGCTGGTGGGTCCCAGCAGTCAGGGGGGAAATGTTTTTTTTCGCGAAATACGGTGGCCCGTCCGGTGGGTCCCCACTGTCAGGTGCAGGAATAATTATTTTGCACGTAATAAGGAGGCACTTCCTTGCTGCGGTCGTGGACCTAGCTGTCAGCCTCTCCACGTACAGTCCACGTCCGATGGAAGCCGTTCCTTGACCATGTTGACCACGCCGCGCCGAGAGCACCGGGGCGGTGAACGACGGCGAGGCCAAGGAAGGGGACGACGCGAAGCCGGGGAAGACGCGGCAGCGGAATCCCGCGCGGAGAGGAGTACGAGGGTTCACTGGTTCGGTTGCGGTGTGAGTCTGCCGTCACCGCAGGGCCTGGCCAGCAGTGGGAATAGTAGGGGCGGTGAGGCATCAGTGGCAGCACATCCAGTCATGGGAGGCAGGAGCATGCGGCACGATCGTCACTGCTTTGGGCGGCTGGAGCAAGAAGACCAGAGGTTGAAGAAGCACTACGGTCATTGGATGGACATCGTACGGTCACTTGAGCTAGAATCGTTCATATTGACTAAGTTGACAAAGCACTCCGTCCCCGTCAACTTAGTAGGCCCACAAGTCAGCCTCCCACCAAGGTGGGTCCCAACTAGGAGGGGTATTCATTTTTTGTGCGTAATAAGGAGGCACTTCCTTGCGTGCGAAGATATAGCTGGTGGGTCCGACCTGTTAGCGGTGGAAACATTTTTTCATGAAATACAGAGGCCCTTTTGGTGGGTCCTAGTTGTCAGGTGGAGGAATCATTATTTTTTGCGTAATAAGGAGGCATTTCCTTGCGTGCGGCCGTGGACCCAGCTGTCAGCCTCTCCACACACAGTCTACTTCCGATGGTGTCGTTCGTGGACCATGTTGACCACTCCGCGCCGAGCGCATCCAAGGTGATGGACGACGGCGAGGCCCCGGACAGCAATGAGCCGGAGATGGGAAGACGCGGGAGTAGAGTCGCAGACGAAGAGGTGTATGAGGGTTAACTGGTTCTGGTGCGGTGTGGTTCGGCAGTCGGTGGAGAAGAATAGGAGGTGTGGAGGGGTGGCCTGGCCAACGATGGAGTAGCGCTTCACAATGAAGCGTGCTAAGCAGAGCTGCTAGCAGCAGGAGGCGTGAGCAGGTGGTCCCGGCGGCGCTTGAGAAAGAAGACGAGAGATTGAAGATGGATGCCGGTCGTTGGATGTAAATCCAACGGCTAACGATGTCAGAATCAATTGTTGACTACGTTGACAACAACTTGCATTGGCTTCGGCCTATTGGCCCACATTTCAGCCTCCAAAAATGAGGCATGTATTCAACCCATTTTTACAGAATATGCAGTCTTTTTTTTGCGGTGTAGAATTTATAGTCCATTTGATTTTTTTTGAATTACAGTCCATTAACTGGGCTGGGTGAACAAATAATGTAGCGTCCATGCGGCCCATTTATGTTTTTCCTAAAAAATTACAGGTCATTTGCACTTTCTAGAAATACACGATTTTGCTGGGCTAATTCTAATTATAATGTTGGGGTGGACGCAGCAATGTTATCAAAAAATAAACAGGGGCTGAGCATTTTGTTATATATATATATATATATATATATATATATATATATATATATATATATATATATAGTATGTACTCCCATCGTTAATATACCTCATATACGCATTAAGTATACCTCTTTATCATTCTCAATATACTTCATTAAATATTCTAAGATACCCCAATACGAGTTTTGTTGAAAAAATATTATCTGCGACGTACTTTTTGTAATATACCTTTTTCACGTGCAAACACATCAGTATATACGTAAATATTTAAAATATGTAGACTCGCATGAATTTTTTCATTAAAATCATTTTGGGGTATGTAATAATTACTAATGAAGTATATTAAAAATAATAAAGAGGTATAAAAGATTTATCTATATGGTATATGAGGAGCGGGAGTACGTACTCCTAGGAGTACATAACCATTTTCCTATATAATAAATCACTTATTATATATATATATATATATATATATATATATATATATATATATATATATATATATATATATATATATATATATATATATATATACAGCCAGTCTATTCTCATAACATTATGAGAATAATATTCTCATAACACTTCTGAACTGCATTGGAAAGCTATGCGCACTGCTTCCTTATTCTGTCGCGAACCACATAGAGGTGCAGCATGAAATCTTCATCTAGCAGCGTTTTTGGCTAGTTTTATCGATTTCTATTGGTTTATTTGTGCGTGCGCTGATTTAATATGTGGTTAAGCACTGAAATCAGCGAGAAAACGATTGAAATCCTTTGATTTTGGCGGATATGCGTCCGTTCTTCCGCTGGTTCAGGTGTTTCGCATCTTGCTGTTGGCTGTTCGTATTCTATTTTTATTGCGCGGTCCTAGCGTGTTGCCATTATCGCGTTGATGTTTGTGTTATTCCGCGACAGATTAATCTGCTAATAGGATTGAAATTTCAGTATAATTTGTCGGGTATATCTCTGTTCTAGCGGAAAAACCTCTGTTCTCTGTTCTTCCCCGTCCGGATCGAATTTGTTGCGTTTTGTATGTAATATTCTGTTGTTTCCGGCCATTACGGGCTGCCTTTTGATCTATCCGTATGAATTGGAGCGGATTTAAGTTGTTAATTTTGAAGAATTTAAGTTTTTTGTCCATGTTTTTTGCGGCGCCACTGGCTCTGGTCGTTTCTCAGAGATGTTTTTTGAGATTTTTTTGCATTATATAGTTGTTAGAACTGCATTGCAGGCTGTGTTTTTCGTCTGTGAATCGCGGTCAAGAGCGGTGGACTTCAGTAATATGCAAATGCGCGGTGAATTTTTGTAGTGCGGCGAACTGCATTAATATGCAATGAGAGTCTGTATCAACTGCATTACAGCCACGGGGTGTGGGGGGGCTAGTTTGATAAGTTTTTTTGCTTGGTCAAGCGCGGTGGACTGCAGTAATACGCAATGCGAAATGCACATTGTTATGTAACCACACTGCTTTATTTGTCTTTTTTTATGTTGTTTCCTTTACATATATATATACTGGTGGGTCAATTGGCTCCCCTCCCACCTTATCCCTGGCGGCTCCCATCTCACCTTATCCGTGGCGGCGCCACTCTTCCTCGATCTGTTTTTCTCCCAACCAGATCTGTTTTTTGCCTGGCAATGGATTGCGCGTGCGGCTGCCTGGCAAGGTTGGAGCCGATGCTGGAGACATGCGTTTTTTCCGAAGGTTTGGTTCTGAACCAGAGGCAGCGGCACAGCGCGCTCTGTTCCCTTCTATATTCTTCAGGTATTGGATTTCGGGCTCCATTCGTCCATCAGATGACTGACGATGATGTCAGTGTTTCATGGGTATGTATTTCTCGCATATTCTTTTTCATGTGTTGTTTGTAGTTAACACTATCTGAATTTTTGTAGTAATATTAGTTTCTGAAGAAATATATTTTTCACTAAGTATAAGCGAACTGCTTTTTTCACACAAAAGTTTTATTATGAACATTGTAGGAGCAGCAGCAATTTTGTCTAGTCAATATTATTATGTGTTGCACTATGGGAATCAGGCATTTTGCCGTCAGGACGCTACAGACGGCAAAGAATGGATTACAAACGGCAAAAAATTTGCCGTCAGCCCATGACGGCAAAAGATGTCGGCAAACTCAAAATCGGCAAAGAGTCATTTTGCCGTCAGCCCAAGGGCGAGATGACGGCAAAAGTTTTGCCGTCAGCGAGCACGTTTTGCCGTCAGCGGGAATGTGTACACGGCAAAAAAAAGCAAACAGACGGAACACCCATCTAACGGACCATGTGAGTTCTTTTTGCCGTCTGCCGAACTACAACACAGACGGCAAAAGATACTATTTTTTTTTATAAAAAAACATGATCCAACAGTGGATGTGCAGAGGACAGAGATGGTAGGCAGACCCATCACTTGCGTTTATGCTTTTAGTACTTTGACAATTATTCAATACACTGACAACCGTTTAAAAAATACACTGACAACCATTCATCTATAGAGAAAAAAATACAGATTGCAGGGCTGCCAAATATAGATTACAGACGGCCACGAAAAAAATACAGATTGCAGGGCTGCCGAACTTTTTTTTTCTTTTTTTTAGAAGCACCACATGCCATTCATATAGCAAACAGGAGTACAATACGTGTAGCACCCAGACGAAGGACCCAGAACACACAGGTGTCCAGAACATAAGCAGAAAACACCCCAGATAAAAAAACAAGATTACAATCAGGCCCTTGGTGGTCCCTGCACAACTCATCGTCGACGCCCTGCATCGCCCGTCGCCGCCGCCGAAGCACCGTCGAGGGAGAGGAAGACGAACGCCCAACACGCCGTGATCCGACGAAGCACCATCGCATGAAAAGCTTTGTGAGCCGAATGAGCAACCCACCACGAACGGCGGGTTCGAGAGCACTGTGGCATGTCGGCCGGGGCCAATCCCATGCTCGCCGGATCGCAAATCCGCCAATTTCGAACAACAGGGTCGAAGGAGAGGGCCGGATCCGCCTCCCGCTAACCTGAATCCCCGATCCGAAACACCCGCGTACCTAAGATCGCAACCGCGACGGAGGAAGGGCCGGCCACTTGGGGTCGATGGAGGAAGGGGCCGGCCGCGCCTGGTGTCGACGGAGGAAGGGCCGGCCGCGCCTAGGGTCGACGGAGGAAGGGCCGGCTGCGCCTGGGGTCGACGGAGGAAGGGCTGGCGTCGGGGGTCGACTGAGGAAGGGCCAGCGCCTGGGGTCAACGGAGGAAGGGCCGGCCGCGCCTGGGGTCAACAGAGGAAGGGCCGGCGCCTGGGGTTGACGGAGGAAGGGCCGGCCGCGCCTGGGGTCGACGGAGGAAGGGCCGGCGCCTGGGGTCGACGGAGGAAGGGTCGGCCGCGCCTGGGTTCGACGGAGGAAGAAGGAACAAGGACCGGCCGCTGGAGGTGGTGGCCAGCGGATGAGGTGGCCGGTGGGTCGGGCGGTGGTCAGCGGGCAGGTGGTGGCGGGCGACGGGCGACGGGGTCGCAGCTGGCGGCGAAGGGGGCGAGGTGGTGGCGGCGCCGGTTAGCGAGATCTGGATCGAGGAAAAGGAACGAGAGGTGGGGCGTGGGTACTATCGTGCGGGTGGATAAGGGAGTGGGCGCGTGGGGGCATGGGCTCTTGTTTTTTTTTTCACTTGGGTGGTGGGTTTTGCCATTGTGGGGATGTGTGGACGTGATCCTGCCATGTCATCGATCCAGGTGATCGATCCTCGTCGTGTGCTTTCTCTTTGCCGTCTGTTATTAAAACGCAGACGGCAAAGACACTCTTTGCCGTCTGCGTTTTAATAACAGACGGCAAAATGAGTACTTTGCCGTCTGTAATGGAAACGCAGACGGCAAATTATGTCTTTGCCGTCTGCATTTTAATAACAGACGGCAAAATGAGCACTTTGCCGTTAGTATTTCTTTGCCGTCAGCAGTTGACGGCAATAATGGTCTTTGTCGTCAGTCCCGATGAAAAGCTGACGGCAAAAAGCTTCACAGACGGAAAATTTCCAGATTCCTGTAGTGTTGACATCAATATTTTTTTATGAAGATTGTAGCAGCAATTTAGTTTCTGAAAGATTGTAATCTTTTTCTTATTTGTTCATTTTTTTCTGTTCTTGTTGTTTTGCTTGCAGAAATTCCCTTCTGGTCTAGTCAGGGTAACAGAAAGTTGTGTTAATTTGGTGTTGGTCAGCAAGAATGGATATCATGATGTTGTTGTTATGTATTCTATTGGCTCTGATGATTGTTTGGTTCTCAAAGATGGCTGGAAGGAATTTGTGGAGGAAGCTGGTCTTCAGGCTGGGGATGTTGTGATGGCTATGTTTTATAGGCATGCAAAGTGTTTGGAAATCAAGTTAAATTTGCTTTAGATCAGTCTTGCTTGAGCAGCAGCAGCATGAGACATTTTTGTTGTAATAATTTGACATTTTTTGTGTTGCTTCTAGTGTATTTTCTTATGAGAATTCTGAGTATAAGTGAACTACTTTTTTACATATAGTTTTTCATGTGCATACTATCAGCAGCAGCAGTAGAAGAACATCCATACTGGAAACCCCCACCGAGCTTTTCCTTTTTTTAACCAGAAACGGAACTAGAGTTTTTTTAATAAAAGAGGACTGCATCAACCTTCTTAATAGGAGCAGTTTTTTGAAAGAATACTCTATGTGAACTGCTCTGATAGTTTTGTTTTTTATGTGTATCCTAGCTACAGCAGCAGTTTTGAAGCAATATACATACGGAAAACAGACTACTTAGAACTGCATATAGTTGATAGATAGAAACCACGGTTCTGCGCTCATAATTAACATAGTACATCATCAAGCAAACTAACGCAACATAAGCAAACATTGTCCCAAAGCAAACTACAACGAAAGCAAACTAATCTACATACGCAGAGGGAAACTAATCGAGCACTTGCGACAGGAATCCTTGGCTTTTCAGCATCTGTCCTGCTTCACTAGTTCCACCCGTTGGAGTTGGAGGTGGAAGTTGATGCCCCCTTGCCCCACCCCCTCCAGGACGACCTCGGGCGCTTCCTGGTCTTCTCTGTTTCAGCGCGCGCGAGGCCTTTCTTCATCGTGGTGATTCGGTTCCATATCTCGAACGCAGCGTAGGCATCCTTGGCAGCATACTCGACGTGCTTGGTGCTGAGAATCGAAGTCCACAGGTTGTGGTCGTGGTCTGTCATCTTCATCTTCATGTCTGCGTACTCGTCGTCGATGATGGCAGCAGCTACATCACCAAGTGAGTCCAGTGGCTTCGTTCCATCAGGCACCCTCCAGTTCGTCTGAATGTCGATGAAGTTGGGGATGTGGAGGTCGCAGCGTGCGAGCTTCTCCTTGTCCTGCTTGATGGCAAAGCCAGCGAACTCGAACATAAGGAAAGTGAACCGCAAGTTATACCTTTCGGAACTGCATACATGTGCATATAGAACTGCAACACGTACTCGGCAGAGAGAATTGCTTACCTTGGGTCGCCGAGGAACCTGTCGAAGGGGATGCATCTCTTGCCCAATGTACCACATACCTGGAAAAGAAGCACTGGGTGGTACTTGCCGATGGATAGTTGAACCAGGGCTGCCCTCTCGTGGTCGGGTGTGTACTCCACGTCGATGCCAACGATCTTCTAGTGGCGCTGCTGGAGAACTGTCTTGAACTCTTCGACGTACGTCGCCATGGCGGCGACGTTGGTGGTGTAGATCACCTTCAGCTTCGTGTTCCCGTGCGCATGCACGCCGTCGTAGGTCCTGCTGAACCCCATTGCTGCAAAGAGGAGGAAGAGGAGGAGGAAGGCGCAGCGTCGTGTGTTTTGTGCGGACGGTCTGGTTGATGGAGCGTGGGATTTAAATGGGAGCGGCAGCAACTTCTGCCGAGGCCACGATCTCGTCGCGCAACCGTGTTGGCGATCGTGGGTTCGTGATGATCGTGGCATTCGTGCGGCGTGCAACCGGCGGGATAGAGGAGGGGCGGGGCGCGACGCTTCGGGCGATAGTGGGCGCATTTATTTTAGGGCAGGCGAACCGAATCGTCCGCCGTAAGCGAACTGCATCGCTTCAGAAGCGGAATCTTTCCCATAAGCGAACTGCATCGCTTCAGAAGCGGAATCATTTTTTTTTACATTTTTTTGCACTAAGCGCACTGCACTGTGTACTCGAAGGTTACTGCACTGCAAGCTTTAAACGCACCACGCACGCACTGCAGTGTATGTGAATCCTAGTCTGACTCTACATTTTTTTTCTTTTCTAACTGCTTTTCTGTATTGATTCACGTTCATGTCAGATTCTATACGACTAAGAGAACTGCATTCTCAAAATGACATTCCGATGTCAGGTTTTTCATACAGAAGAGAACCGCATTCTGAGAGTGGCATTCTCATCTTATTTTCTTTTCATATAGAAGAGAACTGCATTTTAT
>LR738710.1:719710687-719760232 GCA_902687465.1 Secale cereale | reverse complement strand
CGTGCGCTCCCGCGCTAGGAGGCGGGGGAGGGGTGGGGGAGGACGCTGGCCGCCGGCCGCCGGGGCGCTCCCGCGCTAGGAGGCGGGGAGGGGTGGGGGAGGATGCGGGCGTCGGGCCTCTGGCGCTAGGAGGCGGGGAGTGGACGAGGAGGGTTGTTAGGAGAATAAGCCTGTTGTTAAGAGAATAAGGTCTTAAGGGGTGTTATGAGAATAGACCCACCCTATATATATATATATATATATATATATATATATAATAAGTGATTTATTATTACATTGGTCGTTAAATCTTGCCAAGCTTTTGTATAGAATCACCAGGATTATAGTTACCAAAAAAATTCCAGGATTTTATTGTTAAGAAATTATTTTTATAAGTTAACAAGATGTGGGATATTGTTTTCTTACATATGTAAGTATCTGTTAAATATATGATGACAATAACGATAATATATAATAACATATAAAATAATTTAAATATATATAATTTAGTTAGAAGGGAAACATAAGTTGGACCATGCGTTCCTATTCTTATATAGAAAAATAGAACATACCTCTACGTTTTCTTCACAAAAAAATACATAAATTGGGCTGTCGATGTTTCGGGAAAAATAAAACCTTGGATGGAAGGTCCGTAGGCCAGTCGATACATGATGGCCCTCAAGAAAATACAAACAGGCCTATGGACCTCCCATCCGAGGTCGTGGGTTGCGCATGTTAAAAAAGAAAGCCTAGACGGGGCAGCCCAAAACCCAGTTGATACTTGCTACCCCAGTGATAATAAATGATACCTCCCCGCACCCTGGCTTCATTGTGAATTT
The DNA here is from genome assembly GCA_902687465.1 of Secale cereale. Taxonomy (NCBI): domain Eukaryota; kingdom Viridiplantae; phylum Streptophyta; class Magnoliopsida; order Poales; family Poaceae; genus Secale; species Secale cereale. The sequence continues at coordinate 719,759,414 of LR738710.1, read as the reverse complement.
ATCTCCTATAGTAACTACGTTGAAGCACCTAATAAATGTAACTATGTTGACAAACTCGTGGGCCCCAATGTCAGTATAGCATCAGGAGGAAGTATTTTTCGATGAGGCACTTGCTTGCGTACGGCCATAGACCTGGTGGGTCCCGACTATCCGCCTCTCCACGTATAGTCCTCTCCAGATTCCTTTCGTTTGTTCAGCATATTCACAACGGCAGACAGCAACGTTGCAGCGAGCGCTTAAAGGCGCAGGAGGAGATCCGACCACCTGAGGAAGTGCCTTATTAGTAACGAAACAACTGAACTAGCCCAGTGGCCGAGTGACACTACCCGACAGATGTTCTGCCCGGGTTCGATTCCACCTGTGCAGAGAAAATATCTCCAATTTTTTTGCCTCTGCCTTTATTGACATGTGGCTCCCAATTATCATCTACGCACACCACATCCTACACTTGCCAAAATTGTGTCCCTCGTTATCTCTTTTTTTTCACACACTCGACTTTGTGCGGGCATTTTGAAAATATCAAATCTTTTTGACTGTGAATCATATGAAGATGTGCTATGGATGAATTTTGATCAGCATGATGTTAGCTGGCTGGTAGTTCCAGTTTCGACCATGAATAAAACTTCCAGCATGATGTTAACACTGTTTGAAAAGGCTGTGTTAATATAAATGCTCTGCCTCTGAAAGTTGCAGTTTCTTATCTGAAACTGAACTTGGAGTTTCTTATCTGAAACTGAAACTTGCAGTTTCTTCTCTGAGAATCACATTGTCTGCACTTTTATACTCCTATGAAACTACATTTTTAAGTGCTAAAAATAGATCTCTAGAATTCATAAAATACTTCATATGCTCAATACTGCAAATCTGAAATTCAAAAGACGTTCATATCTGAAAGTATTCTCAAAATACACAACACAAAACACAATTCACAACCTGCAAATAGTAACAACCCTAAGCTCCTCCTGACAATTCAAAACCTACCCGACTATTGGTCTGGGGGGGGCAATCCCTCCTATTCCTCGGCGACAGACAACCGCCCCATGAGACAATGTGAACGGCGAGGGAGAGGATGGCGGGGAAGCGTCGTCGGGCCAACTGTTTTTCTCCTCTTGTAGTTGGGTTCGGTCGATGAAAACTCCACCGGCTCGCTCCGACACGACACCCACACAAACGGCACCCTGTAGACGACCGATCCTTCAATCTCTGGTGGATGCTCCATTTGGGATTGATACTCCACAGTGAGCGCCACACATCCCACTGATGGTGGTGGATGCCAATGCTTAGATGGAGCAGGGTTGGTGTCGGTAATTTTTACTTGGCACCTCGCACTCTGCATATATTCCGGTTCCATCCGTACATTTGTGCAGTTCCACCAAAATGCAGCTGAATAACCCTGTTTGCCACGTAATGAAAAGGCGTAATGAGATTATAGTGGCACTAGTTGATGAAACATACACTAATAAACAGAAGAAAATATTACATCATACTGGAAATCGACCCAAGTCTCCCTGATACACCTTCTGACAGTGACGAACATCAGTGTACATCGGTAGTACAAGGAGGGGCCTTGAGACATTCAAATCTGTATTTTTGTGCAGATCAACTAAAATTAAGCACCCTAGTTTGCAGAAATGCTTAAACATTAACAATGGAACTAGTTGACGAAATACATATTAACAAAGAGAAGCACTTTCTTTATCTACATTGGAAATGAAATGATAGAGGGGACACTCGCTCTATTTTAACTATATTATTACTTCATTTTATCAGTGACACTAGGGTCGAGCAGGTGGCAAATGAGGTGTACCGTGCATCGCAAGGATGAAGGTCGGGGGTGCTTAGACTCGGATGCTGAAGCTGGCTCTTTCAGTCCCTATCTTCCCCCTGACGTTTCTGTGGTAGCATTTGGGTTGTAATCCAAACTTGGTCGAGCTGGTGTTGCGTCCCCCTACCTGCCTAGCTTATGTGGCGAACTGTCTCCTGCTAGTACTTAGTCCGTTCTAGTAGTAGTTGCATAACTTCCCATTTATACTGAGATGTTGTCGGATAATGGTTCTCGATGGTTGGGTTTCTTTAATGAAATCGGATGGAACCCCCTCTTTCGATATATAAAAAATAGTGGCACTAGCGGTGCCAAAACATTGCCTCAAATTAATAGTGCCACTAGATTAAGGTGCAAAATAATAACACAACGGCTTTATCATGGCAGTGCCAAAACAGTAGCACAAGAGCAGGATCAACATGCAGGCTCTTTGGCAAACGGTCAGACCAAAAAGGAACATACCTCGTGATGGGAACCATATCTGCAGTCAACGCCATCGTAGAAGGGATGACACCGGTCACCAACATGGATGATTCAATTCATGGGACCTTTTGGTGCAGTTCACCTAAAATGAAGCAATGTCCCATGAGCTAGTAGCTTCTTCTTCTTGTTGTTTTAAGAAAAGGGCTCCAGCCCCCGTTCCATTTCCATCAGAAAACGAAACCCACAGAGCTTCTTCTTCATTAGTTGCAATAAATTTGAGCAACATCAAGGTTGGTCGTGAAGCTCCTGGAGAGTAGGCGGACCAGGATAGTTGCATATCTAACAAAAATAAGCAACTTATCTTAACGGGAAATTTAGCAGGACATGAAAAAAAGTGCCATTGATTCATATTACTGGAGGCATTACATTGAAAACAACATTGGTATAACGTGTCCTTACTTTTAATAGTGTGACTTCTGCATTTTACCAGTAGCATTACATAAGAGCGGCTCGGGGCAACAAACATCAGAAGAGGATATCTGGGTTGGTCCCATTTTTGTTCGGTATATAGCCACCTTATACTATGTGAGGCTAACAAATCTAGTGCTAGACATACTCTGTTGACTTGTCCCCCAGTCCCCAGTTTCTTTCCTTTTTCAACCAATATATCGGGTTTATATTGAGTTTGTACTACGTTCCCTTTATTTCCCTATTAGACCTAGAGACCAGTTGGATAGCTAGTCTCTGCTACTTTTCACCCCCATTATTTCCTCTTTCGACCAAGTCCTAGATTCAGGTAACAAATCTTCCCCCACCCCCACCCCCTTTCTTCCTTGTTTGAACCAAGTACTACTAGATTCGAGTGCATGAACTAGTTTTACCTCTTAACAGTAAAAAATTAGGTGGTTTTCGAACAGCCAATCGATCCTATCTACACGAGGGAGCCTGAGAAATAGTAAAAGATACAAATGCAGCGACATCAGGAGCTCGGGAAGTAGAGCAAGGCCGGTTTCAAAGGAAGTTATACCCAAGGGTCGCCAGGAAGTCGCTAGGTGGGCGGCGGGAGGCCAGATCTGCCCACACTACGGCAGCGAGGAATAAGGGGTGGGAGGCCCTCCCTCGCGAGAGATGCTTGGGAGAGAACATCAAGGCATACTGATCGGGATGCGCCGGCAGTGGGTAAGAGCCGTCACCAAGGATGGTCGCGTGAACGTTGCACCTTCTCACCTTCCCCGGTGGAGAGGATCCGGCTAGATCTGTGACCAGCGGTGATGTACTGCCCAGGATGCGACTATATCTCCTAAGTGTCGAGGCATGACTTAGAGACATAAGCGCATTCTGGAATGATCGCAAGCACGGTATCTTTGCACAACTCATGTAAAAGAACATGGATGAAAGAATAAAATAGTTGGCTTACACTCGCCACGTCACACAATGAATACAATAGCATACATTCATCCAAATAACACAGGGTCGGACTACGGACGAAAACAAAACGAGAAAGATACCACAACCACAAGGCCTGATCTCCCCTAGTAGGAACCACTACTGATCGTCGAAACACGTCACATACAAACGACCGCGCTCTTCACCGAACTCCCAGTGAAGTTCTTGTCCATCACCTGCATCGTTCTCGGCTGTACCTGCATCTGGTGTGTGTTGTAATCTGTGAGCCACAAAGGACTCAGCAATCCCATCCCCGGGTATCAAAATTAACAAAGCCTTTAGGTGTCGAGAGATAATAAAGTGTTTGAAGCGAGCACTTGATACGTCTCCAACGTATCTATAATTTTTTATTGTTCCATGATATTATTTATGAAGTCTTGGATGTTTAAAGGGCTTTATCATTCACTTTTATATCATTTTTGGGACTAACCTACTAACCCAAAGGACTAGTCCAGATTGTTGTTTTTTTTCCTATTTCAGGGTTTTGCAGAAAAAGAACATCAAAAGGAGTCCAAACGGAATGAAACCTTCGCGGGAGATATTTTTGGAGAAAATCACACACGTAGAATTTGAGAACAATGTCAGGGGATCGAGAGGTGGCCCATGAGGGTGGGGGGCACACACCCCTTCCCAGGGCGCGCCCCCTGCCTCGTGGCCCCCTCGAGCGTCCCCGGTGCCCTCCTTCTTCCTATATAAGTCTACGTACCCCAGAAACTCCGTGAACAGAGAGAAAACCCTAATTCCACCGCCGTACCTTCTGTTCTCGTGGAGATCCCATCTTGGAGCCTATTTCGGAGCTCCACCGGAGGGGGATCTATCACGGAGTCCTTCATCATCATCCTCATCGCCCTCACCATGAGTTGTGAGTAGTTTACCTCAGACCTTCGGGTCCATAGCTAGTATCTAGATGGGTTCTTCTCTCTCTCTGGATCTCAATACCAAGTTTTCCTCGGTCTTCGAGGTGATCTACTCGATGTAATCTCTTTTTGCGGTGTGTTTGTCGAGATCCGATGAATTGTGAGTTTATGATCAAGGTTATCTACGAAAGATATTTGGTTCTTCTCTGAACTTTTTATGTGTGCTCATAATATCCTTGCAAGTCTCTTCGAATTATTGGTTTGGTTTGGCCTACTAGATCTATAGTTCTTGCAATGGGAGAAGTGCTTGGCTTTGGGTTCAATCTTGTGGTGTCCTTTCCCAGTGACAGTAGGGGCAGCAAGGCACGTATTGTATTGTTGCCATCTAGGATAAAAAGATGGGGTTTATATCATATTGCTTGAGTTTATCCCTCTACATCATGTCATCTTGATTAAGGCGTTACTCTGTTCTTATGAACTCAATACACTAGATGCATGTTGGATAGCGGTCGATGTGTGGAGTAATAGTAGTAGATGGAGGCAGGAGTCGGTCTACTTATCTCGGACGTGATGTCTATATACAATGATCATGCCTAGATAGTCTCATAATTATTCGCTTTTCTATCAATTACTTGACAGTAATTTGTTTACCCGCCAGAGAATATCGCTATCATGAGAGAAGCCACTAGAGAAAACTATGGCCCCCGGGTCTATTCTCAACATATCAATCTACATCTACTTTACTTTTATCGCTTTTATTTGCTATTCTTATAAACTGAAAATACCAAAAATATAAACTATCATCTCTATCAGATCTCACTTTCGTAAGTGACCGTAAAGGGATTGACAACCCCTTATCGCGTTGGCTGTGAAGTTCTTATTTGTTTGTGGAGGTGCGAGGGACTCACGCGTGGTCTCCTACTGGATTGATACCTTGGTTCTCAAAAATTGAGGGAAATAATTACGCTACTGTGCTGCATCTCCCTTTCCTCTTCGAGGGAATACAACGCAAGCTCGAGAAGTAGCAGCACTAAGCAACTAGCTGACGAATTCAGAGCGGGAGGAGAATATGTGCCAACGGTCTCCAAAGTTGATCAAGAAGTGATCCTAGCTACTCACGTTCATACATAACCCCATCGTGTTCACTTCCCGAAGCCCTTCGGAAAGAGACGATCACGGTTACTCACACAGGTAGTGTATTCTTAAGGATATGGTGTCAAATTATCTACAACCGGATATTAACAAATTCCCATCTGCCACATAACCGCGGGCACGGCTTTGGAAAGTTCAAAACCCTGCAGGGGGTGTTACAACTTAGCCCATCACAAGCTCACGATCTGCGAAGTCGCAACTCCAAATTGGGAAGACCCGAGTATCCTCAGAATCCCGTGCTCAAGATATTTCGAAAAACGTAAAACTAATCCAGCAAGACCTCCAGGCGTGCCGACACCCTGATAGTAGCCGCGTGTATCTCGTCTCAGGACACGACCGGATGGGATAAGCTATGGGAGACAAACCTCGAGTTTCCTCCAGGGGTCCCCGCAGTACGCCCAGTTTGGACCAACACTCAAGACGAGCACTGGCCCGGGGGGTTGATTAATAAATCCTTGGGTTAATTAATCCCTCGGGAAGTTTTAATTGTTAGTCAAATGTAGAACCAGAGTTGGGTCTTGCTGGAAAAGCTTTAAGCAGAGCGAATTATCAAGGGGGCCCATAAACCCCAACCGTGTTAGGAACGTACAATCAAGGAACATAACACTGTTTTATCGGGTCCTATGGTGGCATGGGTGGAACAAAACACCAAGCAGAAGGCCGAGCCTTCCACCCATTACCAATATATATGTGCATTAATAAACAAGATTTATATTGTGTTATCCCAATAAAGAATCCAACATGGAGCAATCTTCAACTACACGTGCAACTAACAACGTTATAAGAGGGGCTGAGCAAAAGCGTACTTAGCCAATCAACGGTTTGCTAGGAAGGCGGTTAGAGTGTTTCATGGCGACAATAGGAGGCTGACAAACAGGAATAGGCATCGAGAAAATCTAAAGAGCGAGACAACTAACATAGGCAAAGGTAGAGGTGATATCGGGGAATGGTCATCTTGCCTGGGATCCCGCAAAGAAGAAGAATGAGTCCACGAAGAGGACGAAGCCACGTAGACGGAACAAGCGTAGACGAACGAATCCTCACGATCGCAACGTTACCGCAACTAAGAAGCAACACCAGAAATAAACAAACAACATGATTGCTACCTCTTGAGCTTGCGTTGTATTCCCTCGAAGAGGAAAGGAAGATGCAGCACAGTAGCGTAAGTATTTCCCTCAATTTTCGAGAACCAAGGTATCAATCCAGTAGGAGACCACGCGCGAGTCCCTCGCACCTGCACAAACAAATAAGAAGTTCGCAGCCAACGCGATAAGGGGTTGTCAATCCCTTTACGGTCACTTACAAAAGTGAGATCTCATAGAGATGATAGTTTATATTTTTGGTATTTTTAGTTTATAAGAACAGTAAATAAAAGCGATAAAAGTAAAGTCGATGTAGATTGATATGTTGAGAGACCCGGGGGACATAGTTTTCTCTAGTGTCTTCTCTCATGATAGCGATATTCTACGACGGGTAAACAAATTACTGTCGAGCAATTGATAGAAAAGCGAATATTTATGAGACTATCTAGGCATGATCATTGTATATAGGCATCACGTCCGAGACAAGTAGACCGAAACGATTCTGCATCTACTACTATTACTCCAAACATCGACCGCTATCCAGCATGCATCTAGTGTATTGACATCATAAGAACAGAGTAACGCCTTAAGCAAGATGACATGATGTAGAGCGATAAACGCAAGCAATATGATATAAACCCCATCATTTTATCCTCGATGGCGACAACACAATACGTGCCTTGCTGCCCCTACTGTCACTGGGAAAGGACATTGCGAGATTAAACCCAAAGCCAAGCACTTCTCCCATTGCAAGAACTATAGATCTAGTAGGCCAAACCAATCCAATAATTCGAAGAGACTTGCAAGGATATTATGAGCACACATAAAAAGTTCAGAGAAGAACCAAACATCTTTCATAGATAACCTTGATCATAAACTCACAATTCATCGGATCTCGACAAACACACCACAAAAAGAGATTACATCAAGTAGATCTCCTCGAAGACCGAGGAGAACTTTGTATTGACATCCAAAGAGAGAGAAGAAGCCATCTAGATACTAGCTATGGACCCGAAGTATATGAAAGTGACTAAGCATTAGACTCTCCACGGGAACAAAAGGTACGGCGGTGGAATTAGGGTTTTCTCTCTGTCCACGGAGTTTCTGTGGTACGTAGACTTATATAGGAAGAAAGAGGGCACCGGGGGAGTCACGCGGGCTCCACAAGGCAGGGGGCGCGCCCTGGGAAGGGGGGCGCGCCCCCCACCCTCGTGGGCCCCACGTGGCTCTTCTGATGTGGTTCTCAAGTTTATCGTGCATGATTTCCTCCAAAAATATCTCTCGCGAAGGTTTCATTCCGTTTGGACTCCGTTTGATGTTCCTTTTCTGCAAAAGCCTGAAATAGGCAAAAAAACAACAATCTGGACTAGGCCTTTGGGTTAGTAGGTTAGTCCCAAAAATGATATAAAAGTGAATGATAAAGCCCATTAAACATCCAAGACCTCATAACTAATAGAATGGAACAATCAAAAATTATAGATACGTTGGAGACGTATCAAGCATCCCCAAGCTTAATTCCTGCTCGTCCTCGATTAGGTAAATGATAAAGAAAGAATTTTTGATGTGGAATGCTAACCAATATAGTTTTTCAATGTAATTCTCTTAATTGTGGCATGAATGTTCAGATCTGAAAGATTCAAGATAAAAGTCTATATTGACATAAGAAATTATAATACTTCAAGCATACTAACAAAGCAATCATGTCTTCTCAAAATACTATGGCTAAAGAAAGTTATCCTACAAAATCATATAGTCTGGCTATGCAAATATTCATATCATGCACAACCCCGATTTCAGCCAAGCATTTGTTTTCATACTCTATCTTTTCAAACCTTTCAACTTTCACGCAATACATGAGCGTGAGCCATAGATATAGCACTATGGGTGGAATAGAGGTGGTTGTGGAGAAGACAAAAAGGAGGGAGATAGTCTCACATCGACTAGGAGTATCAACGGGCTATGGAGATGCCCATCAATAGATATCAATGTGAGTGAGTAGGGATTGCCATGCAACGGATGCACTAGAGCTAAATATGAAAGAAAGCTAAACAAAAGAAACTAGTGGGTATGCATCCAACTTGCTTGCTCACGAAGACCTAGGGAATTTGAGGAAGCCCGTCGTTGGAATATACAAGCCAAGTTCAATAATGAAAATTCCCACTAGTATATGAAAGTGACTAAGCATTAGACTCTCTACAATGAAGAACATGGTTCTACTTTGAAGCACAAGTGTGGAAAAAAGATAGTAGCAATTGTCCCTTCTCTCTTTTCTCTCATTGTTTTGGAGGGGCTTTCTCTTTTTTTATTAGCCCCTCTCTATTTTTTTGGGCCATCTCTTTTTTTATTGGCCTTTCCTCACATGGGACAATGCTCTAATAATGATGATCATCACACTTTTTATTACAACTCGATACTACAACAAGTATGACTCTACATGAATGCCTCCGGCGGTGTACCGGGATATGCAATGAATCAAGAGCGACATATATGAAAAATTATGCATGGTTGCTTTGCCACAACTACGATGTCAACTACATGAGCATGCATGGCAATATGACAATATGATGTGTGTCATATAAACGGAACGGTGGAAAGTTGCGTGGCAATATATCTCGGAATGGCTATGGAAATGCCATGATTGGTAGGTATGGTGGCTGTTTTGAGGAACAATATGGTGGTTGTTTTGAGGAAGGATATATAGTGGGTTTATGGCACCAGCGAAAGTTGCGCGGTACAAGAGAGGCTAGCAATGGTGGAAGGGTGAGAGTGCGTATAATCCATGGACGCAACATTAATCATCAGAACTCATATACTTATTGCAAAAATCTATGAGTCATCAAAACAAAGAAATCAATGCATGATCCTAGGGGGGAGGTTGGTACGAGTTAACCATCGCGCCCCCGACCTCCACACAAAGGTTGGCACTCTACAAATACCTCATGCTCTAACTTCGTCACATAGCGGTTCACCATACGTGCATGATACGGGAATCACTAACCTTAACACAAGTATTTATCAATTTCATAATAACTCCACTAGCATGACTCTAATATCACTATCCTCATATCTCAAAACAATTACCAAGCATCCAACATCTCATTCTATTCAATGCACTTAGTGTGAATATTTTTACTACATTGACATTGGACGTTTATCATGTGAAGACTAGTTTCGTTAGTCTAAACACATTACCATGCTGTTTTAATAGACTCTAAAAAGGATATAAGTGAAGCATGAGAGTTCAACAATTTCTACAAAATATTACCACCACCGTGCTCTAAAATATATAAGTGAAGCACTAGAGCAAAACTATTCAACTCAAAAGATATAAGTGAAGCATATAGAGTGTTCTAACAATTTATAGGCCATATTTAACTCTCTCAAATAGGTGTGTCCAACAGGGATGATTGTGGAAAACTAACAAGCAAAGACTCAAATTATACAAGACGCTCCAAGCAAAACACATAACATGTTGCGAATAAAAATATAGCTCCAAGTATAGTTACCGATGGATGAAGACGAAAGAGGGGATGCCTTCCCGGGGCATCCCCAAGCTTAGGATTTTGATTATCTTGAATTCACTTGGGGTGCCATGGGCATCCCAAAGCTTAGGCCTTTGCTACTCCTTGTTCTATAGTCCATGAAAGCAATACTCAAAACTTGAAAACTTCACAACACAAAACTTAGACAAAAATTCTCGTGAGCTCCGTTCGTATAACAAAGCAAACCACTACTCAAAGGTGCAGCAATGAATTCATTCTTTGTTTATATTGGTGTTAAACCTACTGTATTCCAACTTCTCTATGGTTCATATCCTCCAATACTACTCATAGATGCATCGGAATAAGCAAACAACACACGAAAAACAGAATCTGTCAAAAACAGAATAGCCTGTAGTAATCTGCCGGTTTTGCCTACTTCTGGAACTCCAAAAACTTCAAACTAAATTGGTAAATTTGCTTTATTTGTCTACCAATCATCTGCAAAAAGAATCATCTAAAAATCAAGCTCCAGTAAAATCTGCCGACTACTTTAGCGAGCACTAGTGATTCTGTTTTTCACAGCAAGATCATATAAACTTCACACAAGTCTTCCCAAAGGTTCTACTTGGCACAAACACTAAACAAAACATGAAACCACATCTAATCAGAGGCTAGATGCAATATTTATTCCCTAACAGCAACAAAAACAAAAACCATAAAATTGGGTTGCCTCCCAATAAGCGCTATCGTTTTACGCCCCTAGCTAGGCACGATACAAGATAGATCTAGGTATTGCCATCTTTGGAAGGCAATACTTTGATTAAGCACTTATGGTTCTCGGGAACTTCTTTGTCCCTACGAATAATCAAACTCTTGGGCAAGAAATCAAGAAATTCTAAAGTGTCAAAAGGGTCTCTTGCAAAAGTAAAAAAAATTAGGGGGAACACTTATGGATTTGAGATCCGCAATTCTAGATGTTTCATCCTTGTCTTTAGGGACATACACGAACTTAGATAATTTAGTAGAGGTATTTGGAGTAGTATTTATAGCGGAAAGAGCAGAACCCACATTAGTGATAACATCCTCAAGTTTATTGATTCTAGTAGAATCCTGATCTAGCTTTTCTTTAACTATGGGCTCTTTATCCTTAAGATTTTTCAGAACAACTCCAACCTTGGATCCATATTGGGTGATTTCATTATGAATTTTTCTATCCAAGTTTTCTACCAATTCTACCGTAGCAACTTTGTTTTTAATGATTTCTAGCCTTTGCATAACATGCTTCAAAGTTAAAACGGTTCCATTGACCATGAGAGGTGGTGAGCCAAATAATTCAGTCATAGCGTTATAAGAATCAACAGTGTGGATACCCAAGAAATTCCCTCCGGTAATGGTATCTAAGATAAATCTATTCCACGGAGTTATGCCAACATATAAATTGCGAAGAAGCACGGAAGTGGAGAGCTTCCTAATGGATTTATTTTGAGCATTGCAAATTCTGTACCAGGCATCTTTTAAGTTTTATTCCTCCCTTTGTTTAAAGTTGAGGACCACGCTCTCGGGAGTGGTGATAATGATAGGTGTGCTAGACATGATGATAAGCAAGCAAGCAGCACACGAGCAAACAAGAAACAAGCGAGCGATAAACACACGGCGGAAGAAGGGAAAATAAAACGGCAAGGGTGAAGTGGGGGAGAGGAAAATGAGAGGCAAATAAATTTAATGCGAAGGATAAGGGTTTGTGATAGGTACTTGGTATATGACTTTTGCGTAAGCCTCCCTGGCAACGGCGCCAGAAATTCTTCGTGCTACCTCTTGAGCTTGTGTTGTATTCCCTCGAAGAGGAAAGGGAGATGCAACAAAGTAGCGTAAGTATTTCCCTCAGTTTTTTAGAACCAAGGTATCAATCCAGTAGGAAACCACGAGCGAGTCCCTCGCACCTACACAAACAAATAAGAACTTCGCAACCAATGCGATAAGCGGTTGTCAATCCCTTTACGGTCACTTACGAAAGTGAGATCTGATAGAGATGATAGTTTATATTTTTGGTAGTTTTAGTTTATAAGAACAGTAAATAAAACCGATAAAAGTAAAGTAGATGTAGATTGATATGTTGAGAATAGACCCGGGGGGCATAGTTTTCTCTAGTGGCTTCTCTCATGATAGCGATATTCTACGGCGGGTAAACAAATTACTGTCGAGCAATTGATAGAAAAGCGAATAATGATGAGACTATCTAGGCAGGATCACTGTATATACGCATCACGTCCGAGACAAGTAGACCGAAACAATTCTGCATCTACTACTATTACACCACACATCGACTGCTATCCAGCATGCATCTAGCGTATTGAGTTCATAAGAACAGAGTAACGCCTTAAGAAAGATGACATGATGTAGAGGGATAAACTCAAGCAATATGATATAAACCCCATCTTTTTATCCTCGATGGCAACAATACAATATGTGCCTTGCTGCCCCAACTGTCACTAGGAAAGGACACCGCAAGATTGAACCCAAAGCCAAGCACTTCTCCCATTGCAAGAACTATAGATCTAGTAGGCCAAACTAAACCAATAAATCGAAGATACTTGCAAGGATATTATGAGCGCACATAAAAAGTTCAGAGAAGAACCAAATATTTCTCATAGATAATCTTGATCATAAACGCACAATTCATCGGATCTCGATAAACACAACGCAAAAAGAGATTACATCAAATAGATCTCCTCGAAGACCGAGGAGAACTTTGTATTGAGATCCAGAGAGAGAGAAGAAGCCATCTAGATACTAGCTATGGACCCGAAGGTCTGTGGTAAACTACTCACAACTCATGGTGAGGGTGATGATGATGATGATGAAGTCCTCCGTGATGGATCCCCCTCCGGTGCAGCTCCGGAACAGGCTCCAAGATGGGATCTCCACGGGAACAGAAGGTACGGCGGTGGAATTAGGGTTTTCTCTCTGTCCACGAAGTTTCTGGGGTACGTAGACTTATGTAGGAAGAAAGAGGGCACCGGGGGAGTAACGGGGGCTCCACGAGGCAGGAGGGCGCGCCCTGGGAACGGGGGTGCGCCCCCAGCCTCGTGGGACCCACGTGGCTCTTCTGACGTGGTTCTCAAGTTAATCGTGCGTGATTTCCTCCAAAAATATCTCTAGCGAAGGTTTCATTCTGTTTGGACTCCGTTTGATATTCCTTTTCTGTAAAACCCTGAAATAGGCAAAAAACAACAATCTGGACTGGGCATTTGGGTTAGTAGGTTAGTCCCAAAAATGATATAAAAGTGAATGATAAAGCCCATTAAACATCCAAGACTTCATAAATAATAGCATGGAACAATCAAAAAATATAGATACGTTGGAGACGTATCAATGATAGACACACATATCATAACCATGGCATGATACACAAACAAATATGATGCATGTCCGGTTTAAATATGCATCGCATGGCAAAGTGCACAAACAAAACTACAAGTTAAGTGGAGCTCAATATGCAACGACTTGCATATTGACAAAACACCATGTTAGATTATTTAGTTTGATCTCATTATGAACCCAAAAAGTTCAAATATTTTTAAACATGGCAAGAGGTGAAGCATAAGTAATCTAGCTATCTAGGCATTTTAAATAGGGCCAGAAACAATAAACAATACTTCCAGAAAATCCCCATGTCCATATTTTGAATCTGGTACTATTCTGGCTATTACTTAATTTTAAGGTTATTAAACAGCAAAATAAACGCACCATGTTAAACTACACATTTTTCTACCCCATTTACATATAAGGTTTATTAAATTTGGAGCTACGCTTATTTAGTTATGAATTAAACCATTTTAACATGTTATTTAAGCAAAGTAATGCAAACACCAAGTTTAAAATTTTAAACATGCATGAAAGGTGGTTATTGTGAATCTACACAGAATTCTAAACAATTTTCATATATAACATGTTTAATTCTGATGCACGGTTTGTGAGATATTAAATGCATGAACTTCTAGGGGTTTTCTGCAAAACTGCCAACTCCGGAAAATTGCTAAAAATTGCAGATCCTGAAAAGAACGTCATCGGGCCGAAACGGCAGGCTGGCCCAACAGAGGGGGCGCTCACATTGGGCCTGTTGGAGGCCGGCTGGCTTGCAGGAGGCCCACACGGGCGGTCGTGCACCCGATGCAGAGCTTCTGCATCTCGCTGCAGAAGAAAGCAACTGCAACAGTTGCAGGTGCAGAGAAGGCTCCTAGCGGCGGGCTGCGGGACTCTGGCGAGGCAGAGGGAGGTCCTGCAAAGGCGGAGCTCGACGGATCCGGCCGCGGGGCATCGGTTCCCGGCGACAGCGAGGCGAATTGGAGCTCGGGGAGGCATCGGTGGCGGAGCTTCGAGACCTTGGTGGTTCGGGCGTCCATGGGGTCTCCTGGACAGAGAAGAGAGGGAGAGGGCACTGAGTGAGAGAGAGAGAGGGGAAGACGAAGAAGAGGACATGAGGAGGACGCAAGGTGCTGGTCGACGACGGCGACTGCTGGAGGTGTGGCCGAAGATTGAGGCGGCCTGGGGGACGAGGGAGCTCATCGGGCGTAGGTTGTGGGAGAGGAGAAGCCAAGCTCCTGCAGGGGAATCCAGGGGCGTGGGGACTCCAGCGGCGGTGGGATTTGGCGAGGGATGGCAGGGAGGCGAGGGCCTTGGCAGGTTCGGCCGGCGGACGGAGCAGCTCCGGCGGTGGGCTCAACGGCGAGGCGCTGGAGACGGTAGGGGAGCGGGGTCGCTCGGGGCCTAGTCGGGGAAGGCTCGACGGGGCAAGGAAAACGGCGGCCTTGACCTTGGGGCGACGACTTGGTCATCGACGCGGTGGCGCGTTCCGGCGCTAGCGGAGGAGACTGTGGCGACGGCAAGATGAAGGATGGCGGGGACGAGGTGGACGAGTGCTCGGGGTCGGGGACAAGGAGCTTGGGCTCCTGTTGGTGGGTGGAGGAAAACGAGGGGAAGGGGATCCCGATGGGGATTTGGTGGAGTGGCGGCTGTGGGTGAGGGGATGGATGGGACATTGATCCTTAAAACTAGGGTTTGGACTCATATTTATAACATTGGATTTTTAGGTAGGGGCTATTTGGTCCTTCGATCGAAATCAGATGGTCCGAGAAAAATAGGCTAGGAGAGTCCAACAAAGAACCGATGATATTTTAGGGATGTTTGGGGTTGATCTGGACCTATCGGTCACGACTGCCCGATTCGGGTCTGGGAGAAATTTCAAACGCGCATGAGGGGCCTGTGCACTATGCAGTGGGGTAAGGTGGTCGCGGTCAAGTGTGTGGTTGGACTAAGAATGCACAATCAAGACAAACGATCTGAAAACAGGTCAACGGAGACAAAGAGAGAAGCGGCAGCTAAGAACGACTACGAGTTTCATGAAAACATGCGAATGCAATAAGAATTATGCCATGATGAATGTGGCAGATAATTAAAACACACGACGACAACCAAAATAAATGGAAGGCATCTGGAGCGTCGGTCTTGGGGCATCACAACTCTCCCACACTACCAGAGGATCTCGACCCGAGATCCTGGAGATGGCACCGGATAGAAACGGAAAAGAAGAGGTAAAACAAAGTTGCTTCTTTGACATACTAGTGAAACCACGAACTAAGAGGTCAAATTGAAAGAAGAATACAACGGAGATGAACGAAGATGAAAACACTCCATTAGAAAAGAGGAACAAGGAACATTACGGGAACCCTGTAGGTTGAAAGGCATGAAACAAGAGCTTACGAACCAAAAGAATATGAACCGCAACGGTATAGCCAAGGAATAAGAATGACCGAATTCGGACAGCACTCCGATTGAAAATGGAAGGAATTAACATGAGCTTGAGAAGATTGGCTGATCTTTGATGAAATCAACAACACACTACCTCCGAAACAATGATTTCAGACAGCACTCCGGTTGAAAGAGAGTTAAAACTTGATAAGATGAGAGAACATGAATGGAGGTCACGACACTCCTACTAAATGTACTGGAAAGGACAAGAGCATGATCTTGATATGACAAGATAATGGTTCGAAGAGAGCAATATCACAAAGCCTCCGGAACGAATAATGGAGTGAAAAGATCGAAGAAGAATAACATTTTCAACTAGAAATGATTTTGAAAGCATCCTTACGAAGAAGGGTTGAACGGGGTTGATGGAAAATCAACAACGAAACGAATAAGCTTGATGTGGGCTTATGGAAAACATCTCAAAACTTGAAGTGAAATTCTCCCACTAACGGAAACACTTGATTTGATTGAGAGCACCAAAGAGATGAAAATTTTCTTCCACCAAGATGATAAAGAGATAACTTGGATCATTGATAAGCACCACAATAGCAACAATCCTTAGGGAAAGCTTTTAGGTGAGATACAACCCAAGATCACTCCAACGAAGAAATTGAAGGGTTGAAAAGATCTCCTGAACAAAGAAAATTATGGGTTTACATATCTCAATCCTGACAACTTGTGAATCATGAAACATGAAGGGAGATTGTCAAGAAAGACATAACACCACCTCAAAAGATAAAAAAAGGTAGAAAGAATTGCACTTCGGAATGCAAGAAGAAGAATACTTGAGCTCCAATAAGAATCTTAAAGAACACTTCAAGGATGCAAGAAGAAGAATACTTGAACCACCATGAAGAACTCCGGTAACAAAAGGACGAGAAGTGAAGGATGAAAAGAATAATATTGAAGCCTTGCGATGATTTAGATGGGGCTTCTAGCGAGGTAATTGAGAGAGTTTGGAACTCCGGAAACAAAAGATGAACAACCAATAATTTGATATCGTGAACGAAATCCATACGAAGGAATTAAACACTTGGAAGGAATAAGAATAAGAATTATGTTATGAGTATCCTTCACCAATTTAAATTGATGACTACCAATGGATTTGGCATACTACTTATTCTCATTGCAAAGAATTAAAGAGAGGTCTCACACAATCTTGGGTAAATCTTCAACGAACCACCGGTAGGATTTGGGAAGAACGAGTGAATATATATGATAACAAAGGAAAAAGAATTTTTGAATGAACCACCATAAGAATATGGAGCGAACGAAGAGGCATCAATTAAGAATAGTTGGAGGACGAAGTTGAAAACTGAGAACGAAGAAATCTTCTGAAATGATGGCCTTCGGAGGATCACAATGGAAAGAATTCATGAAATGCTTCGGATGATATGAAAAGATTCTTCGTGATCGAAACAATTATGAGGATGCATGAAGCTAGAATCACGAATCTTCAAGAGAACGGGCCAAGATTTAAGAGAAACTCTTCTCCGGTCTTCAAAATCTGAGAAGATGATGAGATACACCACCATTAATTGTTGAGGCACTCCGGAATGAAGAATTAAAATGTTGAACCAACGATGAAAAAAATTTGAAAGCGACGGGGAGAAGGCATATGACTGATTAAAATTCATTCTTATGTCACACTTTGAAATGAATTTGAGAGTAACTCCGGAAAAATTAGAAGACTCAGGTAAGATCCTGGAAAAAGACCTGTGGGTTAGGGCCCACTGAAAAGAAATCACCGTTGAAAAGATTACTTGAAAGAGAGATTGCTCCGGTTGAATTAAATGGCTTGAATAAGATGACAATCCTCAAAATAGCTTGAACGGATTAAGAATTGAAACACGAATCTTCTGAGATACCTTGTACACCCTGGATAAGAATTAGAGAGAGTTGAATAAACAAGAGAGACTTCGAATAAGAAATTTCAACATGTGAAAACAAGTGAACTAAGAGGAAAAAAATATGATCGACACCGAAACTTGAATTAAATCCACCGGCAGAATTTGAGAACAAAAGAATGATGAACTTGAAGTTTCCTGAGCATCTTCACGAGAAAACACCGGGTAAGAACATTGAAGGAAAGAATGAAGAACTTCACATGAATAAAACGATACTTGATTTGAGATTTCTGGCTCCGAGAAGAAGAAGGGTGGGAGGGTGGGGGAAAACAAAGACAACTTGGGATGAATGAAACAGACACCATTGAGAAAAAAAACAAGACTTGCTCTTGCACATATTAAAAGGATCGGGTTAACTTGAAGAGAAGCACGCTGGTTGAAAATAATTTACATGACAATCTTGATGATCCAGAAGGAATAGCACTCACATGGAAATATGAGAACACCGATTAGGAAAGGTATGGAATCAACACTTGACATCGAAGAAACTCGAATACCATAATCAAAACAAAATGGAAGGATAGATATGTTGCAACATAATCTTCACAATATCATTCGAACAGATAATTGAACGAATGAATTCCGTAGCTTAATGGTACAACAATCTTGTCGAGAAGCCACTTGGGAGACAAAAAGATAAAATAAAACAACAAGGTCCAGATGGAACAAATACATGATAGAAGTTTCGTCCCACATGTTCATGCTGAATGCCCCATGGCACGTGTTACAAAGGGCCTTGCAATCCCCGGATCAGCATAGACAAGGATCATTTAAGATGCAACCCCCTAGTGCAACAACGCCCATGATAGCCTCTCCACTAGATGTTGAACCCCAAACTCATATCATGCACCCGTTGGAAGATTACCTAAGATCTACTTGAAACCCACCTATTAATTCCCAAAGCTTTCCGGTTATGCAATCTGGTGTTGGGGATACAGGGGAAGCACCGCGCACTCAACTCTAAACCTACACCCAGCTGTATCCATCCGTCAACACATAACCAGTCATCTTCGGAAACTGTTTACCTCGGACCTTCGAAACGCATCCGCTATACTAGCTGTGGCAATACTCCCGAACTATCTCGCAAGTACTGGGCGACGTCGGGGTTATCCCACCACTAACCGCATAGAAGAGTTTTCGATGTCGGTCGCCTCCGGTATTCTAGAACCGCAACGATACATTTGTGACGACAACACCTTGGAGCTCAACTCCCCGGGACACTGCCACAACCCCTAAATGATAGGAGGCATCAAGAACAATGTTCTCATCACAAAGATATCGGAACAGTCCAAACAATACCCGCGTGATCCTAAAAAACAATTGGTGATTTTTTTTAGAATAGTGTAGTTAAAACAACGTCAGGAGTCCTCACTAGAGCGATGAAGGGGATGAGGAGTAAAAAGAAATCCTACCCTCCGATATATATATAGGACTCAAAACATTTTGTGTGTGTGCCTAGACTCAACCGTCAGCGGTTTGATCAATCAGGGGGCTCCTAGGTCGGAGAAGGCTCTGAATACCAACTTGTAATGCCCAAGATGCGACTATATCTCTTACGTGTCGAGGCACGACTTAGAGACATAGGCGCAATCTGGAATGATCGCAAGCGTGGTATCTTTGCACAACTCATGTAAAAGAATAGGGATGAAAGAATAAAATAGTTGGCTTACACTCGCCACGTCACACAATGAATACAATAGCATACATTCATCCAAATAACACAGGGTCCGACTACGGATGAAAACCAATCGAGAAAGATACCACAACCACAAGGCATGATCGCCCCGACTAGGAACCACTACTGATCGTTGAAACACGTCACATACAAACAACCACGCTCTTCATCGAACTCCTAGTGAAGTTCTTGTCCATCACCAGCATCGTTCTCGGTTGTACCTGCATCTGGTGTGTGTTGTAATCTGTGAGCCACAAAGTGTAGGATCGAAAGTATGTCTAGAGGGGGGGGGTGATTAGACTACTTGACAATATAAAAGATCTGCCTTTAGATCATGAACAGTTTTTGGCAGTTTCACAATTATGATCAATTCAAGTATCACCCTACACATGCAATTCTAGAGTATAAGCAGCGGAAAGTAAATTGCGCATGTAGTAAAGAGAGGTGGAGAAGATCAAACGCAGTTTGGAGACACGGAGATTTTTGTCGTGGGTCCGATAGGTGGTGCTATCGTACATCCACGTTGATGGAGACTTCAACCCACGGAGGGTAACGGCTGCGCGAGTCCACGGAGGGCTCCACCCACGAAGGGTCCACGAAGAAGCAACCTTGTCTATTCCATCATGGCCTACGCCCACGGAGGACTAGCCTTACTCGGGGTAGATCTTCACGAAGTAGGCGATCTCCTTGCCCTTACAAACTTCTTGGTTCAACTCCACATCACGAAGACGGAGGCTCCCAAGCGACACCTAACCAATCTAGGAGGCACCACCCTCCAAAAGGTAATAGATGTGGTTGATGATGATGAACTCCTTGCTCTTGTGCTTCAAATGATAATCTCCCCAACACTCTACTCTCCTCACTGATATGGCTGTGGTGGAAGAAAGGATTGAGTGGAAAGCAACTTGGGAAGGCTAGAAATCAAGTTTCATATGGTAGGAATGGAATGACTTGATCTCAACACAAGGGTAGGTGGTTCTCTTCTCAGAAAGTGTAAGGTAGGAGTGGTAGTACTTTCTGATGGCTCTCTCCACGAATGAAGAGGGGGTGGAGGGGTATATATAGCCTCCACACAAAATCCAACCGTTACACACATAATTGAGCAATCTCGGTGAGACCGAAGTGAAAACTCGGTCACACCGAAAGTTCAAATATAGTGAACGTTGGGGTTTTTGGTGGGACCGAAAATACCGTCTCAGTGTGTCCGATATGAGTCAAAGGTAGGAGCTTGCCAGAATCGGTGGGACCGAAATCAACAACTCGTATATTCTGAAATGATGACAAACGGTTACAGAAGGTTGGCAGTCCAGTTTCGGTGAGACCGAACTCAAAATCGGATGGACCGAAATTTCTAGGGTTTGGAAAATAGCTGAGGTGGTTCATCTCGGTGGGACTGAGTTGGAAGAATCGGTTTGTCCGAGATTACTTATGAGTGTGTTAAGTAGTGAAGATTGCTGATAGTTGAAGGAGCTAAATCACTAAGCACTTGAGCAACCAGATCATCAACACAACCTCATCCCCTTTTAATAGTATTGGCTTTTCCTATGGACTCAATGTGATCTTTGATCACTAAACCAAAAATGGAGTCTTGAGCTTTTGCCAATGCTTGTCTTAGCATTTTGAGGGGTCCACTTCTTCACACATTTCCATACCCATATCATCGAACTTCTCTGAAATGATCCTCAAGTAGCCATTAGTTCAATGATATATATGTTGTTATTAATTATCAAAACCACCCGGGGATTAGTTGCACTTTCAATCTCCCCCTTTTTGGTAATTGATGACAACATATAGATCAAAGCTTCGACAAGAGATATAATCAATGAATAATATCGTCGCTTTGAGAAGTATGTGATAAACAAGAGCTCCCCCTAAATTTGTGCATTATTTAAAATTTGCGTTTGAATGCAAATGCACAATCGATTAGGATTATGGGTCACTCTTCCATGTCACATACATCTTGGTGGAGCGCACAAAATGATAAGAATGAATAACATGCACTCAATCACCAAGACATGAGTAAATGATCATACAAGAAGGAATAGCATAAGATAAGCATTAAGCACACATTAAAACATAGTATGACCAAGCACTCATTAAGGTAGCATCAAACGTAGTAGCAAGCACACTGAAAGTATTGAAAGAACCAAAAGAACCAAGTGTATCTCAAAGAAAAACCGGCAAAAGAACGAAAGAGCACTCTCTCTCTCGAAGCCCTATGATCTATACAATTTCTCCCCCTTTGGCAACAAGTTACCAAAAAGTTCGAAAAGATATAGAACTAAGCGTCACTGTGGGCTGTGCTGGTGGCTCCCGTCTGGGTAGATGTCGGAGTAGAAATGACGGCATCGGCGAAGACTTCAGCTGATGTCTGCGCTGGAGGAGTGGATGCTGGAGCTGGAGCTGGAGCTGTAGGAGGTGCTGAAGTGGTAGCCCTGGAGTCAGTTACTGGGATAGCTGCAGACCGGGATCCTCTGGGAACCTGAACAGTCTAGCGATGAGAGTCCTGGACTAGATCATCCTGCATGAGCTCTGCTCTCTCCTTCCTTGCTTCCTCCATGTCCGCCTCAAGCTTGTTGACGGACACCTGAATCTCAGTCAGCTTCACGTCCAGAGCGTGGATCTTGTCCTCAACAATCCTCTCTAGGCTTTCCTGAGATTGTTCAATGCTGGCCAGGCGTTGTTCAATCCTCTGGGTAGCTTCAAGAATCTGCTCTCCGAAGCTCTTTGGCTTAGCTGCTGCTGCTGCTGCTGCCTCTTTGTCAGCTTTGGCTTTCTTCGCAGCTTCAATTTTGGCTTGACCTTCAACTGAGGTTGGATCCTCCTCATCCATCACAACTACGTTATCTTCATGCTCTGGCTGCAGTGGCAAGTGCTTCCTATCCAACATGAATTTGCCCGTGCCAAACTTGGCATTGATGAGCATCTGAATTTGCGGGGCAAATCCACACGACCTCTTTTGGTCAGCTGCAGTCCTCTTAATGGTCTCTACCATTAAGTCCATCACCTTAAAAGGTGCCTTCTCATCAAGAATGTGCAGCATGTTGATAGAATAGCCTCGAATAATGCGGTGGTCTCCAGACTTGGGCATCAATGTATGCCTCAAAATAGTGTTTGTAGTGGTCAGACCTGCCTGGAGATAATACACTGAGCCAAGCTTCCACCCTTCCAAATCAGCAGCGGGGATTTCCTTGTACATGTTCTTCATGGAATCATGGCTCTTCTTAGGAATCCCATAGACATCAATGTCGTCCTCTCTCTGCACTGGAGCATTCAGAAGTTCTGCCCATTCTTCAACAGACGAAGAAAACCTTTGACCTTCAGTCATCCAGGTGATCTTGCCATCAGGATAAAAGTGGGCTGTGGCGTAGAACTGCATGATCATCTCGTCATTCCAATCTGTCAGCTTCTGACCCACGAACTCATCAACTCCACATGCAGTGAAGCTCTCATGCACATGGGGAAAGAAGTCTCGGTGCTCTTCACTGTCAATGTATTTCCAGTCAACATACCTGGTGTCAGCAACAATAGGCTTCTTATCCATCAGCACAGTCTCATAGAAGTCCTGCTGCTCTCTGGTGTGGAATCTGGGGTCCACAGCAGTCCTTCTCCTCACGGCATATGGATCAGACTGTCTCCATAGCCTGAGACCTCTATCATGCCTTGCCTTCATATCCTCGGCTTGAGGATGAGCATCGTTGTGGAGTGGCAACTTAGGACGGAGCTTCAGCAACACATGTTCTTCATCTGACTCAGACGGTGGCAAATTTCCTTTGTTCTTCTCAGAAGCTGGGATGCTCCTGGTTGTCCTCTTGGGCTTGGCTGGAGCTGCCTTGGCTTGAGCAGGCTTCTTGGGCTTAGAAGTGGCTTGAGCCCTAATAGCATCACCCATGAACTTAGCCTTCTGAGGAGGAGGCTGGGGTGCATCTTCTTCTTCATCTTCATCAGCAGCTGCATCCACATGAGGTTCAGCATATACTACCCTCTTCCTCTCGGAAGTTTTCTTCACCTTACTTGGAGCTGGCTCTTCCAAGTTGAGCTTCTTTGCAACAGATGACTGCTTGACCTTGCTGGTGCCTTTCTTTGACTGCTGCCCTTCATGCTCTTTGGCAACAACTTTCCTCTTGGGCTTGGAGGTAACTTCCTCAGCAACGAAGTCAGAGTCCTCATCATCAGAATTTCTCTTCTTCCTGGTCCTAGTGGCTGCAGGAGGCAAACCACTAGGGGTGCTCCTCTCACCATCATCACTGGAACTACTAGCCTCAGGACTAGTATCTGCCTCAGGGATCTCTGCAAACGGTGACTCAGACCTGTTCTGGCTGTCACTGGCATCTGACATGGCTGACAACCTGTGAAAAGATAAGGTATAGGCAGAGTAGAAGAGTTATCACAACTGTAGAGGTTTTTGCAAAAAAAATGAGTTCAAATCTTAGTTTTGAGTTTTCACAAAATGCATTTCGGTCAAACCGATTTTCAGTTTCGGTGATTCCGAAGTGTATAACAGAAACCTACACACCACTTTCGGTCAGACCGAAATGGGTTTCGGTCCTACCGAAACACTAGGGTTTCATTGAGACTCTACATCGGTCACACCGATTTGCACGAATCGGTTAGACCGAACGGTGCAGTGCAATGGCCAGAGGCCAAATCGGTCATTCCGAGTTTTCAAAATCGGTTTCACTGAGATGTGTTCCGTGGTAACCTAAACCTAAGAATTTCGCTCGAAACTAAAAGGATCTGATCTGATGTTTAAGGAATATCTCAAGCGTGGATAGATACATGGCAAACCAATCGTGCAAGAATCAGATGGGGAGCACGAGAGGGATCGGGACTCACCCTAACTTGGTGGAGTCCCTCTACGGCGGCAACGGCGCGGAGAAGATTACCGTTGACGGCGGCGGAGGCCTGCGGCGAGGGCGCACAGGCGACGACGGCAACGATCCGAAGACCAGGGCGACGACAGCAGGGGACTTGGGGGCGAAACGGTTTGAAGAATTAAATCGCGCGCAGCCCTCAGTATATATATCCCCGTGCTGTCGGTGGGACCGAGTTGAAAAACTCGGTGACACCGAAATGGCTAACTGCTGTGCAGTTACACATATCGGTCACGCCGAGATTTATAACTCGGTTTCACCGAGATAAAACCTAGATCAGTCTAAGCGTTTCGGTTGGACCGAGATGGAAAAGTTTGTCAGACCGAAATGGACTTAGAAGGTTTTGGAAGTCAGCCTTAGACGGATCGGTGGCTCCGAGTGCTCCTCACTCGGAGGGTCCGAAAATGACTTGTTCAAAGTTGTGATATGAGCATGAATAGAATTTGAGACAAGAAAGCATAGATAGCTAGGGAAGGTTCTTAGGCATTCTTGTCCATCCATTTGGCCAGAAAAAGTCAAAACAATCAAAACAACAAATGGATGTCCTTGAATGGATGAAATCATGCATTCAACATGCTCACACAATAAGATAGCAACTGAAATATGTGTCAAACATGCACAACTAACACTCTAGCTACTAGCACACAATTTGTCGATGACTAGGTCATCTATATATGAGTATATTGACTTAGGAGCCAAATGAGAACATTTGATCATGGGTCATACTCATCGTTTAAGCACAAGTGGGGTTACCACTTTTACATAAAGCATTTATGTGTTCACATCATTTGGAGATGCTTTAGCTCAATTTTTTATCCTTTGGATTAGGGCACTTCCAATACCTACATGGGTTAGTCCCACAAGGAACAAACAAGGATATCCATAGACATAGATTGAGGTTCACAAAAGATGATGTCCATGAAAGCAATGATTACCTTGTCCCTTGACTTACCAACAAGAGGGTTTGTGACTCCATGAACTAGTGCATGATGTGGAAGTTGATTGCACAAGTTCTTGCCAAAAAGAATATGAGTGAAGTATGTTGGCGGAGTCACCCTCAAGAACCTTCTAGTTCTTCTTCTTTGGGATCCACATCATCTTGATGGGAATCCTTGGTGTTGTAGTTGAGCTTGACGAAGTAGAACTTGACGTGTCCTTGGGAACCCACTTGACCATGGCTTGAGGTGCTTCAATGAATGCATCAATCTCCTCTTGAAGCTTGTCCTTGGCCTTTAGCTTGTGGTCTTGTGGTGGAAGGTCATCTTGAGCTTGTTCCACATTGGAAGAAGTAGGATCATACTTCTCCTTTTGTGAAACAAACTGTGGAGTAGGGTATTGACCTTCTTCCCACTCAACACCTTCGGCGTTGAACTTTCGCTCAAAACCAATCCCTTGATTCTTCCGGTGCCTTCCTTGTTTGCGAACAATTTCCTCGAAGTTCTTGCTTCCAGCAAGACTCTTGTAGACACCCTTCTCTATGATTTCCTTCAATAAGCTATTTCCTTGCTCAAGTGTAACTTGGCTTGAAACATTGTTAGTGGAATCAAGAGAACTACTAGAAGCAACAATATTGGATTTAACATTGTTATTGTTACTACTAGAGGAAGAATTTTTCTTATGCTTGTCATGCTTAGTCTTAATAGGTGGCAAGAAATTAGACAAGAGAAGTCGTTTGGCAAGATATGAAGAACTCTTCTTTCGAAGATCGTCATTGATCGCTTTTAGAAACTCATGTTCTTGCTCTAGAGTGAGCTTCTCGAAGCGTAGCTTCTCATGAGATCTTAGGAGCTCTCTATGATCTTCTTGAGTTGTTTCATGAGCTAACTTCAGAGTGTTTAGTTCTTTAGTTAGACGCTCAATCTCCTTCATAGCATTGTCATTCGACTCTTCTCGACTATAAAGACTACTAGCATTTTCATCGTTACTAAGCTCACTAGATTTATCATGCAAGAGCTCATCTTCACCAAGCAAGTCATCCTCATCACTATCAAAGTCAATGAACTCAGGGTGTGTTACCTTGGGGCCTTTAGCCATGAAGCATCTTCCAATTCCCTCATTTGGTGAATCAAATAAGTCGTAGGAGTTGGAGTTGGAGGATACGAGTGCAAGTCCGGCAACACCTTCATCTTGACTGTAGTCGGAGTCGGAGTGATAGCTTCCATCGGATTGATTGTCAGAGTCGGAGCCGGAGACCCATTCACCTACATGAGCTTGATGTCTTCTTCTTGTGTAGCTCCTTGATGACTTGTCTTTCCTCTCCGAATCCTTGCTTCTCCGAGAGGGTCTTCGTTCATAACGATCATCTCTACTCCTTCTCTCTCTCCGAGGTGACTCATCTCTTGCTCTTCTTCTTGGAGATTCTTCTCTTCTCTTGTGGGGAGCCGTACACTCATTTGAGAAGTGTCCGGGTCTTCCACAATTGTAGCAGTTTCGATCACGACTAGAAGATCTCTTTTCATCATATGATCTAGACTTTGAGCTTCTTTCTTTACCTCTATTCTTGTAGAACTTGTTGAAGTTCTTAACCATTAGGCTTATCTCTTCATTGGAAATTAACTTGTCACTTGAGGTAGTGGGAGCATCACTTGACTTGTTGTGAAGCTCTTCCTTATCCTTAAGTGTCATCTCATGAGCAACAATTCTTCCAATGACTTCAGTTGGCTTGAGAGTCTTGTAGTTTGGCATCATTTGGATCAAAGTGCACACGGTGTCATATTTTCCATCCAAAGCTCTTAGAATATTCTTGATGATGAATCGGTCGGTCATTTCTTCGCTTCCTAAGCCGGCAATCTCATTTGTGATGAGAGCAAGCCTAGAGTACATTTCAGCGACTCCTTCACCATCCTTCATCTTGAACT
This sequence comes from Secale cereale, assembly GCA_902687465.1. NCBI lineage: Eukaryota > Viridiplantae > Streptophyta > Magnoliopsida > Poales > Poaceae > Secale > Secale cereale. The sequence continues at coordinate 719,732,028 of LR738710.1, read as the reverse complement.
TGTCAAGTTGACCTTGAAGAATATCTAGCTTTGTTTCCTTCACAGATTCAATACCTTCGTGCATTTCAACCAAAGTATCCCAAATTTCTTTAGCATTCTCAAGACGGCTGATTTTGTTGAACTCCTCGGGACACAAAGCATTGAAGAGAATGTCACAAGCTTGAGCATTGTTTTGCAACATCCGCAACTCTTCTGGTGTAGCTTCGCGATCCGGAACTTTTCCTTCCTCGAAGAAATCACCTTGCATACCAACACAAATAATGCCCCATGCGGCTGGGTTATGACCAAGAATATGCATTTTCATTTTATGCTTCCAACTAGCAAAATTTGTACCATCAAAGTAAGGACCTCTACGATAATTACCCTCACTAGACGCCATACTCTCCTAGGTTGTGAAACCAAGCTTATGGAGTCCAATGCAATGGAAACCAAAACAATGGAGACCAAAGCTCTGATACCACTTGTAGGATCGAAAGTATGTCTAGAGGGGGGGTGATTAGACTACTTGACAATATAAAAGATCTGCCTTTAGATCATGAACAGTTTTTGGCAGTTTCACAATTATGATCAATTCAAGTATCACCCTACACATGCAATTCTAGAGTATAAGCAGCGGAAAGTAAATTGCACATGTAGTAAAGAGAGGTGGAGAAGATCAAACGCAGTTTGGAGACACGGAGATTTTTGTCGTGGTTCCGATAGGTGGTGCTATCGTACATCCACGTTGATGGAGACTTCAACCCACGGAGGGTAACGGCTGCGCGAGTCCACGGAGGGCTCCACCCACGAAGGGTCCACGAAGAAGCAACCTTGTCTATTCCATCATGGCCTATGCCCACGGAGGACTAGCCTTACTCGGGGTAGATCTTCACGAAGTAGGCGATCTCCTTGCCCTTACAAACTTCTTGGTTCAACTCCACATCACGAAGACGGAGGCTCCCAAGCGACACCTAACCAATCTAGGAGGCACCACCCTCCAAAAGGTAATAGATGTGGTTGATGATGATGAACTCCTTGCTCTTGTGCTTCAAATGATAATCTCCCCAACACTCAACTCTCCTCACTGATATGGCTGTGGTGGAAGAAAGGATTGAGTGGAAAGCAACTTGGGAAGGCTAGAAATCAAGTTTCATATGGTAGGAATGGAATGACTTGATCTCAACACAAGGGTAGGTGGTTCTCTTCTCAGAAAGTGTAAGGTAGGAGTGGTAGTACTTTCTGATGGCTCTCTCCACGAATGAAGAGGGGGTGGAGGGGTATATATAGCCTCCACACAAAATCCAACCGTTACACACATAATTGAGCAATCTCGGTGAGACCGAAGTGAAAACTCGGTCAGACCGAAAGTTCAAATATAGTGAACGTTGGGGTTTTCGGTGGGACCGAAAATACCGTCTCGGTGTGTCCGATATGAGTCAAAGGTAGGAGCTTGCCAGAATCGGTGGGACCGAAATCAACAACTCGGATATTCCGAAATGATGACAAACGGTTACAGAAGGTTGGCAGTCCAGTTTTGGTGAGACCGAACTCAAAATCGGATGGACCGAAATTTCTAGGGTTCGGAAAATAGCTGAGGTGGCTCATCTCGGTGGGACTGAGTTGGAAGAATCGGTTTGTCGGAGATTACTTACGAGTGTGTTAAGTAGTGAAGATTGCTGATAGTTGAAGGAGCTAAATCACTAAGCACTTGAGCAACCAGATCATCAACACAACCTCATCCCCTTTTAATAGTATTGGCTTTTCCTATGGACTCAATGTGATCTTTGATCACTAAACCAAAAATGGAGTCTTGAGCTTTTGCCAATGCTTGTCTTAGCATTTTGAGGGGTCCACTTCTTCAGACATTTCCATACCCATATCATCGAACTTCTCCGAAATGATTCTCAAGTAGCCATTAGTTCAATGATATATATGTTGTTATTAATTACCAAAACCACCCGGGGATTAGTTGCACTTTCACAAAGTACTCAGCAATCCCATTCCCGGGTATCAAAACTAAGAAAGCCTTTAGGTGTGGAGAGATAATAAAGTGTTTGCAGCGAGCACTAAGCAACTAGCTTACGAATTCAGAGCAAGAGGGGAATATGTGCCAACGGTTGCCAAAGTTGATCAAGAAGTGATCCTAGCTACTCATGTTCATACATAACCCCACCGTGTTCACTTCCCGAAGCCCTTCGGAAAGAGACCATCACGGTTACTCACACAGGTAGTGTATTCTTAAGGATATGGTTTCAAGTTATCTACAACTGGATATTAACAAATTCCCATCTGTCACATAACCGCGGGCACGGCTTTCGAAAGTTCAAAACCCTGTAGGGGGTGTCCCAACTTAGCCCATCGCAAGCTCACGATCTGCGGTGTCGCAACTCCAAATTGGAAAGACCCGAGTATCCTCGGAATCCCGTGCTCAAGATATTTCGACAAAGGTAAAACTAATCCAGCAAGACCTCCCGGTGTGCCGACACCCTGATAGTAGTCGCACGTATCTCGTCTCAGGCCACGACCGGATGGGACATGCTACGGGAGACAAACCTCGAGTTTCCTCCAGGGGTCCCCGCAGTACGCCCAGTTTGGACCAACACTCAAGACGAGCACTGGCCCGGGGGGTTGATAAATAAATACTCTTGTTAATTACTCCCTCGGCAAGTTTTTGTTGTTAGGCAAATGTAGAACCAAAGTTGGGTCTTGCTGGAAAAGCTTTAAGCAGAGTGAATTATCAAGGGGGGCTCATAAACCCCAACCGTGTTAGGAACGCACAATCAAGGAACATAACACTGGTTTATCGGGTCCTATGGTGGCATGGGTGGAACAAATCACCAAGCCAAAGGCCGAGCCTTCCACCCATTACCAATATATATGTGCATTAATAAACAAGATTTATATTGTGTTATCCCAATAAAGAAGTCCAACATGGAGCAATCTTCAACTTCACCTGCAACTTACAATGCTATAAGAGTGGCTGAGCAAAAACGTACGTAGCCAATCAACGGTTTGCTAGGAAGGCGGTTAGAGTGCTTCATGGTGACAATAGGAGGCTGACAAACAGGAATAGGCATAGAAGCAATCTAAAGAGCGAGACAACTATCATAGGCAAAGGTAGAGGTGATATCGGGGAATGGTCATCTTGCCTGGGATCCCACAAAGAAGAAGAACGAGTCCACGAAGAGGACGAAGCCACGGAGACGAACCAAGCGTAGATGAACGAATCCTCACGATCGCAACATTACCGGAACTAAGAAGCAACACCGGGAAGAAATAAACAACATGATAATCACACATACCATAACCATGGCATGATACACAAACAAATATGATGCATGTCTGGTTTAAATATGTATGGCATGGCAAAGTGCACAAACAAAACTACAAGTTTAGTGGAGCTCAATATGCAACGACTTGCATATTGACAAAACACCACGTTAGATTATTTAGTTTGATCTCGTTATGAACCCAACAACTTCAAATATTTTAAAACATGGCAAGAGGTGAAGCATAAGTAAACTAGCTATCTAGGCATTTTAAATAGGGCCAGAAACAATAAACAATACTTCCGGAAAATCCCCATGTCCATAATTTGAAATTGGTACTATTCTACCTATTACTTAATTTTAAGGTTATTAAATAGCAAAAGTAAATGCACCATGTTAAACTACACATTTTTCTACCCCATTTACATATAAGGTTTATTAAATTTGGAGCTACGGTTATTTAGTTATGAATTAAACCATTTTAACATGTTATTTAAGCAAAATAATGCGAACACCAAGTTTAACATTTTAAACATGCATGAAAGTTAGTTATTATGAATCTACACAGAATTCTAAACAATTTTCATATATAACATGTTCAATTCTGATGCACGGTTTGTGAGATATTAAATGCATGAACTTCTAGGGGTTTTCTGCAAAACTGCCAACTCTGGAAAATTGCTAAAAATCGCAGATCCTGAAAAAAAACATCATCGGGCCGAAACGGCAGGCTGGCCCAACAGAGGGGGCGCTCACATTGGGCATGTTGGAGGCCAGCTGGCTTGCAGGAGGCCCACACGGGCGGTCGTGCGCCCGATGCAGAGCTTCTGCATCTCGCTGCAGAAGAACACAGCAGCGACAGCTGCAGGTGCAGAGGAGGCTCCTAGCAGCGGGCTGCGGGATTCCGGTGAGGTGGAGGGAGGTCCGGCAGGGGCGGAGCTCGACGGATCCGGCCGCGGGGCATCGGTTCCCGGCGACGGTGAGGCGAACTGGATCTCGGGGAGGCACCGGCGGCGGAGCTTCGAGGCCTTGGTGGTTCAGGCGTTCATGGGGTCTCCTGCACAAAGAAGAGAGGGAGAGGGCACTGAGTGAGAGAGAGAGGGGGGAAGACGAAGAAGAGAATGGGAGGAGGAGGCAAGGTACTGGCCTACGGGTTGACAACGGCGACTGCCGGAGGTGTGGCCGGAGATTGAGGCGGCCTGGGGGACGAGGGAGCTCCTCGGGCACAGGTTGCGGGAGAGGAGAAGCCAAGATCCTGCAGGGGAATCCAGGGGCGTGGGGACTCCAACGGCGGCGGGATTTGGCGAGGGACGACAGGGAGGCGAGGGCCTTGGCAGGTTCGGCCGGCAGATGGAGCAGCTCCGGCGGTGGGCTCGTCGATGAGGCGCTGGAGACGGCAGGGGAGCGGGGCCGTTCGGGGCCTGGTCGGGGAAGGCTCGACAGGGCAAGGAAAACGGTGGCCTTTACCTTGGGGCGACAACTTGGTCATCGACGCGGTGGCGCGCTCCGAAGCTGGCGGAGGAAACCGGGGCAACAACTAGATGAAGGATGGCGGGGACGAGGTGGATCGAGTGCTCGGGGTCGGGGAGAAGGAGCTCGGGCTCCTGTTGGTGGGTGGAGGAAAACGAGGGGAAGGGGATCCCAAGGGGGATTTGGTGGAGTGGCGGCTGCGGGAGAGGGGATGGATGGGACATTGATCCTAAAAACTAAGGTTTGGACTCATATTTATAGCATTGGATTTTTAGGTAGGGGCTATTTGGTCCCTTCGATCGAAATCAGACGGTCAAAGAAAAATAGGCTAGGAGAGTCCAACAAATTACCGATGATATTTCAGGGATGTTTGGGGTTGATCCGGACCTATCGGTCACGACTGCCCGGTTCGGGTCCGGGAGAAGTTTCGAACACGCATGAGGGGTCTGTGCACTATGCAGTGGGGTAAGGCGGTCGCGGTCAAGTGTGTCGTTGGACTGAGAATGCACAATGAAGACAAACAATCTAAAAACATGTCAACGGAGACAAAGAGAGAAGTGGCAGCTAAGAACGACTACGAGTTTTGTGAAAACAGGCGAATGCAATAAGAATGATGCCATGATGAATGTGGCACATAATTAAAACACATGACGACAACCAAAATAAATGGAAGGCATCTGGAGCATCGGTCTTGGGGCGTTACAGGTGAGTAGAGAGAGAGAGTGTGGCCACCGCTGTCGTGTTTAGATCTGGAGAGGACGAGACAATGTGAAGATAGCAACACTAGCAAGCAAGCGCGGAGGCTCCTGCCTATATAGTGGAGTACTAGTTTTCTTTTGCCTACCGGCCGGAGCCGGCTTGACCTCGGCAATGACTGTCGAGAAGTCTTCATGCACGTGCCCCAGAGGCGCAGTTGTCGTTATTTTGATCCGAAGCACCGGATTATAACATATAACACGAAAAAATGCCACATGACAAGAAATCATAACCTCACTGCCCAAAGGAGACAAGATGAATCCCGACGGACAAACTAGACGAGGATCAAAGCTCAAATTAAAGATAAACTCGTAGAAAAGGGGTCCATCAATAGATGTCCTAATTAACATAGCCAGCTTGACCTAGATGGCAGCCGAGTAGTCTTCGTGCATGTGCCCCCAATGACTAGCCCAACTCAGTAGTCGCTGTTTAACCCTCGCAGTGATCCGAAGCACATGACACCTAAATTTGCGGGATGACAAGAAACCTTTTTGAGATTTCTCACCAGAACTACATCCTTGTACAACACAGCCTGCACGATATGTAGACGATAGCCAATCCAGGCGTGTCTGCTGGAGTCTGGTCCCATGCATGGACAAACTGATCTTCCGTGTCTTGCAGGGATCGTCCAGGTACCAACGTATGTACTTATATTAACTCACCCGACTTGCGGGACCGGGGAGTGTGCCTATGGTCGGTTCTCAATTGCGGTCCCACATGTGTGTGCAAACGCAATATGACGCGCGTTCCATTTGGAGAGCGGCGTGCCAGACTGACCGACCGTCTGGGGTGCAATGCGAACATGATGGGCGTGTTGTATACTCCGTACATGTGTACCACCGTTTTCTTGAGGCTTTGATCCATGGCGCAATCCATGGATACAAAATTAGTATACTGTACTATTTAAAAGTCGAGGGCGGGGCTTTTCCCGCGCGGTAGGCGGGGCAGTTCCGCCTAGTCGGTTCGACAGAGACGGGAGAAGATGAGGGAGTAGGCTGCTGCAAACGTAGGGCTGTGTGATTTGACACTGAATTACTGCTGGACAGGTGGGGCCCGGTGATTTGATATGCCATTATCATTTTAACTACCAAGCCGGATTCCTGACCACCTCCATACAGGTGCCTCTCTCGATGCTCCACCATGTAGAGGCTGGCGCTTGCTTGAGAGCCCACTCCTCCACTTTTTGCTTGCCTCTTTCCCCCGCATATGCAAAAATGCCATGTAAAGCGGGCTTATAGCACACTATTGTACTTGATCCTACAGGTGCTAAGCCTACCACATAGGCATAAAGTCTGATGTGGCAAGTTAATTAAGAAGAGAGAGACTAGTTTGGTGACCCCAGGAAGAAACGGTGATAAGCGCATGTACCTAGATGAAGCAAACTTAGCAACAAAAAACAAAGCACCTATGCATTGGGGACTTGAGTTGCTAAGCCATTTAATTCCCATAGCACCTCATCTAAGCACCATTTCATTGGAAGAGGTCACTCCTTGGTAAATGCAATAAATACTACGAAGAAAGAGATAGAGAGAAGTAAACAAAAAATACTCTTATAGCCAACCATATAGCTAACCTTGTTGTATGAGTGACTAAGTGATGACTATGTATGACATGCCAACGTCAGATAGCCTAAAGCATCGTGTTAAATCTCCAAGGGAGCGAGCGAGGCGACGGTCGTGGTAGGAGCGACCATGATACGGGCTGCTGGCAGCCCTTGGATCTGAGATCGAACGATCGCATGCTAAGTTGCTAAAAATTTGCAGAATAACCCTCCAGGATAGGATATTCACCCATAGGTCTAGAATCAGCCATGCAACCGTTCGATCTGAGATCCAAGGGCTCTCGGAAGCCCGTATCATGGGAGAATGGAAAGCTTCGTATCACCTGTAATTTTCTCGGCGCTTGACATGACATCGAAAGCCATTTAATTGGGCGTCGAGTAGACATGACATCTAATTGGGGACCCATAGTACTGTGCATGAATCCATTTATCCACCAGGCAAGCCACTACCCTGCCATTCGCACGCCCCCCCCCACTCGACATTTTTGCAATCGATAAACCGCTCCTAGTCGTCCCGTCCTTTCACATTACAGCAGTTCCACTAATCCTAACCCTCCTCCCAAATCTATGGCGTCCCAAATCTCCATGATCGGCAGTGAGTACAAGGTTAGAACCATCACCAGTGATGAGTTCGACGTCATCTACACCCGTTCTTCCGCAACGGTGAAAGAATACCTTTCTCGCTTCAAACGCATGTTCGAAAACTCAAATGATGAGTGGGTCGCTGGGCTAGATGTTGAGTACACCACAGTCCTAGGAAGCGAGACGAAACTAAAGGATGCAGAGAAGAACAAGCCCACCGTGATCTAGGTTTGCGTGCATGACTTATGCTTGGTCTACCACATATGCCATGCCAATGTTGAGTGCGAGGAATTTAAGAACTTCCTCAAGGGCGGGCGAGTCAAATTCGTTACTGTAGACTTTAGGAACGACAAGGAAATCCTGGGTCGGATGGGCCTCATTGCAGGTGACCCCTTCGACCTCCAGAAGAAAGGGCTGGTGCCCTCCCTTGATGAGCCTTCAATTCTGACCCTGGCAGGAGCCATGGTTCATCCTATGTATGGTGAACTGAAGAAAGCTCCGCACATGTTTCATCGTGCATGGCACTGGACTGTGCTAGATATAGACCACATCCACTACGCTGCAATGGATGGCTACCTTTGTTTCAATGTCTACATGGGTTGGATGAAGAGCAAGAGCCAAGTGTGTGGTTCAAGCAAAGAAGTATTGCCCAAGAGGAAGAGGGACAAGGACGAAGTCGAGGACGTGGATGAGGACTCCGAGTAAGGTGGTAGTGTCGTTGATTGCGGTGGTTCTAATGTAGTGTATACCGGATTAGTTGCTTAGTTTAATTTCTCGTGTGCTTAGTTTTATTTGAGGGGTGTGCTGTGCTGAGCCCCCAGCAGAAGTATGGTATGTTTCTTCTCGTTATATTTTGTACATTTCATCTTTTAGTTGGTATAGTACTACCACTCGTTTCTTGATATTATATACATACAATATATATGGCCAACATCATATAGCCAGCAGTTTAGTTGTCAAAGAATTTCAGGGTGCTTAGTTTTGTCAAAGAATTCCAGGGTGCTTAGTTTTATTTGAGGGGTGTGTTGTGCTGGACACCATTAACTTATCATTGTGAGACTCGGCTTATTTTTTTCATGTAACATGGTCAACGGGTTTGACATGAAAATAACAATGTCTAATGGCATTTCTCAGTAAACATCTAACTTAAGATGGCATTTTTTAGATATCTAATTGCATTTTGAGCAGGCATCTCACGGATCGAAGGCATTCTTTTAGTAGTTGTAATTTCTAATGGCAAAACTGAGTAGTGATACACAACTAGTGGCATAAGTAATAAGAACCCAGGAATTAAGTAGGGCTAATTTCATTATTTCTTTATACTTTTGTGTGCGAAACAATATACGCTGCCTCCCGCCAGATTTTCTTTACAGAGGCAACATAGAACTATATGAGTGACCTGTTAAGTTTTGGAATTATTCCGGGGTTGTTTGGCCTTTTTATAGATTAATTGATTTTCTGGTCATTTAATGTGCATAATTCAAATTTGAACTACAAGCACATGCTCCCGTGCACCAAAGTTGACTGAAAAATCACATGTGTGTCCTCGGGTCAATTTCTAGGTCCCATGTAAGAAATGGGAATGAAATTCAAACATCTGGGCATCGTGGTTCGGCCGAGAACATTGAGAAGCTTGGTTTTAAAATTCTTGTAAATCCAAAACACGCCTGAAAATCATGAAACTTGGCATGGTGTCATGTCATGGTACTACCATGATGTGGAAAAAAATTGCAGAATAGGAACAAGTTTTGGTATAAGTTTCTTGCAAACCGGAGCTTCTCTCAAGAAGGCTCGTGGTTCTGAGAGGGAACATGTCACCTTTGTGTGCATAATTCAAATTTTAAATACAAGCACATGCTCCAGTGCACCAAAGCTGATTGAAAAATCACATGTGTGTCCTCGGGTAAATTTCTAGGTCCCATGCCAGAAATGGGAATGAAATTCAAACATCTGGGCATCATGGCTCGACTGGAAACATTGAGAAACTTGGTTTTTTAATTCCTATAAATCAGAAACACGCATGAAAATCATGAAACTTGGCTTGGTGCCATGACATGGCACCAACATGCTGTGGTAATTTTGCTGTCCGATTTGCGAAGGCGCACACATTAACAATCAACAAAGTCATTTTGGAACAAGTGTTGTCACGCTACAATCGGAAACACAAGTATTATTGAAACCGTGGGCGTTCTATTTACCATTTACGTGCCGCCACACGTCCCCTTTTGTTATTAGCTAGGAGGCGCCGTGCAGGGTAGCTATTTGAGTATGGGAGGCGTGCGATCAGACCCCTGCGTGTGCTTATCGGGAGGAGAGCCCTTTGGCCTCCATCTGCCGTCCACCTCTCTCCCAAGGTCTCCATTAATGGCGCCCAAGCCTCTGTTTAATGGCATGGAAATGTCTCACTCGACTGAGATTTAAGAGAGAGAAAAGAAAATCTGAAAAGAAAATTTTGCAAGGATCTTGATGTAAGATCCGACGGACCTATATAGCATCTACTGCGACTTATAGCAAGACTGATGAATATATAAAAGGACGACGAGAGTGGATAATAATTTTCTTACATAATTAGGAAGATAATTAAAAAGCCACATGCGGCTACGCCCGAAATACACAAGGGCAAGAGAAGAAGGAAGACGCATACAATGATCTGGCTCGATGATCTCTACTTTCTTTATGCGGTGCAGGTCGCGGAGACTAGTTCTCGCGGTGGGCGATGATCTCTTCATCAGTTTCATGTCCTTAATACGATGCTTGGCAGCATCCATGGATTCCTCCAACAACCTGTTGCGATCGATGCGGAGCATGGCATTCTCGTCCATAAGTTTCTTGATGATGACGCTCGTCCTCTGCAACACGGCAACGGTCTCCTACTCCTGCTTCGCCCTTCTGGCGATCTTCGCCCTCAGCAGGTCGCGCTCACCCTGGAGCTTCGCATTGCCCTCCCCCAGTTGCCAGATGACGCCGATAGCCTTGTCCTGCATCCTCGCCCAGCCGGGGATCTGATCCATCTGGCTATGGACTATCGCATGCATGCGCGGGTAAGAGTCCTCGCCTGCCCACGAGAAATTTTCCCAGGCCGCCGCGGCGTGGCGGGACCTCCCTGCTGCATTGGCGGCACGGCGACACATCTCTGCTGCTTCCCCGGCATGGCCGGACCAGTCTGCTATGTCGACGGCGCTGCGGGACCTCCGTGTTGCTTCGGCGGCGCGGCGAGACCTCTGTGCTCCTACTGCTGCGCGGCTGGACATGCCGGCTGCTTTTGCGGCGAGGCGGGACATCTCTCGTGCTTGCTCTTCCATGCTCACCTCTCCGTGGTGGAAATCTCTCGACCCAGAACTCACACTGGCTATGGCTTGATTGACTTGATTGTTTTTTGTGGATGAGGAGTTGAGGAGGAATGTGCGGTCATCTTAGCATAGTAGTATTTATAACCGAGTACTACTAATACGCTTCTAAGTGGGAAACCGTTTAGGTTGTGATCGGTGTGAACAGGTTTGCAATTAAATATAGCATGGTAGTAGTAGTAATTTGGAATGTGACGAGACGCGCTCAAAATTCATTGATGGTTCTAGTTTCGAAGTGCGGCACTATTCCCGGATGGCATAATGTCAGCACGTTTTCTCGGCCGTGGTGTACCATATGCCATGGTACTAGTTCTTTTTCTATTGTTGTGTACGTGCAAAAACTAGCACCGTCGGATACATATCTTACTCTTGGCGTTCGACGGGAATAGCCTCGTGGCGAGCTATAGACTAGTCTTTTTTTCAAACGCATTACACCTATCTCTCGGGACTTCTCGCACGCACCATCACTTCTCCCTAGGTTGATGCCACCCACATACAGTTTTACTCCGGGAAGAGGTGCACGCACACACTCGTCCTCTCTCACACACGCATCTGTAGGTACGAATTGTAGTGTTCTCAACCATCCGATTGGCTCTATCATAGGTTTCACGTTGCTCCTTGGCCTTGAGATTGAGATGTTTTAAACGTAGAGGCCAAGATGGATGTGTGAGGTTTTGGTTAATGTGCGGGCCGCACACGGCACCAACACGACACGAGCTTCGTCTGCCTGGTGCGCATGCAGTCAGGTGAGTTGTCCAAGTATAGACACAACCAGGCCCTCGTTGGTATCCGCGCCTCGACTTTGGCTGGTCATAGTGGAGAGTAACATAGATCAGATACTAGTCTATGTTATTGGCACCTTCATAGTGGGTAGTGTCATATAGTATATGCATTATTGGGCGATGAGCGCTCCCTATATGTACCACCTTTTTCATTAATTACATCTTCTTAGTTTTGCTCCATGGTGCAATCCATCGGTACTACTATTGTACAAATGTATACATTTTTTAAAAGGCTAGAGGGCGGGGCCGCCTAGCTTGGACCTTTTCACGAGAGGCGAGGGCCTTTGTGATTTGACGGCTCATTACTGCTGGAAGGCGGGGCCTTGTGATTTGACTGCTCACATAAATGTGCCGACAACCTGAGGAGGAGCAAAGAACCGTGCGGTATACTCAAGTTCTCCACTGGAGTACGACGGAGGAGCACGAAACACGGCAGCCCAGTGCCTATCCTCTACTCTCTACTCTTATTATATATTACTAGCAAGAGGCATTGTTCTATTGGCGATAAAGAATGATCTAATTTGCTAGTCATCTCATTTTTAGCATTGTTCTATTCATTCCTCGCAGAGAAGGGACACGTGCGGCGAAACACCCAAAGCAAAATAAGAAACACAGGAGCAAAAGAAGAAGGAGGATTATCACCCCAATAAAAGAAGGAAGACGCACACACAAGTCTGGGGCGTTGCTCTCACTACATGAAGGGTTGCTGGCCGCGGAATCATAACTGCTTCTTCATTGCCTCCACGACCTCCATCTTCTTGCGCGTCTCCTCCACCATCTTCATCATTGTGTCCATGACGCGGGATTTCTCGATGCGAGCCTTCATCATCTGTTCCACGGCCGCATTACGTACCTTGATAGCACTCGGGTGCTCGATGCGGAGCTTCGCCAACTCCTCCTTCTGTTCCATTATGAGGGCCTGCAACATCTTCATCGAGGAACTACTATTCTCATGCAGCTTCTTCCAGCCAGCGTTCTCCTCCTTCAGCAGGTCGAGGTCGTGGCAGAGCTTCCCCTTGTCCTCCTGAAGTTGCAGGATTTTGCTGGTCGCCTTCTTCTCTAAGGCAATGCTCTTCTTCAATAGCATCACCAAGCCGGCGGTCAACTCCCACTGCTCATGGAGCTTAGCGGGCATGTCGTCGAGGCTCTCCTTTAGCAGCTCCACCAAGCCGTGGATGAACTCCTTCTGCTTATTGAGGTGCTTATTGAGCTAATCGACCATGCCGTCGAGGGATAACGACTCCAGTGCCGCCAGCTCGGCATGTTCGCCTCCGCGTCTAGGGCACTCCTGGGAGCCATCGCCTGCCCGTGAGAGATCTTTCGAGGTCTCTGCGTGGCGGCGAGCCCTCTCTTTTTTTTCCGCAGCCATGGTTGCCGCTCCCTTGTTACGAGTAGTTCTCGACCTAGAGCTCTGCACACCGGCCATGGCAAGGACGGACGAAGAAGGAGGACTTATGAGGAGGAAGGTAGAGTAATTTTTTGTTAGGTACTTCCCCTTTTTATAACATAAGTACTAGCACTAGTACTAAAACCTGCATAGTGGGAACACGTTCAGGTTTGGTACGTACTGGTAGGTGTGAGTAGGCTTGCACTTAATTGTAACAATAGTACTTTCGAATGTGATGGGAACAAGGTAAAGATTAATTGTTGGTTTTTGGTTTCGAGGCCCGAAACGGCTCCCAATGAGTTTAGTGGAACATAAATTTCAAGTAGACTACACTACTCAGATGCGTAAATATTATGTTACTGTCAAAAATTGGCACAAAATACGAAGGAGACAAATTGAAGTACTACTAGCAACCCATGATTTAACTACTCGCATGCGCGCAGTGGAGTAGTAATGTCTTTCTTCCGCCCTCACGTCCATTCAATTTGCATGCGCTGTATTAATTGACCATCAATGAAGTGAAGGACTTTACACGCGTCAAATTATCACATGGGGTGGATCTTGGTACAAAAATGCGTCCGCCCGTGTACCCGTGTGTGCGTGCGAGGGAATGAGTGCATGTGTGGCGTGCGTGAACATCTTCGCTTCGTGCATGTACCGCCAGTGCGGCTCAGGGAGGACGAGTACATTCTTCTGGAACCAGCAGCACGTCACTGTGATCGATCCACACAAGGATGTCGCGACAACACCTCCACATGTGCCACGTGGCTTCGTGAACTGTAAGAGAGACACTATGTAGCGTGCCATTGTGTTTTGCACATACTCGAAGTACTAGTAAGGTACACGTGCATTGCACGCGTCAGATTTTGCAACCAAATTACGAATAAATACCACACTGTAGCAAGTAAGCTCTGAGTCATATATGCCTGATGTAGACCTTCGTTTAATTCTTATAGTTCATCTCATTCAAAATCAATTAATTTTTATAAAAAAAACCTAGGGCCTCTTTGATTCGTAGGATTTCCAAAACGCGGGAATAGGAAGAACATGGGATTGGAGTGGAATGTCGTCTTCAATCCTACAGGATGGTATGAGTGTTTGATTGTGCATAGAAACAACACAGAATTCTTTCAAAGAGGTTTGAGTGGATGGGATGTTTCCTATGAAATCTAGTGCAGATGAATCATAGGGAAAAATGCCTATGGTTTACAATCCTACGAATCAAACAACCAAGATAAGAAAACTTCCTAAGGATTAGAATCCTCCAAAATTCCTTCGAGAATCCTTTGAATCAAAGAAGCCCTTAATCTATTTTATGATTCATGGAATTGTGCGTTTTAAAGCATAAAGTAAAAACAAATAATGGCAATTCAACTAGAAAAAAAGTTTGGGAAGTTATGATACGGAAGATTCTAGAACAAAGGAGAACCACTGTTGTTTTGAGATTTGTGCATTATGCTTAAGTTCAACCATGGAGTCTGCTAGATTGTACATGTGGCAAAATCCGGTGGGGGGCCAGAAGATGGTGCAAGGGGTCGAGTGGAGGGAGACTATGAAGGAGTGCACAACTGTGAGATCGATATTTAGAGAGAGTGGGCGAGAACGTGCACTGTTGCGCACAGTGGCGGAGCCATGAAAAATGTCCCATGAGCTAGGGGGGGCAAGCATTGCTAATCCTTTATGAGGAGGGCCAATTCATCAACTTAAACCATTTTTACCAGCAATTGTCTAATGATCACATTCATATTAGCCTCGATATATAGTGATGTTAGGGGGCGCAGGGCCCTTGCTGCCCCCTGTCTTCGCCATTGTGCGCGCGTCTGAGAGATGAAGTCACTACTAGGAAAAGGGCTATAGATGGAATTGACACTAATGGCGCACCAGACATGCGGTGCGCCATTAGTATATACTAATGGCGCACCATGTGTTGGTGCGCCATTGGTAACAATTTTTTATTTCATATTTTTCTCAAAACTACTAATGGCGCACCAGTGGATAGTGCGCCATTAGTAGTTCAACTACTAATGGCGCACCACATCCACGGTGCGCCATTAGTAATTTTTTTCAAATTTTGTTTTTATTTTTTTTAATTTTATTTTCAAAAAATACTAATGGCACACCGTGGGAGTGGTGCGCCATTAGTAGTTCAACTTACTAATGGCGCACCACTCCCACGGTGCGCCATTAGTATTTTTTTTCATATTTTTTTTTTTATTTTTTTTATTTTTTTTTCAAAAAATACTAATGGCGCACCGTGGGAGTGGTGCGCCATTAGTAGTTCAACTTACTAATGGCGCACCACTCCCACGGTGCGCCATTAGTTTTTTTTTTCAAATTTTGTTTTTATTTTTTTTTCAAAAAATACTAATGGCGCACCGTGGGTGTGGTGCGCCATTAGTAGTTGAACTACTGATGGCGCACCACTACCACGGTGCGCCATTAGTAACTTGGCCATTACTGCACCCCCCCTGGACCGCCTTTTTCAGTTCAAAAAATAAATAAAAGAAAATGATGTAAATGTCAAAAAAATAAAAGAAAATAAGTTTCCCATGTGATATGTGGTCTACTTGTTGGAAAAATTTACAAATATGAATTTTGACTTTATTTGCAAAATATGTCTGGAATTTAGTAAAACGGGTATAACTTTTGCATACGAACTCGGATTAAGACGTTTTTTATATGAAAAATCATCTACTCGAAAAGTTACATCCGAATTTAACGGGGAAACCTAGTTAAACATTTTCAAAATCCCCAAAAACCTAACAGAAAAAAAGTTACGGGGCTTTTAAGATCTACAGGCAAAAAAATTCAAAAAATTTCAAACTTACTAGTGGCGCACCTTTTGCTAGGTGCGCCACTAGTAACAGAAAAAAAAATTAAAAAAATTCGAAAAAAAAAATTTATAATTTTTTTTTTCCAAAATATGATACGTAATATGATCGGGAAGTTTGAAATATATTTTCAAAATTTCATCATACTCATGAACATTAACAAACTCCTAGACATCAAGAAGGGTTAATAGGATTGATATGTAAATATATCAACAAGTGCGTGTGAAGTGAGCTGGTGCTGGGGTTGGATAGAACTACGAAGTTAAGCGTGCTCGGGCTGGAGTAGTGTGAGGATGGGTGACCTTATGGCAAGTTTGACCACAGAGTGCAATTTGACTTGAGATTAAGCAAATTGACCCCAGATTAAGCCATAATGATCTGAGATTAAGAAAAAAATAAAAAAATAAAATTTATGACAAAAAATTTGAAAAAAAAAATTTGAATAAAAAAATTGAAAAAAAATACTAATGGCGCACTACTGCGCCATTAGTATGCCAAAGCACCTGGGTATAGATGGCCCCCTGCGAGGCATACTAATGGCGCACCGTGCACTATACTAATGGCGCACCAGTGGTGCGCCATTAGTATGCCAGATACTAATGGCGCACCAGAGGTGCGCCATTAGTATCCAACTACTAATGGCGTGCTAGTAATGGCGCACCGGTAGTGCGCCATTAATGGGCAAAACCGGTGCACCATTAGTAGCCCTTTTTGTAGTAGTGAGTGAAAGGCATGGATGATGAGAGGGGGGCATTCGATATATAATTAATGTGGGTGCATTAGCTATATATGTAATCCTATATAGAGAGGTATAGATTGATCGATGTGGACGTGGGAAAGAGGGTGAGACCTCCCTAGATATATAGATTGATCGGTTTATGTGGAAAACTATGAAAGACCTAGCTATATACACACACGCACATATAGAGGAACATATATCGTTGCGCATGCACGTGAGAGATAAAGAATGCCCGATATGATGGAGAGGGGGATGTGTGTGTGTGTGTGCCTTCATGGGAGACCGACCTAAAGAAAAAGATTGCATGTGTGCGATGGATAATGCCGACTGGTAGTCTGTGTGCATGCATGCACGAGAGAAAGTTAGTGGTACCATTATAAAGAGAAGACCAATGTGTGGGTGTAAAAGACGAGGTGAGATCATAATCAATGTAAAGTTGAATTCAAATATTTGAATAAGAGATCATGATGTTTGAAACCCATGCATGCATGAATATAACGGAGATCTGCGCGGTGTGGTTTGGAAACGAGCATGTTGCAATGTATACACATTGAACAAGGTCAGATTGCTTTGAATTTGAGATACCGATGGCAGACATCGTTTGGCCACATTGCATCCATGCATGGACACAATATTTTAATTGATGATGATGGGTGGCTTTCGCATCACATATCTATATCTATGCCCCTATATATATATATATATATATATATATATATATATATATATATATATATATATTATATTTTACATTTTTTATATAGTGTGCGGATAACTTTAACTTTGAAAGATGGTCGTTGGATGAGGCCAATCCGATGGTGTAGAGCTGGCAAATTTGAGCACTACTGGCCGTTGGATATCATCTAGATTCCACCAGATTGTGCCACATGTACAATCTAGAAGACTCTATGGTTGAACTTAAGCATAATGCACAAACCTCAGAACACAAGCACTTCTTCTTTGTTCTAGAATCTTCCGTATCATAATTGCCCAAATGTTTTTCTACATGATTTGTTTTTACTTTGTGCCTTACAACGCACAATTCCATGAATCTTAAAATAGATTAGCTTTCTTATAAAAACTAGATGATTTTGAATGAAATGAACTATAAGAATTAAACGAACATCTACATCATGCATATATGACTCAAAGCTTACATGCTATAATGTGGTATTTATTCATAATTTGGTTGCCAAAAATCTCATGCGTGCAATGCACGTGTACCTTACTAGTCTAAATGGTGTATGTGTGGGTGTTGTGCGTGTTAAACACATTGTACGTAGTATATCATACTAGTGTAAATTGTCTTTTTTTGTACACGTTAAGCTTGTTCTCCCGAATTTTCAAGCCGCGCCTTGTTATGCCGAAATTTAAAGCTAGCGTCTCTGTCTATCGTGCTGCAAAACTCCCGCCTCTTCAACCCGTGCCTTGTTAGCCCGAAATATTTAAGATATATATTTGTCTCGTTGTGCTCTGACAACTCCCTCCATCTCAACTCGCGCCTTGCTATTCCAAAATTACAACGCGCGCGAAAACTCCAACCTCCGGTGAAATCCCGACACGCGAAATGCCCGTGATACCCCTGAACCGAAAGAACCGCCTCATATCGGTGGGGGTACTTTCGTAACTTACCCCACATTTCGGACAAGCGCGTCCCTAATCCATGGTTCCGCACTCCCATCCCATCCGCCCACCCATTCGTACACCGAGGCCAGCAAAACCCGCGAAGCCCCACACCCTCCTCCGTCCTCCACCCAGTCGGAGCCTCTTCCCCAACGACGTCGTCCACAGCAACACCTCGATGTCCCTCATCCACCGTACCGGATGAGGATCCATCGTCGATCTGGTCGTCCCGCCGGTTCAGCCACCCCGTCCTCCACCTCCAATGAGCTGCCCCGATGTTCCCCTCGTCTTTTGCGCCACCTCCATTCCCACACCACCATCTTCATGTGCACCACCGGAAGAGCATCATCATCATCGTTTCCCCAGATGAAGCTGCGGCCTAATCGGCGCCACCAAAGAGGTTGTACACTAATCGCCGGATTTTCTTCTTGATTTGATCTCACGGTGCTGCTGGCGCTCGGTCCCGAGCCAACATGGCATGGCTCCATCCACGCCGACGTCGCCGGCCACTTCCTCCATGGCTCCATTAGTAGGAGCTGCTGCTGCTTTAACTCTCGCTCGCGCTGCTGTTTTGCTCTTGCTCTCGGTCCCTTTCCTGGTCTGCTCTTGCTCTTGCTCTTGGTCGTGTTGCTGCTCTCGCTCTTGCTCTTGGTTGTGATGCTTCTCCGATTTAGCTACACTTCAGTTGACTGAATCGACTTTTGGGTCAGTCGATTTTCAGGGGGTGGGGGGCTCGCCGGAGTTGAGGAAGAACCAGCCGCAGCGGGGAGGGGGGCTTGCCGGAGAGGTACCCCACTATCTATCTTAGGGTTCAGGGTGGAGGCGATGGTCGCCGACGGTGGTGGGCGGTGGCGTGGGAATCGCCGGAGAAAAAGCTTCACGGGGGGGCCTACAGGGATGGCCAGGACGGCGGCGGACCGGCGGTGGGGAGTGTTTTCGGGGTGGGCGGGGCGGCGCACCGCCGGCCGCGGGCGGAGGGGGCGGCTGTTTGGCCGGTGGTGGCTGGCGGCTCAGGGGGGTGGAGGTTGAAGATGAACTGCAGGGCCTTGATTTCGTATCCAACGACTGCAAAATCGACTGAACAGAGATGAAAAAGTCAGTCGACTGACGTGTAGCCTCACCTCTAGTGCGTTCACTTTCGACAGTAAAATTCAGTTTCGACACCAAAATTCAGTTTCGACAGTATAGTTCAGTTTCGACAGTTAAATTCAGTTTCGACAGTTAAGTTCAGAGATGAGCGGCTGATGTATACATCTAGCACTTTGTGGTTATGTATTTTACGTCATCTATTGGATATGCTATTAGAATTCCACTCAGGTTAACGTTGTCTCTCTTGTCCTACTTCAGCCTCGGCGTCGTACAACTCACCGGAGCTGCTCCAACGATGAAGCCCTCCATCACAGCGGAGCAGTACCTCGGGCTCCATCTCCAGACGCCTAAGATCTTCTTCCCCTCCTCCGACAGCCAAGTTAGCCGGAGGCTCCTCACCGGCCAACCCAATCACACTGAGATCGACATGGCTTCGCCAAAGAGGTTGTACACTTCTTGTGGTTTGACTTAATCTCACCATGCTTCTTTGCATCCTGTGATCTTCCAATTCTTGTGAACCAAACACCCAGATTGGCAGAAATCTTGTGTTTTTGAAATTCTCTATTTTGCACGTGCATTCCTATCCTAATCCTGTCTATTTCCTATCCCTGCATTGTTAGAATCCTCAAATTCAAACAATCCCTTACACAATTACTTCTGTGACAGATATGTGTCAAAGAAAACCTTGTGTGGTTTGTCCTACTCCTGCGGTGTTGTGTTCCACCCCAGCTCAGCTGCTCCAACGACGGAATGGTTCACCACAGCAGGGATCCGCTCTCCAGACTGTCTTTCACCGCCTCAGATCTTCCCCACCACCGGCATCCATGACAACTGCGTTACCATCATCAACTGAGCAGATGGCCTTGAGGACTACACGAGTCTGCAAGAGATGTCACACTCTTTCGTGTCTGCTTACGTTATGCATCGCTTAATATGATGACATGCTACTTTATTGTTATGTTCACCTATTAGACTCCGACTCAGGTCCAAACTTATGCTGAAACTTGAGTTTTTAAATGGTTGTGGGGTACATATTGGGGCAGCAATCAGTACTATCTGGTTAATCTCGAGTGTCTACTATGAGTTTCATGTTGGGTGCAAACAAACATTAAAGGAGCCATTATCTGTATTTTTTAACTAAAGCTATTAGTTGCCTGCTATTATTTGTTTTGGGTCTATCCACAGTTTGCTACCATCACTCTGGATTTGTGCATGCACTCCTTACATAATCTCACTATGTTTTATTCCTATGCATGTCAGTTATTGTACACAATGGAACTGAACATGTAGAGCAAAAGAGACGAGCCTTGCGTGGCAATAAAATTTCATGCAGACGTCGCTCCATGGTGGGCGCAAAGGCAACCCCCCCTCCACCCATTTCGGATCTTAATCAAGAGGAAGATAACTGTTCTGAGGGGGATTCAGAAGTAGAAGACCACTCCTATTTACCCCATGAGGTCTTTGCTCTAACTTAGCATGCTGATGTTGGTAATATCATGCATATGGTGCCTTGCATTGCTTACTATATACATTAAAGATGTCATCTGCTTAGTTTAGACATGCTTTTTATCAATGCCATTTGTTTAGTTTCTTTATCGTATATTTGAATCATGCAATGCCATCTTGTTTAGCCAGGCATCATATATGTGAATTTTGTAATGCCACCCTGGTTAGCCAGTCATCTTATATGTGAATATATCATGACATCATTTTTTTATTATGTGTTAAATTTGTCAACAATTTTGGTACATTCAATTACTCTTCCTATGCATCAGCCATTCGGCACAGTCATGGAAAAATCTGGAGTGGAAACAAGGTCTTCAGAGTAGACAATGGTATCTGACGAAGCGCATGTCTTGCTGGTTACAGATAGCTCCTCAGAGGAGGATTCAGAGACAGATGACTAGTCCTAACCCCCCCCCCCCC
>LR738710.1:719644667-719710595 GCA_902687465.1 Secale cereale | reverse complement strand
GAGGTGCATGCTCTAACTTGGCAGGGTTATGAAGCTCATATTGTGCGTATGGTATCTTGCATTGCTATGTCATTTGCTTAGTTTAGACATGCTTTGTGTGAATGCCACCTGTTTAGTGTCTAATTACCATATATGTGAATTATGCAATGCCATCTTGTTGCAAGACATTATATATGTGAATTATGCAATGCTATCTTGTTGCAAGGCATTATATATGTGAATTATGCAATGCCATGCTGTTTAGCCAAGCGTCATATATGTGAATTATATCATGCTGTCCTTTTTTTATATTTCTCATTGCTTTTGTCGACAATGTTTGTATATTCAACCGACCTTCCTGTGCATCAGCCATTTGAATTGGTGATGGAGAAATCTGGAGTGAAAACAAGGTCTTTAGAGCAGACAATGATACCTGGTGAAGTAGATATCTTGCTGGTTACAGATAGCTCTTCAGAGGAGGATTCAGAGGCAGATGACCAATCCTATTATCCCCCTGAGGTGTATGCTCAAACTTGGCAGGGTTATATTACTCATATCATGCATATGTTGTATTGCAATGCTTAGTTTTTACATCATATACATGATATTGAATGTCATCTCCTTAGTTGACACATCATATATGCGATTGCCCTCTGCTCACTTCCTTAATATATAAATCATATATTTGAATTATATCATGCCATGATGTCTACATAGACAGCATGTATCTGAATTATGGCATGCCAACCCATTTTCTAAAGACATAACATAGTTATATCATCTCATCCTGTTCACATACTCATCATATTTTGAATTATAACATTCTATCCGTGAATTATATCATGACATCATGTTTCCATCGATGGCATGTTTGTGACTTATGGCATGCCAACCACTTTAATAGACACATCGTATAGTTATATCATGTCATCCTGTTTACATAGTCATCATATTTTGAAGTATGTCATTCTATCCTTTTTAGTTAGCCATCATACATGTGAAATTGTGTCATGCTATCCTATTTAACTAGCCATCATATATGTGAAATTATGTCCTGCGATTCTGTTTGGTCAGACAACATAAATGTTAATTATTTCATGCCCTGTTTTCTTCCCTACTATCCATTGCACCTGTCTATATTACAATGTCTGTACATTCAATTACTTTTCTTATTTATCAGCTATTTCAATTGGAGGGGGTGATGGCAGTATCTGTGGGGGTAAAAACACGGTCTTCAGAAAAGATCGTGCTACCTGTCGATGGAGATAGAACCACGGTTGTACTTTCCCAAGAACCAGCCCCACCACACATAACCCAGACTCACACAGATTGTACCCCTACCAGTTGGACAGAGAACCAGCTACACCCCTTCTAACCCCAACCCCAGCAGATAGTAACCCAGTTCCCGTTGACACAGCATCGTCTCCACCACAAAGCACCAAACATGAGCAGTTAGTAAGGCAACTGCAGTGCCCAAAGCACGAGGACCACCACTCCAAACCCCAAGTCAACTCTTAAAGCAGAAGAAGATTTGTTCTCAGGTCAGGTTCCGTAGCTATGGTTCATACTACTTTGCTCTTGCATCACTATATTTACTCATACCAACTAATTTCAAATTTGAAGGATGCAATTGAAACTCCAATGGCGCAACAGGTATGTTTTAAATCTTTTTCTTTAACGTGTTTGTTGTTGTAACTTGCTCTATGTTGATTTCAGTGTCAATTGAATAAACAGTTATATTCTCATGCCATGCACCTTACAAGTGTTGTTATTGTTGTGTAGTTTCCCACACTTATATTCTGTCTAAGATGCTTTGTCTTCAATAGATATGATTCGAACTGTATCTATCTTGATTTGGCAACATAAACTGGAATGATATAGACAATACAGTGACCATACTACATAGATATATGTTTGTTTCGTGCTGCTATACTGTCCACCTTACTACTGAACTGGTTTACCAAAATGAGTTTCATATACTACATTGTAAACCTGTGATGTGTTTGTTTGTTTCTCTCTTAGAATGCAGATAAAATATTGGAGAAGAGTACCCCGTTATGCAATGGTACAGGAAGTAATGCAGATAAGGTTCGAGATAGGTAGACATCCCTGTTGGTCTCCAAGAAAGCTGATAAAAACTATATTGAAGACACTGAGACAACCCCAAAGTCATGTCTTGATGTACTGTTCGAGTTACTGGCTACTACTGCTGGCACCAACTCTTCGAACTCGCTGCCTGAATCAGTTCAGCTTCTTGAGTCTCAACTTCAAGTTTAAAGACATTGATCAGATGTTATGTGACAGGAAGCCGAAGGAATGAGGAAGTCCCTGCAAAATTCAGATGCATACTTTCTGGTGCAATAGCAAGTGCTAGAGGATTTAAGCGCCAAACAAGAGAAAGTTAATAAGCTTGCTAAGCATCTTGCCAGCATTATGGGTACCCAGGATATTGTTTCTTGAGCTCTTCTGAAGTGGTTTCAGTTCTGGACTTGTTTTGCTGCGGCGTTTATATGCTGCTTTGTTCCCTATATTTGCACTCGTGGCGAACTTTGATGCCCAGTGGATGTAATATGTGTAATAGCCGTGATAGCCTAGCCTAAGTTGCTTGCCTATTTATTTCCTTATTATCTTCTTTATTTGTTTTCTTGTAGCTAGTGCAGTTCTTTTTCCGCGGTTTGCTAGTGGCCACAATAGCCTATTTTTTAAAACTAGGCCACATTAACCATGGGCTACATATTTACTGTAGTTAACATGGGCCTCTTACGGGCCGTAGAAACAATGGGCCTTCTAAGGGCCATAGAAACAATGGGCCTTCTACGGGGCGTAGAAACAATGGGCCTTATATGAGCCGTAGACACAATGGGCCTTCTACGGGTCGTATCATCAATGGGCCTTCTACGGGCCGTATGATCGGTTGGCCAAACTTGGGCCAATAACAGACCACATTATGGTCGTAAATGAGCTAGAGTTGAAATCGTCCGTTCATGGGCCCACCATAACGAGCCGTCGTTAATCGGTCGTATTTGATGACGCTATGAAAAGGGCCCAACGTATTAACGGGCCACAAACGGGTCGAGTGTAAACACGGGCTGAATTTAGACCACAAGCAGAAAATTGCAGTAACGGGCCGAAAGTAAATGAATGCTGGAAATGAGCCCAAGAATAAATGGGCCCTGAGAAGGCCGAAAGATAACATGGGCTGGAAACGGCCCAATGAAATAATGGGCCGTTAATGGGTATAAAGTAATACACTGTTCATTACGGGCTAGTTTAACCACGAGCCGTTAATGGGCCGAGGGTTACTAAGGGCCTCATATGGGCCGAATGACATCATGGGCCATACATGGGCCGGAAGTTAAAATGGACTGGAATTATATTGGAAGGCCGAGATGACGCTACTGGGCCTAATTCGGATAAGTCGTAAACGGGCCCTAGGTTAGCAGGCTGTAAATGGGCTATATGCGAACAGGCCGTTAACAGGCTTGCCGTGGGCCGGCCCGCCACCTTTTGACCAAGTCAAATGGGCCGGAATTTTCACAGGAATGGGCCTCTCTTGGGCCGTGCCACGTGTCGATGTATCATAGGCGCTTTGGGTCTAACGAGTGGATGACATCTGTCCCAACGGCGAGCCGACACGTGTTCCCTCCAGCCAATGATGATTTTACACGTGGAAAATCCCCATTGGTGGGGGCTGTTAACGGGTTATCGGATCCAAAACCGGACCCGATAGCTTAACGGAGTTCCGTTACGGTGGATGCCACGTGTCGGTCACCCTTGACGAAAGCACTTTTGTGACGCATGATTTATCGTCATGGAAGTGGACACTTCTGTGATGATAATTTCGGTAATGTCATGGAACACTTCCACGACAGCACAGGTATGACTATCTTGATTCTGTCATAAATTTGTCATGGATGTACATGCATGATAGAAAATGTGACCTACTGTGACAAACACGTATCATCACGGAAGTGTATTTTTTGTAGTGATGGTTGTAGGCTTGTAGCATTCATCGCTACCGGATGCAGCACGCCGCTGCCGCAATCCCTCCCGGGAGACATCATCACTGGTCGCCAGTCCCAACATTTATCTCGCCGGTTGTAGCAAAACTGGACTCCAGTTCCAGCAGGGCCACACCGGGATGAAGCAATTGCCCTCCGCGGTCGCACCTCGCGCAGTTGCCGTCGCCGGTCGCAATGGGTTGGCCGCAACATCGGCATGCGCCGAAGTTGACCTCGCACTTCCTAGCCCGCCTTGTACCAGGCTACCAGCTGGCTGCAGCAGCGGCACTAGACTTGCAAGCCAGGCTTGTGCAGGCTACCATGGCTTGCTTAGAGCGGTGGTCCGTGCGGTGGAGAGATTAGATGGACTGATTTGGGGGAAATAGAGGAACACGACGAGGGGATAAAGGATAAGGTTGTGTGTGGTGAACGTGTGCGGCACATGGCATCCGTAAACGACTTTTCATCCTCCCGGGTGGAACAAATCAAGATTGCAGCTTATCTTTTCATACGACGATGCAGCAGCGACCGGCGCGAGGTTAGGCCGGTCTGCCGGTGTACAACATTTCCCAATCTCCCATGACTTCATGAGCAAGCTCGCATCCCTAGCTAGTGTGGTGCGCCGGGCTGTTTGGAAAAGTAAAACACTACCCGCGTCTTTTTTTTAATCTGCTACTCACATCTTATCTTATAGCGAACTAGTTTCAAAATATGATGTATTATCGCCCCTGCGCCGAGATGTGCGCAACGGTGGGGAAATCATTCACTGAAGATCATCAATATATGACGTTTTCTAGTTACTATTACCGTTTCTAAGTGATGCAAGCCATGCTGCATATGGTAATTGTGCCAAACGGTGTATAGTAAACTAACTTTGTAGAAAATATCCTTTCAAATCCCAGAACCATGAATATTGCAAGTAGAGAGAAAAAACCTTCGCCTCCCCCCGCGTCGTCCTCGTAGGTGACCGGCAGCGAAACCTAGCACCCCTCCCCCCTCCTACCTTCTTCCGGCCCCCTCTCTCGCCGCCATCTCAAGGCGCCGCCGGGCAAAGCTCAGTCGGTGTGGGTGGTAGCAGGGCGCCGCTCCCTCTCGCGTCGGAACGGGGCAGGCAGGGGAACGCTCCGTGGGAAGGAGCGCTTGGCTACCGTGGGGCCTAGAGGCATGCAACGGGTTTTTAGGAGGTGGCAGACCTCTGTGAGGCAGCACGACAATGTGGTGAAGCCCAGCGACATGTGGCGGCTGCGGGGGGCATGCTGATGTGGGGTCAACCCGATCTTGGCCGATCTTTCATGAAAAGGAGGGAATCCCACGATGAACACGAAGAACACAAAGGGAAATCATGAGGGAAGCAGAAGAGGAACACTCAAGTGCTAGATCCGGATACATAAAGAGATACACGATCCAAGGTCAACATCGGGTGATACATGTGACGGTAGTCTTCTCCGTGAGGAGGTCTTGAGGGTATCCCGTAGGATCTTCTCCGTGAGGAGGTCTTGAATCTGTGTGGATCTTCTCCGTAGAGGGGCTGCAGTCACTCTCGAGGAGATGAACCACTCGTGGATGAGCAAGGCTCTAGGTTTTGAGCTATCACAGTGCTAACCCTAACTAGGAGGAGGGGAAGGAGTATATATAGTCTAGGTCCACGAAGGGGTAAGTGGGATATACATGGGCCTCGGGCCCAACTCAATGTGCGCATACAGGTACCGGACATCCGGTTCCGGTCGTCCGGTGGCTCACGGGCGTCCGGACGTCCGGAATGTCTCGGACTTCCGCTAATATCCTTTTGTGATGTGGCACCGGTCGTTTGGAGGGGCACGGTCATCCGGTCGCTGGGAGGTTGTCGGACGTCCGGCATCTAGCGGTCGTCTGGCCGCTGTAGGGTGCCTTGGTTGTGGACGTTCTGGCTGGCGGAGCTCCCAGGCTCGGACGTCCGGTCCAGACTAGTCGTCCGGTGGTTGTAGACTTCTGGCAGCTTCTTCGTTTGGTCCTCGAACTTGTCATCACCGTCTTGTCCAATGCTCCTAGCTGTTCCATGGCCTCCCTCTTGGTTCCTGGTCATGCATAACACATATGTTTGAGGTAGTAGCCATGTCTCACATGTGCAAAGTGAAGGTTTGGAGAGGAGCGAGTAAACCTTGTGTCCAATGGTGTGTACTTGAGGTCTCATCGAAATGAACATGGGGACGATCGTGGGATGCTCTGCATCATCTCCCCCCCCCCTTGGGAAAGATCCGACCTCGGATCGAAAAACTCATCACCATGGAAACGGTTGTCGTGGGCGGACTTGTAGTTGGACCGAGTTGAAGACTTGGCGTAATCCAAGTAGTCCGAGGTGTCGCCGAAGTAGTATACATGCAAGAAGAGAAAACACAAACGACTCTCGGAAATACAATGGTTAGCGCACAAGTGTCTATCACGTAAGAATGTTTCTGTGTGACAAGTTTGGGTGTGGCAAGGCACAAGATGCTTATCTAAAAGATGTACAATGGCATGTAAAGCATTCATGTGAGAAAATTCATTTGTTGCACACACAAAGGTAGGATAATTGGCATGGTGCACAAAGCTAAAAATATTACCATTGTGCAAAATGATGTCATAGTGTGACGATGTATCAAAAGCATGAACATGGTAAATTGTGCTCAATATAACTATGTGATCATGCAATGGATGTTTGGCAATATGATTCATATGTATGAATATGCCATCAAGAAAGATCACAACAAATTTGCTAAGAAAATGCACAAGCTCATATATCATGAATGACATGGGAATACACGATGCAATAAGGCAATCATAATGTGAGTCAATCCATGCATAAGATGAAAAAATTTCATGGGTATGATAAGTCCATCGAGCATGATATGTGGACACACAATCAAAAAATATGGTGGTTTTGCTGCAATGTCCCAAAGGATTTTTGATATACCAATGCTCAATGTCGTGACATGAGTGTAGGTCTGAAGGTGCATCCAATAAGACCGAGCACTCCTCAACTTGAAGGTCCATATGGTCCATCTCCAATGTCGGTCCTCCATCCAATAGATGTATCATGTAGACATCAAGAAGGAAACAACAATGAGAGCATGGCCCATCCAATATGTGTAAGTGAGGATGGCTCAAAAGGAAGGAGTTCACCTTTATGGGGATGTCGAAAATGTTGGTGTCGCACATCATGTAGGCCTTTGCATGACCAATGTGTCTTGTGATGATACCGCCTTGTGGATCCTCCAAAATGAAAGAACATGACAAACACTTGGAAAAACAAATGAGGTTAGCGCAAATGCAAAACCTATCATTCGAGTGGTAAGATACCCAACAAGTGTATTCATCAATCTTATCATAAGAAAGGACAAGGGCATATGGCATGGTATGTAAGCATATGAAGCGATAACAACCAAAGGCATTAGGCTCAAACAAACAAGCATGCATCGCAAGTAAGGTGTCAAAGTCTTCGAGATCAACAATCATAGCACGGTTGCACTCACTACAAGTGAATATGAGAGATGCAACTAATGGAGACAAGTGACAACTATCAATGTAAATCATGTGTGTAAGGGCATATTTATCCCTAAGTAGTTTTGGTGATTGATGAAAATCCTTTTGCAGACTAATCGTGTGAATTGAGCTTTTCAGATATCTCACGCCTAGGCACAAGACGATTAAGTGCCCCATGGAACCTACTGAAGACAACGTTTCCTTTTGTTTCTTTTCGGTGGAATTGATTCATAGGAAAGTCGTACTATTAAGAGGGGGTCCGCTTCGGAAAGGTTAGGGTGGAATCATCACGTACACATCTATTCATTCGCACCACCTTTCCTTTGCTTCATTGGAGCTCTGGCTATTTTCCTTGTCTTTGCAAAAACAGTGGTGTTCTACTACTACCACTCTGAGGCTTGCGGTAGTACCGCTCAAAGTAGCGGTAGTACCGCAGGGCCTCACGATAGTACCACTCCTCGGGCGCGGTAGTACTACACATCATGGTAGTACCGTACCAAGGGTGCGGTAGTACCGTGAGCCCTGCATGTGTATCGTAACTAGTACGGAAGTAGGAGCAGAAGTAAGTTTTTACTTCCGCGTCCCACGCGGTAGTACCGATGCGAGCAAGTGGTAGTACCGTGCCGAGTTTTTGCATCGATTGAAACTCTACGGAAGTAGCCGCGGATGTAATTTTATTAGTCCGCGCTCTTCCCCGACTAGTCTGACCCTGCCTTGCGGTAGTACCGCAAGGGCGTGCAGTAGTACCGCTCTGGCAGTACTACCGCCCGTTGCTATACGCAACAGTGGCTAGATCTGGCTCATGTCGTGCCAGTGGTAGTACCACACTTGGAGCGGTAGTACCGCAGGGCCGTGTGGTAGTACTGCAAGTCAAGTGCAGTAGTACCGCATGTTGCGGGCAGAGTTGGTGGATAACGGTTGGATTTGTTCTTCCACTATATAAGGTGAGTCTTCTTCCTCAAGATGACTGACCTCTTCCTCCCCAAGCTCCATTGTTGCTCAAAGCTCCATTTCCGCCCTATCTCTCTCCCTAGCCAATCAAACTTGTTGATTTCCTAGGGATTGCTTGAGAAGGCATCGATCTACACTTCCACCAAGAGAAATTTGATTCCCCCCACTAATCCCTTGCGGATCTTGTTAATCTTGGGTGTTTGAGCACCCTAGACGGTTGAGGTCACCGCGGAGCCATGGTCCATTGTGTTGAAGCTTCGTGGTGTCGTTGGGAGCCTCCAATTCGGTTGTGGAGATAGCCCCAACCTTGTTTTTAAATGCCTTCAAGGGCGCCACTAGTGGAATCATAGCACCTTGCATTGTGTGAGGGCGTGAGGAGAATACGGTGGCCCTAGTGGCTTCTTGGGGAGCATTGTGCCTCCACACCGCTCCAACGGAGACGTACTTCCTCTCAAAGGGAAGGAACTTTGGTAACACATCCTCGTCTTCACCGGCTCCACTTGTGGTTATTTCCTACCTTTACTTGTGCAAGCTTTCGTTGTTTATCCTAGCTTGCTTACTTGTGTGCTTGTGATTGTTGCATCACATAGGTTGTCCATCTAGTTGCATATCTTGACAACCTACTTTGTTGCTAAGTTTAATTTGGTAAAGATAAGCTAAAAATTGTTAGTTGCCTATTCACGCCCCCCCCCCCTATAGTCAACCATATCAATCCTTTCAATTGGTATCAGAGCCTCGTCTCTTTGTTAAGGACTTTACCGTCCAAAGAGTATGGGTGACAACGTAGTCGAGACGAAGGTACTCTTCGGTGGAACTCCATCCTTGCCTACGTCCAATGGGGGAACCTCGGTCTCTCGTGAGGAGTTCAATGTGGCTATGGACACATTGAAGGACTCACTAGCAACCGAGGTCAAAGGCATGTTCAAAGAATTTCTTGAGGGACTTAAATTACCCACCGCACCATTGGAAGTGGTTCCTCCCGCTACCAACATGTCGGATGCTATTCCCAATTAGGGAGAAGCTAGTAGTGAGCAAGTCCCGGTGACTAAAAATGGGAGTGGGATTTTTTCTCACTCCGCGCCTCCTACACATTATGGAGGACCCGTCCCTACTCCGCATTTAAATTCGGTTGGAGCTCCTCCTAAGTTTGTGAAAAAAATATGATTTTGCTACTTGGACGTTTCGCTTTAAACGTCATTTAAATCATTTTTCTACTAATCTTTGGAGAATAATTGAGCAAGGTTTCTACCCACATGATCCTTACAACTTAACTCCAAGCGAAGCTGCGGATCATCAATTCAACGAGTCCGTTCTTTGCATACTTCAAGAAGCAATGCCTCCCGAAGACATTGGACATCTTCGACCCTTCAGTGTGGCCAAGGAAGCTTGGGAGCATTTTGGTTCCTTGTACAAGGGGAGTGCAGGCATTCAACGCTCAAACTATGAAGTTGTGCAAGATGAAGCCGATGAGTTTGCCATGATCGAAGATGAAGATCCTCGTGAACTTTATTGGAGATTGACCACTCTTGCGGTCTCACTTCGAGATCATGGGAGCAAGGACACAGATGACAATTGGATCAAGCGCAAGTTTCTCAAGGCCATGATGTCGTATCACAAGGCCATGTCCTCTGTCATCCGCCAAAGACCGGACTTCCACACTCTGTCATCAAGTGAAGTGTTGGATGAGTTCGTTGCCATGAGGATCTTGGATAAGACCGCCGACAATGCGGTATTGCGTGCTCAACGATCAAAGAAGCCCAACCTTGCTTTGAAGGCCAAGGCGTGTGTGGAAGAAGAGGATGAAGAGGATGAAGATGAGTTTTGCCCCGAAGACACCAAATATGCCTATCATGAGCACACGGCTCTTGCCTCACGGCAATTTTGGGGCAACAAGAAGAACTCAAGGCCCAATTTCAACAAGAACAACTCAAGTGGCATCAAGGGAAAGCAATGATTGAGGACGTTCTACAATTGTGGCAATGTGAGCCACTTTGTGGTAGGTTGCCCATATGAGAAAAGAGAAGACAACGGTAGCAAGCTCATCCGAAAGGACAAGGCCAAGTCTTATCCCAACAAGAACAACTTCAACAAGAAGACCCCTCCTATAGGATTGGTGGCCCAAGAAGAATATGTTGAGGATGATGATGATGATGATGAAGATGATGAGATGGTCACTATGGCCACCATTGCTATTGCAAAAACTCCACGATCATCCCTCTTTAACTCACCAAATGAGAACATCACTGCCAAGTGCCTCATGGTTAAGGCCACCAACAAGGTAACCTCCAACATCAATATTACCATCACTTATAATCCTTCATTGACGGATTGTATTGATGAGAGTGAGGGGGCGGAGGAGGAGGAAAATGAATTTGAGTTGTTTATGAGTAAACTCAAGGGCAAACCCAAGAAGCACTTCGTTGCTCTCTTGGAACAACTCGGTGAAGCCAATGCCATGATCGAGGCTCATGGGGGGACCATTTCTAAAATGGAGGGTCATAGTCGAGACTATGTCGATGAGATATCGGATCTCTCTAATTCTCTTGAGGAAGAGCATGGTCTTCATTTGGCTCTGGAGGAGTCACACAACGATGATCATGCTAAATTCAAGAAAGATCTTGATCATGCTTTAGTTGTCTCTCATGTGCTCAATTCCGAGAAGGCAAAGCTTTTGGTTGACCATGCTAGACTCAAGGAGGAGTTTGTTACGCTTGACAAGGCTCACAAGGTCTTGAAAAGTGTACATACTAGCCTCAAAGAGTCTAATGATCAACTTCAAGTTTCGCTAACCAAGGAGAAAGCTACCTTTCCTCGCATGGTTTTAATTGATAATGCAAATGCTACTAACCCATGTTGCGAGCATGTGCATCTTGTTGAAGAGAATGCCAAGTTGAAGAAGAAACTTGAGAAAGGCCTTGTGTCATTTATACAAGGTGAGAAGAACCTCAACGGTCTTTTGAGCACTCAAAAGGAGGTCGTGGCGAAGGAAGGGATTGGGTTTGCTCCCAAGCCCGAGAAGAAGAAGAACGACAAGACCAAGCAACCTCCTCCTCTCAAGAAAACTTTTGTGAAAGAGGGAGAGGGTGCTCCTAAGAATAAGAGCAATGTGAAGAGTGGTGAAGTCAAGAAAAACACCGCCACGCCATCTGACAAAGGCGGAGACTTTAACCTTCTTATATTCTATGCCGCACTAGTGATGGACATGTGTTTGCTAATTTTGTTGGTTCTTCTTATGAGTACATTGAATGGTCTATTTGGGTTCCTAAGACCCTTGTTACTAACCTCAAAGGACCCATTACAAAATGGGTACCTAAATCCAAGCATTGATCTCTTGTAGGAGTTTGCTTCCGGTGGGGGATCATGGTTGCTCAATAGTGGAGCCACAAATCATATGACCGGAAGCAAAGACTTGGTGGTGGACGTGCACCAAGGTTCATCTATGGCCACCAATGTAGAATGGGGTGATGCTTCATCTTCTAAGGTATTGGGGCTTGGCAAGGTTGTTGTTTCTCATGATCTCACGATCGAGAAATTCATGCTTGTTGAGTCCCTTGCATACAACTTACTTTCAGTTCGTCAACTTGCACTCATGCGCTTTGCCACATTCTTTGATATTGATAACGTGGCCCTCTTGTGGAGTAAGACTCTTAAAGTAGCCTATGTTGGGCATGTCGAGAACGGTCTCTATGTGGTTAACTTCTCGGATCAACCCACTAAGATCGCGACTTGCCTAATGGCTAAAGTTTATGTGGGTTGGCTTTCGCATCGCCGGTTAGCCCATGTCAATATGACATCTTTGCAAAGTCTTCTCAAGGGGGACCATGTCCGTGGACTAACGAATGTTAGTTTTGCCAAAGAACGTGCTTGCAGTGCTTGTATTGAAGGAAAGTTACATGAGAAGGCTCACCCTCCCACTACTATCATCTTCTCAAAAAGATCGTTAGATCTCCTTCACATGGATCTCTTTGGGCCTCCATCCTTTGATAGTCTTGGGGGTAGAAAGTATTGCTTGGTGATTGTAGATGATTATTCAAGAAACACTTGGGTATACTTCTTCAAGAGGAAGAGTGAGACCCAACAAACCGTCATCAACTTTGCAAATGAAGCTCAACGTCAACATGATGCAAAGATCTTGATGATTCGAAGTGACAACGGCACCGAGTTCAAGAACTACACCTCGGATGAGTTTCTTAGTGATGAGGGGATCAAGCATCAATATGCCGCACCTTATACCCCTCAACAAAATGGTGTAGTGGAGAGAAAGAACCGGACATTGATGGACGCGGCGAGGACCATGATGGCAGAGTTCAAGTCACTGTACAACTTTTGGGCCGAAGCCATCAACACCGCTTGTCATGCATCCAAACGGCTCTATCTCCGCAAAGGCTTGAACAAGAATCCTTATGAGATACTTACCGGTAACAAGCCCAATCTCAAATACTTCCGGGTGTTTGGTTGTAAGTGTTTCATACTCAAGAAAGGTGCTCGTTTGTCTAAATTTGAAGCTAGATCTCATGAGGGCATATTTGTTGGTTATGCTACAAACTCTCATGCTTACCGTGTCCTCAACAAGTCCAATGGACTCATTGAGGAGACGTGTAACATAGAGTTTGATGAGAATAACGGCTCCCAAGTGGAGCAAAGTGGTACTTGTGATGTAGGTAATGAAATTCCTCCCCAAGCCATAAGAAGAATGGGTGTTGGTTATATCCTACCCATTGAGGAACCCCTTGTGGCCGAAGGAGAAGGACAATGTTCCACTCAAGTGGAACCATCATCAACCCAAGACCCACACGCTTCCGAAGAACAAAGTGAAGGCCCTCAACCGGATGAACAAGGCCAAGTGCAAGATCAACCACAAGATGGTGGTGAGCCACCAAGTGATGCACAAGGCCAAGTTCCCTCTTCCGAGCATGTTCAAGATCAAGAGCAAGCTCAAGATCAAGATCAAGCTCTTGATGACACTCAAGATGATCAACTCATAGCTCCTCAATTATCACTTGAAGAGCAATTGCAGCGTCGTGCTGCTAAAGTTGCTTCCAGGCTCGCTTCTAGAGAGCATCACATGGAGAATATTCTTGGAATCATCACAAAGGGGGTAAGCAATCGTATACAATTAGCAAACTATTGTGCTCATCAATCTTTTGTCTCTTGTGTTGAACCTCAAAAGGTCTATGAGGCGCTCGAAGACCCCGATTGGCTCAATGCCATGCATGAAGAACTCAATAACTTCGAGCGCAACAAGGTGTGGCGTCTGGTGCCAAGTCCGAAGGAGAACCATAATTTCATTGGAACCAAGTGGATCTTTAACAACAAGCAAGATGCTCACGGAATTTTCATTGGCAACAAGGCTCGTTTGGTGGCTCAAGGCTACTCCCAAGTCGAGGGTATCGACTATGGTGAAACCTTTGCCCCCGTTGCTCGCCTTGAATCCATTCGTCTGTTGCTTGCCTATGCTTCTCATCATAACTTTAAATTGCAACAAATGGATGTGAAAAGTGTGTTTCTAAATGGTCCTCTTAATGATTTGGTGTATGTCAAACAACCCACGGGGTTTGAGGATCCTAAGTTCCCCAATCACATGTAT
The DNA here is from genome assembly GCA_902687465.1 of Secale cereale. Lineage (NCBI taxonomy): Eukaryota > Viridiplantae > Streptophyta > Magnoliopsida > Poales > Poaceae > Secale > Secale cereale. The sequence goes on along the minus strand of LR738710.1, from coordinate 719,696,579 downwards.
CAACTCGATAAGGCGCTCTATGGCCTTAAACAAGCCCCATGTGTGTGGCATGAGCATCTTACCGAGTTGTTGCAAGATCGTGGGTTTGAAATTGGGAAAATCGACCCCACTCTTTTTACTAAGAAGTTCAAAGGGGAGTTGTTTGTTTGCCAACTATATGTTGATGATATTATCTTTGGCTCACCTAACAAAGCTTTCGATGATGAGTTTGCCGCACTCATGACCGCACAATTTGAGATGCCCATGATGGGAGAGTTGAAGTTCTTCCTTGGGTCCGAGATCAAGCAAATAAGAGAAGGAATCTTCATCAAACAAGCCAAATACACTCAAGACATGCTCAAGAGGTTCAGTCTAAGTGATTTCAAGCCGGCTACTACTCCAATGTCTACCAAGTGACAACTTGACATTGATCCCAATGGTAAAGCGGTGGATCAAAAGGTATATCGTTCTATGATTGGATCCTTGCTTTACCTTTGTGCATCTAGACCGGATATTATGTTGAGTGTGGGTATGTGTGCACGGTTTCAAGCCTCACCTAAGGAAAGTCACTTTGTGGCAGTCAAGCGAATCTTTCGCTATTTAGCTCATACCCCAAACTTTGGCTTATGGTACCCAAGAAGAGCAAACTTCAACCTTGTAGGTTTCTCGGATTCGGATTGGGCGGGAGACAAAGTGGATAGGAACTCCACTTCCGGAGGGTGCCGATTCCTTGGTTGCTCTTTGGTAAGTTGGTCTTCCAAGAAGCAAAGTTGTGTGTCTCTCTCGTCCACCGAAGCGGAGTATGTGGCGGTCGGCAGTTATTGTGCACAACTTTTATGGATGAGGCAAACTTTAAAGGATTACGGTGTCACTTGTGACAAAGTGCCTCTTTGGTGTGACAATGAAATTGCCATCAAGATTTCTCTCAACCCGGTGCAACACTTCAAGACGAAGCATATTGAGATTCGGTATCACTTCATTCGGGACCATATTCGGCGAGGAGAAATAGATCTTCATTATGTCAACACACATGATAACCTTGCAGATATCTTCATGAAGCCATTGGATGAAGCAAGATTTCGCGAGTTAAGGCATGAGCTAAATGATACGTCTCCAACGTATCTATAATTTTTGATTGTTCCATGCAATTATTTATGAAGTCTTGGATGTTTAATGCGCTTTATCATACCATTTTATATCATTTTTGAGACTAACCTACTAACCCAAAGGCCCAGTCCAGATTACTATATTTTGCCTATTTCAGGGTTTTGCAGAAAAAGAATATCAAACGGAGTCCAAACGGAATGAAACCTTCGCGAGAGATATTTTTGGAGAAAATCACGCACATGAAGCTTGAGAACCACGTCAGAAGAGCCACAAGGGGCCCACGAGGGTGGGGGCGCGCCCCCCTGCCCAGGGCGCGTCCCCTGCCTCGTGGGGCCTCCGTGACTCCCCTGGTGCCCTCCTTCTTCCTATATAAGTCCACGTACCCCGAAACCTTCGACAATAAAGAGAAAACCCTAATTCCATCGCCGCAACCTTCTATTCCCATGAGATCCCATCTTGGAGCCTGTTCCGGAGCTCCACCAGAGGGGGGTCCATCACGGAGTTCTTCATCATCCTCATCATCGCCCTCACCATGAGTTGTGAGTAGTTTACCATAGACCTTCGGATCCATAGCTAGTATCTAGATGGCTTCTTCTCTCTCTCTCTCTGGATCTCAATACCAAGTTCTCCTCGATCTTCGAGGAGATCTATTCGATGTAATCTCTTTTTGCGGTGTGTTTGTCGAGATCCGATGAATTGTGAGTTTATGAGCAAGGTTATCTATGAAAGATATTCGGTTCTTCTCTGAACTTTTTATGTGTGCTCATAATATCCTTGCAAGTCTCTTCGAATTATTGGTTTGGTTTGTCCTACTAGATCTATAGTTCTTGCAATGGGAGAAGTGCTTGGCTTTGGGTTCAATCTTGCGGTGTCCTTTCCCAGTGACAGTATTTCGCTTTTCTATCAATTGCTCGACAGTAATTTGTTTACCCGCCATAGAATATCGCTATCATGAGAGAAGCCACTAGAGAAAACTATGGCCCCCGGGTCTATTCTCAACATATCAATCTACATCTACTTTACTTTTATCGCTTTTATTTGATGTTCTTATAAACCAAAAATACCAAAAATATAAACTATCATCTCTATCATATCTCACTTTCGTAAGTGACCGTAAAGGGATTGACAACCCCTTATCACGTTGGCTGCGAAGTTCTTATTTGTTTGTGCAGGTGCGAGGGACTCACGCGTGGTCTCCTACTGGATTGATACCTTGGTTCTCAAAAACTGAGGGAAATACTTACGCTACTGTGCTCCATCTCCCTTTCCTCTTCGAGGGAATACAACGCAAGCTCGAGAAGTAGCAAGAAGAATTTCTGGCGCCGTTGCCGGGGAGGCTTATGCAAAAGTCATATACCAAATACCTATCACAAACCCTTATCCTTCGCATTATATTTATTTGCCTCCCGTTTTCCTCTCCCCCACTTCACCGTTGCCGTTTTATTTTCCCTTCTTCCGCCGTGTGTTTATCGTTTGCTTGTCTCTTGCTTGCTTGTGTGTGTTGCTTGCTTGCTCGCCCTCATGTCTGAGCTGGGGGACGATTTTGTCGAGAAGGGTAGCAATGTCAAGGGTAACGTCCATGTTGACCCCCCGGATGAAGCTACCACTTTACATATTAAGAAGTTCCGGGTTGGTAGTGGTAATATTATTGGAAAAGGAGTTCTTCAAGACTTCTTTACTTGTATCGGTGCTTTGCCCACTATGGGTGGCTCTATTCTTCACAGAACTAGTAGCCTTGAAGATGATGTATCTATGCTTATAGTAGAAATTGAAAGGCAATTTATCCATATGCATCCCTATATTCAGAGAATCTTTTTGGAGTTTTCCAATATTGAGCATTCTTCTATTAAGCGTGCAGCTACTATCTTTTTGACTCATGAATTTAGATATATCATGAAAGAGGCCAGATAAATCTTTCCTCATTACGGAGTAGATGTCGGTCGACCTCCTATAGAGGCTATCTTGTTCAATCAAGAAGACCTAATGCGGTTGCAATCTCCTGATCATGTTGCTTTTAATGAAAACCTTAGAAAAAAGGTTCCTATTGAGATCCTGATTTATAGAATTTCTGAGATAAACGATGATTTTGCTGTCCAAAATAATGGGCTAGGCTTCTCCCTTGAGCGAAGGCTTATGACCTTCTGCCAAAAGAATGCCTATAATGATGAATTGGTTATCCACTACAAAGGGCCAAAGGGGGAACCTGTTCCTCCTGAGATTGATGTAGGGGACTTTTGTCCTATTAAACTTAGCCCTTTTGGTTACTTTTGCTTGCAACAAAGGAAGCTTGCTGCTGAACGTAGGGAACATGAGATGAGCTTTCGTGACATATCGTACCACTATGGCTATATGTAGCGACCAGACCTCAAACAGTCTGATCTCTGTGCATCAGTGTCATCCCTGGATCAGTAATGCTGACACGCACAATACTTGAAGGATTTATAACAGAGTAGCAATCACACACTTATTACATCGATAGTCCAACGATGAATTTATTACAAATAATATGACTGAAGGCCATCTAATACGATAACGGTGGAAGGCTTGGAAGATAAGTGAGTCCATCAACTCCAGCGGCATCACTGAGTATAGAACCACGACCTAAAAGGGCATCTTACTCGTCGTCTGAAAAGTCCGCAACATGAAACGTTGCAGCCTGAAAACGGGTCAGCACATGGAATATGCTGGCAAGGTAACACAAGAGATACAATGAAAGTAAAGCTATACTATATGCAATATTTGGCTGGTGGAAAGCTCTATGGTTAAGTTTTTGCGTAAAGCCAATTTTTCCCTACTTCAAAGGAATGCATTTTAATTAACTATCATGGTAGTTGAAACATCGTTGAGAAGATAGACATCCTCTCAACCCCAATTAAAGTAATCATTAAACCCAATAAAATTAATTAAAGTAACATGTTGAGACGCACATGAAAATCCAAGTACTAGATACTCAAGACGTCCATAACCAGGGACACGGATAATCATGATCAGTTTGTACACTCTGCAGAGGTTTGTTTACTTTTCCCACAAGACTCGATCGCCTCCGTTTGGTTTCTCGCACTGCATGGCGTTTGAGAAACGAATGACCAAGACATAGTCTTTCAGAAGCGCTAGCACCTTACGATCGGGCGGACCGTACCAACCTACATCCCCTACATCTGCTAGTCCACCACTGTAAGAGTTCGCACGACTTACTCATAATATGCTAGAGCCCATAATAGCATTGTGGCTGCACACAGAAGTTTCTAGTATGAATAATCTCATGATCCCTTTGAGCCTGGGTGGCGGTCCATAAAAAAACAGGCAATCGCTGGAATACCCAGGTGCCTCAATCCACCCAGATGTGTATTAATGTTGCCACCTTAAGTTGAACCATTAATTAACAAACTCACATTTGTCATGGATTTCACTCACCCAATCCACGTCTACGGGCATAGCATGTCCTAACAGCAAACGTAGAAGTAACTCCCAAAGGTTTGAATGTAATGCAGGTAATAGGTACTACCTCAATCTACTTCCCAGTCCCACAAGTTAATTAATCCTACTCATGCAATGTGTGAGAGTTTGACTAATGCAATGAAAACTGGGTAATTGGAAAGCATGATCAAAGTGTTACTTGCCTTGCTGATGATCCGCAAAACCTAGAGACTCAAAGTAGCAAGCGGCGCACTCCGGGTACTCTATCGCAATCAAACAAGCACACAATAAGTACTTAACTAATGCACGGGTAAAACTCAAATAAGAGATCTAACCAGAAAGTTCAACTTAAGAACTCCGGTTTGCAAAAAGAATCAACTCGAAAGAAGCAACGAAACTCAAACTACAAAAGAAACGAGCTCCGGTTTACTAGTTGGCCTAAAGTCAAATTTTACAGTAGCCAAAATCTTGTTCAAGTTGATCTAACATAAAGAGGGCTTCGAGACGAAGATCTGGGATTTTGAATCACCTGATTCCGACTCTCGAGCGAAAAGAAAAACGAAAAACAAAATCAGGGCAGAAATCGCGATCGGAATAACCGCGAATAAATACCCCGAAAAGAAAAAAGGACGAACAGGCTAACGAACGAACGTTCGCTGTCTGCGGTTAACTAAAGAAAACCATTCATTAAAACGAACATACGGACGAACGTCCGCTAATTAACTAAACCGGCGAAAACAAAACCGAACCGATCTATTCTAAAATAAAAAACAGATCTAGGTTTTTCCTAAACAAAACCGATCGGTTAAACAAAAAAAACCGAGAACTACCTCTTCTCAACGAACTTCGGCGGAACTCCGGCGGGGCGAGGCGGCGAGGCGGGCTGGCGGCGGGGTGCAGCGCGGCGGCGTGGCGGCCGCGGGCTGGCGGCGGCGGCAGCGGGCTGGCGACGGCGGCAGCGGGCTGGCGACGGCGGCGGCGCGTCGCGAAGGCGGCGGCGGGGCGGCTCGGGCGCTAGGATTCGGCGCTGGCGGGCTGAGGCAAAATCGGGCCGGCTCTGGCGCTATATAAAGCCCAGAGTCCCGGTCCTTCACGAGTCTAAGTCGGTTTCCTTTTTTTTTCTAAAAGAGTCCCGGCGCAGAAAAACTAACGAAAGAAATACCAAACGGACTCCAAAATTCCCGAAATAAATTTTCACCGTCCTCTAATAATATTTAGGACAAAGTGAACATTTTCCCGGACCTAAATGGAATTTTGAAAAATGCGTATTTTTCCTATGCAAATAAATCCGCAAATAAATCCAGAAAAATACCAAAAGTGATTTTAACATTTTTCCTCCAATATTTCTGTTATTTTGGAGAAGTCATATTATCTCCGCTCATATTTTGTGTTTAGAAATATTTTTAGGAGAGAAAAATAATTAGAATCACACTGTCCTCGTACCGGTATTCGAGCGAACTCAAATACGAAAACGGTAAAATCCCCAACTCTCTCCGTAGGTCCTTGAGTTGCTTAGAATTTCGAGGAACGCCACGAACAAAATGCAAAAACATGAAATGCAAATTTGATATATGTATAACATTCCAAATTGAAAATTTGGGATGTTACAAACCTACCCCCCTTAGAATGAATCTCGCCCTCGAGATTCAACTTGGCTAGAGAACATGTGTGGGTGGTCCTGGCGTAGATCATCTTCTCGTTCCCAGGTGGCTTCTTCCTCGGTGTGGTGACTCCACTGAACTTTGCAAAACTTGATAACCTTGCTGCGAGTAACTCTGCTCGAAAATTCGAGAATCTTAATAGGCTTCTCCTCGTAGGTCAGATCACTGTCCAACTGAATTGCTTGCAGGGGTACGGTGTCTCCAAGTGGTATATCGGCCATCTCCGTGTGGCACTTCTTAAGCTGCGAAACGTGAAACACGTCGTGCACTCCTGACAATCCTTCGGGCAACTCCAACTTATAGGGAACCTCTCCCATGCGTTCCAAAACACGGTAAGGTCCCACAAATCTCGGGGCTAACTTCCCTTTAACTCCGAAACGTTTAACTCCTCGCAGAGGCGATACTATCAAGTACGCTCTATCTCCGATCTCATAGGTCATCTCCTTGCGCTTCGAGTCTGCATAACTCTTCTGCCTGGACTGAGCTACCTTCAGTCTATCTCGGATCAACTTCACCTTCTCCTCAGACTCTTTGATTAAGTCTGGTCCAAACAACTGTCGGTCTCCAACTTCATCCCACGACAACGGTGTTCGGCATCTCCTTCCATACAATGCCTCGAAAGGGGCCATCTTCAAACTGGCTTGGTAGCTGTTGTTGTATGAGAACTCCGCATAGGGCAAGTTGTCATCCCAACTATATCTGTAATCTAATGCACAGGCTCTTAGCATATCCTCCAAAATCTGATTGACCCTCTCCGTCTATCCACTTGTCTGCGGATGAAAAGCTGTGCTAAACTCTAGCCTGGTACCCAAAGTTTCATGTAACTGATTCCAGAACTTTGAGGTAAACTGGGTTCCTCTATCTGATACGATGCTCCTCGGAACTCCATGCAGACATACAATTCTGGTCATGTATATCTTTGCCAACTTTGCACTGGTATAAGTGGTTTTCACAGGGATAAAGTGGGCTACCTTCGTCAATCGGTCTACTACTACCCAGATTGAATCATATCCTGCTTTGGTCCTGGGCAATTCGGTGATAAAATCCATGCCAAGCTTCTCCCACTTCCATTCGGGTATTGGCATAGGTTGTAACAATCCTGCTGGCTTGTGATGTTCTGCCTTCACTCTCTGACACACATCACAAACTGCTACATACTCCGCAATATCCTTCTTCATACCGGTCCACCAGAAAATATCCTTCAAATCAAAATACATCTTAGTATTTCCTGGGTGAATCGAGTATGGTGAATCATGGGCCTCCTGTAAAATCAACTTCCTGATCTCCGGGTCATTAGGCACATAGATTCGATCCTCAAACCATAGGGTGTCGTGTTCATCCTCACGAAATCCTTTAGCTTTTCCTTCGCTCATCCTCTCCTTTATAGAGGCAATCTCTTTGTCAGCTTTCTGAGCTCCTCTGATTTTATCCATCAGGGTAGACTAGATTTCTAATGTTGCTACATAGACTCTCGGAACTATCTCCAAACGTAGTTCTCGTAGGTCCTCGGCTAACTCCTTTGGAAACTCCTCCATCATTAGGGTATTGACATGGCTCTTACGGCTTAGCGCATCAGCTACTACGTTAGCCTTTCCGGGATGATAATGCAATCTCATGTCATAATCCTTAATGAGTTCTAGCCATCTCCTTTGCCTAAGATTCAACTCCTTCTGTGTGAATATATACTTCAAACTCTTGTGATCCGTATATACTTCACAATGGTTTCCAATGAGAAAATGTCTCCACGTCTTAAATGCATGCACTACGGCTGCTAACTCCAAATCGTGGGTGACATAGTTCATCTCATGAGGTTTCAGTTGTCGTGAGGCATACGAAACAACTCTTCCTTCCTGCATAAGTACTGCTCCAAGTCCTCAACGTGAAGCGTCGCAATACACCTCATAATCCTTATGTTGATCTGGCAGAATCAACACAGGGGATGAGACCAACCTTTTCTTCAATTCCTGGAAACTAGCTTCACATTCTTCTGTCCAACTGAACTTGGTGTCCTTCTTCAACAACTCCGTCATTGGCTTTGCAATCTTTGAGAAATTCTCAATAAATCTCCGGTAGTATCCTGCGAGTCCAAGAAAACTCCGGATCTCTCCAACGGTCGTCGGTGCTTCCCAATTGGTCACAGTGTCCACCTTAGCGGGATCTACTACTATTCCTTCTCCGGATATAACATGTCCGAGGAATCCGACTTCCTTCAACCAAAACTCACATTTGCTAAACTTGGCATATAACTGATGTTCTCTGAGCTTCTCCAATACCAAACGCAAATGCTATTCATGCTCCTCTTCATCCTTCGAGAAGATCAATATATCATCTATGAACACTACGATGAACTTATCCAAATACTCCATAAACACTTTGTTCATCAGGTTCATAAAGTATGCCGGTGCATTTGTCAGACCAAACGACATAACGGTATACTCGTACAACCCATACCTAGTGGTAAAGGCCGTCTTAGGTATATCCTGCTCTCGAATCTTCAATTGATGGTACCCTAATCGTAGATCAATTTTGGAAAACACCTTAGCTCCTTGCAATCTATCGAACAGATCATTGATCATTCGCAGTGGGTACTTGTTCTTGATCGTTACTTCATTCAATCCTCGGTAATCAACAACCATTCTTAACGATCCATCCTTCTTCTCCACTAGAAGTACTGGTGAACCCCAAGGTGAAGAACTTGGGCATATAAATCCTTTATCCAGTAACTCCTTAATCTGCTTCTTAATTTCCTCCAAATCCTTTGCGGGCATCCTATATGGTCTCTTAGAAATTGGCCCGGTGCCTGGCAAAAGTTCAATCAAAAAATCTATATCTATATCCGGTGGCATGCCAGGTAACTCCTCTGGAAACACATCCGGATAATCCTTCACTACTGGCACTTCCTCCTGAACAACTCCTGACAAGGAATTTAATCTACTCCTCTTTGACTCATACCGGGATACATACTTGATCCTTCTTCCTTCCAGCGTAGTAAGCAAAATGGTCTTGCTGGCACATTCAATATTCCCTTCATACTTAGATAACCAATCCGTGCCTAATATCACATCCAGTCCTTGAGATTCCAATACTATTAGGTCTGAAGGGAAAATGTAATTACCAATCCTTAGGGGCAACTGATCACACCATGACTTAGCCATATACTCCGCTCCTGGTGAGGTTACTAACATGGGCGATCTAAGGGCTTGGGTCGGCAGCTTATACTTATCCACGAATCCCTTTGAAATATATGAATGCGATGCACCGGTATCGAAAAGAACGAGTGCAGTAAAGGACTTAACTAAGAACTTACCTATAACTGCATCTGGTTGCTCCTCTACCTCCTCCACCGTCACGTGGTTCACTTTTCCTTTGTTGAACGGGTTGGGCTTCTTCCCGGCGCTTCCATTGCCATTCCCATTCTTAACTTCTGGGTATTCATTGGCATAATGTCCATTCTTCCCGCACTTATAACAAGTGACTGATGGCTTCTCGCCCCTCGTTGGTTACCCCAAGTGGAAGGTTGAGATGTAGCGTAGAGGCAAATTTCCCTTGGCAAAGATACCAAGGATCGAATCCCGTGAGACTCCGAGGGTCGACAAGTAGGTGTCAACGGCGCCAGAAACTTAGCGGTTGACGGGACCTGCACACAGATACAGATAACTTTGCTCCCAACGAGTACAGAGAGGTTGTCAATCCCTCCAGCCTTGTTGTTTACAAAGGATCAAACACAAGAGATAACAATGATAGCTATGACTGCAACTAGGAAATAAAAACAGGAAGTAAATAGAAGGTGTGATCAGCGGTGGTAATATGGACCGGGGTCGCATGATGTTCACTAGTGATGTCTCTCTCCCAAAAGACGATAAAACAGCAAAGCGAGGTAAACAAATTACAGCTGGGCAATTGACAGGATTATGTGCGCAAACCAATGCTAGCTATGCTGTAAAGAAAGGTAGAGGCTCAAAAGCATGGGCGGTACGCCAAGGCAAGTAGACCGAAATCCATCTGCATCTACTACTAATCATCCACCTTGAGATATCTATCCAGAACATCTCGCTGGTATTAAGTTGCGAATCCCACCCAAAGTGTAAACTCAAAGCAACAGACAACTGCATTAAAAGAACTTTGTGTAAAGTAAACAATCCTTGCACCCGCAAGTACAAGCACCTTTGTTTTCTCCCTTGTGGCAACATCACATCCCCTAGACTGGTGTTTCTGTCACTCAAGCTAGTCATCAGGGGGCATGAATTCACAATCAAGCATAACGCTCCCTCTTGGAGTTACTACCTACTACTTGGCCAAAGCAATAAACAGCAACGGAGAACATGCAAGAATTACTCAAGAGCAAAGATATGAAAGAGGTGAATCAAATATATTACTCAAACACAATCTGAACATAGTCTCATAATCCATCAGATCCCAGCAAACTCAGCAAAGCAACAGCAGAAAGATTACATATGTGCCTCGATCATGTAGGGCAGCTCACGAGGTCTAAACCATGAAGAGCAAGGAGGGGAGGAGAACATCACATAGCTACTGATCATGGACCCATGGTCCAAGGTGGACTACTCATGACTCATCCGGGAAGCGTCCATGGTGGTGGAGAAGCTCCCGGTGGTGGTTCTCCCCGCCGGCAGGGTGCCGGGAAGAGTTCTCCTGATGCTCCCGATCTTGGAAGCGCTACGGCGGCGGAACAGAGGCGATATCGCGAAAAAGGGTTCTGTCCTCGAGGGTTTTGGGACAAGAGGGATATATAGGCGAAGGGGGGCAGCCAGAGACGGAGCAGGGGCCCCAGGCGCCCCCCTGGCGCGGCCAGGGGTGGGGCCGCACCAGGTGGCCGCCTGGGCCTCCCCTGGCTCCCCTCTGGCCCATCTTTGGTTCTTCGCGAAGCTTCCTGTACGCTGATTTTTACTATATTTTTCCTGGAATTTTTGGAGCACTTTTAATATGGGGGAAACCTGAAATAGAAAAACAGCAGAAAACAGGAACTGGCACTGTGGTGCACTGAGTTAATAGGTTAGTCCTAATATGATCAAAAGTGTATGGAATTGCATCAATATCATAGCAATATCACACAAAAGAAGCATGGAGCAAGCAGAAATTATGGATACGTTTTGGACGTATCAACATCCCCAAGCTTAATTCCTGCTCGTCCTCGAGTAGGTAAATGATAACAAGCATAATTTCTGTGGTGACATGCTACCAACCATATAAGAACTTTTTAAGTAAAGCAATCAAGGCATGTAATTCAATTCAAGTCATAACAAGCAAGAGTCTATATTAGCATTGTAACAAGCAACATAAGAACATAAAGGTGCAAGAGCTCTCGCTGTCCGTGACTCGAATGTCTCCGAATGGTGTTTGCGTGCAAGAAAGGGGATAGGGATATACGAGAGAGTAAAACATAGTTTTTGTATTGTTGAGAACTTAATCTACTAAAGTTTCACACTTGGTCTTCTTTGGAATCTTATCTTGACTCATCCCCAGACCACTAGCCAGGTACAAGTCAAAATGATCCACTCCCTTTCGATATTTTGAGCACTCATGCAATGGATGAGCGTAAGCAAGAAAGTTGACACTTAGGATGGCAAAGAGAGAAAAGTGATGAAGGGGGAAGACAAAAAAGGTGTGAAAGGCTCACATCAATGAGGACAATCATAGGCGAGAGAAAGCCAAATGATAGATATGATGTGAGGAGTAGGGATTGCCATGCAACGGATGCACATATAAGCTAAGGTAAGCTCTCCAATGGAACTAGTGGGGGTGCATCCAACTTGCTCGCTCAAGAAGACCTAGAGCTCTTTTGAGGAGGCTCATCATTGGAATATACAAGCCAAGTTCTATAGTGTGAAGGTCCCCACATAGCTATATGCATGAATGATAATCTCTATGGAGTACAAGGTATAAGATGAAGTACGAGTGTGGATATCTCAAAAGGAATAGTAGTGTGCCCCCTTCTCTCTTTTTATTTCTTTTTCTCTTTTTTCTATTTTTTTATTTTTTTGTGGCCTCAATGGCTCTTTCTATTTAACTCTCATTTGTCCTCTTTGGGATCTTTTAATTTTGTCCTCTTTGGGATCTTTTCCTCACTTTAGGGGCAACACTCTATGTATTACAAGAAGTATAGAAGATCTTTCACACTTTACAAGAGTACTCAACATAAAGAAGATGAAACTATCATGATGTATGCAAATGTATGCCTCTGCCAGTGTAGCAGGATATGCAATGATACTAGCGCGTCATGTAGCAATGATTAGGGCAAGGCCCAACTAGCATGCGGCTCATCGATCAAGCAAAAGCATGTATGACATGAAGATCAAGTCATGAGAAGATGAATGTTGCATGGCAATGTATCTCGGAAAGGCTATGGAAATGCCTTGATAGGTAGGTATGGTAGCTGTTTTGAGGAAGGATATGATGAGGCTTATGATGACAGAGCGTATCGTGCCAAGGATTTGGATGCACCGGCGAAGTATGCGCCAACTCTCGAGGTGAGAAAGGGCAATGCACGGTACCGAAGAGGCTAGAAAAATATGGCTAGGTGGAAGTGTCAACTTTCGAATACTCACATTAGTCCGAAGAACTCATGCACTTATTATCGGTAACTCTCAATCTAATTAGGAGGTTCACAAAGTGACAAGTACACCGAGGAGGAGTGTATGGGGGTTTGGTTATCCTTGCGCATCCTCGACTCATGGTACGTGAGTGTACTCTAATATTCGATCCCTTCAAAGATTAGTGATCCATCTAGTAGCTAAAGTTCTCAACTATTTTGTAGGTTTTCGAAAATAAACACGGATTGCCCAAAATACGCCATCTATCACTAATAGGCTAAAGCTCTTGACACCAAAAGTTCAGACATTACTCATGGCAATACCTCAAAACTATTGCAAGTTATTACTAAAATTAAATAGCAACCTCAATTACCTACTTTAAGTTAAGACACACAACTCAGAGCAACAGGCAAACTCTCTTAACAAGATAAACATGAAAACTCAAGAGAGTTCAGCAACCAACTAAACAAAAGCTGTTTAAAAAGAAAAGCATGAAAACTAAGAGCTAAACATGACAACAGCTATGGAAAGACAAAGAACACACACAGCAAAGATAAGCATGAAAATCCTATGTTGTGTTCTAGGTTGAAGTGGAGCGTGTTTCTCTCCAACACAAAGAAAGTTGGGTTCTAACTTGTTATGAACAGCAAGCAAAGCTAAAGAAAACTAAAAAAAGAAACTAAGAGCAAGACGCTCTAAGCATAGCACATAACGCATGAAGTGATAAAATTATAGTGGAACGAAAGACGAACTGATAATTGTTGATGGAGAAGGGGATGCATGGGGGCATCCCCAAGCTTAGACGCTTGAGTCTTCTTGAATATTTCTTGGGGGTGCACAGGGGCATCCCCCAGCTTGAGCGTTTGACCCTCCTAAATCTTCTTTTATCATCTTCCCTCGCACACTTGAAAACTCCCTTCATACATAACTCATCATAATCTGATTAGCGAGGTTAGTACCCACAATAAAATATTTTTTCCCTTCTGGAAATAAAGATAATCTTGAAGAGCTACTGTTTCTCAAGATTGCCAAAAGGTTTTTGCAAAGAAAAAGCAAGCTCAAGGTTTGCAAAACAAACAAAAGGCAAAACAGGACAGAATCTGTGAAAAACAGACCAGCAGGTAGTAAATAATTTTTTCGGGCACTTCTGCAACTCAAATCAAAAAACTCAGAACAGACGCTCGAAAGCCAATTGTATAGAGCACGCTGTCAAAAAAATCAGATCAAAAAGATGATCTGGTGATTTTATTCGAATTTTTCTGTCCAAGGACAGAATCTGTTTTCTGGACAGCACGTCACAACTTTTGAACTTTCTTGCAATCGGAGGCTAAACTTGGCACAAAGCTGAAAAGAAAAGATACAATGATGATGCTATTGTAGTAACAAACATCAAGACACAACAAAAGCAAAATAAAACCTAATTCGTTGTGGGCCGCCTCCCAAAAGCGCTTTCTTTTATGCCTTTAAGCTAGGCATGATGCAAAAAGAGAAGATCAAGTTTTATCAAGAGTAAGAGAATAGCTAGCCCGTGTAACGGACTCAAAAGGCAACTTAATCTTATTTCTAGGGAAGTGTTCCATCCCTTTCTTGAGAGGGAATTGGAATTTTATATTCCCCTCTTTCATGTCAATGATAGCACCAACGGTGCGAAGAAAAGGACGTCCCAAAATAATTGGACATGAAGGTTCACATTCAATATCCATAATAGTAAAATCAACAGGAACATAATTGTCATTGACAATGATAAGAACATCGTCGATCTTCCCCAAAGGTTTCTTTACGGAAGAATCAACAAGACGAACACCAAAAGAACAAGGATCAAAAGGTTTCAATTCAAACATATCGTACATTCTTTTGGGCATAACGGAGGTACTAGCTCCAACATCACATAAAGCATAGAAGAGAAGTTATTCAACTTAATTTTAATCATAGGATCCCAACTATCTTCTAGCTTTCTAGGTATGGAGGCTTCTACCCTAAGCTTCTCCTCCCTAGCTTTGATGAGAGCATTAGTGATATGCTCCGTGAAGGCAAGATTAAGTGTGCTAGTGTGGGGGTCTTTAGCCATTCTTTGTAAAAAGGTGACAACTTCCGAGAGACAACAATTATCAAAATCAATTTTATCATTATTGAGCAGAATTGTAGTGTCATCTTCTTTGTTTGAATTGCTCTCTATTATAAGAGTTTGGACGTCTACCCAAGTTTGGGGAAGTGTGGGAACAACTTTAAACAGAGGCTCATACTTTTTTCCTGGAAGACCATGCCATGGGCATAACTCTCCATTAAAACTAACATAATCACAAGGTTTATTACTTTTGTAGATCCTGACAGTGGTGATTGGCGTGATGGAAGAAGGGGTGTACTCCTCCCACTTAGTGTTTTTGGTGGAACCCATAGCAGCAGCAAGCAAGATAACTATTTTTGTGATTTTTGGTAAGGGACACTAAGGCAAAAACTGAAAGGTAAACTAACAAGACTAAAAAGCAAAGATAAAAGATAGCGTGCAACTCCCCTATCTTGAAGAGTGGAGTCCCCGGCAACGGCGCCAGAAACTTGCTTGATGGCTTCTCGCCCCTCGTTGGTTACCCCAAGTGGAAGGTTGAGATGTAGCGTAGTGGCAAATTTCCCTTGGCAAAGATACCAAGGATCGAATCCCGTGAGACTCCGAGGGTCGACAAGTAGGTGTCAACGGCGTCAGAAACTTAGCGGTTGACGGGACCTGCACACAGATACAGATAACTTTGCTCCCAACGAGTACAGAGAGGTTGTCAATCCCTCCGGCCTTGTTGTTTACAAAGGATCAAACACAAGAGATAATAATGATAGCTATGACTGCAACTAGGAAATAAAAACAGGAAGTAAATAGAAGGTGTGATCAGCGGTGGTAATATGGACCGGGGTCCCATGATGTTCACTAGTGATGTCTCTCTCCCAAAAGACGATAAAACAGCAAAGCGAGGTAAACAAATTACAGCTGGGCAATTGACAGGATTATGTGCGCAAACCAATGCTAACTATGCTGCAAAGAAAGGTAGAGGCTCAAAAGCATGGGCGGTACGCCAAGGCAAGTAGACCGAAATACATCTGCATCTACTACTAATCATCCACCTTGAGATATCTATCCAAAACATCTCACTGGTATTAAGTTGCGAATCCCACCCGAAGTGTAAACTCAAAGCAACCGACAACTGCATTAAAAGAACTTTGCGTAAAGCAAACAATCCTTGCACCCGCAAGTACAAGCACCGTTGTTTTCTCCCTTGTGGCAACAGCACATCCCCTAGACTCATGTTTCTGTCACTCAAGCTAGTCATCAGGGGGCATGAACCTACAATCAAGAATAACGCTCCCTCTTGGAGTTACTACCTACTACTTGGCCAAAGCAATAAACAGCAACGGAGAACATGCAAGAATTACTCAAGAACAAAGATATAAAAGAGGTGAATCAAATATATTACTCAAACACAATCTGAACATAGTCTCATAATCCATCAGATCCCAGCAAACTCAACAAAGCGACAGCAGAACAATTACATATGTGCCTCGATCATGTAGGGCAGCTCACGAGGTCTAAACCATGAAGAGCAAGGAGGGGAGGAGAACATCACATAGCTACTGATCATGGACCCATGGTCCAAGGTGGACTACTCACGACTCATTCGGGAAGCGTCCATGGTGGTGGAGAAGCTCCCGGTGGTGGTTCTCCCCTCCGGCAGGGTGCCGGGAAGAGTTCTCCTGATGCTCCCGATCTTGGAAGCGCTGCAGCGGCGGAACAGAGGCGAGATCGCGAAAAAGGGTTCTGTCCTCGAGGGTTTTGGGACGAGAGGGATATATAGGCGACGGGGGGGGGGAGCCAGAGGTGGAGCAGGGGCCCCAGGTGCCCCCCTGGCGCGGCCAAGGGTGGGGCCGCGCCAGGTGGCTACCTGGGCCTCCCCTGGCTCCCCTCTGGCCCATCTTTGGTTCTTCGCGAAGCTTCCTGTATGCTGATTTTTCCTATATTTTTCCTGGAATTTTTGGAGCACTTTTAATATGGGGGAAACCTGAAATAGAAAAACAACAGAAAACAGGAACTGGCACTGTGGTGCACTGAGTTAATAGGTTATTCCAAATATGATCAAAAGTGTATGGAAGTGCATCAATATCATAGCAATATCACACAAAAGAAGCATGGAGCAAGCAGAAATTATAGATACGTTTTGGACGTATCAGTGACATGGCTAGAATCCCTCTTGGTGGGTGTGGACGGTGTAGGGCAGTTCTGGTTTCCATTGGCTCCATTCCCATTTCCATTGCCATTCTTGGTGCCATTGTGGTTGTGCGAGCTACTTCCTCCATGGGTATGTTGAAATTGTCCAACCGCTTTAGGGGTAAAGCGGGGCTTCTGCTGAGCTCCAGAATTATACTTTCCTTGCCCATACTTCCTCTTGCGACTCTCAATCTGTTGATGCTTCCTTCCAATCATTAGGGCGCGGTCAACCAACTCCTGGTATTTATTGAAAGTTGCCACCATCAACTGTACACTCATCTCATCATTTAGCCCTTCCATGAATCTCTCCTGCTTTTTGGCATCTGTGGCCACATCATCTGGGGCATAACGAGATAGGGTACTAAACTCATCCACGTACTGGGACACAGTACGATTCCCTTGGCGCAAATTGCGAATCTCCTGCTTCTTCATACTCATGGCTCCAGTTGAGACATGGGCGGTACGAAAAGCTTGCTGAAACTGATCCCAAGTGACATTGGCTACGGGGTAAGTGGCTGTGTAATTCTCCCACCATGCTGCGGCTGGTCCAAACAACTGGTGTGTGGCAAATCGCACCTTCTCAGCATCTGAGCAATTGGCGGTGGTCAAATCCCTTCCAATCTTGTGTAGCCAGTCATCAGCCACAATTGGTTCGATGCTGCTAGCAAACACGGGTGGTTGCAACCTTAAGAAACGTGTCAGGTTGTCCAGAGGTGGTGGTGGTGGAGGGTTGTTGTTGTTGTTCTGGTTGTTCTGAGTGTTCTGGACAAGAAGTTGCATCAGGGTGTTCTGCTGCTGGATCAACTGAGTGAGCTCAGGGGGAAACTCGAATTCACGTCTTGGAGGCATCTGATGGGTGTAGAGGGAAGAGATTAGAATAGAAAAGAGGTCTAAGGGAAAATCACTACCCATATGCACATGAGAAAAACACACAATCATATCACACCAATCAATCTCAAACAAGGTCTTACAAATCTAACGATCGTTACAAAAGTGCTCTAGAACTAATATATGGTAGTAACTACTAGTCACAGGGTGCTCATCCCAAAATATTGATCGGTAGAGGATTCCATAATATCTGCTCCAGCTTCATCTTCATAGTCTTCATCCTTGCTATCCTCAGCTTCCGAATTCGTGTCATCTATGATGATATAGTCTTCCGGTGGTATCTCCTTGGGTTCTTCTTCCTCGTCTTCTTCTCCCATGAGTATCCCTAACTTCCGGGTCAAATCATCATTCTTCTCCACAAGCATCTTCATCTCCTCCTCATAACCGTCGCGTGTAGACTTGAGTTCTTCTTCTAGCTCCAAATTCCTATTTAGGGCCTTCTTCAAATCTATCATCCCTGCACACATCTGGTGCTCCTGGCGACGAATGTGGTGGTTCAACTCCTGGATGCATGCTGCAATGGATCTATCCTTCCGGGTGTTGATCATATCCCAATTCTCATCTCGGCGTCCACAAATCAGGTAGATAGTGTCCTTTAGCTCCTGCTTGTAGACTTCTCAAATCCTTCCCATAGCAATGAGGGCTGCCATGCTCCTTCCTAGGCTCCATGTAGGTGCATTAAAGGAAAATGCTATGAGTGAGGTGACAGGTGCAAACGTCCTTCCTGGAACTTGGGCTTGAATCAACCAACGCTCCTCCTCAGGTAGATTGGCATTGTAGGTTCCGGTGAAACTTGGTAATCCAATATTGAGATATCTTGTGACTTCCTTCAGGTGTCGTCCAAAGGGTGTATCATCATCCGGTTGCATGAACTTGTGCTTTGCTTCCACCATCCTAAAGAGTAGAAAAGATGAGGAGTCAGAAAAGAGAAGAGTGAGTTGTGTTCTAGGGCTTGTCTTAGTGGTCGTGTCCTACAGTCAGCGTGTGCTCTGATACCATCTTGCAGCGACCAGACCTCAAACAGTCTGATCTCTGTGCATCAGTGTCATCCCTGGATCAGTAATGCTGACACACACAGTACTTGAAGGATTTATAACAGAGTAGCAATCACACACATATTACATCGATAGTCCAACGATGACTTTATTACGAATAATATGGCTGAAGGCCATCTAATACGATAACAGCGGAAGGCTTGGAAGATAAGTGAGTCCATCAACTCCAGCGGCATCACTGAGTATAGAACCACGACCTAAAAGGGCATCTTACTCGTCATCTGAAAAGTCTGCAACATGAAACGTTGCAGCCCGAAAATGGGTCAGCACATGGAATATGCTGGCAAGGTAACACAAGAGATACAATGAAAGTAAAGCTATACTATATGCAATATTTGGCTGGTGGAAAGCTCTATGGTTAAGTTTTTGCGTAAAGCCAATTTTTTCCTACTTCAAAGGAATGCATTTTAATTAACTATCATGGTAGTTGAAACATCGTTGAGAAGATAGACATCCTCTCAACTCCAATTAAAGTAATCATTAAACCCGACAAAATTAATTAAAGTAACATGTTGAGATGCACATGAAAATCCAAGTACTAGATACTCAAGACGTCCATAACCGGGGACACGGCTAATCATGATCAGTATGTACACTCTGCAGAGGTTTGTGCACTTTTCCCACAAGACTCGATCGCCTCCGTTTGGTTTCTCGCACTGCATGGCGTTTGAGAAACGGATGACCGAGACATAGTCTTTCAGAAGCGCTAGTACCTTACGATAGGGCGGACCGTACCAACCTACATCCCCTACATCTGCTAGTCCACCACTGTAAGAGTTCGCATGACTTACTCATACTATGCTAGAGCCCATAATAGCATTGTGGCTGCACACGGAAGTTTCTAGTATGAATAATCTCATGATCCCTTTGAGCCTGGGTGGCGGTCCATAAAAAAAAGGCAATCGCTGGAATACCCAGGTGCCGCAATCCACCCAGATGTGTATTAATGTTGCCACCTTAAGTTGAACCATTAATTAACAAACTCACATCTGTCATGGATTTCACTCACCCAATCCACCTCTACGAGCATAGCATGTCCTAACAGCAAACGTAGAAGTAACTCCCAAAGGTTTGAATGTAATGCAGGTAATAGGTACTACCTCAATCTACTTCCCAGTCCCACAAGTTAATTAATCCTACTCATGCAATGTGTGAGGGTTTGACTAATGCAATGAAAACTGGGTAATTGGAAATCATGATCAAAGTGTTACCTGCCTTGCTGATGATCCGCAAAACCTAGAGACTCAAAGTAGCAAGCGGCGCACTCCGGGTACTCTATCGCAATCAAACAAGCACACAATAAGTACTTAACTAATGCATGGGTAAAACTCAAATAAGAGATCTAACCAGAAAGTTCAACTTAAGAACGCCGGTTTGCAAAAAGAATCAACTCGAAAGAAGCAACGAAACTCAAACTGCAAAAGAAACGAGCTCCGGTTTACTAGTTGGCCTAAAGTCAAATTTTACAGTAGCCAAAATCTTGTTCAAGTTGATCTAACGTAAAGAGGGCTTCGAGACCAAGATCTGGGATTTTCAATCACCTGATTCCGACTCTCGAGCGAAAAGAAAAGCGAAAAACAAAACCAAGGCAGAAATCGCGATCGGAATAACCGCGGATAAATACCCCGAAAAGGAAAAAGGACGAACAGGCTAACGAACGAACGTTCGCTGTCTACGGTTAACTAACGAAAACCGTTCGTTAAAATGAACGTACGGACGAACGTCCGCTAATTAACTAAACCGGCGAAAACAAAACCGAAACGATCTATTATAAAATAAAAAAACAGATCTAGGTTTTTCCTAAACAAAACCGATCGGTTAAACAAAAAAAACCGAGAACTACCTCTTCTCAACCAACTCCGGCGGAACTCTGGCGGGGCGAGGCGGCGAGGCGGGCTGGCGGCGGGGCGGCGGGGCGCAGCGCGGCGGCGCGGCGGCTCGGGCGCTAGGGTTCGGCGCTGGCGGGCTGAGGAGAAAACGGGCCGGCTCTGGCCCTATATAAAGCCCAGACTCCCGGTCCTTCACGAGTCTAAGTCGGTTTCCTAATTTTTTTTAAAGAGTCCCGGCGCAGAAAAACTAACGAAAGAAATACCAAATGGACTCCAAAATTCCCGAAATAAATTTTCACCGTCCTCTAATAATATTTAGGACAAAGTGAACATTTTTCCCGGACCTAAATGCAATTTTGAAAAATGCATATTTTTCCTATGCAAATAAATCCGCAAATAAATCCAGAAAAATATCAAAAGTGATTTTAACATTTTTCCTCCAATATTTCTGTTATTTTGGAGAAGTCATATTATCTTCGCTCATATTTTGTGTTTAGAAATATTTTTAGGAGAGAAAAATAATTAGAATCACACTGTCCTCGTACCGGTATTCGAGCGAACTCAAATACGAAAACGGTAAAATATCCAACTCTCTCCGTAGGTCCTTGAGTTGCTTAGAACTTCGAGGAACGCCACGAACAAAATGCAAAAACATGAAATTCAAATATGATCTATGTATAACATTCCAAATTGAAAATTTGGGATGTTACAAACCTACCCCCCTTAGAATGAATCTCGCCCTCGAGATTCAACTTGGCTAGAGAACAGGTGTGGGTGGTCCTGGCGTAGATTATCTTCTCGTTCCCAGGTGGCTTCTTCCTCGGTGTGGTGAATCCACTGAACTTTGCAAAACTTGATAACCTTGCTGCGAGTAACTCTGCTCGAAAATTCGAGAATCTTAACAGGCTTCTCCTCGTAGGTCAGATCACTATCCAACTGAATTGCTTCCAGGGGTACGGTGTCTCTAAGTGGTATATCGGCCATCTCCGCGTGGCACTTCTTAAGCTGCGAAACGTGAAACACATCGTGCACTCCTGACAATCCTTCGGGCAACTCCAACTTATAGGCAACCTCTCCCATGCGTGGAGGTCGGGGGAGCGCGATCAGGTATTTGTAGAGTGCCAACCTTTGTGTGGAGGTCGGGGGAGCGCGATGGTTAACTCCTACCAACCTCCCCCCTAGGAGCATGCGTTGATTGCTTTGTTTTAATGACTTGTAGATTTTTTCAATAAGTATATGAGTTCTTATGACTAATGTTGAGTCCATGGATTATACGCACTCTCACCCTTCCACCATTGCTAGCCTCTCTTATACCGCGCAACTTTTGCCGGTGCCATAAACCCACTATATATCCTTCCTCAAAACAACCACCATATTATTCCTCAAAACAGCCACCATACCTACTTATCATGGCATTTCCATAGCCATTCCGAGATATATTGCCATGCAACTTTCCACCGTTCCGTTCATATGACACACATCATATTGTCATATTGTCATTGCATGATCATGTAGTTGACATCGTATTTGTGGCAAAGCCACCATGAATAACTTTTCATACATGTCACTCTTGTTTCATTGCACATACCGGTACACCGCCGGAGGCATTCATATAGAGTCATACTTTGTTGTTGTAGTATCGATTTGTAATATCGATTTGTAATGAAAGTGTGATGATCATCATTATTAGAGCATTGTCCCATGGGAGGAAAGGCTAAATCTATAAAGCCCCTCCGCAAAAAAAGCAAAAAAAAAAAGAAAGGCCCAAAAAAAGGGACAATTGCTATTTTTTGCCTGTTTCAGGGTTTTTCAGAAAAAGAATATCAAACAGAGTTGAAACGGAATGAAACCTTCGCGAGAGATATTTTTTGAGAAAATCACGCATAGGAAGCTTGAGAACCACGTCAGAAGAGACACGAGGGGCCCACGAGGGTGGGGGCGTGCCCCCCTGCCCAGGGTGCGCCCCCTGCCTTGTGGGGCCCCCGTGACTCCCCTGGTGCCCTCCTTCTTCCTGTATAAGTCTACGTACCCTGAAACCTTCGACAACAGAGAGAAAACCCTAATTCCACCGCCTCAACCTTCTGTTCTCGTGAGATCCCATCTTGGAGCCTGTTCCGGAGCTCCACCGGAGGGGGATCCATCAGGGAGTTCTTCATCATCATCATCATCGCCCTCACCATGAGTTGTGAGTAGTTTACCATAGACCTTCGGGTCCATAGCTAGTATCTAGATGGCTTCTTCTCTCTCTCTCTCTGGATCTCAATACCAAGTTCTCCTCGGTCTTCGAGGAGATCTATTCAATGTAATCTCTTTTCGCCGTGTGTTTGTCGAGATCCGATGAATTGTGAGTTTATGATCAAGGTTATCTATGAAAGATATTCGGTTCTTCTCTGAACTTTTTATGTGTGCTCATAATATCCTTGCAAGTCTCTTCGAATTATTGGTTTGGTTTGGCCTACTAGATATATAGTTCTTGCAATGGGAGAAGTGCTTGGCTTTGGGTTCAATCTTGTGGTGTCCTTTCCTAGTGACAGTAGGGGCAGCAAGGCACGTATTGTATTGTTGCCATCGAGGATAAAAATATGGGGTTTATATCATATTGCTTGAGTTTATCCCTCTACATCATGTCATCTTGCTTAAGGCGTTACTCTGTTCTTATGAACTCAATACACTAGATGTATGTTGGATAGCGGTCGATGTGTGGAGTAATAGTAGTAGATGCAGGCAGGAGTCGGTCTACTTGTCTCGGGCGTGATGCCTATATACAATAATTATGCCTAGATAGTCTCATAATTATTTTCTTTTCTATCAATTGCTCGACAGTAATTTGTTTACCCGCCGTAGAATATCGCTATCATGAGAGAAGCCACTAGAGAACACTATGGCCCCCGGGTCTATTCTCAACATATCAATCTACATCTACTTTACTTTTTCCGCTTTTACTTTATGTTCTTATAAACAAAAATATCAAAAATATAAACTATCATCTCTATCAGATCTCACTTTTAAGTGACCGTAAAGGGATTGACAACCCCTTATCGCCTTGTCTGCGAAGTTCTTTTTTGTTTGTGTAGGTGCGAGGGACTCGCGCGTGGTCTCCTACTGGATTGATACCTTGGTTCTCAAAAACTGAGGGAAATACTTACGCTACTGTGCTGCATCTCCCTTTCCTCTTCGAGGGAATACAACGCAAGCTCGAGAAGTAGCACTAAATATCATAGATTTGAGCAATGTGGATTTAAACCTTGCACACACTAATCGCACTCATCATGATCATCTTGGCTAGGTGTAGGCATGGACATAGGGGGAGTATTGTTCTCTCAATGAACTCTTCCTCCGCCCATTATGCATAAATCGATCAAGTATTTATTGTTTTCCATTTTAGATGGTACTAGTGCTTCAAGACGAGTGTTGGTCATGGGCCCAAGGATAATTCTTCGCGGTGCCATACCAAGTAACTCAAACATAGGTGGCTCTGGCCACTGACCTCTTTTAAAGAGGGGTGTCTCGTGTGTGGTTCTAGTTGTCTGTTGTCTTTCTTTCATGTTGTCGTGTTTGTGTGTACTTGGTCGGTAGTTGATTTGCATAAGCCTTCTTTTCCGAAACTTGCACTTTCTTGGGGTAGCGATACTACTGTGGTCTGGCACGGTACTACCGCAAGAGAGCCTCACGGCACTACCGCAACCAGCACGGCGGTAAATTGTTTTACTGTCGCTCGTGCGCGGTACTACCGCCCGAGCGGTACTACCGCAATGATACGCGGTACTACTATGTCGTTATGAACGGGTGGGGGTTATAAGCGGGCAGGGGGGGTTCTAACTCCCCCATACCCATTCAACTCATTTTCCCCACGTCATCTCTGTCTCTCTCACCCAAGAACGGCGCCAGAGGACCTCGCCGGATCTCCTTCTCCGGCCACTCTCCTCGCATTCCGTCCGGTGGGATCGTTCCCTACCTCGCCCTCTTGCCATGGAACAAGGTATCTCCCCGAATCCTTTTTGCTTTTGCCCTTTGTTTTGTCTCTAGGTTTTGGGGAGATGCATGCTGTTCTTGAGATCTCTTAGGCCTTTACCATGCAAGATTAGGGTGTAGGAGAGTAGTTGTGTAGTAGAGATGCTAGTTAGTATGTTGCTACCAAGGAGTTGTGATTGACCATAGTACCGCTCTAGTTGTCTCACGTGTTCATAGATCGGATCCGCCTTCGGATCTAACCCCGAGCGGTACTACCGCAGGTTACGTGCGGTACTACCGCTCTGACGCGTGTCGCACACGGTACTATCTCTTCTCTTACGCGGTACTACCGCGCTCGATGCGGAAGTAAATTTTTAGTACCGCTCCAGATGTGGTACTACCGTGCCACCCCGGCGCGGTACTACCGCACCTAGAGCGGCACTAAAATTTTACTGCCGCATCTGAGAGCAGTACTACCGTTCACTCCACACCTTCTTCGTAGCCCCTACTTATTATCATTTCTACATGTTTCTCGTGCTTTGTTGTGGCTTGTGCATTGATTCTCTTTGCTTCTCTTGTGTGTTCTTGTGTTTGTGTCATAGGTGGTGGCTCCGGTTCCAATGTCCGTCGCTCGAATCCCAGCCGTGACACAGGGTCGAAACGTCTGCGCAACCAAGATGATGTTCTTAAGGGCTCCAATGCCCCCCAACGCATAACCAAGTCCACTGCCACCAAGAACAAGGAACCAACAATGGGTATGGACGAGATTCCATCAGTTGAGTTTGTCGCTAGGAGGAAGATCAATCCATATGTGAATCCCCGGGCACAGTTCAAAGGGGATGATTTGTTCTGGACCAAGCAGCAGTATCTTATCTTCACAAAGGTTCTCAAGAGCGAACAAAACTTATATGTGGATGCACACTGGATTGATATGACTCACATGAGGAAGGAGGAGCACCGGGCCTATTTTGCTGAGGCTCTGGACCTCGTGGAGTAGTTTGGCATTGAGCACGTCATGTATTTTCATATGGACTTTGACCCAGAGATTGTGGCCCAGTTCTTTGCTTCGGTCCACTTCCATCCTAAGGAGGAACGCAACATTACTTGGATGACCAATGGACAAAAGATGATAGCTACTTGGAAGGATTTAATGGATTTGCTTCAGGTTGCTGATGAGGGGCTCAACACTCCTGTTGGATTTTGCCCTCATGCCAATCAAGAGTCTGCCAACAAGAACAAGTTGAAGCCCTATTGTGTGGAGAAGACGCTCGCAAGTGGCAAGAAGACTTGGGTTCTGAACCCTTTTCTGGATATCATGCATCGGATCTTCCGCAAGTCTCTGTTTCCTCGCATTGGGGACAAGGACAAGGTACATGCATTTCTCGTGGACATGATGCTCATTTGTGAGGAGGCATGTCGTGCTCAGACTCAACTACTTGATATCTCACATATCATGTGTTGTGAGTTACGTTTTGTGGTGTTCACCCGCAAAGTGCCTATCTATGGTCCGTACCTATTTCTGTTGATCACCAAGACTTGGGAGAAGCTCTATCCTGATGAAGAGTTTGAGGCTCCCCACTGGGTTCGTCATGAGCCTATCAAGCTCTACATCAAGAGCTTGTGGGCTAACACCACTACCCGTACTGAGGCTGCTGCGGCTCAGATGGAAGTGGATGAGGAGGAGGCAGCTGATGCAGACAGTTCTGGAGGATATGCTCCCTCCTTGTCTGAGCCCTCGTGGGCTAAAAAGCTAAAGAGCAAGATGAAGGCTTTCACTACTAGTAAAAGGCCTACTAATGGCGCACCTATTTTGGCCATTAATGGCGCATTAGTGGTGCGCCATTAGTGCCACGCCATTAGTATATTTTACTAATGGCGCACCTCTGGTGCGCCATTACTATCTGGTATACTAATGGCGCACCTCAGATACGCCATTAGTATATACCACACTGCGCCATTAGTATGCCTCACAGGGGGCCATGTATACCCAGGTGCTTTGGCATACTAATGGCGCACAACAACAAGATGTGCCATTAGTAACTTTGGCATAGTAATGGCGCACTATTTAATGATGCGCCATTAGTATCCTTTGGCATACTAATGGCACACTGTGATGTGATGCGCCATTAGTATGAATATTAGGGTTTTTTTTATTTTTTTATTTTCTGTTTTTTGCACAGGTTACAAAATGTATAATTGGACAGAATATAGACAGCACACATCAACAACAGATTCATCGAATACAATAGAAGATTAGTCTCTGAATACAATTCATCATATTAGTCTCCGAATACAATTCATCATATTAGTCTCCGAATTGAAAAGACCGAACAAAGATAGAACATTATATTACAAGTCTCGAGACCGCGAGTAGCGAGTTTGTCTTCACATTACAAGTCGATATCGATCATCTAAACTACCATCACATAGAAGAGAGCTGCGGTCATCACGATGAGCATCATCACGATGAAGCTCGTCTTCATCCGGTTCCTCCAACGCTCCCTCCCCTCTCCCGCTAGATAGCGGGCGTATCTAGATTCGGCCTCGGCCCTAGTGGTGTACCCTTTGTAACTGTTACCGCTGAATTGGTGAACCTGTCTCCGACACTCCTCCCAGTCATCGTAGACTCCGGGAACCTTACCCTTGTACACGACATCGCTATGCACTAGCCAAACGAAACGTTAGTACCAATTCACAGACAATACATAAGCAATATATAAGTATGCAACAGAACCATTGGAAGAGAAAAGCAACACATTAATAGCATCGATTACATCTAAGTTGAACGACTCTCGAAACCAAAGAGACATACTACAAGTTCATTAAAGTTTAATTACAACATGAGCCAATCGATGTTTCAGAACTAGACACAGCATCACTGCTTTTGACTCGACTCAAGGGACCGGAGCATGGATGAAACCGCCGTCTATCGTGGGAGTCATGAAATCACGGGCGTTGTCAGCCTGCATTTGTAGCATTGTGTCGATGTCACTGTTGGACCGTTGATTTCTGAGGTAGAACTGCCCCGAGGTACGAAGGACATATTGATGGATGATTTCCGCAAACTCCGACTGGATGCGAAAGAATTCTTGTCTGATGTTCGCGTCCTGGATTGCCTACACGCTCGCGGCCCAATCTTTGAGTTTACTCGGCAGCAGAAGTTGATGATGGTCCCGTACGATCGCCCGCATGTGATGGATTGCGTAGTAGGCACCCTTCTGACCGCCAAGCGGCTGCTTGACGCAGCAGAACGTCGTATTGTGGGAGAACACATGCTTGTCATACTTACGAATAGGCCTGGTGAAGGTGCCTCCAGATTTGGCGTAGCCGGGGAGAACATCATCAAGAACCTTCTTGACATTTGTGTAGTCTACGTTCGACTGACGGTCCGGGTCGAAATACGTGGCCATGGAATATTTGGGGCTTAGGAGGATGAACGTGCAATGTGTGTCACTCTAGAAAACACGGAATGTTAAAAGAAAAACGATCGAAATCTAAGAATTCATATGTTACGGGGCGGTTGAGGGGAGGACTTACTCGGGAAAGTAAGGCACGAGGAAGTTATCCTTATCTCGGTTTGCCAGAATGACGCCTTCGAGGTAAGAACTCGCGACTTGCCGGTCTCCAGCGCTGCCCAAGATCTTGGCACGCATGTAGAAGGGGTCGACTATCACGATGTCCGGGGTCTTGTCGCGAATGATCCGCGTCTCCATACTCAGCGAAAATAGCCGAACGAAGGTGTAGTGCAGCAGATGAAGGTTCAACATAGCGTGGATGTCATCAAACCACAGAACGATCGTACCCCCGATGGAGTTATCCACAAAGCCCTTGCCCTCTGGCACCTTCGCCGTGAAAACCGGGTATGCCACATCCTTCTCTCTGAGACGCCGCTTCTCCAAAGAAAGAACACTGTCATGCAGACTCCACATAGCACCGGTTGCAGCATCGAGCATATTTCTCGGTAGCATCAGCCTACTCGCCACATGCACCCTCCTTATTACATCCTCAGGTGAAGGTGGCCCGTCCTGAGCATGGATTGTACTCGGTGCCGGCTGGCTCGCACCCTTGTTAGTCTTTCTTTTGTGTGCCTTCTTCTTCTCCTGTAATGGGACCGAGTTCTTCTCACAGACCGCCTTCTTGAGTATGTTGGGGCTGATAATATTTCGCACCTCGCCTATCTGAGGCTCGGTGAAGTCGGCAGCTGGAGGCGTCTCCTGAGAGCTGAACGGCAGACGACGCCTATTGGAACTTGGCTTCTCCGCGGTACCAGCTAGATCGCGCACGTCTTTTGTTGGGTTGGGTTCTTGAGAAGGAGGCCCCATGAAGTCGCCACCGTACCCATGATCGGCAAAGTACTGATCGACGTTGGCAAATGTATCGTCGTCATCGTCATTCTGATCATGTGCCATATGCATGTTTGGATCCAGTGGCATAGGGATGTCCGGCACCGTTGCGGTGGTCTTGCCATGGGGCCGACTTGGCGCCGGCACGACTGGCGGTGTTGTCTTTGGGGTGGTGTCCCCCGCCCCCAAACGAATCTGGCTCTTCGGCCAAAGCAGGGCCAGCTCAGGCAGGCGCTGAGGGTCATCACGTCATCATCGTCGGCCCCGACGAGTCGAATCGGAGGTAACAACTCGTCGCAGCCTGGCAGCACCCGAACCAGTTGAACCCTAAACAAGTTGGGTGGCATCTGGGTACCGTGGAACAAGGGGTTGCCCGGTTGAACGATTTTGCCCTTGGCGACATCGACCAACTCATTGTTCACGAAGTGCAGGAGAGTGCACGGAACGTCGGCGGCGCCCTGCGAAAACATGTAGGGCGTCAGGGATGCCCAGTCAAAGGCAAGGAGATGAAGTCCTCGGCCGAGAGAGGCTTAATTAGTTACCGTGATGATGGCGTCGAGCTCGGCTAATGTCGAGGCACCGCCAAGGGCGGGCGTGCAGTTGACGGAGGGGCTGCTTGCTGCAGAGGTGCCGGCCGGCGTACACCCGGGTGGATTAAGCTCCCGTGCCGGCGTCGGAGACACCAATGCCGCCTCCGCCAGAGACACCAATGGCCCCGCCATTGCGTTCTGCGAGTTGCTGGCCGTGAAGCTAGGAATCGGGGGCGGCCCCTGTTGGCCACCCGCAATCCACGCACTCAACCCCTCGATCAAGGCAGGCACAATGGTGGTGATCGTCGCTCCGAGCTGTTGTTGCACTTGCTCTTGGACAATCTCCGGAATCCGCGCCACCTGTGCCTTGAGTTCTTGAACCTCGTGATACGTCCAAAACGTATCTATAATTTCTGCTTGCTCCATGCCTCTTCTGTGTGATATTGCTATGGTATTTATACACTTCCATACACTTTTGATCATATTTGGACTAACCTATTAACTTAGTGCACCCCAGTGCCAGTTTCTGTTTTCTGCTATTTTTGTATTTCAGGTTTTCCCATTACGTAAACTGCCAGAAAAAATTCCGGGAAAAATATATAAAAAATCAGCGTTCCGGAAGCTTCCATGCGGCCAAAGTAGGGCCGGAGGGGGGCCACCAGGGCTCCAGGCGCCCTGGGGGCGCGGCCCCCCTCCTGGCCGCGCCGGGGGGGCGCCTGGGCCCCCCAGGCCTCAGCTGATGCCCCCCATTGGCATATATTTACACCGCGTCCCGAAACCCTCGAGGACGGAACCCTTTTTCGCGATCTCATCTCTGTTCCGCCGCCGCCGCGCTTCCAAGATCGGGATCACCAGGAGAACTCTTCCCGGCACCCTCTCGGAGGGGAGGATCACCACCGGGAGCCTCTCCACCACCATGGAAGCCTCCCGGATGAGTTGTGAGTAGTCTCCCTTGGACCATGGGTCCATGACCAGTAGCTATGTGATGTTCTCCTCCCCTCTTTGTCCTTCACCGATTAGACCTCGTGAGCTGCCCTACATGATCGAGGCACATACGTAATCCTTCTGCTGTTGCTATGATGAGTTTGCTGGGATCCGATGGATTATGAGATTATGTTCAGATTGTGTTTGAGTAATATATTTGATTTACCTCTTTTATATTTATGTTCTTGAGTAATTCTTGCATGTTCTCAGTTGCTGTTTATTGCTTTGGCCAAGTAGTAGGTAGTAACTCCAAGAGGGAACGTTATGCTTGATTGTGGGTTCATGCCCCTCGATGAGTAGCTTGAGTGACAGAAACATGAGTCTAGGGGATGTGATGTTGCCACAAGGGGGAAAACAACGGTGCTTGTACTCGCGGGTGCAAGGATTGTTTACTTTACGCAAAGTTCTTTTAATGCAGTTGTCCGTTGCTTTGAGTTTACACTATGGGTGGGACTCGCAACTTAATACCAGCGAGATGTTCTGGATAGATATCTCAAGGTGGATGATTAGTAGTAGATGCAGATGGATTTCGGTCTACTTACCTTGGCATACCGCCCATGCTTTTGAGCCTCTACCTTTCTTGCAGCATAGTTAGCATTGGTTTGCGCACATAATCCTGTCAATTGCCCAGCTGTAATTTGTTTACCTCGCTTAGCTGTTTTATCGTCTTTTGGGAGAGAGACATCACTAGTGAACATCATGGGACCCCGGTCCATATTACCATCACTGATCACATCCGCTATTTACTTTCTGTTTTTACTTACTAGTTGTAGTAATACCTATCTCTATTATCTCTTGCGTTTGATCATTTGTAAACGATAAGGCCGGAGAGATTGACAACCTCTCTGTACTCGTTGGGAGCAAAGTTATTTGTATTTGTGTGCAGGTCCGGTCGATCGCTAGTTGCGCCGCTAGCAGTTGACACCTTCTTGTTGAACCTTGGAGTCTCAGGGGAATTCGATCCTTGGTATCTTTGCCAAGGGAAAACTACCGCTGCACTGCATCTCAAACCATCCACTTGGGGTAACCAACGAGGGGCGAGAAGCCATCAAGCAAAGTTTTCTGGCGCCGTTGCCGGGGACTCCACTCTTCAAGATAGGGGAGTTGCACGCTATCTTTTACCTTTGCTTTTTAGTCTTGTTAGTTTACCTTTCAGTTTTTGCTTTAGTGTCTTTTATCAAAAATCACAAAAATAGTTATCTCATTCTTTAGTTGTCATTATGTCTGGTCCTTTTGTCTTTGGTGAGGCAGAAGTTCTCACCTTTAAACAAAGAGGTGGGGAAAGTCTAAAAGATGCTTGGTATAGAATTAATGATTCTCAAAAAAGAGCCACCAAGAAGCAATCTACTACTATCCTGCTTAGAAATTTTTATGTTGGAATTCCTTCTTGGAATAGGTTTATTCTAGATTCTGCTATCAATGGGAATTTCCTAGAGGCCCCAATTTGGGAATCTCTTAGTATTATTGAAAATCTTGTTGGAAATCCCCCTGTTGTTAGCATTCAAGAGGACATCACCCTAGCTCACATTATGAAAAAACTTGAAAAGATAGAGCTAGAGATGCCCAACATTAATAAGATAAATGAGTTGGATCGTAAGATCCAAGGGAATTTGAATAGGCTTGATAGCTCCATGCATAAAATTCTAAAAACTTTGGAGACCATCAAATCCCATGACTTGGATTCTTCTAGGATAGACAAGATTGAGGAAATCTTTGATGCTCTAGGAACTACTTTCTCCTCAATCAACACCAAAAAGGTAGAAACTCCGGCAAAGAAGGAGCCTAAGTTCGTTTACGTTCCAAAGGCTCCCCGCTCTAAAAGTAATCCATCTATTGCCAAAGGAGTTGAAACTGTGAAGACTTTGGAAGAAACACCTATCTTTGATAAATTTATAAATGAATCTTCCCTTGACTTTTTTCCTTTTGGTCTTCTCCCTAGAAGTATCTCTATTAGGCCTTTATTTGAAAGTCCTCTTAAGACTAGTTGTACTATTGAAGAGCTTTTTGATGATCTTGATGATGGTTCAATTGATACAACTTGATCTCTTTGCATTGCGCCTAGCTTAAAGGCATAAAAGAAAGCGCTTTTGGGAGGCAGCCCACAATGAATAAAATTTTATTTTGCTTTTGTTGTGTCTTGATGTTGTTACTACAGTAGCATCATCATTGTATCTTTACTTTTCAGCTTTGTGCCCAGTGTAGCCTCTGATTGCAAGAAAGTTCAAAAGTTGTGACGTGCTGTCCAGGAAACAGATTCTATCCTTGGACAGAAAAGTTCCTATAAAATCACTAGATCATCTTTTTGGTCTGAATTGTTTCGAAAGCGTGCTCTATACAATTGTCTTTCGGGTGTCTGTTCTGAGTTTTTTGATTTGAGTTGCAGAAGAGCCCCGAAAAAATTATTTACTACCTGCTGGTCTGTTTTTCACATATTATGTCCTGTTTTGCCTTTCCTTCATTTTGCAAACCTTGAGCTTGCTTTTTCTTTGCAAAAACCTTTTGGCAATCTTGAGAAACAGTAGACCTTCAAGAATATCTTTATTTCCAGCAAGGAAAAATTATTTTATTAAGGGTACTAATCTCGCTAATCAGATTATGATGAGTTATGTATGAAGGGAGTTTTCAAGTGTGCGAGGGAAGATGATAAAAAGATTCAGGAGTGTCAAACGCTCAAGCTTGGGGATGCCCCCATGCACCCCCAAGAAATATTCAAGAAGACTCAAGCGTCTAAGCTTGTGGATGCCCCCGTGCATCCTCTTCTCCATCAACATTCTCAGTTCGTCTTTCGTTCCACTATATTTTTATCACTTCATGTGTTATGTGCTATGCTTGGAGCGTCTTGCTTTTAGTTTCCTTTTTAGTTTTCTTTAGCTTTGCTTGCTTTTCATAACGAGTTGGAACTCAGCTTTCTTTGTGTGGGAGAGAAACACGCTCCAATTCAACCTAGAACACAACATAGAATTTTCATGTCTATCTTTGCTGTGTGTGTTCTTTGTCTTTCAATAGCTACTATCATATTCAGCTCTTAGCTTTCATACTTTACTTTTTGAAGAGCTTTTGTTTAGTTGGTCGCTGGAACTCTCTTTGGTTATCATGCTTATCTTGTTAAGAGAGTTGGCTTCTATTGCACTGGTTGATATGTCTATGATAAAAAATGCTATGTGCATAATGGTGCTTAGTAGTTCATGTTTTCTTATGGTTAGTCTCAAATAGCTGGGGGTTTATCAATGTGTTATTGAAGTACCAACATGATTTGTTTGCCTATGATGTGGTATGGTTTAGTGATATCTTCCCCCAAGAATTTATTTTGATTGACTTGGCATATGCTCACGCATATTTAAGACTGTAAAGAAAGTCTATCAAGCCTTGATGATCTTTAATTTCTGAGTAGCGATATAACATCCATGCCCCATTCGATGTTGCTTTGTCGCTCTGCATGATTATGACCATCATTGCTCTCTTAGTTGGTCGCTCCCAGTCTTTTGCTAACCTTCGCCTGTACTAAGCGGACTGACTGCTTGTGCATCCAAAATCCTTTAAACCAGTTATGCCATATGAGTCCATCATGCCTTCCTATACATGGTATTTACCTGCCATTCCTAACGAACACTTTCATGTACCATCTCGAAATTATTCAAAAAAAAGCATTTCTCTTTTGTGCCTCTGTTTTAGTTCATGAGGAAGTAGTAGTTAATTCATGATCTTTTTAAGTTGGACAAGCTTCACCCCGGGATTGCATGTCTAATGTGCAAACCCATAATACGAGAAGGAACTGGCATAGAGTGCGCCCGGCTCATTAAAAAATATACAACAAACAAACCCTCCTTCACGCTTTGTTCATGAGAAATCAGAAAACTTTGGCAGTGATAAACAAAGGATATTAAGAGGATGTGATCATCCTCATGCGGGAGCCGTTCCTCGAAACTTGTCCAGCTCAAGAAGTAATTGAGTTATCTGCTAGCATTCGTTGACGAAACATACATATTCAAAAAAAAATTACTTCTATTTTTAAAACCAAGAGCTCTGGTACATGTTTAGTTTTTGTTTCCTACCACGGGTTTTCAACCTTGCCATCAAAAGCCATGGTTCGAGAGTCTCCACCTTCTTTAAAGCACCAACTATTGAGAGCATGATTGTCATTCTGAGTGTAATGTGCATTGTCCCAAAGTACCATTGTCTTTGGCATGATTATGATATCGTTTATTCTGAAATCATTGTATCTAGTCGTCACTTAAACCTTGGAGGTGCCCCTGCATTTATGTTTTGCTTCACTAAAGGGGGCAAGCGAGATACCACTTTATCATATTTGCACACCATGCTCACTACAAATCTTTTGAGTATTTCAGTATCATATTGTAAAACTTTCAGTTCTTTGTGATTTTATCATGAGGCAACTTAATTACTACAGATTCATTATCTCAGTAAGCACTTGTCATGTGACTGTGAAAAGTTCTTATATGGTTAATAGCATGTCACCACAGAAATTATGCTTGTTATCATTTACCTACTCGAGGACGAGCAGGAATTAAGCTTGGGGATGTTGATACGTCCAAAACATATCTATAATTTATGCTTGCTCCATGCCTCTTTTGTGTGATATTGCTATGATATTTATACACTTCTATACACTTTTGATCATATTTGGACTAACCTATTAACTCAGTGCACCCCCAGTGCCAGTTTCTGTTTTCTGCTGTTTTTGTATTTCAGGTTTTCCCATTACGTAAACTGCCAGAAAAAATTCCGGGAAAAATATATAAAAAATCAGCGTTCCGGAAGCTTCCATGCGGCCAAAGTAGGGCCGGAGGGGGGCCACCAGGGCTCCAGGCGCCCTGGGGGCGCGACCCCCCTCCTGGCCGCGCCGGGGGGCGCCTGGGCCCCCCAGGCCTCCGCTGATGCCCCCCTTTGGCATATATTTACACCGCGTCCTGAAACCCTCGAGGACGGAACCCTTTTTCGCGATCTCATCTTTGTTCCGCCGCCGCCGCGCTTCCAAGATCGGGAGCACCAGGAGAACTCTTCCCGGCACCCTGCCGGAGGGGAGGATCACCACCGGGAGCCTCTCCACCACCATGGATGCCTCCCGGATGAGTTGTGAGTAGTCTCCCTTGGACCATGGGTCCATGACCAGTAGCTATGTGATGTTCTCCTCCCCTCTTTGTCCTTCACCGATTAGACCTCGTGAGCTGCCCTACATGATCGAGGCACATATGTAATCCTTATATTGTTGCTATGATGAGTTTGTTGGGATCCGATGGATTATGAGATTATGTGCAGATTGTGTTTGAGTAATATATTTGATTTACCTCTTTTATATTTATGTTCTTGAGTAATTCTTGCATGTTCTCCGTTGCTGTTTATTGCTTTGGCCAAGTAGTAGGTAGTAACTCCAAGAGGGAACATTATGCTTGATTGTGGGTTCATGCCCCTCGATGACTAGCTTGAGTGACAGAAACATGAGTCTAGGGGATGTGTTGTTGCCACAAGGGGGAAAACAACGGTGCTTGTACTCGCAGGTGCAAGGATTGTTTACTTTACGCAAAGTTCTTTTAATGCACTTGTCTGTTGCTTTGAGTTTACACTATGGGTGGGACTCGCAACTTAATACCAACGAGATGTTCTGGATAGATATCTCAAGGTGGATGATTAGTAGTAGATGCAGATGGATTTCGGTCTACTTACCTTGGCGTACCGCCCATGCTTTTGAGCCTCTACCTTTCTTCCAGCATAGTTAGCATTGGTTTGCACACATAATCCTGTCAATTGCCCAGTTGTAATTTGTTTACCTCGCTTAGCTGTTTTATCGTCTTTTGGGAGAGAGACATCACTAGTGAACATCATGGACCCCGGTCCATATTACCATCACTGATCACATCTGCTATTTACTTTCTATTTTTACTTACTAGTTGCAGTAATACCTATCACTATTATCTCTTGTGTTTGATCCTTTGTAAACGACAAGGCCGGAGAGATTGACAACCTCTCTGTACTCGTTGGGAGCAAAGTTATTTGTATTTGTGCGCAGGTCCGGTCGATCGCTAGTTGCGCCGCTAGTAGTTGACACCTTCTTGTTGAACCTTGGAGTCTCAGGGGAATTCGATCCTTGGTATCTTTGCCAAGGGAAAACTACCGCTACACTGCATCTCAAACCTTCCACTTGGGGTAACCAACGAGGGGCGAGAAGCCATCACCTCGCGTGCCTGGCTTTCTGAGCTGGTCTTTTTCTCCTTTCGCCCACCAGCGTTATAATATGACGACCATTTTGTCGACAAGCCTTTGCCGGCCACACGACCAGCTGACTTTGGCTTACTGAGCTTATCCTTGTTCTTCATTACATTCAACGCCCTTTTTAGAGTCGTGTCCCAAGGGTTGCTCTTAGTCGACCCTGCGCTACTGCTTTCAGTCGCCTGCGGAAGGAATGTGAACCATTTAGAAATTTGGCTTCATTAATTAGAATGCAACCATATGGAGCTAATTACGCGGGGGTGTATTCCTTACCAGAACAAGCTCAAGCGCCTTGGTCTTTGGATCCGTGGTAAGCTCTTTTGTTTTCGGGTCCTTCTTGTACCGGGCCCTGACAAAGTTCTCGGTCTGCTTGTCACCGTATTTATCGAAGAGGGGCGGTAGGCCTTGCTCGGCACGGTCCGCCTCCTCCTTGTCCCATATAGGCTCCGCCACTCTGTAACTGCCGGGACCGAGTGTGTGTTCCCCTAACTTCAGCTCCCGTATTTCTTTCCCCCACTGACTTGATTCAGAGTTTGCGGTGCTCGAGCAATTGATCTTGAAGTCGTTGTAGTCATTTTCGGTGATCGAAGGATTTTTCTCCTTGATCTTCTCATAACTCTCACCTTTCTCGATCATTCTCTTCACATTGCTTTTCCAAGTAGACAGGGCCTTGCTTATCTTCGTGAGGGCATCATTGTTCACTTTATTCCCTTTGAGGCTTGTGTTTTCAAATTCAGCAGGGAACTTGTATCGTTCGTGCAGCTTCGTGAAGAGGAGGTTGCGCAAATTCCCTCGGTCAGGATGCCTCAGGTTCTCGGTGTTGATCGAGACGATGCTCCGGAGAATGCACCTGAGCTGAAGCGAGTACCCCTTGACTATTCGTTCGGGCGCCATTGCATTCCCGTCGGAGTCCACTTCAGTAACTTCCTCCTTGAGGGTGCGGAGCACGGTCGGGCGCCGGTCCTTCCGTTGCCTCTTCGGTTGGCTACCATCTGTGCGTGCGCCGCCATCATCAGTGGTGGCATCCTCGGCGGCACCATCAGTGGTGGCATCAGTGGGGTCATCCTCGGCGGTACCATCAGTGGTCTCAGGATCGGTGGGGAAGGCGGCGTCCTCATACAAGTGAGGTTGTTCCTACATCTCCTAGGACAGCTCCCAGAATGCCTTGCCGCCCAAACCCCCGGCCTCATCGTTGTTGGCCATGTTTCTCTCTAAATAGGAAAAAAGTTTGGTCAAAAAGTTGGTTATTGTCAAGGAACAAGATCATGGTC
Source organism: Secale cereale (assembly GCA_902687465.1). NCBI lineage: Eukaryota > Viridiplantae > Streptophyta > Magnoliopsida > Poales > Poaceae > Secale > Secale cereale. The sequence goes on along the minus strand of LR738710.1, from coordinate 719,658,542 downwards.
TCATCATTTAGGGTTTGTCGACACCGAGGCATCCTAAAAGCTAAGCTTTTATCATTGATGGTTTTTCGACGCCGAGGCACCCTAAAAGCCTAAGCTTTCATCATTTCGGTTTTTATCGACACCGAGGCACCCTAAAAGCCAAGGTTTTATAATTTATGGTTTGTCGACACCGAGGCATCCTAAAAGCTAAGCTGGGAAGGAGAATTCTAAGTTGGGCCTAATCACTTGGCTCTATTGCCGCCTATGGTTTAATGCAGCTAGAATAAAGGGGCACTTGATCCTACTTAATTAACTACTAAGATACCCCGGCCCATGGATTAGTCACAAGTACCCCATATGTCCTATTTTTAGCAAAGTCATGCTAAAATTCACGGGAAATTTCAGCATGACCTTTGCTGAAAATAGGACATATGGAGTACCCGAATTTGCCGGAACGGAAGTTAATCGACATTCCAGCAAACTCAAGGGCCTCTCGGGGTACTTGCAAAACCATCACGACACGATGGTCGGAGACAAAACCCAGCAGTGGAAAGTGGGGAAATCTGCCATGTCTAAACATGGATATTTCCAGTAGCTGTTTGGACCAATGAAGGTATAAGATGTTACAGTACAAACAAATTAAAGTAGCAGCAATAAGACAAGCACATGCATAGCTTGCAAAAGCATATATTTCCAGTTTGCATAGGCTTGAGCATATCATTTCAAATAGTTGTGTATAGCTTGCAAAAGCATATATTGTCTGGTACTGAAGCTTCATAAAGACAAGCACCAACATTGTATAAGAGAAAATAAAATCGGTACTAGGTTACCACATGCTTCCTACTATTAAAGCTATCTACCAACAGAGAAGAACAGGAGTTGCTTGTTTGAGGTTTGCTCCTAAATGATCTATAGTTTGCTCCTCATCATACACTCGCTTCTTAAAATCCGGTACACAACTTTCAGAAATCAACAGATATCATTTGCTTTCGCAGTTACATCATGAAACAATCCGATATCATTGGATAGAATATCATTAAGACAAAGGAGATGCAGTGTGCATTTAAGTAAAGAAAATGCATGTCAAAGGCTTGCAGTCATTTAAGGATGCCCGTTTACATGTATGCTATCTCAGATTTGGATCAAACTTCAGAGACCCACATGGAAAAATATGCAATCTTTGTATTCAGAATAAAATAACCGCTTTATTTGCAAATTGGAAGAATAGAGTAAAAGCGCACAGATACCTAGTGTACTTTTAATCTTAAACATACAACTAGCTGACAAACATACCATATCTACTTTGCTAGCTCAGCCCAATGGCTCTATCATGGTCATTTTTAGATATTTTATCTACCGATTTTAGTAAGGTTGCTTCTACGAGCATTTGATGAGATTAAATAGCAGGATTTACCTGCGCTTAGTCACACGACAAAAACAAGTTTTCTTGTCCTGATTAACACTAGCCACCAGAGCTCTTTGCTTACCTTGACAATGTAGATGCACTTTATTTATACTACTGTGTTGAATAATTATGCTGCTGATTATAATAATTCTCATAAAACTACTCATATCTCATTGCAGGGATAGGTAAACAGAAGAGGTGACTCGCTGGGGATGCAATTTCAACTACTCAATGCTATCGACTATGATACAGATTCGTACGCAAAAAAAGTATGCTCATATATGAGATAGATGAGAACTATTATACATAATGGTTTTCCTCATATAAATGAGAGATATACTCTGGATAAAAGTTGTTTTTGCCGGTTCTTGCCTCGTTTTATCTTAAAATAAATCAGAAGTACTTTCATTTGCAGGGTACTGGAGTAGTACTTTGCCTGCTTCTCGCTGGCGCCACCCGGTCTGTTCCCCCTATTGTACTATACTGTACTGAGCTATACTCCTGTGGACTGTGATCATCAGAGCAGTATGTAGGAGGGAGGTAGCTTTGCCCAGTGGACTGTTGTCTCTGTGGAGTGTGACACAAAGGAAAAGATTGATCCAATCAATCTCTTTTATTTACTGGTATAGTCCAAATGCATCCATCTTACTAGTGCTACTCCCACAGACCCACACCCTCAGGCCCTTTCAAAATTCAAATCACATGGCACTTTTGTTGCTCCAGTGGAAAAATATCCATCATCCTCCCACTCCATTCTAAATAATGTTACTTCTAACTGGTTTTATTATTTTCTTCTTCTTTATTATTTTCAAAATTCAAATAACATGGCACTTTTATTTACTAGTGTTGTCTCTGCTGGTTTTATTATTTTCTTCTTCTTTCATGCGTTCTAGAAATTGAAATGTGTATCTAGTCTAGATAATAAGAAGGAGAAACAAATGAACTTCTAACTCGAACTTTTAGACAATAAGAAAAAAATGAGCTTCTAACTCCAACTTTCAAAAAGTAGCTACTCATAGCCTTTTCCCGGAAGGAATAATGATTCCTTTCTAAAATAATAATAATAATCAGATTTTAGGCCACATTCCGTTTGGGGTTACATAGGAACAAAGATTCCATAGCAAAATTTTCTATAGATGCACGTGTACAGAAAAATTTCTTGGGAATACTACTAATTTCCTGTGTTTTCAAAGGAAGCAACACATCCACTCTTTTTATTTTATTTTTTACATAGAAACGAGGCAAGAAAATTCCTTAAAGTAGCATGATGGATGAACTAACCGAGAAGAGAGGCAGAGGGAGATGGCGAGCTTGGGGAGGCGGGGATAGACGGCGGCTCCAAGTCTCCGGCGGCGGCTCCGAGGACGTGGGCGGTTCCGAGGCTCCGAGGCTCCAAGTCTCCGGCGGCGGGGGCGCGTGGGGCGGAGTCGAGCGCTAGGGCTAGGGCTCGGGGGCGCGGGGGGTAGCGGCGTCGTCGAGCGCTAGGGCTAGGGCTCGGGGACGCGTGGGTCGGCGTCGGCGCGGGCGGCGGCGAGCGCTAGGGCTCGGGGGCGCGGGGGGCTGATGACCCACAACCGTAAGGGATCTATTGCAGAGTTTTCGATAAGTAAGAGTGTCGAAACCAACGAGGAGCAGAAGGTATTGATAAGCGATTCTGAGCAAGAAATTACTGTAAGCACTGAAAGATAACTTTTTAGGGGTTTTCTTGATATAAGCAACAAGAAAGTAAAATCGAACAAAGTAAAAAGGCACTGAGGAGTAACAAGTGGCCCAATCCTTTCTGAGCAAAGGAGAGGTCTAGCAACTGAACTTATATAGGCTAAAGTGTTCTTGAGGACACACGGGAGAGGTAGTCATGTGCTTTCGCCATATTCCGTATCGGTACTATGTTATGTGTTGATAAGTGTTGAGTGGGTGGATCTATGCTAGTACACTCTCTAGACTAAGATGAGTGCACTCTTATGATTAAACACCTTGCAAGCATCCGCAAATACAAGATAGAATTTAAGGCAAAAGCCTAACCATAGCAATACGATCGATGATCCATTGTTCCCTTGTGCAAAAGCGTGCGAACTGGGGTTCAGGTTTCTGTCACTCCGGCAACCCACCGTAAGCATTCTTTGTACACAATGTATTCCCCTAGGTCCTTAATAAGGCGAAGTGTTGAGTGTTCGACTCACACAACACCACTAGTAGAATGACAACACAACTTAAGTATCAAACAACACATATTACTTCAACAGCATATGACTACTAACAACAAGACTTTTCCCATGTCCTCAAGAACTAAGGTAACTACTCACAAGACATAAAAGAGATCATGATCAGTGGAGATAAACGGATGATAAACAATCTGGACATACTGATATTTCTCCAACAAAACTCAATAGTATTCACCATAAAGTAGTAATCAACACCGATGGAGTAGAGAGGATAGATAGTACGGGTTACAACACAAGTTGCAATTGTGAGATGAGATTTGGATGAAGATGGAGATGGTGCTGATGTTGGGGATGATGTTGATGATGATCTCGATGATGCCCGTGACGATGGTGATGACGATGGCGATGATCTCCCCTTCCGGGAGGTGATCTCCCCGGTGAAATCTGCCCGCCGGAGATGGCTTTTTCTTCTCTGTAGGTTTCCGCCACGGAGCGCGGCGGAACTCCGTCAAAACTCTGTTTTTTAGGGTTTTCGGGTAACGAAGAGTATATAGGCAAAAGGGGGCTGCCGGAGGTGGGCCAAGGGCTCCAGGCGCCCCCCGGCGCGGCCAGGGGGGCGCGCCCCCAGGGCGCCTGGACACCCTGTGGCCCCCCTCTGGTTGCCCTTTTGCGTGCCTTTGTGATCCGTCTGGAAAATACCCTCCGTCAATTTTCAGGTAATTTGGAGGTATTCTTCTTCAGCAACTCAGCGTCCACTTTTTACTGCTGAATCCTGCGTCTGCTGCTTCGGCACCGAAAAGTTGCAAACTGTGTAAAATAGGCCAAAACAACATAAGAACATCATCGTAACATGAAATATATCAATGAATAAGGATAAATTACGATATAAAATAGTGATGCATTTTGGACGTATCAACACCCCCAAGCTTAGACCTCGCTTGTCCCCAAGCGAATACTGAGCTCGGTAAACCTGTCCACAAGTTTAGAGAGTGAAGTGTCGATAAATAGAATACGGACAAGAAGCATCATAGTTTCTTCACCAACTAAAATATCCTCAACAGCAATCTTCAACTCATAAGGCCCTTATAAAAGAGTGGTAACACTTATATTCGGAAGTAGGGCTAAGGAAACTCATCAAATCATGGCAAGCATGTCCTTTGGTCAAAGAACAACAAATAGCTTTAACTTTTGCTCTTTCTCTTTATGTTTTGATGAGATTAATTGAAGCTTTTGAAAGAACATGTTATTAGGCAAGAAGTGAAAGTGTTAACACAAAGGAAGATGTTTGCCTTAGCTGGGCTTGACAAACAACTTACTTATCAAATGATAATGTCAATTAGGATATGATATGACAAATCTTAATGCAACTTTATATGAATGAATCCTTGTCAACATCAAATGTCTGCTCTCTTTAAGAATAGAAAGAAGTAGGAATAACTGACTCAACCTAAAATTAAAAGATAGGCCCTGCTCTAGGGAAGTAGGGAAAACTTATGTGCTATCCTTAAATCAAACAGAATGAAAACAAGTTTTGAGAGGTGCATGATTTGTCAACGCTAATAGATAACTCAATTACTTCTCAAACTGGACAAGTTTCGAGGAACGGCTCCCGCACGGGGACGATCACATCCCCTTAATCTCCTTTGTTTATCACTGCCAAAGTTTTCTGATTTCTCATGAACAAAGCGTGAAGGAGGGTTTGTTTGTTGTATTATCTTTTATGAGCCGGGCGCACTCATGCCAGTTCCTCCTCGTATTAGGGGTTTGCAGATTAGACATGCAATCCCGGGGTAAAACTTGTCCAACTTAAAAAGATCATGAATTAACTACTACTTCCTCATGAGCTAAAACAGGGGCACAAAATAAAAGATTTTGAACATTTAAGGATAACACATAAATTCTATACTTTAGGAGGTGGTAGTGGAATACCACGAATAGGAATGTATGGTGGACTCATATGGAAGGTATTGGTTTAGGGGTATGGATGCACAAGCAGAATTCCGCTTAGTACAGAGTTAGGCTAGCAAAGGTTTTGAGAGAACATACAATTGATGATGACTAATATGCCAAGCAATATAAAGTATAAACATTGAAATAATCATACCACATCAAGTTGTCTTCCTTGTCAGCATAACACTTCAAGCATAATAACATAAAGGTTTTGGCTATGTCGATACTTTAAGAAAATCATGCTTGTTGTTATGACCAAAGCTATGTTTTCCAAGATTAAATAAAGTTTTCACAGCCATACCTGATATAAGGTCAATACTCCCCATAAGAATCATCAAATAAGGTCAATCGCGTGAAGAGAATACCGAGTGCAGCAAAGGAACCAATAGACTTCTCATTAATATTCCATCATAGACGACTCCACACTCACGGATACAATCTCTCCACCGAAGGAGTGATAGACCTCAATGCACACACTTATTTCATATAATAACCTCCCTAGACATGATACGACTCTACTTGACTCTAAAAGACAAAAGATAAAGATAAAGATACCGGGCACTCCCCCAAGCTTGGAACAAGCCAAGGGGATGTCGTTACCCAAGGAGATTTCACTCCTCATTCTTGTTGGTGTTGATCACGTAGTCCTCGGCGAAGCGCTTCCATGGAAGGGGTTCTCCAGTCTCATATGAGAAGTTTGTCTCCTGAATCCTGCATGCAGCACCCATACCCATGCGCATAAACCTTAGTTCATACTCACAGTTCTGGTGATGTAGATCATAAATTTGCCCTTGGAGCTCTTTAATTCTTTCTTCAGATGCGACGATGCTTTCCCGCATCTCCTTCATCTCCTTCAGGAAGTAGGTCTTCAGCTCGTTGATGATGTCAAAGTTAGCTTCAACACCACGCTCGATCATCTTCTTGTACTTGAAGACTTCTTGCTCCACTTCGTCTAGCCTGGCCTGGATGCTCCCCTCCTTGATAGGTCCCTTCAGATCTTCTTGATGAAGGACACCGTCCTCCATCCGAACAACCTGAGGGTGCTTCTTCACCTCAGCGAGGTAAGGGTTGGTGACATTGACGACGAACTTGTCCTTGGGGGAACTTGGACAAGCCATGGCACCTAGAGTCAGTTGAAAGATTCCCTAGCAGAAACAGATCGAAAAGAAAACACACGAAATCGCAAGATACGTTGCCGGAACAATCCGGGCAAATATATAGCAAAAATTTATGCATAGAAAGGAAGGTAACAGGCTAAAGCGGGGTCGGAGACTGACTCCCGGGTGTCCAGGCGGCCTCCCGGCGCGGCCAGGAGGTAGGGCGCGCCAGGGGGGCGCCTAGACCCCCTGGAGCTCGTCTCCGGCTCCACTTAGGCTTAGAATTTTACTAATTTTGCAAAAACTCATAATATATAACTTTTATGGCGGTTCGCGATGTTTCCTTACCGTAATATATACCTTTTCTTTATTCTACTTCTGCTGGCGTCTGAAACAGGGCTGCAACATGTTCTTCGTGAGTTGTTGTGTATATCATATTTACATCAACATTGACAGGGTCTCCTGCTATGTAATGCTAAAGTCTTTGCCCATTCACAACTTGAGGTTTGGTGCCTTCAAAATTGTTAATCTTAATTGCACCAGACTGATAGACTTCTTCAATATGAAATGGCCCTTCCCACCTGGAAAGTAGTTTGCCTGGAGAAAACCTGAAACGGGATCTAAACAACAAAACTTTATCACCAACATTAAATCGACGTTTCAGAATCCTCCTATCATGCCACTTCTTTACCTTTTCCTTGAACATTTTAGCGCTCTCGTAAGCTTCACTTCTCCATTCATCTAGATAAGTCAAGTTCATGAGACGCTTCTCACCAGCTAATTTTGGGTCAGCATTAAGCTCTCTAACAGCCCAGAAAGCTTTGTGCTCTAACTCTAATGGCAAATGACAAGCCTTGCCATACACCATCTTATAGGGGGACATGCCCATGGGGTTTTTGTAAGCAGTCCTATACGCCCACAAAGCATCTCCTAACTTATTTGACTAGTCCTTTCTATTTCTGTTTACTGTCTTCTGCAAGATCCACTTAATCTCTCTATTGGTGAGCTCAACTTGCCCACTAGTTTGAGGATGATATGGTGAAGCAATTCTATGATTGACATCGCATTTGGCTAAAGCTTTTCTAAAAGCTCCATGCGTGAAGTGTGATCCTCCATCAGTCATGAGATACCTAGGTACACCAAACCTAGGAAAAATTACATCTTTGAGCATTTTCAAAGATGTCTTGTGATCAGCACTTTCAGTGGGGACTGCTTCAACCCACTTGGTCACATAATCAACAGCTACTAAAATGTGAGTGTACTTGTGCGAAGAAGGAAAAGGACTCATAAAATCAAAACCCCAGCAATCAAAAGGTTCAATCACTAGTGAGTAATTCATAGGCATCACATTCCTTCTACTAATGTTACCAACTCTCTGACATTTATCACAGGCTAAAACATAATTTCTAGCATCCTAAAAGAGAGTAGGCCAATAAAAACCTGATTGAAGAACCTTATGTGCAGTCCTTTCACCGGCATGATGTCCTCCATAGGGACTATCATGACACTGTTTGAGAATGTCCTTCTGCTCATGTTCCGGTATGCATCTTCTCACGATCCCGTCGGGGCCTTCTTTGAAAAGATGTGGGTCATCCCAAAAGTAGTGCCTCAAATCATGAAAGAACTTATTCCTTTGCTGAAATGTTAAACCTTGAGGCAAATACTTTGCAACAATAAAATTAGCATAATCTGCAAACCAAGGATCGGAAAGAGATTGTACTTTTACAACGGCAAGTTGCTCGTCTGGAAAACTGTCGTTGACTGGGATGGGATCATGCGGTATATCTTCCATCCTTGAAAGATTGTCCGCCACCGGATTGTCTTCTCCTTTCCTATCAACAATCTGCAAATCAAATTCTTGAAGAAGGAGTACCCATCTGATAAGCCTTGGCTTGGCATCCTTCTTTGTCATAAGGTACTTAATGGAAGCATGATCAGTATGAATAATAACTTTGGAATCAACAATATATTGTCTAAACTTATCACAAGCAAATACTACAGCTAAGAATTCCTTCTCAGTAGTAGAATAATTCCTTTGAGCACTATCAAGGGTTTTACTAGCATAATGTATAACATTCAATTTCTTATCAACTTTTGTCCTAAAACAGCTCCAACAGCAAAATCACTAGCATCACCCATAATCTCAAAAGGTAAATTCCAGTCAGGTGGTTGTACTATAGGAGTGGTTATTAAGGCTTTCTTAAGAACTTCAAAAACTTCCTTACAATCTTCATCAAACACAAAAGGAACGTCCTTCTGGAGAAGATTAGTGAGGGGCCTCGAAGTCTTAGAAAAGTTTTTAATAAATCTTCTATAGAAACCAGCATGACCAAGAAAACTGCGAATACCTTTGATGTCCCTTGGATAGGGCATCCTCTCAATTGCTTCGAACTTGGCCTTGTCCACTTCAATTCCCCTTTCGGAAATCTTGTGACCAAGAACAATTCCTTCGTTAACCATGAAGTGGCACTTCTCCCAGTTGAGTACCAAATTTGTCTCCTCACATCTCTGCAAAACTTTATTAAGGTTGTGGAGACAATGGTCAAAGGAAGTTCCATAGACGGAGAAATCGTCCATGAAGACTTCCATAATATCCCCACAGAAACCATGAAAGATAGCAGACATACACCTTTGAAAAGTAGCAGGGGCATTACATAAACCAAAAGGCATACGCCTGTAAGCATAAGTACCAAAGGGACAAGTAAAAGTGGTCTTCTCTTGATCAGCAGTGTTAACATGAATTTGAGAGAAACCAGAATAACCATCGAGATAACAAAAGTGGGTATTTTTGGATAACCTTTCAAGCATTTGGTCGATGAACGGCAACGGGTAGTGATCCTTCCTGGTTGCCTTGTTCAGCTTCCTGTAATCAATACACATTCTATATCCAATAATAATTCTCTGAGGTATTAGTTCATTCTTATCATTAGGAACCACAGTTGTACCTCCTTTCTTAGGAACACAATGTACCGGGCTTACCCACTTACTATCAGCTATAGGGTAGATAATACCTGCGGCTAGAAGCTTGAGAATCTCAGTTCTTACAACATCCATCATCTTCGGGTTCAACCATCGTTGATGATCAACAACTGGTTTAGCATCAGGCTCAAGGTTGATAGTATGTTGACAGATAAATGGACTACTCCCCTTAAGGTCATCAAGGGTATAACCAATTGCACCTCGATGTTTACGAAGTACTTCCAATAGTCGCTCTTCTTCATATCCTGAAAGGTTAGAATTGATAATAACAGGATATACTTTCTTTTCATCTAAATAAGCATACTTGAGCGTATCGGGAAGAGGTTTAAGATCGAACACCGGGTCTTCTTTCGGTTTTGATAAAATTCCCAAAGGTTCAACTGGAAGGTTGTGCTTCAGGATAGCAGGTTGCCTCAAGAATATTTCATCTAGTTCATTTCTTTCTTGCATATGCAAATCATTCTCGTGGTCCTCCATATATTGCTGCAAAGGATCATTAGGGGGAATAGCAATAGAAGCAATACTTTCAATAATTTTATCATCACTAGGTAAATCGGTACCACGAGGCTGCTTAGAGAACTTAGAAAAATTAAATTCATATGGCTCACCATTGAATTCAACAGAAACTTTACCTTTCTTGCAATCTATTATAGCTCCACAAGTTCGAAGAAAAGGTCTACCAAAAATAATAGGACAAAAATTGTCCCTCTCTGAACCAAGTACTAGAAAGTCGGTAGGGTAATTTACCTTTCCACATAGGACTTCAACGTCCCTCACAATTCCGATAGGAGAGATAGTTGTTCTGTTTGCAAGATGAATGGTAACATCAACTTCTTCAAGTTCACAAGGGGAAATCTCACCGATGATCTCTTCATAAAGTGAATAGGGGATAGCACTTGCACTCGATCCCAAATCGCATAGCCCATAATAATTGTGATCTCCTATTTTAACAGATACCACTGGAGTACCTGAAATTGGGCCTTTATTCTTGGTTGTGACAAGGTTAGTGGAAACAGCACAAAAATTCACATTGGAATCCAAAACATCATTAGTAACAAGGTCTTTAATCAATGCAACTTGAGGATCGACCTTGATCTGGTCCTCAGGCTCATCAATTCTTCTCTCACTTTTATTTATTACGCCTGTCAAAAGAGAGTGCTCCCTTATCCTTGCGGGAAAAGGAGGCTTTTCATATATAACTGCAGGCAAAATAGGGTCAGCAACATGAATATCAACAGGTAGCTCTTTAAAGGGTTCGTGATGCTGGTCTCTCTTCTTTTTAAAAGAATCAACGTGAGAGGCAAAGTCCTTACAGAAATCAATCATTAGATGGGAATCAAGACCAATCTTAGAGCAAAAAGTATTGAAGTAATCAGTTTTCACATAGCTCTCAATATAATCATGCTCATAATTTATAGCGGGTTCAATACCTTTATCGATTTCCCAATCTTCAGTATTCCTATGGATCCTTTCAATGAGATCCCACCTTTCTTCAACACTCTTTGTCTGAAATACCCCACTAGAGGAGGCATCCAGGATATCCTTATCCTGACGAGAAAGCCTGGCATAAAAATTTGTAAGTATAATTTCCTTGGGGAGTTCATGAATAGGACATTTGAGCATTAGGGACTTCAATCTCCCCCAAGCTTGAGCAATGCTTTCTCCGTCACGAGACCTAAAGTTATAGATATAGTTCCTGTCTCGATGAATTTCATGAAGAGGATAAAACATAGTATAAAAGAGAGACATAAGCTCTTGCCAATCAAGCAAATGCGAGTTATCGAGAAGCTTATACCAATCTGAAGCTTTATCTATAAGTGATACGGCGAACAATTTCCTCATGACAAACTCCATTGATACACCTACAAGCTTAAATAATGAACATAGTTGTGACAGATATAGCAAGTGTTCACTGGGATGTCTGTCTCCTGCATAATGATTAGCCAAAACATAATCGATAATACCAGCTGGTATTTTATAGGGCACAATTTTAGTAGGAGGAGGAGCAACCACCACAGGTGTGGGGCGTCTTCCCACAAGCAACGATCCAATAGCAAGGTTGTCCATAAGGACAAAGAGCAGCAACAGCAAAAATAAAAACAGAATTATAAAAACTTCCTTACCAGTTTCACTTTACCAATAGCGCTACGCTCCCCGGCAACGGCGCCAGAAAACGGTACTTGATGACCCACAACCGTAAGGGATCTATTGCAGCGTTTTCGATAAGTAAGAGTGTCGAACCCGAAGAGGAGCAGAAGGTATTGATAAGTGATTCTGAGCAAGAAATTACTGCAAGCACTGAAAGATAACTTTTTAGGGTTTTCTTGATATAAGCAACAGGAAAGTAAAATCGAACAAAGTAAAAAGGCACTGAGGAGTAACAAGTGGCCCAATCCTTTCTTAGCAAAGGAGAGGTCTAGCAACTGAACTTATATAGGCTAAAGCGTTCTTGAGGACACACGGGAGAGGTAGTCATGTGCTTTCGCCATATTCCATATCGGTACTATGTTATGTGTTGATAAGTGTTGAGTGGGTGGATCTATGCTAGTACACTCTCTAGACTAAGATGAGTGCACTCTTATGATTAAACACCTTGCAAGCATCCACAAATACAAGATAGAATTTAAGGCAAAAGCCTAACCATAGCAATACGATCGATGATCCATTGTTCCCTTGGGCAAAAGCGTGCGAACTGGGGTTCAGGTTTCTGTCACTCCGGCAACCCACCGTAAGCATTCTTTGTACACAATGTATTACCCTAGGTCCTTAATAAGGCGAAGTGTTGAGTGTTCGACTCACACAACACCACTAGTAGAATGACAACACAACTTAAGTATCAAACAACACATATTACTTCAACGGCATATGAGTACTAACAACAAGACTTTTCCCATGTCCTCAAGAACTAAGGTAACTACTCACAAGACATAAAAGAGATCATGATCAGTGGAGATAAATGGATGATAAACAATCTGGACATAATGATATTTCTCCAACAAAACTCAATAGTATTCACCACAAAGTAGTAATCAACACCGATGGAGTAGAGAGGAAAGATAGTACGGGTTACAACACAAGTTGCAATTGTGAGATGAGATTTGGATGAAGATGGAGATGGTGCTGATGTTGGGGATGATGTTGATGATGATCTCGATGATGCCCGTGACGATGGTGATGACGATGGCGATGATCTCCCCTTCCGGGAGGTGATCTCCCCGGCGAAATCTGCCCGCCGAAGATGGCTTTTTCTTCTCTGTAGGTTTCCGCCACGGAGCGGCGGTGGAACTCCGTCAAAACTCTGTTTTTTAGGGTTTTCGGGTAACGAATAGTATATAGGCAAAAGGGGGCAGCCGGAGGTGGGCCAGGGGCTCCAGGCGCCCCCCCTGGCCCGGCCAGGGGGGGCGCGCCCCTAGGGCGCCTGGACACCCTGTGGCCCCCCACTGGTTGCCCTTTTGCGTGCCTTCGTGATCCGTCTGGAAAATACCCTCCGTCGATTTTCAGGTAATTTGGAGGTATTCTTCTTCAGCAACTCAGCGTCCACTTTTTACTGCTGAATCCTGCGTCTGCTGCTTCGGCACCGGAAAGTTGCAAACTGTGTAAAATAGGCCAAAACAACATAAGAACATCATCGTAACGTGAAATATATCAATGAATAAGGATAAATTATGATATAAAATAGTGATGCATTTTGGACGTATCAGGGGCGGCGGCGTCGGGGGCGCAGGGGCGGCGGTGTCGGGGGAGGAGAGGGGAAGGGGATCGAGGGCGAGGCGAGGGAGAGAGAGGGGGGAGGTGTAGTGGGCCGGGGCATCAATATGGATGGGGCACAATACTAATGGCGCACCGCCCCCTGGTGTGCCATAAGTACGTCCATACTAATGGCGCACCTCCCCCTGGTGCGCCATTAGTATTTTTTTTCTGCTCGAGCCAACAGGTTATCTCCCACCATACCTCATACACATCAAGTCCCCGCTACTAGCTCGACTGGTCAGCACCCAGTTCTCCCACCAGGAGGTCCTGGGTTCTATTCCCAGGCTCCACAAATTTTTTTTATGCATTTAAAATGTTGTTTGATACTTATTTGTGTTTAAATATGTTCAAACTTGTTTAAATCATAACAGTAATATTTTTTTATAAGATAGAAATAATTTTTAAAAAAATATCATCAAATTTGCTATTTGAATATATTTATGAATCATGAGTTCATGGGTCGGCGGCGGCGGCCGGTGGAGCGGGGAAGGGTGCGGGGGGTCGGCGGCGGCGGTTGAGTAGGGGAGGGGTGCGGGGGGTCGGTGGCGGCCGG
>LR738710.1:719632058-719644529 GCA_902687465.1 Secale cereale | reverse complement strand
TCGGCGGTGGCGGCCGGTGGACCGGGGGGTGCTCGGCGGCGAGGGGGATCGAGATCGAGTGTCCATGAAATTTAAAAATATTCATGATAGTTCAAAAAGTGCCCATGAAATACAATCGAGAAATGAAGGCTACGATTTAAATACAATCGATCTTAGGTAGCTGGCTATCTGTTCACAATCTTCTTGCCCTTCTTTTTCGCAAATTGAGTTCTTCTGTGGAACGGACGTCCTTTAGGTAGGGTGGTCCTGCTTCTTCTTGTGGTGTATGCTGCTACTTCATCATCATCGTCATGTTCGATCCTCGGGTCGCCGTACTTGTCGAATTCTTGCTCATTGGCTACTCCATTCATTCCGATGATCTTCCTTTTGCCTCTCCTCACGATAACACGACTAGGCTTTGACGGGTCGGTAATGAAGAAGCATTGGTCAACTTGGGAAGCCAGTACCCATGGCTCATTTTTCGCGGTGACGTTTGCGCCCGCGGTCTTGGATTTGGCTTCGGGTATAACCATGGTGGTGAAATACCGGTCTTCTTTTAGGACGCTCTTGGCCCATCTAACACGGAACATCGGGACCTTCTCTCCAGCGTAGCTCAGCTCCCAGATCTCCTCGATCCTTCCGTAGTATCCGTCCTTGTCATTACCGGTGTAGGATTCCATCGTTACCCCGGAGTTCTGATAACCATCGCTCTTCATGTCCTTGGCCTCGGTGTAGAATGTGTAGCCGTTGATATCGTACGCCTCATAGGTCATCAGGTTGTGCTCGGCGCCCTGTGACAAGGCGAATATGAGTTGTTCTTCCGCGGAAGAATCCTCATGTAAAGGGTACGACAGAAGCTTCTGCTTGAATCAACGCGTGAAACATGAGTTGTGCTCTTTGATTATATCTCCGTCCGTCCTCTGTTGGCCTCGGTCATTGTACGTCTTCTCAATAAAGGTTTTGTGATCCACCACCCAAGGATCGACCACGTCTATGTGTTGTAGCGCGACTAGGTTTGCTCTTTCAAAGTCGGCGAGTCGACCCTCGAAGTTGACATGCATTTCGCGGCGACCCTCATGGTGACCCCATCCAGCGAGCCTGCCGAGGTGCCTGTTGACGGGCAGACCAACGGGGTTCTCGATGCCTAGATAATTCGTGCAGTAGGAGATGCACTCTTCGGTCAGAAAGCCCCTGGCTATGCTTCCCTCTGGACGTGACATGTTGCGAACGTATCCTTTGATGACACCATTCATCCTTTCAAACGGCATCATGCTGTGCAGGAACGTCGGCCCGAGTTGGATGATATCGTCCACGATATGGACCAGCAGATGCACCATAACGTCGAAGAATGCGGGCGGGAAGTACATCTCAAGCTCGCATAGTATCACCACGATCTCTTCCTGTAGCCTTCTGAGTTGCCTCACGTCAACAGACTTCCGAGAGATGACGTCGAAAAAGTTGCATAGGCCAAATAGGGTTTCACGGATGTGCGCGTCCATGATCCCACGGATTGCAACTGGAAGTATCTACGTCATCAGCACGTGACAGTCGTGAGACTTCATCCCGCTGAACTTCAGCTTCGCTGGGTCTAGGTATCTGCTTATCTTCCCCGCGTAACCGTAAGGAAGTTTTACTCCTACGAGGCAGGTGAAAAACTGCTCGATCTCCTCCTGACTTAGAGTGAAGCACGCGGGAGGGTAGTCATTTCCGGTCTTCTTGGCCTTTTTGCCTTTGCGACGACTTTCCGTGTCCTGCTTCGCCTCATCATCATCATCATCATCATCATCATCATCATCATCATCATCATATATAGCGTGAAGCTCCTGCCTGATGCCCATTGATTTCAAGTCTGCCCTTGCTTTCGGCCCATCTTTGGTCCTCTCTGGCATGTTGAGCAGGGTACCAAGCAGACTCTCGCACACGTTCTTCGTGATATGCATTACATCAAGGCTGTGAGGCACACGGTGGATCTTCCAGTACGGCAAGTCCCAGAAAACAGACCTTGTTTTCCATACCTTCAGCAGCGGCTTTGTCGCCTTTCGCTTCTTTCCCGGCTCTGGCGCCTTTTGCTTCTTTCCCGGCAGTGGGCAATCTTTCCAATTTTTCAAAAGCTTGTCTATTTCCTCGCCGCTCCTCGTACGCGGGCATCCTCGGGGTTCGGTTTCACCATCGAACAGATCCTTGCGTTTTCTCCACAGGTCATCGTCGCGAAGCCACCTTCGATGTCCCATGAACACGGTTTTCGAAGAGCCGGGATCTCTATCTAGCTGGCGATACATTGTGTCATCCATGCACCTGACGCATCCAGAAAATCCGTGGACCACCTGTCCCGTGACATATCCGTAACCGAGATAGTCGTGCACCGTCGTGAGCAGCGCGGCTCTCATAGGGAAATATTCTTTCTCTACGGCGTCCCACGTATTGGCTGGCGTTTTCCACAGCGTGTCAAGATCCTCTTTCAGCAGCCCCAGATACAGATTGATGTCGTTCCCTGGTTGTTTCGGTCCTTCAATTAGCATACTCATGTGAATGTACTTCCTCTTCATGCACAACCAGGGGGGAAGGTTGTACATCCACACAAACACAGGCCAGGTGCTATGTGTGCTTCTCTGGCTGCCAAACGGATTGACTCCATCGACGCTCGCGCCCAGCACGATGTTCCTTGGATCGTTCCCAAAATCTAGGTCATCGAAGTTCAACGCTTGCCACTGGCTCGCATCCTTCGGGTGACTCAGCATCTTGTCTTTTTTATCTATCTCCGGATCATTTGCGTCATCTTCTCGCTTCTTCTCCTCCCTATCCGCGTGCCAACGCAGGAGCTTTGCTACCTTAGGGTCCGCAAAATACTGCTGCAGACGAGGAGTGATCGGAAAGTACCACACCACTTTTCGAGGAGCTTTCTTCCTCTTCTTGTATCGAGTGACGCCGCACACCAGACATATGGTAGACTCCGCGTGCTCGTCCCGATAAATGATGCAATTGTTCATGCACACATTGTATTTCACGTGCGGTAAATCCAGAGGACACACGATTTTCTTCGCCTCCTCCAAACTGGTCGGGCACTTGTTCCCCTTGGGAAGACGTTCGTGCCAGAATGACATGTTCTCGTCGAAGCATGCGTTGGTCATTTTGTGTTTTACCTTCATCTCCAGAGCCATGATCGTTACTTTCAGGCGGGTATCCTCGGGCATGCATCCTTCATACAATGGAGTAACCGCGTCTAACTCAAGTTGATCCATGTTGGCTTTCTCTCCGGCGGCAGCTCTTGCATTATCCGTCTGCTTGAGAAGCAGCTCTTGAATATGAGGGTCCTGCACCCAGCCCATCGATGGTCCAGCGTCATCTGCTCCGCCGGCATCATCATCTTCATGATCATGCCCGTCGTCTGCTCCGGCATCTTCCTCATCATCATGCCCTGCATCTTCTACATGATGACTGTCTACAGCATCACCGTCATGATCATCTCCTGGGGATTCTTCGTCTTCTCGCCCGCCCGAGCCGCGGTGGTTGTCTTGCTCCCCTTCCTCATTTCTTGCCCGGCCCCCATGGAAGACTTCGTAGTCATCTTCATCACCTTGCCACCGATAGCCATCCATGAAACCACGCAGGAGCAGGTGGTCCCGCACCTGCCCGGAATCCGGGTCCGTAATAAGGCTCTCCAGCTTGCATCTTCGACACTGACATCTTATCTCCGTCTCGTTCTTTTGAAGCATCTCGGCCTTCGCGGACCTCAAAAACCTATTCACGATGCCTTCGGTCATCGTGCGCACCATGGTCGCCTGCGGGGTAGAGCAAAACGATATTTTAGAACCAAGAAAAAATTTGCCATGACTTTCCCTAAAAATAGGACCAAAAAGAATGCTTAATGCCAAAATTCTCACCGAAACGGAAATGAATCAACATTCCGGGAAAATATTGGCAACTATCGCATTTCAAATACCGGTACACCTCCAAACACAAACACATATGCAACACCACAAACATATGCAACACCACGAACATACATAGATCTAGCTAGGCCATAAAAAGTGCATGTTCACATTGTTGTAGGGAGAACAACATAAATATAGCTTCCCCCTTACTTACCTATCAAAAAAGGTAATTTAACCACTTAATTTGAATGAATCTATGGTGGAAATGAGGTGAAAAAGAGGAGGGACCCAAGACAAGGAGGAGGTGGAGAGAATGAAGTGGGGAGAAAGTGAGTGTGGGTAGGAGAGGCTGTCCAAAATATCTTGTTGCTGCCCACTTACTAATGGCGCACCAACTCTAAGTGCGCCATTAGTAATCCCGGTTACTAATGGCGCATCTTCTGTTAGTGCGCCATTAGTAGTTTTGAAAAAAAATACTAATGGCGCACTGTTCCACAGTGCGCCATTACTAGTTTAAACTAGTAATGGCGCACTGTGGAACAGTGCGCCATTAGTAGTTTTGCAAAAAAAAGAATAAAAAATATAATAAAAAAACAACATTAGTGGCGCACTTTCCGACAGGTGCGCCATTACTAGTTACAACTAGTAATGGCACACTGCGTCTGGATGCGCCATTAGTATGTTTGGACAGACGCACTAGTTCAAAAAAAACATTTGATACTAATGGCGCACCCTGGGCCAGGTGCGCCATTAGTAGTTTGAACTCTAATGGCATATCAGAAGGTGATGCGCCATTAGTATATACTAATGGCGCACTGCTTGTCTGGTGCGCCATTAGTGTCAATTCCATCTATAGCCCTTTTTCTAGTAGTGTTTGTTCTATATGCAGGCCAAGGGGCAATACAAGTCTCATGTTGCTCAGAAGCAGGTTCGCCGGCGCGACAAGAAGATCTTGAGGACTTTTTGCGAGGATGTGTCTAGTGGCTCTGAGAAGAACATTACTCCAGAGGCTGAGTGGATTGCCAAGCAATGATATAAGTGGTCAGATTCCGAGGAGGAGCAGCAGGAGACTCACGAGGCGCGTGACGACTGATCGCTTCCACCTGAGCTGCCACTTATGTCATAGGGGTCCTCTCTGCCCTTTTGGTGTCTCGATGCCAAAGGGGGAGAGAGTGTAGGATTTGCGTGTGTCTTGTGCCATGTTATTTGCTTTCGTTCGGTTGAACCTTGAATTTCGTTTGCTTTCTGTTGGTTTGTGTCGTGTGTGTGAGACCTATCATATGGTGTGATACATATGCACTCTACTCCTTATATCTTCATTATGTCTATGCTATCTTGTAGGTTGTGAGCCTATGCTTCACTTGCCCTGTTACTCTTTGCTCACGATATCCTCCTTGCATCCATGCGTAGCGTTATATTGTTAGTTGCAAGGAGTGTGTTGTTTATAAAGTATAGGGGGGGTGTTGATCCTAGTATGTGCGATGTGCAGTCCAAAGCATCTTCATAAGAATGCACACATCTAGGGGGAGCTTGCTTATATTTTATGTACATTTTGGGATTGCTTATTATCTTTTTTCATATCTTTATGCAAATACCGTATTGTCATCAATCCACCAAAAAAGGGGGAGATTGTAAGGGCATATTTCTCCCTAAGTAGTTTTGGTGATTGATGACAATGATTTTACAAACTAATCATGTGCATTGAGCTTTTCAGATATCTCATGCCTAGGCACAAGACGATTAAGAGCCCCTCGCAACCTACTGAAGAAGACATTTCCTTTTGTTTCTTTTCGATGAAATTGATTCATAGGAAAGCCGTACTATTAAGAGGGGGTCTGCTTCGGAAAGGTTAGGGTGGAATCATCACATGCACATCTATTCATTCGCAGCACCTTTCCTTCGCTTCATTGGAGCTCCCGCTGTTTTCCTTGTCTTTGCAAAAATAGTGGCATTCTACTACTACCACTCTGAGGCTTGCGGTAGTACCGCTCAAAGTAGCGGTAGTACCGCAGGGCCTCATGGTAGTACCGCTCCTCGGGTGCGGTAGTACTGCACATCACGGTAGTACCGTACCAAGGGCGTGGTAGTACCATGAGACCTACCTCTCCGTCGTAACTAGTACGGAAGTAGGAGCAGAAGTATTTTTTTAATTCCGCATCCCACGCGGTAGTACCGCTACGAGCAAGCGGTAGTACCGTGCGGAGTTTTTGCATCAATCGAAACTCTACGGAAGTAGCCGCGGATGTAATTTTATTAGTCCGCGCTCATCCCCGACCAGTCTGACCTTGCCTTGCGATAGTACCGCAAGGGTGTGCGGTAGTACCGCTCCGGCAGTACTACCGCCCATTGCTATGTGCAACAGGGGCTAGATCTGGCTCATGACCCGCCAGCGGTAGTACCGCACATGGAGCGGTAGTACCACAGGGCCATGCGGTAGTACCGCAAGTCAAGTGTGGTAGTACCGCATTTTGCGGGCAGAGTTGGTGGATAACGGTTGGATTTGTTCTTCCACTATATAAGTTGAGTCTTCTTCCTCAAGATGACTGACCTCTTCCTCCCCAAGCTTCATTGTTGCTCAAAGCTCCATTTCCGCCCTATCTCTCTCCCTAGCCAATCAAACTTGTTAATTTCCTAGGGATTGCTTGAGAAGGCATCGATCTACACTTCCACCAAGAGAAATTTGATTTCCCCCACTAATCCCTTGCGGATCTTGTTACTCCTGGGTGTTTGAGCACCCTAGACGGTTGAGGTCACAGCGGAGCCATAGTCCATTGTGGTGAAGCTTTGTGGTGTCATTGGGAGCCTCCAATTCGGTTGTGGAGATAGCCCCAACCTTGTTTGTAAAGCTTCGGTCGCCGCCTTCAAGGGCACCACTAGTGGAATCACGACACCTTGCATTATGTGAGGGTGTGAGGAGAATACGGTGGCCCTAGTGGCTTCTTGGGGAGAATTGTGCCTCCACACCGCTCCAACGGAGAAGTACTTCATCTCAAAGGGAAGGAACTTGGTAACACATCCTCATCTTCACCGGCTCCACTTGTGGTTATTTCTTACCTTTACTTGTGCAAGCTTTCGTTGCTTATCCTAGCTTGCTTACTTGTGTGCTTGTGATTGTTGCATCAGAGAGGTTGTCCATCTAGTTGCATATCTAGACAACCTACTTTGTTGCTAAGTTTAATTTGGTAAAGATAAGCTATAAAATTGTTAGTTGCCTATTCACCCCCCCCCCCTCTAGTCAACCATATCAATCCTTTCAATGTGAATGGCATGAATATATATGTCATCATCCAAGAAAGCAAGTAAAAGTGGAAAATGGGTGATGCAACATAGCAAGCAATCATAGCGATCAAGTCAAACAAGCTAGTAGTGCGAAGATGCAACGCACTAGAGGTAATCATGGCAAGCATGTCATGTGTGCAAATAGTAGGCATGAATAATGCACATGGCATAGCACAAGCATGAAAGCGAGATATGAGGAAAAAAGGATCAATGTATTGGAAAGAGGCCATATGTAAATAGCAATGGAACATCATGACTCTCCCAACACAACAAGCATCAATAGCATGGGGCACAAGGAAATCATGGCAATAGCTACAAGTATCTCCACCAAGCATGCAAGTACACATAGAAGTAGCATAATGGTGAATCATGTGTAAAGGCAAGCAAGGGTCACAATTTCATGGCAAAGTCATAGCAAGATGCATAACATTAAAAGGTAACACGATAGAATGGGCATAAGATGACAAATGGTAAATAGCCCATAGTCATGTGAGAGCCAAGTAAATGCAATTGTCTATATGCGGGAACAATCTTGTGACACAAGGGATGATATGATGATACCAAGATGATATGGTATGTAAGTAAAGGACGAGCAGATCGATGATCACTAATGTGCACAAGTAACGTTGCCGGCAATACTCAAAGGCTAGTCTCGATAGGCAAGTGACGCAAAATGGGCAAGGGGTTAACAATGCAAAGGCAAGGGGAATATACAATGATGTCGTCAAAGTTACCGTCCGGTGATGATGATGAGAGGCGGTGTTCTTGATGTAGACCCGTTCCTAATTAGCCGAAACACCTTAGGAAACAGAAAAACCACAACTCAAAATCTCAAGGACAAATGTCAAATGGTGGTAGTGGCTAAGCGATGGTGGTTGCGGAAGTAATGGTGGAAACCCGGTCAAAATGAGTTATGGTGACGGAAGGGTATGATGGGCTATACACGGTGTCGGAGTTGAAGTCACGGTCCCTAAGTAGCCGAAACACCTTAGGAGACACAAGCCTCAACTCAAACAAGCTCGACAAAATTGGGTTAAGTTGGGCTAGCAATGTATAGTGGGCAATGGGTATGCGGAAGTGGTGGTGGTGGTTGATGAATAAGCAATTGTCCCTAAGTAGCATAAACACCTTAGGAGACTCAAATCACTACTCAAGCAACCACTAATGCGATGGGGAACAAAATGGGTTAGCTTGCGGAAGGCTGTGGTGGTTATGCGGGTGATATGGTGGAAGGCCTAGGCAAACTTGTGACGCCCGAACCGACGTCCCAGAAGATTCCCGAAGATTCCAGATGTTCCGGGTTTCCCGTGTGTTTCTTTGTGCTTGCGTTATTTATTTTGCATTGCATCATGTCATCATGCCATCATGTCATATTTATTTTCCATCTCAACTTAAATAAATTGTGTGGACCTTCGGTCCATTTAAATCGAGGGAAGAATGTCTTCTCTTTGTAACATATAAAAGCCTCTCAATATTATTAGGGAGCTATAATAATTATTCCATTTGTTGGAATTCACCATAACACACTTGCAAATTTCCCCATGCCTCTTTAATTCAAGTTTCACCGTCAAACCTCCCTATATTTCTTTTTCCATTGTATCGAGGCTCCTCCTAAAGTCTGGACTCCTTTCAAACTCCTTAAGGCAAGCTAATTATTTTAGTTTGCACTTCCCTATTTTTGTTGGAACTATTTTGTTGGGTTGGTAATATCCCATAAAGCCTTACAAAAATGTTCCATCCTTTATTTTTCTGTTCTGGCCTCTTTTCTTAATTATTTTTGCACTCTCTCTAATTATTTCTGTTAAAGAAATAAAAAAAGGAAGAGAGCCCAGCAGCCACGCCTCCAGGCCCAGCCGGCCAAACCTTCCCCAGCGGCCCAGACCTCCCTAGCCCATCTCCTCACCGCCGGCCCAATTTCTCCTAGGCCCAGTGCCTCCTTCCTAACCCTAGCGCTAACCGAGCCTCCCCATCGCTCATCCCGATTCGCTCTCCCTCTCCTCGCTCGACCTCCGCCGCCAGGTCGTTCGACCCGCACCCCGAGTCCCTCGCGCAGCACCCTTCTCGCCCCCGATTCCCTCGCTCCTCTGCCCAAACCCCTTGCTCTCCTCCCCATCTATCTCTCCCCGAGCAGCCCGCGACCAGGAGCTCCACCACCTCGCCAAGCGCCGGCGCCGCGCCCCATCGAGCAGCCTTGCGCCTCCCCGTCCCCAAGACTCTCCTCCGCCGCCGCCCTCCCGTCGCCATGGCCCGCGCCATCTCGTGCGAGCCCGCCATGAAGCCGCGCCACCGGCCCTCAGGCCTCCGCCGCCAGGACGCCGCCTCGCCATCTCCAGCGCCCAGCGCCTCCCTTCGCCAGCTCCGCCAGGGCGCCCGCTCAGCCCCGAGCGCCCATCCTATGGCCCCGAGCCAGCGCCGCAGCTCCGTGGCCTCCAGGTCGCCGGAGCCAGCAGCCGGACGCCTCGCCAAGTGTGACGCCCCCGATTTGTCCGTACACTAATCATGCACGCAAATGTGTACGGCCAAGATCAGGGACTCACTGGTAGATATCACAACACAACTCTAAAAGTAAAATAAGTCATACAAGCTTCATATTACAAGCCAGGGGCCTCGAGGGCTCGAATACAAGTGATCGATCATAGACAAGTCAGCGGAAGCAACAAATATCTGAGTACAGACATAAAGTTAAACAAGGTGCCATAAGATGGCTAGCACAAACTGGGATACAGATCGAAAGAGGAGCAGGCCTCCTGCCTGGGATCCTCCTAACTACTCCTGGTCGTCGTCGGCAGACTGCACGTAGTAGTAGGCGCCTCCGGTGTCGTAGGAGTCGTCGTAGGTGGCGTCTGGCTCCTGGGCTCCACCATCTGGTTGCATCATCCGAGAAGAAGGTACAGAAGGGGAAAAGGGGGAGCAAGGCAACCGTGAGTACTCATCCAAAGTACTCGCAAGCAAGGATCTATACTACATATGCAATGGTAACAATGATATGGGTAATATCGGTGGACTGAACTGCAGCAAGCGGGAATAAGAGGGGGATAGCTAATCCGAACGAAGACTACGCTTCTGGCAGCCTCCATCTTGCAGCAGTAGGAGAGAATAGATGGTAAGTTCACCAAGTAACATCGAATAGCATAATCCTACTCGGCGATTCTCCCGCACATCACCCTGTGAGAGAGCAACCACCGAGTTATATCTGGAACTCATCTGGGTGTGTTTTATCAAGTGTCCGGTTCTAGTTATCATGAGGTCGGAATACAACTCCGGGTCGTCCTTTTACCGAGGGACACGGCTATTCGAATAGATTAACTTCCCTGCAGGGGTGCACCACATAACCCAGCACGCTTGATCCCATTTGGCCGGACACACTTTCCAGGGTCATGCCCGGCCTCGGAAGATCAACACGTCGCAGCCCTACCTAAGCACAGCAGAGAGGTCAGCACGTCGGTCTAAGTCCTAAGCACACAGGGGTCTGGGCCCATCGCCCAATGCACACCTGCACGTTGCGAGGGCGGCCGGTAAGCAGACCTAGCCTCTCCTAATACCAGAGTAGGCTTCCAGTCCAATCCGGCGCGCGCCGCTAAACCGCTGACGTCAAGAAGGCTTCGGCTGATACAACGACGTCGAGTACCCATAACTATTCCCACGTAGCTGGTTAGTGCGTATAGACCAAATGGCCAGACTCAGATCAAATATCCAAACTCGTTAAGCGTGTTATTATGAAATAACCGCGGACAACGACCAGGGCCAGGCCACCTGTCTCCTAGGTGTCTCAACCTGCCCTGTCGCTCCGCCACAAAGATCCACACAGAGGGCCGTCGGGAAAGTATGTCCTTTCAGCCCCCAATCCGTGAATCAACCGCGGGTACTCAACGAGCCGACCCGACTTTAGTCACATCAAGTATCATGTATATGTGTATGTAATATATACCCGTGATCACCCCCAAGTGATCACGGCCCGATAGTATAGCAGGGCAGACGGACAAGGGTGAAGGGCCACTGATGGAATACTAGCATCCTATTCTAAGCATTTAGGATTGCAGGTAAAGTATCAACAGTGGTAGCAACAATGACAGGCTATGCAGCAGAATAGGATTATCGAAAGCAGTAACATGCTACACTACTCTAATGCAAGCAGTAGAGAGAAGAATAGGCGATATCTGGTGATCAAAGGGGGGGCTTGCCTGGAATCTCGGCAGCCAAAGTGGGGTCGTCAACACCGTAGTCGATCGGGGCAGCAGCAGCGTCGGTCTCGTAGTCTACCGGAGAGAAGAGGGGGAAGAAACAGTGAATACAATGCAACTGATGCATGACGATGCATGACATGACAGGTAACGGTGCTAAGTGTGCCCTAACGCAGTATCGGGTGATACTGACGGAGGGGGGAAACATCCGGGAAAGTATTCCCGGCGTTTCGCGTTTTCGGGCGGATGAAACGGAGGGGGAAAGTTGCGGGTTCGGTATGCTAGGGATGTGTGGTGGACGAACGGTCTGCGTATTCGGATGCGTCTCGAAATTCTGAGCAACTTTCATATATAAATTATTTTCATCCGAGTTACGGTTTAAAAGATATGATTTTCTAAAGGTTTTATTAATTTCTGGAATTTAATATTAATTAACTTAAATCGAAAAATGATTTATGACATCAGCATGACATCATGCTGACGTCATCATAGTTGACTGGTCAAACTGACCAGTGGGTCCCACTTGTCATTGACAGTAATCTAACTAACAGTTTATTTAGATTAATTAGGTTTTAGTTAATTACAGATTGGGTTAATTAAAGATTAGATTAATCTAAAGGTGATTAATTAACTTAATTAATTTGTTAATTAATTAATTAATTAATATATTTATTTATTTATTTATTTATTTATTTTAATTTTTATTTTATTTTTAAAATCCCTTTTTTTTTAAAAACGTTCTGGGGCCAAGGGGCCCCACATGTCATTGGGCCTGGGGCCCTTAGCGGTTCTGGGCGCCCGGGTTAACGGGCACGCCCGCACCCGAGCGAACCCTCGCCCGCAGGGAGGCCGGACGAGGCCGCAGGCGACGGCGGCCATAGCGACGGGCGGCGGACAGGGTGGCAGCGCGCGGCGCGGAGCGGAGCGCGGGGGGGCGAAGCCGGCGGAGGCCAGTGCGCGGGGTGGGGGGGGCGCGGCCGGCGGCCAGAGGGCGAGGCCGGCGGGCGCGGGAGGCGGGCCGGGGCGTCCAGCGGCGGGAGAACGGACGGCGGGCGAGCAGCGCGGGCGCGGCGGGGCGGAGGCTGGCGCGGGGCTGCGGGGAGGCCAGGGCGTGGCGAGGCCGGCCAGAGGAGGCGGGGAGGGGCCGCGGTGCGGGGGCT
>LR738710.1:719549956-719629122 GCA_902687465.1 Secale cereale | reverse complement strand
CGCTCTTGCATTAGGACACAGCCTAATCCTTGACGAGAAGCGTCGCAGTAAATGACGAAGTCCTTCTTAGTATCAGGTGGAGCAAGCACTGGAGCAGAAGTCAGCTTGTCCTTAAGTGCCTGGAAACTTTCCTGGCATTTGTCTGTCCACTCGAACTTAACGCCCTTGTGAAGTAGACCAGTCAGAGGCTTGGCGATCTTGGAGAAGTTCTCGACGAATCGACGGCAATAGCTGGCGAGACCGAGAAAACTTCTGACTTGCTTGACATTCTTCGGAGGGGTCCAATCGAGAATGGCCTGAACTCGTTCAGGGTTGACGGCAATACCATCCTTGGAGATGACATGACCAAGGTAGGTTACTTCAGGAAGCCAGAACTCGCACTTGGAAAACTTAGCATAAAGTTGATGCTCTCGAAGCTTTTCCAGTACAAGGCGAAGATGTTCAGCATGTTCTTCCTTATTCTTGGAGAATACCAGGATATCATCCAGATAAACCATGACGAATTTGTCGAGGTATTCCATGAATATGTAATTCATCAGGCGAGAGAATGTAGCTGGAGCATTGGTCAAGCCGAATGACATGACGGTGTACTCGAACGAACCGTATCGAGTTACAAAGGCGGTCTTTGGAATATCCTCTTCACGAACACGGATCTGGCGGTAACCCAACCTCAAGTCGAGCTTAGAGAACACTGAGGAACCAGCCAGTTGATCATACAGATCATTGATCCGAGGAAGCGGATATTTGTTCTGAATAGTTGCTTGGTTGATAGGACGATAATCTTGGACCAACCGGTTTGTCCCATCTTTCTTCCTGACAAAGAGGGAAGGTGCTCCCCAAGGAGAGCAACTTGGGCGAATGAAACCACTAGCAAGAGATTTGTCGATTTCCTCCTTAAGCTCAATGAGTTCATGAGGGGGCATCTTGTAGGGTCGTTTGGCTATAGGAGTGGTGCCTGGTTTCAAGTCGATGATAAACTCGACAGCTCTAGCAGGGGGAATCCCTGGAAGTTCCTCAGGAAAGACGTCCTGGAACTCGCGTACGATGGGAATGTTTTCGATGCCCTCGAGTGGTGAAGCGTTCAATGCATTCAAGGCATAAAGACGTGCTTCAGCATTTTGAACCAGACAAGCCTGGTAGCTTACTATCTCATTAGAAGGGTGTAATAGGTGGACGGTTTTTGTGCCGCAAGCGATAGAAGCGGTATGCGCTTTCAGCCAATCCATTCCCAGGATGAGGTCGATGTTACAAGACCCCAATACAATGGGAGAGGCATAGAAGTCCAGCCCATCGATTTCAACGAGGACGTCGTTGCAAACCATGGAGGTTCGGCATTGGCCGGCAGGGGTGTGTACTAATACCGAAGTTTTCATGTCCTCACTTCTAATGCCATGCTTGTATGCAAAGTCTTCTGATATGAATGAATGCGATGCTCCAGAATCAAATAAAACGGATGCAGGTACTGAATTTACGAGGAGTGTACCCATCACAGTAGCAGGTTGGTCTTGAGCTTCATTGAGATCAACGTGGTTGGCATGAACACGGCCATAAGACCTGGCGTTGCTGTTGCGGGACTGATTGTCTCCACGGCTAGTTGCCGGAAGTGCCAGTTGATTCTTGTTCTGAGTGCAATCCTTAGCGCGGTGACCTGGGTGGCCACACCTGAAGCACAGACCATCATTGGGAGCAGAAGCAGGAGCTGGGAGTGGTGCAGCTGGAAGTCTTGGCTGCCTAGGTGGTGGAGGCAGACGAGGTGCAGCATAGGACTGCCTTGGAGCAGGTGCAGCTGGACAGTACACATTGTTGGGAATCCAGACCCTACGCTTCTGTGAGGGAGGGCCCGAGGATGAGCTTGGTTCACGGTTGCGCCTGATAGTGCTGTGGTGTTCCTGCAGACCAGTTTCAACCTGGATGGCTTTGTTCACCAAGGTGGCGAAATCTCCAAAGTCATGCACCAGAAGTGCGAGCTTGATGTCAGCTTGAAGTCCATCACGGAACTTTTCCTGTCTACGAGCATCAGTGGCAATGTCTTCTTCAGCATAGCGGGATAAGTCCAGAAACTCCCGCTGATAAGCATCCACAGTCTTGTTGCCCTGGGTGAGGTTGCGGAACTCACGCTTCTTCCTAGCCATGATTCCCTGAGGAATGAAGCGGGCACGGAAGGCAGCTTGGAATTCCGGCCAAGTGATGATTGTTCCAGCAAGTAGTGTACGCCTGTGGCTGTCCCACCATTGAGCAGCGGGACCCTTCAGATAGTATGCCGCAAAGGTGACATAGTTGGCAGCGGCAACTCCAGCAGACTCCAGTTCAAAAGCAATGTCACGGAGCCAGTCATCAGCATCAAGAGGCTGAGTTGAGCTGCGGTAGACGGATGGGTTGAGGCGAGCAAAGTCATTCAGTGTCACTACGCCTTGCTGCTGACCCATGTTGGGATGAGGGAACTGAGCCATGACAGTCTCCATGAACTGGCGGTTCATCTCCAACTGTTGGATCATACCGGCCATGTATTCGGGCGGTGGTGGGGCATTGCCACCACGGCCAGCTGGTCTAACCATCCTGCTAATATATAACAGGGGTAGTTCAGCATTGAGAAATTTGCAAACACAGGAACCATTCATGAATGAAACATGCATAAAGAAAGGAGCATATAAAATACCACATAGTAGTCGGCATATACTACAAAAGGGGTGCATGCATAGAGTTCAGTACACAAGTTCAGTACATAACTAAGGACATCATAGGCGGCACGCAGGCTCGCGGCGAATGCATCTAGTACTAGTAAGCAAGACTACATCAGTCCCAGGCGGTACTATGGAGGTAAAGGTAGCCTGACAGCTGGCAGTGCTGCAACGAGAAGTCCTCCACGCCATCAACCTGAGGGCCGTGGATACTCCGGTGCAGGACCCGACGTCCACGTGGCAACAGAGGTCCAGGTGCAGGAGTGTCGCCTCCCACAGCTGGCCAACCGACACCAGGAGGCATCACGGTCCTAGCTGGGTAGAGCACAGTAGGAGACAGCTGTCCAGATAGGACAACGGGGTGCAACAGCGTCAAGGCGCGGCACAGGTGCTGACGGGTGGTGTACAACTCGTGGCGAAGAGCTCGGTTAGCTCGATCCAGCCCATCAGCATGCAGAACAAGGTTCCGATGATGGAAGGGCTCACGGGTGAGGGTGGAGTAGGCAGCAGTGTAGTATCCCTCCGCTCCATTGTCGGAGGCGATAGCAACGTGCCTGAAAGGGGAAGTGTCCAACGCCCGATACTCTCCACGAAGGCGTGTCAGAGCAGCGTAAGCAGCATCGTGAACTGCCATATCGACGGTCACTCCAACACCATGAGCGGTGTGCAGCACAGTAGAGGAGTAGTCTGCTCGTGAGTAGAGGCGGACGATGGCACGATACTGCTCCTGGTTAAAGTCCTGGTACTGCTCGTACACGGTATACTCAGGGTGCCAGCGATAACCCAGATAGGTCATCATCTCGACCAGCACAGCAGGTGATCCCGAGGCACCAAAGGCCTGCGTGTGGCGCACGACCTGCCTCGTGGGTTCCATCTGAAAACAAAGATGTTTCAAAGGAGTCAAATGACAATGTGGGGATTATGCAAAATTCTAGTCTAAGCAATAACTATGGCTAATCCAACTTTGGGGTGAGGGGTCTCGGGGATCCTAATGTTAGAGTTAGTAAAATCGTTTTACCCGAAATAGGAGAGTGTTCAGAATCCCGGAGTATAGATCGAGGAGTAAAAGATGTTAGTACCACCCAAATGGCGATGTGGGCCCGTAAGCCACACAGCCATGTTAGTAAAAGTTTTGCAATGTCTAGACTCGACTTCGGCCAAGGAGTGTGGAAGGGGGATTCCTACAGGCAGTCGGCTCTGATACCAACTTGTGACGCCCCCGATTTGTCCGTACACTAATCATGCACGCAAATGTGTACGGCCAAGATCAGGGACTCACTGGTAGATATCACAACACAACTCTAAAAGTAAAATAAGTCATACAAGCTTCATATTACAAGCCAGGGGCCTCGAGGGCTCGAATACAAGTGCTCGATCATAGACAAGTCAGCGGAAGCAACAAATATCTGAGTACAGACATAAAGTTAAACAAGGTGCCATAAGATGGCTAGCACAAACTGGGATACAGATCGAAAGAGGAGCAGGCCTCCTGCCTGGGATCCTCCTAACTACTCCTGGTCGTCGTCGGCAGACTGCACGTAGTAGTAGGCGCCTCCGGTGTCGTAGGAGTCGTCGTAGGTGGCGTCTGGCTCCTGGGCTCCACCATCTGGTTGCATCATCCGAGAAGAAGGTACAGAAGGGGAAAAGGGGGAGCAAGGCAACCGTGAGTACTCATCCAAAGTACTCGCAAGCAAGGATCTATACTACATATGCAATGGTAACAATGATATGGGTAATATCGGTGGACTGAACTGCAGCAAGCGGGAATAAGAGGGGGATAGCTAATCCGAACGAAGACTACGCTTCTGGCAGCCTCCATCTTGCAGCAGTAGGAGAGAATAGATGGTAAGTTCACCAAGTAACATCGAATAGCATAATCCTACTCGGCGATTCTCCCGCACATCACCCAGTGAGAGAGCAACCACCGAGTTATATCTGGAACTCATCTGGGTGTGTTTTATCAAGTGTCCGGTTCTAGTTATCATGAGGTCGGAATACAACTCCGGGTCGTCCTTTTACCGTGGGACACGGCTATTCGAATAGATTAACTTCCCTACAGGGGTGCACCACATAACCCAGCACGCTTGGTCCCATTTGGCCGGACACACTTTCCAGGGTCATGCCCGGCCTCGGAAGATCAACACGTCGCAGCCCTACCTAAGCACAGCAGAGAGGTCAGCACGTCGGTCTAAGTCCTAAGCACACAGGGGTCTGGGCCCATCGCCCAATGCACACCTGCACATTGCGAGGGCGGCCGGTAAGCAGACCTAGCCTCTCCTAATACCAGAGTAGGCTTCCAGTCCAATCCGGCGCGCGCCGCTAAACCGCTGACGTCAAGAAGGCTTCGGCTGATACCACGACGTCGAGTACCCATAACTATTCCCACGTAGCTGGTTAGTGCGTATAGACCAAATGGCCAGACTCAGATCAAATATCCAAACTCGTTAAGCGTGTTATTATGAAATAACCGCGGACAACGACCAGGGCCAGGCCACCTGTCTCCTAGGTGTCTCAACCTGCCCTGTCGCTCCGCCACAAAGATCCACACAGAGGGCCGTCGGGAAAGTATGTCCTTTCAGCCCCCAATCCGTGAATCAACCGCGGGTACTCAACGAGCCGACCCGACTTTAGTCACATCAAGTATCATGTATATGTGTATGTAATATATACCCGTGATCACCCCCAAGTGATCACGGCCCGATAGTATAGCAGGGCAGACGGACAAGGGTGAAGGGCCACTGATGGAATACTAGCATCCTATTCTAAGCATTTAGGATTGCAGGTAAAGTATCAACAGTGGTAGCAACAATGACAGGCTATGCAGCAGAATAGGATTATCGAAAGCAGTAACATGCTACACTACTCTAATGCAAGCAGTAGAGAGAAGAATAGGCGATATCTGGTGATCAAAGGGGGGGCTTGCCTGGAAGCTCGGCAGCCAAAGTGGGGTCGTCAACACCGTAGTCGATCGGGGCAGCAGCAGCGTCGGTCTCGTAGTCTACCGGAGAGAAGAGGGGGAAGAAACAGTGAATACAATGCAACTGATGCATGACGATGCATGACATGACAGGTAACGGTGCTAAGTGTGCCCTAACGCAGTATCGGGTGATACTGACGGAGGGGGGAAACATCCGGGAAAGTATTCCCGGCGTTTCGCGTTTTCGGGCGGATGAAACGGAGGGGGAAAGTTGCGGGTTCGGTATGCTAGGGATGTGTGGTGGACGAACGGTCTGCGTATTCGGATGCGTCTCGAAATTCTGAGCAACTTTCATATATAAATTATTTTCATCCGAGTTACGGTTTAAAAGATATGATTTTCTAAAGGTTTTATTAATTTCTGGAATTTAATATTAATTAACTTAAATCGAAAAATGATTTATGACATCAGCATGACATCATGCTGACGTCATCATAGTTGACTGGTCAAACTGACCAGTGGGTCCCACTTGTCATTGACAGTAATCTAACTAACAGTTTATTTAGATTAATTAGGTTTTAGTTAATTACAAATTAGGTTAATTAAAGATTAGATTAATCTAAAGGTGATTAATTAACTTAATTAATTTGTTAATTAATTAATTAATTAATATATTTATTTATTTTATTATTTTTTTATTTTTCTTTTTATTTTATTTTTAAAATCCCTTTTTTTTTAAACGTTCTGGGGCCAAGGGGCCCCACATGTCATTGGGCCTGGGGCCCTTAGCGGTTCTGGACGCCCGGGTTAACGGGCACGCCCGCACCCGAGCGAACCCTCGCCCGCAGGGAGGCCGGACGAGGCCGCAGGCGACGGCGGCCATAGCGACGGGCGGCGGACAGGGTGGCAGCGCGCGGCGCGGAGCGGAGCGCGGGGGGCCGAAGCCGGCGGAGGCCAGTGCGTGGGGTGGGGGGGCGCGGCCGGCGGCCAGAGGGCGAGGCCGGCGGGCGCGGGAGGCGGGCCGGGGCGTCCAGCGGCGGGAGAACGGACGGCGGGCGAGCAGCGCGGGCGCGGCGGGGCGGAGGCTGGCGCGGGGCTGCGGGGAGGCCAGGGCGTGGCGAGGCCGGCCAGAGGAGGCGGGGAGGGGCCACGGTGCGGGGGCTGCGGTGCGGTGGCGCGCGGGCTGGAAAGGCGAGGCGGGGCGGCGGCCGTTGAGGGGTGAGGCCACCGGGGCGCGGCGGGCGAGGCCGCCGGGTCGCAGCTGGGCGCCACCGGAGGGCGGCCGTGGCGCGGAGGTGGGGTTGCAGCGACGGTGAGTGGTCGCGGCGACGTGGGGGTCAGAGAGGGGAGGGAGAGCTCACGAGGGGAGGAAGCGGTCTGGGCAGTGTGCGTGAGGAGGAGGACGGAGACGGTGCGGCGGCGTGGCTTCCAGCGGCGGGGGGGCTCCGGGGCGGCGGCGTTCGACGGCGTCGGCGAGCGGCGTCAGGGCCTTCCCCCCGATCCAGTCGAGGGAGAGAGAGAGAGAGGGGGGGGGAAGTGTCGGTGGGGTGTCGGTGGGAAATATCTCACCGAGGGGTGGGTTATATCTAGGCTAGAGATAGTGGGCCGAGGCCCAGTAGGATAGGTTAGTTTAGCTTTTATTCTATTTTTGTTGTTTGCCTTTCCTTTTCTTTTATTTAATTATTTCTTTTCTGTTTTACTTTATTTAAAATACTTAGGCAATTTTAGAAATTGTAATAACTAGTCCATAATTGATCTTACAATATTTAGCACTGCCCGAACATTTTTAATTACCATTTTGAAAACTTATTTTGTTTATTTCTTTTTCGGGCTCTTATTTCGAACGGGTTTTCGATTAGCGTGTTGCTATCAACAGTAACACGATGACGTGGCATCATTAGCAGGGAATTACTGTAGCGTGATTACCCGGGCGTTACACTAAGGCCTCCCTCCTCTACGCCAACGTCGAACCTCGCCTCGTCTCCATCCTCGTCCAGCCAGCGCCTCCACCTCGTTTCCCGAAGACCGCAAGTACCTCTCCGTGCTGCTGCCATGGCCTTGTGGCCCCTTCACGCAAGCTTGATGCCGTGCGCTATGTTTTTGTGTGTTGCTTTGTGCTGTTGAACTTGACAGAAGACCCGTGTACGACGACTGGAGCATCTACATAAACAAGTACCACGACCAAGTACCACGACGACCGAACGGCTTCGATGACATGAACATCTACGTGCGAGTACAACTACCGTCGCCGAAGACCGCATGTACCTCTACGAACGTGAACAACTACCATTGCCGAGACCGCAAGTACCTCTACGAATGTGTACCACTACCGTCGCGACAGCTACTTCCTCTCCGAACGGAACGTCTACTTCCACTACCGTCGCCCCGTGTATGACTACGAACGAGAACAACCACTTCCTCTACGGCCGTGTACAACTACTTCCTCTACGTCCCTCTACGATCTCGAGCCCCTCCGAAACGATGTTTCGAAGGTATAACCCCGAGCCGATGACCCGTGACATGCATGTGTTGTATGAGATGCTCCACTTGTGTGCTCCGTGCCCGTATCATCTTTTGCCGTGCTCCTCGGTTGCCTCGTCGCCGACTCGTGGGAACCCGGAAACCGGGAGCACCCCATCATCTTGCATGTCTCGTTCACGCCACCTTTTCCTTTTGCACCGGTCTCTCGACGAGTATCGGAACCGATATGTTGCGTGGCATCATTTTCGGTTCGTTGCCGTGGCACCCTTTCTTTCCACCACGGTGACAATACTTCATATCATCTTCTTGTTAACTTTTAATAAAATTGCATAAACTTGATCATGTCATCCGCATCATGTTAACAACATTAATATGTGTGATTTGTTGTTGCTTTAATAATTACTAAACATGCTCATGGGGATTTTTCCGGAATTGTTGTTGTTATTTCTGACCTCATTTAAAATGCCTAATAGTGTAGTTTTATTATGCTTCACCTCTTGCCATGTTAAAAACATTTAATCTTGTCTTGTAAATAAACGAGAGTCAACTAAATGAATAAAAATGTGGTGTTTCGTCAATATGCAACTCGTTGCATATTGAGCTCCTGTGACGCCCGAAGACCGACGTCCCAGAAGATTCCAGATGTTCCGGGTTGCCCGTGTGTTTCAGTTCTGCTTGTGTTATTTATTTATTTTTGCATTGCATCATGTCATCATGCCATCATGTCATTTTAATTCTTGCATCTCAACCAAATAAATCGTGTGGACCTTCGGTCCATTTAAATCGAGGGAAGGTGACTTCTCTTTAAAACATATAAAAGCCTCTCAATATTATTAGGGAGCTATATAAAAATATTCCATTGTTTGGAATTACCCGCAACACACGTGCACATTTTCCCCATGCTTTCCTACTTCGAGTTTCTCCTTCAAAAAAAACCTTGCCTATAATTCTTTCCGTTGTTTCGAGGTTCCTCCAAAACCCTCCTTCTATTTTATTTAAATTCCTGACATTTTTGTGAGTCCGGAGATTTTGACCTCTTGCACAGTTTTTCCCCTTACCTTCTCTTTCTTTTCTTTCTCTTTTTCTATTTTGTTTTAAAATGGAAAATGTAGAAGGAGAAGAGAAGAGCAGCTGGCCTCTGGGCTCCCAGCCTTTTTCCTCCCTAGGCCATGGGCCTCAGCTTCCCACCAGCGGCCCAGTCTCCACTCTAGCGCAGCCGGCCCACTTCTCCAAGGCCGCAGCAGCCCATCCCGCGCAGAACCCTAGCGATCTCCCTTCGACCGCAGCTCCTCCCTCTCGTTCCCTCGAGCCCCCTCAGCGCCGCCAGCCTTTCCCCATCAATCTCCCCTCTCTCTCCCGACCGCATCCCTCTCATTCGCTTACTCCCGAGCCCCCCTACTACTCCTTCGATCTCCCGATTCTCCCTCGCCCCGCTCCCTCCAGCTTCGAGCCAGGCAAGATGCCCGATCCCCTCGTTGCTCGTTCGTCCTCCCGCGGCCAAGCAGCAGGTCGCCCCCCCTCCGTCGCCTCCTCTGTCCACACCCGAAGCCGCGGCACCAGGGCCGGCCGGGGATGCGCTGCAGCGAGCGCCCCTCCTTCCTTCTCGGCGCCGGCCAGGCCCGGCGCCCCGCCGCCACACACCCGCGCCGCCGCACCCCTACCTCATCCCCGCGCCAGCAGCCGCGCCCCTCCGTCGCGTCCGGCGCGCCAAGGCCCCCGCAGCACCTCCTCGCCATGACGCCGCAGCTCCTCCAGCCGCCACCTCCCTGGCCTCCTTCTTCGCCATGGCTGCCCCGCGCCGCGGCCCTCCTCTTCGGTCTCCAGCGGCCAGGAGCCAATGCCAGCCAGGCAGCGCCCTTGCCTCCATCCCGCGGCCCCGAGCGCCCTCTCCTCCGTCCTCCAGGCGAGCGCCATGGCCCTGCGCATCCGTCGCGTCGGCCCTCCTCCTTCCGCGACAGGAACTCGCCCCAGCTCGTCCTCGCTCTGCGTCCTCCAGGCCGAAGCCCGGCGCCCGCACCCCGCGAGCCGCGCCCCGTCCTCCTTCGGCTAGAGCAGCAGCCTGCCGCCCGTCTTGTTTTCCAGCGCCGCAGCGCCGTGCAACCCTCCTACAGCCGTCTCGCAGCCCTTTTTCCTTTTTTTTGTTTTGTTGTTCCTGTTACTGTTGATGTTTTTTTTCTCAAGTACCCACGGAACAGCAAGTACCACGACGACCCGTGTACCCCTTCGAGTCGCCGACGACCCGTCAAGTTCGACTACACGGCGACAAAATGACATGTACAACTACCTTCGCTGAGTACGACTACACACGATGACCGTCAAGTTCGACTACACGGTCGCCACGAGTACCCCTACGGCCCCGACAAGTACCACGACGACCCGAACGGCTACGAAACGTGAACGACTACGTCGCCGAAGACCCTCAAGTACAACTACGGAACGAGTACCCCTACCGATGACCGTGAACAACTACCGCCGTCGTGGAACCGGCAAGAACGAACGGAACGAGTACATCTACCGTCGCCCGAGTACAACTACTTCCCTCTACAGAACGACTTCTTCCTCGTCGGACTCGTGAACGCCTTCTTCCTCTACGTCTCGAACCGTCCCGAAACGGGTGTTTCGAAGGTATAACCCCGAGACGACCCCGTGGATGAACGCTTGTGCATGCTTGTGTTGTATGAAATGTTTCACTTGTGCTCCGTGTCCGTTTCGTCCGTTTGTCATGTTCCTCGGTTGCCTCGTCACCGACTCGTGGGAACCCGGTGATGGGATCGCCCCACCTTTCATCTCGTTTGACTCGCTCACGCCATCTATCTTTTGCACCGGTCTCTCAACGAGTTACCGGAACCGAGGTGTTGCGTTGCATCATTTCGGATCGTTGCCGTGGCACCCTTCTTCCACCACGGTGACAATTCTTCATATCCTCTTAAGTCAACCTTTTAATAAAAATTGCATTAACTTGATCATGTCATCCGCATCATGATAACAACATTATATGGTTAATTGTTGTTTGTTTATAATTATTAAACATGCTTATGGGGATTTTCCGAATATGTTGTTGTTATTTTCCGGCCTCATTTAAAATGTCTAAATAGTGTAGTTTTATTATACTTCACCTCTTGCCATGTTAAAAACATTTAATCTTGTCTTGTAAATAAACAAGAGTCAACTAAATAATTAAATGTGGTGTTTCGTCAATATGCAACTCGTTGCATATTGAGCTCCACTTAACTTGTAGTTTTGTTTGTGCACTTTGCCATGCCATGCATATTTAAATCGGACATGCATCATACTTGGATGTGCATCGTATGCCATGGTTATGATTTGTGTGTTTACCGTGTTGTTTCTTTCTTTCCGGTTTGCTTCTCTTGATAGCTTCGGTTTCGTTCCGGAGTTGTGAGGTTTCTCTCGACTGTGTTGCTTCGTCTACTTCGAGGATCCGTTCTTCTTCCTTGTGGAATCCCAGGCAAGATGACCGAACCCGGATACCATTACTATCTTTGCCTATTGCTAGTAGTTCCGCTCTATAGTTTTGCCTCGATGCCCATGTCTTTCTTGTCAGCCTCCTACTTGTAACCGTGAACCTGTTTAACCACCCTACCTATGCAAACCGTTGCTTGGCTAAGTACGCTTCGCTCAGCCCCTCTTATAGCTTTGTTAGTTGCAGGTGAAGATTGAAGATGCTTGCTTCATGTTGAAGTGGTTGGGTTATATCACACTATATAAATGCTTAAAATGAAATCATCTATATATTGGCAAGGGTGGAAGGCTAAGCCTTTTGCTTGGTGTTTTGTTCCACTCATGCCGTTAGGAACCGTATAAACCGGTGTTATGTTCCTTGATTATGCGTTCCTAACACGGTTGGGGTGTATGGGACCCCCTTGATAAACCGCTAAGTGCTAAGTCTTTTCCAGCAAGTCCCAACATTTGGTACTATTTGCCTCATTATAAGAACTTAATTAATTTAATTAAATTTGCATAGGGGGTCGCGTCCCCGAGGATTCTTAATTCTACATAGCAGGGGGGCCAGCGCCGATGGTGTTGGTCCCAAACGGGGGTTCTGCGGGAACCACCACGGGGAAACTCGAGGATTGGGTCCTGTAGAATCGCCCATCCGGTCGTGTCCTGAGACTTAGATACGCGCGGCTACTATCAGGGTGTCGACACGCCGGGAGGATTTGCTGGATTAGCCTTACCTTAGTTCGGTTTAACTTGAGCACGGGATTCCGAGAATACTCGGGTCTTCCCACCTATGGAGTTGCGACTCCGCGGATCGTGGGCTTGTAATGGGTCAAGTTGGAACACCCCTGCAGGGTTTGAACTTTCGAAAGCCGTGCCCGCGGTTATGTGGCAGATGGGAGCTTGTTAATATCCGGTTGTAGAAAACTTGACACAATGATTCAATACACTATCGGCGTGTGTACCGTGACTGTCAATTTCCGAATAGGAATTCGGGAGTTGAACACGGTGGGGTTATGTTTGACCGGCTTTAGCTAGGATCATTTTGTGATCATCTTTCGACCGATGCTCTTCTCTTCTCGCTCTCTATTACGTAAGTTAGTGCTAGTTGCTGCTGCAGACTCTTGTTGTTCCTTCACCTCTTGTTCTTTCTTCAGCCTTGTCCTCACCCAAGGCTTGAATAGTCTTGTTACCCGGGAACGGGATTGCTGAGTCCTCTGTGGCTCACAGTTACTTCACCACACCAGATGCAGGTTCAGCCCAGTATGAAGCCGGAGCTGGTTCAGTTCTTCACCCGGGAGTCCGATGAAGCTTGTGGCCGTTTGCTTGAGACGTTTCGACGATCAGTAGTGGTTTCTACTAGGATTCGATCCTGACCTGTGGCTTTATGTTGTTTTGGTATCTTTCTGTTGGATCTTCACCCGTAGTCGGGTTGTGATGTTTTGAATGATGTATTGCTTATGTATTGTATTGTGTGAAGTGGCGAGTGTAAGCCAACTATCTCCTTTTGCAATTTAGTCCCTCTTTTACATGAGTCGTGCAAAGATACCAAACTTGAGATCATTCTAGGATGGGCTTATACCTTTAAGTCGTGCCTCGACACGTAGGAGGTATAGTCCCATCCTGGGCATTACAAGTTGGTATTCAGAGCCTTCTCCGACCTAGAAGCCCCCCTGATTGATCGAATCGTTGACGGTTGAGTCTAGGCACACACTTGAAAATGTTTTGAGTCCTATATATATATATATATATATATATATATATATATATATATATATATATATATATATCGGAGAGTAGGATTTCTGTTTGCTTCTCATCTCTTTTCATTCTTGTGAGGACTCCTGACGATTACTCTGGCCTCTTCTACTTTCA
Organism: Secale cereale; assembly: GCA_902687465.1. Lineage (NCBI taxonomy): Eukaryota > Viridiplantae > Streptophyta > Magnoliopsida > Poales > Poaceae > Secale > Secale cereale. The sequence continues at coordinate 719,615,712 of LR738710.1, read as the reverse complement.
AAATTGCACCAAATTTTTTTTTAGGATCCCGCGAGTATTCTGGGATTGTTTCGATGTTCTTGTGACAAGGATATTGTTCTCGATGCCTCCTGTTACCGAGGAGTTGAGCTTCGGGGTATTGTTGTCACAAGCATATCGCGACAGTACTAAATACTTAAGACGGCCGACATCGAAAATCTCTCCTATACGGCCAGTGGCAAGATAACCCCGACATCACCCAGTACTGGGGAGGTAGTTCGAGAGTATTGCCATAGCTTGTTATAGTGGATGCTTTTCGAAGGTCCGAGGTAAACAGTTTCCGAGAACGACTGGTTATGTGTTGAAGGATGGATACACCTGGATGTAGGTTTAGAGTTGATTGCGCGGTGCTTCCCGTGTATCCCCAACACCTGATTGCATAACTGAGAACTTTCGGAAATCTATAGGTGGGTTCATCTAGTAGTTCTAGGCATTCTTCCAATGGATGCACGATATGAAGTTTGGGGTTCTACATTGAGTGAAGTGGTTTTATGGACTTGTTCCGATCGGGAGTTACATCTTAAAGGGTCCTTGGCTATGCTGATCCGGGGATGACAAAACCCTTTTGAAACACGTTCCATGAGCTTTCAGCACGAAGATGTCGAACGAAACTTCTATCTTGTATTTGTTCTATCTGTTCCTTGTTCCTTTTTATTTTCATTTTGTTCTCCAAGTGGCTTCTCGTCAAGTGATGTACCTGCAGAATTCATTCGTTCAATTCTCTGTTCGAATGATATTGTGAAGATCATGTTGCATATCTATCCTTTGTTCTTGTTTTGATTCTGGTATTCGAGTTGCTTCGATGTCAAATGTTGATTCCATACCCTTCCTAATCGGTGTTCTCATATTTCTATGGGAGTGCTAATTCTTCTTGATCAGCAAGATGATCATGTTAAATCCTTTTCAACCGGTGTGCCTTCTCTTCAATTTATTCCATACAGACGCCGTCGAGAAATCTGATGATTTGTCTGTTTCATTCATCCCAAGTCGTCTTTGTTTTTCCCCACCCTCCCACCCTTTCTTCTTCTCGGAGCAAGGAATTCTCAAATGAAGTATCCATTTTATTCATGTGATATTTCTTCATTCATTTACTTCAATGTTCTTATCCGGTGAATTATCGTGAAGATGCTCAAGAGCTTCAAGTTCATCATTCTTTTGTTCTCTAATTCTTCCGGTGGATGTAATTCAAGATTTCGGTGTTGATCTTATCCTTTTTCCTCATTTCATAATGCTTTCTTACTCCGGTGCACCAATTAATCATTCTCCTCTTGCTATTCTTATCCGGAGTGCTCAAGATTCATAATTCCATTCTTAATCCGTTCAAACTTTTTTTAGGATTGTTATCTTATTCAAGCCATTTAATTCAACCAGTGCATTATCTCTTAAGCAATCTTTTCCAATGGTGATTTCTTTAGTGGGCCCTAACCCACAGGTCTTTTCCCAGGATCTTACCTCACTCTTCTATTTTTCCGGAGTTATACTCAAATTCTTCTCAAGTGTGACGTAAGAATGATATCCATCAGTCACATGCCTTCTCCAAGATCGCTTTCAAATTCTTGTTCATCATTGGTTCAACCTTTTTAATTCTTCATTCCGGAGTGCTCAACAATTCTTATGGCATTTCTCGTCCTCATTCTCAACATTTGAAGACCGGAGAAGTGTTTCTCTTAAATCTTGGCCCGTTCTCTCAAGATTCGTGGTTCTAGCTTCATGCCATCCTCATTATCGTTTGATTGTGAGGAATTCTTTTATACCCATCCGAAGCATTCTTGAATTCTTTTCTTTGTGATCCTCCGAAGGCCATCATTTCAGAAGATTTCTTCGTTCTCAGTTTTCAACTTCGTCCTCCAAATATTTCTTCATTGATGTCTCTTCGTTCGTCTCCATATTTTTATGGTGGTTCGTTCAAGTTTACCCTTCCGTTGTTATCATTTTAATTCATTTGTTCTTTCATAATCCTACCGGTGCTTTGTTGAAGATTTTACCCAAGCTTGTGCGAGATCTCTCTTTAATTCTTTCCAACGAGAATAAGTAGTTTGCCAAATCCTTTGGTTGTCATCAATTTAAATTGGTGAAGGAGATGCATAACATAATTCTTACTCTTATTCCTTCAAGGTGATTTAATCTCTGTTTTCCGGAGTATGTTCATCATATCATATTCTCGATTCTAAGTTGTTCATCTTGTTTTCCGGAGCTCCAAGTTATTTTCAATCATATCATTTCAAGCTGCATCCAATTCATCGCAGGCCTTGAATTTTATTCTTTTCATCTTTCACTTCTCATGCATTCATTACCGGAGTTCTCATGGTGGTTCATCATCATTTAATTCATCCTTGAAGCCTTCATCAAGATTCTTGTTGGAGCTCAAGCATTCTTCATCATGCATTCCAATTGCAATTCTTTCTACCTTGTCTTTTCAGATGGTGTTATGTCATTCTTGACAATTCCTTCATGTTTTATGATTCAAGAGTTATCTAGAATGGGATATTTAAACCCATCATTTTCTTGGTTCAGGAGATCCTTTTCAACCCCTCATTTTTATCTCTTGGAGTCATCTTGGGTTGTATTTCACCTAAAATCTTTCCCTAAGGATTGTTGCTATTATGGTGCTTATAAATGACCCAAGTTCTTCATTTATCATTCCGGTGAAATAAGTTATTTCATCTCCTTGTTGATCTCAATCCAAGCAAATGTTTTAGTTAGTGGCTGGTTGTCACCTCTTAATTTTGAGATGTTTTCCATAAGCCACATGAAGCTTATTCGTTTCGTTGTTGATTTTTCCAACAACTCCGTTCAACCCTTCTTTGTAAGGATGCTCTTTCAAATTCAATTTTGAGAGAAGTTGTCTTTTTCTTCTTCGTTCAATTCTGTCTTTTATTTATATGCTATTCTTTCATTCCGGAGGCTTTGTGATGTTGCTCTCTTCAAACCATCATCTTGTTTTCTTTTCAAGATCATGTTCTTTTCTTTTCTAGTCCATTTAACCGGAGTGTTGTATTCTTCATTCAAGTTCCCTCTTCTTATCAAGTTTTGCCTATCTTTTAACCGGAGTGCTGTCTGAATCCTTCTTAACCTTGTGCCATTCTTTTAATTGTTTCGGAGGCAGTATGTTGTTGTTTTCATCAAGTATCATTCCAACTTGGATAGTTCATGTTAATTCCTTCCATTTTCAGATGGAGTGTTGTCCAAATTCTGTCATTCTTATTCCTTGGCTATACCGTTGCAGCTTCATATTCTTTTGGTTCCTAAGCTCTTGTTTCATGTCTTTCAACCTGCAAGGTTCTCGTGATGTTCCTTGTTCCCTTTCCTAACGGAGTTTTCATATTTGTTCATCTCCGTTGCATTCTTTCTTTCAAGATTGTTCAACCTCTCAGGTTCGTGGTTTCACTCATTTGTCGAAGAAGCAACTTTGTTTTACCCCTTCCTCTTCCGTTTTTACCCGGTGATATCTCTAGGATCTCGGGTCGAGATCCTCTGTTAGTGTGGGAGAGTTGTGACGCCCGAAGACCGACGTCCTAGAAGATTCCAGAAGATTCCAGATGTTCCGGGTTGCCCGTGTGTTTCAGTTCTGCTTGTGTTATTTATTTATTTTTACATTGCATCATGTCATCATGCCATCATGTCATTTTAATTCTTGCATCTCAACCAAATAAATCGTGTGGACCTTCGGTCCATTTAAATCGAGGGAAGGTGACTTCTCTTTAAAACATATAAAAGCCTCTCAATATTATTAGGGAGCTATATAAAAATATTCCATTGTTTGGAATTACCCGCAACACACGTGCACATTTTCCCCATGCTTTCCTACTTCGAGTTTCTCCTTCAAAAAAACCTTGCCTATAATTCTTTCCGTTGTTTCGAGGTTCCTCCAAAACCCTCCTTCTATTTTATTTAAATTCCTGACATTTTTGTGAGCCCGGAGATTTTGACCTCTTGCACAGTTTTTCCCCTTACCTTCTCTTTCTTTTCTTTCTCTTTTTCTATTTTGTTTTAAAATGGAAAATGTAGAAGGAGAAGAGAAGAGCAGCTGGCCTCTGGGCTCCCAGCCTTTTCCCTCCCTAGGCCATGGGCCTCAGCTTCCCACCAGCGGCCCAGTCTCCACTCTAGCGCAGCCGGCCCACTTCTCCAAGGCCGCAGCAGCCCATCCCGCGCAGAACCCTAGCGATCTCCCTTCGACCGCAGCTCCTCCCTCTCGTTCCCTCGAGCCCCCTCAGCGCCGCCAGCCTTTCCCCATCGATCTCCCCTCTCTCTCCCGACCGCATCCCTCTCGTTCGCTTACTCCCGAGCCCCCCTACTACTCCTTCGATCTCCCGATTCTCCCTCGCGCCGCTCCCTCCAGCTTCGAGCCAAGCAAGATGCCCGATCCCCTCGTTGCTCGTTCGTCCTCCCGCGGCCAAGCAGCAGGTCGCCCCCCCTCCGTCGCCTCCTCTGTCCACACCCGAAGCCGCGGCACCAGGGCCGGCCGGGGATGCGCTGCAGCGAGCGCCCCTCCTTCCTCCTCGGCGCTGGCCAGGCCCGGCGCCCCGCCGCCACACACCCGCGCCGCCGCACCCCTACCTCATCCCCGCGCCAGCAGCCGCGCCCCTCCGTCGCGTCCGGCGCGCCAAGGCCCCCGCAGCACCTCCTCGCCATGACGCCGCAGCTCCTCCAGCCGCCGCCTCCCTGGCCTCCTTCTTCGCCATGGCTGCCCCGCGCCGCGGCCCTCCTCTTCGGTCTCCAGCGGCCAGGAGCCAAGGCCAGCCAGGCAGCGCCCCTGCCTCCATCCCGCGGCCCCGAGCGCCCTCTCCTCCGTCCTCCAGGCGAGCGCCATGGCCCTACGCATCCGTCGCGTCGGCCCTCCTCCTTCCGCGACAGGAGCTCGCCCCAGCTCGTCCTCGCTCTGCGTCCTCCAGGCCGAAGCCCGGCGCCCGCACCCCGCGAGCCGCGCCCCGTCCTCCTTCGGCCAGAGCAGCAGCCTGCCGCCCGTCTTGTTTTCCAGCGCCGCAGCGCCGTGCAACCCTCCTGCAGCCGTCTCGCAGCCCTTTTTCCTTTTTTTTGTTTTGTTGTTCCTGTTACTGTTGATGTTTTTTTCTCAAGTACCCACGGAACAGCAAGTACCACGACGACCCGTGTACCCCTTCGAGTCGCCGACGACCCGTCAAGTTCGACTACACGGCGACAAAATGACATGTACAACTACCTTCGCCGAGTACGACTACACACGATGACCGTCAAGTTCGACTACACGGTCGCCACGAGTACCCCTACGGCCCCGACAAGTACCACGACGACCCAAACGGCTACGAAACGTGAACGACTACGTCGCCGAAGACCCTCAAGTACAACTACGGAACGAGTACCCCTACCGATGACCGTGAACAACTACCGCCGTCGTGGAACCGGCAAGAACGAACGGAACGAGTACATCTACCGTCGCCCGAGTACAACTACTTCCCTCTATGGAACGACTTCTTCCTCGTCGGACTCGTGAACGCCTTCTTCCTCTACGTCTCGAACCGTCCCGAAACGGGTGTTTCGAAGGTATAACCCCGAGACGACCCCGTGGATGAACGCTTGTGCATGCTTGTGTTGTATGAAATGTTTCACTTGTGCTCCGTGTCCGTTTCGTCCGTTTGTCATGTTCCTCGGTTGCCTCGTCACCGACTCGTGGGAACCCGGTGACGGGATCGCCCCACCTTTCATCTCGTTTGACTCGCTCACGCCATCTATCTTTTGCACCGGTCTCTCAACGAGTTACCGGAACCGAGGTGTTGCGTTGCATCATTTCGGATCGTTGCCGTGGCACCCTTCTTCCACCACGGTGACAATTCTTCATATCCTCTTAAGTCAACCTTTTAATAAAAATTGCATTAACTTGATCATGTCATCCGCATCATGATAACAACATTATATGGTTAATTGTTGTTTGTTTATAATTATTAAACATGCTTATGGGGATTTTCCGGATATGTTGTTGTTATTTTCCGGCCTCATTTAAAATGTCTAAATAGTGTAGTTTTATTATGCTTCACCTCTTGCCATGTTAAAAACATTTAATCTTGTCTTGTAAATAAACAAGAGTCAACTAAATAATTAAATGTGGTGTTTCGTCAATATGCAACTCGTTGCATATTGAGCTCCACTTAACTTGTAGTTTTGTTTGTGCACTTTGCCATGCCATACATATTTAAACCGGACATGCATCATACTTGGATGTGCATCGTATGCCATGGTTATGATTTGTGTGTTTACCGTGTTGTTTCTTTCTTTCCGGTTTGCTTCTCTTGATAGCTTTGGTTTCGTTCCGGAGTTGTGAGGTTTATCTCGACTGTGTTGCTTCGTCTACTTCGAGGATCCGTTCTTCTTCCTTGTGGAATCCCAGGCAAGATGACCGAACCCGGATACCATTACTATCTTTGCCTATTGCTAGTAGTTCCGCTCTATAGTTTTGCCTCGATGCCCATGTCTTTCTTGTCAGCCTCCTACTTGTAACCATGAACCTTTTTAACCACCCTACCTATGCAAACCGTTGCTTGGCTAAGTACGCTTCGCTCAGCCCCTCTTATAGCTTTGTTAGTTGCAGGTGAAGATTGAAGATGCTTGCTTCATGTTGAAGTGGTTGGGTTATATCACACTATATAAATGCTTAAAATGAAATCATCTATATATTGGCAAGGGTGGAAGGCTAAGCCTTTTGCTTGGTGTTTTGTTCCACTCATGCCGTTAGGAACCGTATAAACCGGTGTTATGTTCCTTGATTATGCGTTCCTAACACGGTTGGGGTGTATGGGACCCCCTTGATAAACCGCTAAGTGCTAAGTCTTTTCCAGCAAGTCCCAACATTTGGTACTATTTGCCTCATTATAACAACTTAATTAATTTAATTAAATTTGCATAGGGGGTCGCGTCCCCGAGGATTCTTAATTCTACATAGCAGGGGGGCCAGCGCCGATGGTGTTGGTCCCAAACGGGGGTTCTGCGGGAACCACCACGGGGAAACTCGAGGATTGGGTCCTGTAGAATCGCCCATCCGGTCGTGTCCTGAGACTTAGATACGCGCGGCTACTATCAGGGTGTCGACACGCCGGGAGGATTTGCTGGATTAGCCTTACCTTAGTTCGGTTTAACTTGAGCACGGGATTCCGAGAATACTCGGGTCTTCCCACCTATGGAGTTGCGACTCCGCAGATCGTGGGCTTGTAATGGGTCAAGTTGGAACACCCCTGCAGGGTTTGAACTTTCGAAAGCCGTGCCTGCGGTTATGTGGCAGATGGGAGCTTGTTAATATCCGGTTGTAGAAAACTTGACACAATGATTCAATACACTACCAGCGTGTGTACCGTGACTGTCAATTTCCGAATAGGGATTCGGGAGTTGAACACGGTGGGGTTATGTTTGACCGGCTTTAGCTAGGATCACTTCGTGATCATCTTTCGACCGATGCTCTTCTCTTCTCGCTCTCTATTACGTAAGTTAGTGCTAGTTGCTGCTGCAGACTCTTGTTGTTCCTTCACCTCTTGTTCTTTCTTCAGCCTTGTCCTCACCCAAGGCTTGAATAGTCTTGTTACCCGGGAACGGGATTGCTGAGTCCTCTGTGGCTCACAGTTACTTCACCACACTAGATGCAGGTTCAGCCCAGTATGAAGCCGGAGCTAGTTCAGTTCTTCACCCGGGAGTCCGATGAAGCTTGTGGCCGTTTGCTTGAGACGTTTCGACGATCAGTAGTGGTTTCTACTAGGATTCGATCCTGACCTGTGGCTTTATGTTGTTTTGGTATCTTTCTGTTGGATCTTCACCCGTAGTCGGGTTGTGATGTTTTGAATGATGTATTGCTTATGTATTGTATTGTGTGAAGTGGCGAGTGTAAGCCAACTATCTCCTTTTGCAATTTAATCCCTCTTTTACATGAGTCGTGCAAAGATACCAAACTTGAGATCATTCTAGGATGGGCTTATACCTTTAAGTCGTGCCTCGACACGTAGGAGGTATATTCCCATCCTGGGCATTACAGCTCCACTTAACTTGTAGTTTTGTTTGTGCACTTTGCCATGCCATGCATAATTAAACCGGACATGCATCATACTTGGATGTGCATCGTATGCCATGTTTATGATTGTGTGTTTACCGTGTTGTTTGCTTCTTTCCGGTTGCTTCTCTTGTTAGCTTCGGTTTCGTTCCGGAGTTGTGAGGATTCGCTCGACTGTTGCTCCGTCTACTTCATGGATCCGTTCTTCTCCCTTGTGGAATCCCAGGCAAGATGATCATACCCTTGGATACCTTTACTACCATTGCCATGCTTAGTTGTCTCGATGCTATCGTTACATGTCGCGCTACCCATCTTTTATGTCAGCCTCTCCTTGTTGCCATGAAACCTCTAACCTCTTGAAACCTTCCTAGCAAAACCACTGTTTGGCTATGTTACCCGCTTGCTCAGCCCCTCTTATAGCATTGTTAGTTGCAGGTGAAGATGAAGTTCGTTCCAGGAGGGAACTTGTTGTTGTTATATCACAATATCTATAATTATTATTAACACACCTATATACTGGGCATGGGTGGAAGGCTTGGCCTTTTGCTCGGTGTTTTGTTCCACTCATGCCACCTTAGGCGCCGATAAACCGGCATTATGTTCCTTGATTTTGCGTTCCTTACACGATGGGTGGATGGGGACCCTTTGACAGTTCGACTTTGAATAAAACTCCTCCAGCAAGGCCCAACATTGGTTTTAATTTGCCTCATAATAACAACTTAATTAAATAATTAAATTTGCATAGGGGGTCGCACCCTCGGGTTCTTAATTCTACATAGCAGGGGGGCCAATGGTGATGGTGTTGGTCCCAAACGGGGGTTATGCGGGGCCACCAACTCGAGGTTTGGCTCATGTAGGATCACCCATCCGGTCGTGGCCTGAGACGAGATACGCGCGGCTACTATCAGGGTGTCGGCACGCCGGGAGGTCTTGCTGGACTTGTTTTACCATTGTCGAAATGTCTTGTGCTACCGGGATGCCGAGCCTGATCGGTTTTCCCTGAGATAAGGAGTGATGATATTATATTTATCACTTCAGCTAATCGTGAGAGCTTGTGATGGGCTAAGTTGGGACACCCCTGGAGGGTTATGATCTTTCGAAAGCCGTGCCCGCGGTTATGTGGCAGATTGGAATTTGTTAATGTCCGGTTGTAGAAAACTTGACAGATGATCCGAAGTAAAACACACAACTGTGTGAGTAACCGTGACTGTCTCTTTTCACTTTGAGAAGAGAACACGGTGGGGTTATGTTTGACTCGTATGTAGTTCAGGATCTTTAGCGATCACCTTTTGCGACCGTTTGCGTAGATGCTCATCTTATTCCGGTACTCGTAAGTTAGCCACCATATTTGCTTAGCCGCTGCTGCAACCTCACCACTTTACCTCTTCCTACCCACAAAGCTTTGCTAGTCTTGATACCCATGGTTATGGGATTGCTGAGTCCTCGTGGCTCACAGATACTACAACACTAGATGCAGGTTCAGCCGAGTTTGATGCAGGAGCTGGTTCAAGTTCTTCACAGGGAGCTCGATGAAGAGTTGGCCGTATGCTTGTTACGTTTTCGACGATCAGTAGTGGTTTCTACTAGGATTCGATCTAGGCCTGTGGCTTTATGTTGTTTTGGTATCTTTCTTTGGATCTTCGCTCGTAGCCGGGTTGTGATGTTTTGAATGATGTTTGCTTATGTAATGTATTGTGTGAAGTGGCAAGTGTAAGCCAACTATCTTCTTTTGCATTTTAATCCCTCTTTTACATGAGTCGTGCAAAGATACCAAACTTGAGATCATTCTAGGATGGGCTTATACCTTTAAGTCGTGCCTCGACACGTAGGAGGTATAGTCCCATCCTGGGCATTACAAGTTGGTATTCAGAGCCTTCACCGACCTAGAAGCCCCCACTGATTGATCGAATCGTTGACGGTTGAGTCTAGGCACACACTTGAAAATGTTTTGAGTCCTATATATATATATCGGAGAGTAGGATTTCTTTTGCTCCTCATCCCTTTTCACTCTGGTGAGGACTCCTGATGATTACTCTTGCCTCTTCTACTTTCAAAAATTGCACCAAATTTTTTTTAGGATCTCGCGAGTATTGTTTGGATTGTTTCGATGTCTTTGTGACGAGAACATTGTTCTCGATGCCTCCTATCATTAGGGGTTGTGGCAGTGTCCCGGGGAGTTGAGCTCTGAGGTGTTGTCGTCACAAATCCATCACGGCAGTACTAGAATACTTAAGACGGCCGACATCGAAAAACTCTCCTATGCGGTTAGTGGCAAGATAACCCCGACATCACCCAGTACTGGGGAGGTAGTTCGGGAGTATTGCCATAGCTTTGTATAGTGGATGCTTTTCGAAGGTCCGAGGTAAACGGATTCCGAGAAAGACTGGTTATGTGTTGAAGGATGGATACAGCTGGATGTAGGATTATAGTTGAGTGCGCGGTGCTTCCCCTGTATCCCCAACACCTGATTGCATAACTGGGAACTTTCGGAAATTAATAGGTGGGTTCATCTAGTAGTTCTAGGCATTCTTCCAACGAATGCATGATATGAAGTTCGGGGTTCTACATTGAGTGAAGTGGTTTTATGGGCTTGTTCCGATCGGGAGTTGCATCTTAAAGGGTCCTTGGCTATGCTGATCCGGGGATTGCAAAACCCTTTTGTAACACGTTCCATGAGCTTTCAGCACGAAGATGTCGAACGAAGCTTCTGTCTTGTATTTGTTCTATCTGATCCTTGTTGCTTTTATTTACATTTTTGTTCTCCCAACTGGCTTCTCGTCAAGTTGATGTACCTGCGGAATTCATTCGTTCAATTCTCTGTTCGGATAGATATGTTGCAACATAATCTTCTTCGTAAACATATCTATCCGTTGTTTTGTTTGATTCTGGTATTCGAGTTGCTTCGATGTCAAGTGTTGACTCCATACCTTCCTAATCGATGTTCTCATATTTCTATGGGAGTGCTAATTCTTCTTGACCATCGAGATCTTCATGTTAATCCTTTTCAACCGGTGTGCCTTCTCTTCAAGTTATGACATACGGACGCCGTTGAGAAATCTGACGATTTGTCTGTTTCATTCATCCCAAGTTGTCCTTGTTTTCCCCACCCTCCCACCCTTCTTCTTCTACGAGCCAGAATTCTCAGATGAAATATCCATTTTATTCATGTGGTATTTCTTCATTCATTTCCTTCAATGTTCTTATCCGGTGATTTATTGTGAAGATGCTCAAGAGCTTCAAGTTCATCATTCTTTTGTTCTCAAATTCTGCCGGTGGATGTAATTCAAGATTTCGGTGTTGATCTTATCCTTTTCCTCATTTCACAATGCTTTCTTATTCCGGTGCACCAATTAATCATTCTCCTCTTGCTATTCATATCCGGAGTGTTGAAGATAACTCAGATGATTCATAATTCCATTCTTATTCTGTTCAAATTATTTTGAGGATTGCTATCTTATTCAAGTCATTTAATTCAACCGGTGCTATATCTCTTAAGCAATATTTTCCAACGGTAATTTCTTTAGTGGGCCCTAACCCACAGGTCTTTTCCCAGGATCTTACCTGACTCTTCTAATTTTTCTGGAGTTATACTCAAATTCCTTTCAAGTGTGATGTAAGAATGATCCCCAGCAGTCACATGCCTTCTCCAAGATCGTTTTCAAATTCTTGTTCATCATTGGTTCAACCTTTTAATTCTTCATTACGGAGTGCCTATACAATTCATGGTGGTGTATCTCATCGTCTTCTCAGTTTTTGAAGAACCAAAGACGAGTTCCTCTTGAATCCTTACCTGGTCTTCTAAAGATTCGTGGTTCTAGCTTCATGTCATCCTCATTATTGTTCCGATTATGAGGAATTCTTTTTATACTCGTCCGGAGCATTTCATGAATTCTTTTCTTTGTGTTCCTCCGAAGGCCATCCATTCAGAATATTTCTTCGTTCTCTGTTTGCAACTTTGTCCTCCAAATATTCTCCATTGATGTCTCTTCGTTCGTATCCATATTATTACGGTGGTTCTTTCAAGATTACTCTTCCTTGTTATCGTTTTAATTCATTTGTTCTTTTCACAATCCTACCGGTGGTTCGTTGTATAATTATCCGAGGTTGTGCGAGATCTCTCTTAATCATTTTCCAACGAGAATAAGTAGTATGCCAAATCATTTGGTTGTCATCAATTTAAATTGGTGAAGGATATGCATAACATAAACCTTATTCTAGTTTTCTTCCAAGAGGTTAATCCCTTCCTTCGGAGCTTGTTCATCATATCATATCCTCGGTTTCAAGTTGTTCATCTTGTTTTCCGGAGTTCCAAGTTATTTCAATTATATCATTTCAAAGCTCCATCTAATTCATCGCAGGCCTTGAATCTTATTCTTTTTATCTTCCACTTCTCATGCTTTCATTACCGGAGTTCTTCATGGTGGTTCATCATCTTTTAATTCATCCTCGAAGTCTTCATCAAGTTTCTTGTTGGAGCTCAAGCATTCTTCATCATGCATTCCAATTGCAATCCTTTCTACCTTATCTTTTCAGATGGTGTTATGTCATTCTTGACAATTCCTTCATGAATTGTGATTCACGAGTTTCAAGAATGAGATATTTAAACCATCATTTTCCTTGTTCAGGAGATCTTTTCAACCCTTTAATTATTCCTTGGAGTTATCTTGGGTTATAATCCACTTAAAGCTTTCCCTAAGGATTGTTGCTATTATGGTGCTTATAAATGACCCAAGTTCTTCATTTATCCTCTTGGTGAAATAAGTTTTTCATCCCCTTGTTGATCTCAATCCATTCAAATGTTTTCGTCAGTGGTTGGTTGTCACCTCATAATTTTGAGATGTTTTTCCATAAGCCCACTTCAAGCTTATTCTTTTGCTGTTGATTTTTCCAACAACTCCGTTCAACCCATCTTGGTAAGGATGCTCTTTCAAATTCAATTTTGAGAGAAGTTGTCATTTTTCTTCTCCGTTCTTTCTTCCCAACGATCTTGCTTCTATTCTTTCATTCCGGAGGCTTTGTGTTGTTGCTCTCTCTTTAACCATCATCTCGTTTTATCGAGATCATGTTCTTTCCCTTGCTTATCATTTAACCGGAGTGTTGTATTCTTCATTCTAGTTCCCTCATCTTATCAAGTTTGCCTCTCTTTTCAACCGGAGTGCTGTCTGAATCTTTCTTACCTCTCGTGCCATCCTTTCAATTGTTTCAGAGGCAATATGTTGTTCATTTCAGCAAGTATCATTCCAACTTGGCAAGTTCTTGTTCATTTCCTTCCATTTTCAGACGGAGTGTTGTCCAAATTATGTCATTCTTATTCCTTGGCTATACCGTCGCAGTTTCATATTCTTTTGGTTCGTAAACTCTTGTTCATGTCTTTCAACCTGCAAAATTCTCCTGGTGCCCCTTGTTCCTCCTTTTACCGGAGTGCTCTCAACTTCGTTCATCTCCGTTGTATTCTTTCTTTCAAGATTGTTCAACCTCTCAGGTTCGTGGTTTCACTCGTCTGTCAAAGAGGCAACTTTGTTTTACCTCTTCCTCTTCCATTTTTATCCGGTGCCATCTCTAGGATCTCGGGTCGAGATCCGCTATTAGTGTGGGAGAGTTGTGACGCCCGAAGACCGACGTCCCAGAAGATTCTAGAAGATTCCAGATGTTCCGGGTTTCCCGTGTGTTTCTTTGTGCTTGCGTTATTTATTTTGCATTGCATCATGTCATCATGCCATCATGTCATATTTATTTTGCATCTCAACTTAAATAAATTGTGTGGACCTTCGGTCCATTTAAATCGAGGGAAGAATGTCTTCTCTTTATAACATATAAAAGCCTCTCAATATTATTAGGGAGCTATAATAATTATTCCATTTGTTGGAATTCACCATAACACACTTGCAAATTTCCCCATGCCTCTTTAATTCAAGTTTCACCGTCAAACCTCCCTATATTTCTTTTTCCGTTGTATCGAGGCTCCTCCTAAAGTCTGGACTCCTTTCAAACTCCTTAAGGCAAGCTAATTATTTTAGTTTGCACCTCCTTATTTTTGTTGGAACTATTTTGTTGGGTTGGTAATATACCATAAAGCCTTATAAAAATGTTCCATCCTTTATTTTTCTGTTCTGGCCTCTTTTCTTAATTATTTTTGCACTCTCTCTAATTATTTCTGTTAAAGAAATAAAAAAAGGAAGAGAGCCCAGTAGCCAGGCCTCCAGGCCCAGCCGGCCAAACCTTCCCCAGCGGCCCAGGCCTCCCTGGCCCATCTCCTCACCGCCGGCCCAATTTCTCCTAGGCCCAGTGCCTCCTTCCTAACCCTAGCGCTAACCGAGCCTCCCCATCGCTCATCCCGATTCCCTCTCCCTCTCCTCGCTCGACCTCCGCCGCCAGGTCGTTCGACCCGCACCCCGAGTCCCTCGCGCAGCACCCTTCTCGCCCCCGATTCCCTCGCTCCTCTGCCCGAACCCCTCGCTCTCCTCCCCATCGATCTCTCCCCGAGCAGCCCGCGACCAGGAGCTCCACCACCTCGCCAAGCGCCGGCGCCGCGCCCCCTCGAGCAGCCTTGCGCCTCCCCGTCCCCAAGACTCTCCTCCGCCACCGCCCTCCCGTCGCCATGGCCCGCGCCATCTCGTGCGCGCCCGCCATGAAGCCGCGCCACCGGCCCTCAGGCCTCCGCCGCCAGGACGCCGCCTCGCCATCTCCAGGGCCTCCCTTCGCCAGCTCCGCCAGGGCGCCCGCTCAGCCCCGAGCGCCCGTCCTCTGGCCCCGAGCTAGCGCCGTAGCTCCGTGGCCTCCAGATCGCCGGAGCCAGCAGCCGGACGCCTCGCCAAGGCCTCCCTCCTCTGCGCCAGCGTCGAACCTCGCCTCGTCTCCATCCTCGTCCAGCCAGCGCCTCCACCTCGTTTCCCGAAGACCGCAAGTACCTCTCCGTGTTGCTGCCATGGCCTCATGGCCCCTTCACGCAAGCTTGCTGCAGTGCGCTATGTTTTTGTGTGTTGCTTTGTGCTGTTGAACTTGACAGAAGACCCGTGTACGACGACTGGAGCATCTACATAAACAAGTACCACGACCAAGTACCACGACGACCGAACGGCTTCGATGACATGAACATCTACGTGCGAGTACAACTACCGTCGCCGAAGACCGCATGTACCTCTACGAACGTGAACAACTACCGTCGCCGAGACCGCAAGTACCTCTACGAATGTGTACCACTATCATCGCGACGGCTACTTCCTCTCCGAACGGATCGTCTACTTCCACTACCGTCGCCCCGTGTACGACTACGAACGAGAACAACTACTTCCTCTACGGCCGTGTACAACTACTTCCTCTACGTCCCTCTACGATCTCGAGCCCCTTCGAAACGATGTTTCGAAGGTATAACCCCAAGCCGATGACCCGTGACATGCATGTGTTGTATGAGATGCTCCACTTGTGTGCTCAGTGCCCGTATCATCTTTTGTCGTGCTCCTCGGTTGCCTCGTCGCCGACTCGTGGGAACCCGGAAACCGGGAGCACCCCATCATCTTGCATGTCTCGTTCACGCCACCTTTTCCTTTTGCACCGGTCTCTCGACGAGTATCGGAACCGATATGTTGCGTGGCATCATTTTCGGTTCGTTGCCGTGGCACCCTTTCTTTCCACCACGGTGACAATACTTCATATCATCTTCTTGTTAACTTTTAATAAAATTGCATAAACTTGATCATGTCATCCGCATCATGTTAACAACATTAATATATGTGATTTGTTGTTGCTTTGATAATTACTAAACATGCTCATGGGGATTTTTCCGGAATTGTTGTTGTTATTTCCGGCCTCATTTAAAATGCCTAATAGTGTAGTTTTATTATGCTTCACCTCTTGCCATGTTAAAAACATTTAATCTTGTCTTGTAAATAAACGAGAGTCAACTAAATAAATAAAAATGTGGTGTTTCGTCAATATGCAACTCGTTGCATATTGAGCTCCACTTAACTTGTAGTTTTGTTTGTGCACTTTGCCATGCCATGCATAATTAAACCGGACATGCATCATACTTGGATGTGCATCGTATGCCATGTTTATGATTGTGTGTTTACCGTATTGTTTGCTTCTTTCCGGTTTCTTCTCTTGTGAGCTTCGGTTTCGTTCCGGAGTTGTGAGGATTCGCTCGACTGTTGCTCCGTCTACTTCATGGATCCGTTCTTCTCCCTTGTGGAATCCCAGGCAAGATGATCATACCCTTGGATATCTTTACTACCATTGCCATGCTTAGTAGTCTCGATGCTATCGTTACATGTCGCGCTACCCATCTTTTATGTCAGCCTCTCCTTGTTGCCATGAAACCTCTAACCTCTTGAAACCTTCCTAGCAAAACCACTGTTTGGCTATGTTACCCGCTTGCTCAGCCCCTCTTATAGCGTTGTTAGTTGCAGGTGAAGATGAAGTTCGTTCCAGGAGGGAACTTGTTGTTGTTATATCATAATATCTATAATTACTATTAACACACCTATATACTGGGCATGGGTGGAAGGCTTGGCCTTTTGCTCGGTGTTTTGTTCCACTCATGCCACCTTAGGCGCCGATAAACTGGCATTATGTTCCTTGATTTTGCGTTCCTTACACGATGGGTGGATGGGGACCCCTTGACAGTTCGACTTTGAATAAAACTCCTCCAGCAAGGCCCAACATTGGTTTTAATTTGCCTCATACTAACAACTTAATTAAATAATTAAATTTGCATAGGGGGTCGCACCCTCAGGTTCTTAATTCTACATAGCAGGGGGGCCAATGCTGATGGTGTTGGTCCCAAACGGGGGTTATGCAGGGCCACCAACTCGAGGTTTGGCTCATGTAGGATCACCCATCCGGTCGTGGCCTGAGACGAGATACGCGCGGCTACTATCAGGGTGTCGGCACGCCGGGAGGTCTTGCTGGACTTGTTTTACCATTGTCGAAATGTCTTGTGCTACCGGGATGCCGAGCCTGATCGGTTTTCCCTGAGATAAGGAGTAATGATATTATATTTATCACTTCAGCTAATCGTGAGAGCTTGTGATGGGCTAAGTTGGGACACCCCTCCAGGGTTATGATCTTTCGAAAGCCGTGCCCACGGTTATGTGGCAGATTGGAATTTGTTAATGTCCAGGTGTAGAAAACTTGACAGATGATGCGAAGTAAAACACACAACTGTGTGAGTAACCGTGACTGTCTCTTTTCACTTTGATAAGAGAACACGGTGGGGTTATGTTTGACTCGTATGTAGTTCAGGATCTTTAGCGATCACCTTTTGCGACCGTTTGCGTAGATGCTCATCTTATTCTGGTACTCGTAAGTTAGCCACCATATTTGCTTAGCCGCTGCTGCAACCTCACCACTTTACCTCTTCCTACCCACAAAGCTTTGCTAGTCTTGATACCCATGGTTATGGGATTGCAGAGTCCTCGTGGCTCACAGATACTACAACACTAGATGCAGGTTCAGCCGAGTTTGATGCACGAGCTGGTTCAAGTTCTTCACTGGGAGCTCGATGAAGAGTTGGCCGTATGCTTGTTACGTTTTCGACGATCAGTAGTGGTTTCTACTAGGATTCGATCTAGGCCTGTGGCTTTATGTTGTTTTGGTATCTTTCTTTGGATCTTCGCCCGTAGCCGGGTTGTGATGTTTTGAATGATGTTTGCTTATGTAATGTATTGTGTGAAGTGGCGAGTGTAAGCCAACTATCTTCTTTTGCATTTTAATCCCTCTTTTACATGAGTCGTGCAAAGATACCAAACTTGAGATCATTCTAGGATGGGCTTATACCTTTAAGTCGTGCCTCGACACGTAGGAGGTATAGTCCCATCCTGGGCATTACAAAACTTGCCAAATTTTACAAAATTTGATAGAGTCAAATAATAATGGTAGTATTTTTGTGGAATGGGGGATGTCAAGAGCTTCAAAACGAGCTAAAGAACGTCAAAATCGGAGTTCGGATGAATTACTTATGGACAAAACAAAAATCAGCCGAAATGGGAATCTAAGGGTAGCGGGCGTCCAGAAAGTAGTGGATGTCCGGTGACCGGACATCCGGAAATCATCAGAAATCCATTATTTTCTTATGTTGGGTGGTTCCAGACGTTCGGTGGATGAAGGACGTCCGGTGCTTCGTGAGGCTCCGGACGTCTAGTAAAATGTCGGTCGTCCGGTGGGTCGGGTAAACGCGAGATGCAAGTTTCGGGATGCGATTTTGGGCGGAAAATGGAGTTTTTGGGCTCGAAATTGATGAGATTTCGTGGGTGAAAGATGGGGAAACTTGTTGAGATGCTAGATCCACTCGAAACACAACGAATCCATGGATCAAAACCAACAAATCACAAAAAAAAAATTGGGGCTATTTTTTTGGTGAGGAATTTTCGAATTTGGGGGAGAACACAACAAAATAAGGCTAGAAAACGGTGAGGGGCTCCAAGTTCGTGAGAAACCTTGGCTCTAGATACCATATGATGCGGGGTCAACCCAATCTAGACCGACCTTTCACGAAAAGGAGGGAAACCCACGATGAACACAAAGAACACAAAGGGAAATCACGAGGGTAGCGGAAGAGGAACACTCAAATCAACAAGAAAGTAATCACACAAGTGCTAGATCTGGATACATAAAGAGATACACGATCCAAGGTCAACAACGGATGATACACGTGATGGTAGTCTTCTCCGTGAGGAGGTCTTGAGGGTATCCCGTAGGATCTTCTCCGTGAGGAGGTCTTGAATCCGTGTGGATCTTCTCCGTAGAGGGGCCACTGTCACTCTCGAGGAGATGAACCACTCGTGGTTGAGCAAGGCTCTAGGTTTTGAGCTATCACAATGCTAACCCTAACTAGGAGGAGGGGAAGGAGTATATATAGTCTAGGTCCACGAAGGGGTAAGTGGGAGATACATGGGCCTCGGCCCCAACTCACTGTGCGCAGACAGGTACCGAACGTCCAGTTCTCGTCGTCCGGTGGCTCGCGGACGTCCGGACGTCCGAAATGTCTCGGACTTCCGCTAATATCCTTCTATGATGTGGCACCGGTCGTCCAGAGGATCATAGTCGTACGGTCGCTGGGAGGTCGTCGGACGTCTGGCATCTAGCGGTCGTCCGGCGGTTGTAGGGTGCCTCGGCTGTAGACGTTCTGGCTGGCGGAGCTCCCAGGCGTCGAACGTCCGGTCCAGACCGATCGTCCGGTGGCTGTAGACTTCTGGCAGCTTCTCCGTTTGGTCCTCGAACTTGTCCTCGCCGTATTGTCCAATGCATAACTCATATGTTTGAGGTAGTAGCCATGTCTCACATGTGGAAAGTGAAGGTTTGGAGTGGAGCGAGTAAACCTTGTGTCCATTGGTGTGTACTTGAGGTCTCGTCTAAGTGAACATGGGAATGATCATGGGATGCTCCGCATCATCTCCCCCCACCCCTTGGGAAAGATCCGACCTCAGATCAAAAAACTCATCACCATGGAAACGGTTGTCGTGGACGGACTTGTAGTTGGACCGAGTTGAAGACTTGGCGTAATCCAAGTAGTCCAAGGTGTCGCCGGAGTAGTATACATGCAAGTAGAGCAAACACAAACGACTCTTGGAAATACAATGGTTAGCGCACAAGTGTCTATCATGTAAGAATGTGTGACACCCGAAGACCGACGTCCCAGAAGATTCCAGAAGATTCCAGATGTTCCGGGTTGCCCGTGTGTTTTGTTTGTGCTTGTGTTATTTATTTTCGCATTGCATCATGTCATCATGCCATCATGTCATATTTATTTTTGCATCTCAACCTAATAAATTGTGTGGACCTTCGGTCCATTTAAATCGAGGGAAGAATGTCTTCTCTTTAAAACATATCATCCCAATATTTAGGGAGCTATATAATAAATATTCCATTTGTTGGAATTACCCAACACACTTGCAAATATTCCCCATGCCTCTTAATTCAAGTTTCTCCTTCAAAAACCTTGCCAATAATTCTTTCCGTTGTTTCGAGGTTCCTCCAAAAATTTGACATTTTTGGACACTTCAATAATCACGTCTTAGTTCAAACCTATTTGAATTAAATTCAAATATGTTTGAATTATTTTCCGATCACGCCTTTTCTATTTTTCTCGGACCGTGCTCTTTTTATGATGGCCGAGAAAAATAGTCCCATGTGTTATTTTTTTCCCTAACCTCCCTCCTCATTCTCTTCTTCTCTCTGTTGTATTTTCTGCTAAAATCAAATAAAAAGGAAGAGGCCAGCCAGCCTCTTGGGCCTCCTCTTCCCCTAGCCAGCCGGCCTCAAGGCCCATCTCCCATTTCCTCCAGGCCGCAGCCATCTGGCCCATCTGGCCAAGGCCCAGCCGGCCCCCTTTACCCCTTCGCCCAGCCCATTCCTCTAATCCCCGAACCCTAGGCTCCCCGATCGATCTCCTCCTTTCCTCCCTCCTGCGCCGCCACGACTCGAACCCCATCGTCCCCCCGAAGCGCTCGCTCGCTCTCGGCCGAACCTCTCGCTCCTCTCCTTCGATATCCTCCTCACCTCCCTCGCGAGACCCCGCGTCCGAGCCGTGCCGCCTCCCCTATCCGTCTCCAGACCGCGCCAGGGCCGCGCCACCTCCTCGGCCAGGCAGCGCGCGCACCCTGCGTTGCTTCCCCTCGCCGAATCGTCGGCCTTCCCTTCCGGCCCCAGCCAGCATCCGTGCGCCTGCGCCCGCGCCATGTCCCTCCCCGTGCGCCTCCTTCTCCAGGCGCCGGAGCGGCCGCACCTCGGGCCCTCCTCCTCCCGCGCGTCAGGAGGCCGGCCACGACCGCATCCCTTCGCCGGTGCGCCCGGCCCCGAGCGCGCCAGCGTGCCCTCCTCTCCAGCGCCCCATGGCCGCGCCGTCCTCGCCAGGGACTTGTCCCCAGCCTCCAGCAGGTCGAGCCTCCCCGAGCGGCTTCCTCCCTGGCCGGGCGCCGCCCGCTGTTCTGCTCTAGCCGTCCAGCCTCCGCCGCAGAAGTCCCGCCGCCGGCCAGCTCCTTCGGCGTCCTCCGGCCTCGCCGTCCAGAGCCCCCTCGAGCTGCTGCCGTCGTCTCTCTCGTCGCCCCGTGCTGCAGTGTCCGGTGTTTTCTTTTGTGTTGGCCTTTTGTTGTTGTCTTGACAGAGAAACCCCAAGTACCACTACGTAACGAGAACGTCGACGAACCGTGAACGACGACCGACCCGCCAAGTACCCCTTCGAGTCACCGATGATCGTCAAGTCCGACTACACGGCGATATGTCGAGTACCACTACCGTCGCGAGAACGAGAAACCCCAAGTACCACGACGACCGACTCGGCAAGTACCCCTACGGAACGTGTTCCACTACCGTCGCCCGGGAAAGATGGATGCGCCAAGTACATCTATGAACGCGTTCGTCTACCGTCACCGTGTACCCCTACCGATGCGCCAAGTACCTCTATGGAACGAACGTGTATGACCACCTTCGGTGATGAAACGAGTACAACTACTTCCCACTACGGAACGAGTACCCCTACCGATGAACGAGAACGTCTACTTCGACTTCTTCCACTACGTCCCTCGACGACTCGAACCCCTCCGAGAACGCACGCTTCGAAGGTATAACCCCGAGACGATGACCCGTGTAATGCTAGTGGTTGTATGAGATGTTTCACTTGTGCTTCGTGCCCGTTGTGCCTCTTTTGTTGTGTTCCTCGGTTGCCTCGTCGCCGACCCGTGGGAACCCGGCAACGGGATCACCCCACTTTCATCTCGTTTGACACACTCTCCGTTATCTTTTGCACCGGACTCTCAACGAGTTACCGGAACCGATATGTTGCGTGGCATCATTTTCGGATCGTTGCCGTGGCACCCTTTCATTCCACCACGGTGACAAATACTTCATATCCTCTTAAGTCAACCTTTTAATTATAATTGCATAAAACTTGATCATATCATCCGCATCATGTTAACAACATTATATGTGTGAATTGTTGTTGCTTATAATTACTAAACATGCTCATGGGGATTTTCCGGATATGTTGTTGTTTCTTCCGGCCTCATTTAAAATGTCTAAATAGTTAGTTTACTTATGCTACACCTCTTGCCATGTTAAAAACATTTAATCTTGTCTTGTAAATAAACGAGAGTCAATTAAATAAATAATGTGGTGTTTCGTCAATATGCAACTCGTTGCATATCGAGCTCCACTTAACTTGTAGTTTTGTTTGTGCTCTTTGACATGCCTTGCATATTTAAACCGGACATGCATCATACTTGGATGTGCATCGTATTCCATGTTTATGCTTGTATGTTTACCGTGTTGTTTTGCTTCTTTCCGGTTGCTTCTCTTGTTAGCTTCGGTTTCATTCCGGAGTTGTGAGGATTCTTAATTCTACATAGTAGGGGGGGCCAGTGCTGATGGTGTTGGTCCCAAACGGGCAACCTGCGGGGCCACCTTGGGGAAACTCGAGGTTTGGTTTTACTCGTAGCTTTTCCCATCCGGACGTGGCCTGAGACGAGATACGCGCGGCTACTATCAGGGTGTCGGCACGCCGGGAGGTCTTGCTGGACTTGTTTTACCATTGTCGAAATGACTTCTACTACCGGGAAGCCGAGCCTGATCGGATTTTCCCTAAGATAAGGAGTGATGATATTATATTTATCACTTCAGCTAATCGTGAGAGCTTGTGATGGGCTAAGTTGGGACACCCCTGCAGGGTTATGATCTTTCGAAAGCCGTGCCCGCGGTTATGTGGCAGATTGGAATTTGTTAATGTCCGGTTGTAGAAAACTTGAAAGATGCTCCGAAGTAAAACACACAACTGTGTGAGTAACCGTGACTGTCTCTTTTCACTTTCAGAAGAGAACACGGTGGGGTTATGTTTGACCGTATGTAGTTCAGGATCTTTAGCGATCACCACTTTTGCGACCGTTTGCGTAGATGCTCATCTTATTCTGGTACTCGTAAGCTAGCCACCATATTATGCTTTGCCGCTGCTACAACCTCACCACCTTACCTTTTCCTACCCATAAGCTTTGCTAGTCTTGATACCCATGGTTATGGGATTGCTGAGTCCTCGTGGCTCACAGATACTACAACACCAGATGCAGGTTCAGCCGAGTAAGATGCAGAAGATGGTTCGAGTTCTACTCTGGGAGCTCGATGAAGAGTTTGTGGCCGTTTGCTTGTGACGTTTCGATGATCAGTAGTGGTTTCTACTAGGATTCGATCCTGACCTGTGGCTTTATGTTGTTTTGGTATCTTTCTTTTGGATCTTCACCCGTAGCCGGGTTGTGATGTTATGAATGATGTTTGCTTATGTAATGTATTGTGTGAAGTGGCGAGTGTAAGCCAACTATCTTCTTTTGCAATTTAATCCCTCTTTTACATGAGTCGTGTAAAGATACCAAACTTGAGATCATTCTAGGATGGGCTTATACCTTTAAGTCGTGCCTCGACACGTAGGAGGTATAGTCCCATCCTGGGCATTATAAGTTGGTATCAGAGCCTTCTCCGACCTAGGAGCCCCCACTGATTGATCGAATCGTTGACGGTTGAGTCTAGGCACACACTTGAAAATGTTTTGAGTCCTATATATATATCGGAGAGTAGGATTTCTTTTGGTCCTCATCCCTTTTCACTCTAGTGAGGACTCCTGACGATTAATCTTGTCTCTTCTACTTTCAAAAAATGCACCAAATTTTTTTTAGGATCTCGCGAGTATTGTTTGGATTGTTTCGATGTCTTTGTGATGAGAACATTGTTCTCGATGCCTCCTGTCATTAGGGGTTGTGGAAGTGTCCCGGGGAGTTGAGCTCCGAGGTGTTGTCGTCACAAATCCATCGCGGCAGTACTAGAATACTTAAGACGGCCGACATCGAAAACTCTCCTATGTGGTTAGTGGCAAGATAACCCCGACATCACCCAGTACTGGGGAGGTAGTTCGGGAGTATTGCCATAGCTTGTATAGTGGATGCGTTTCGAAGGTCCGAGGTAAACGGTTTCCGAGAAAGACTGGTTATGTGTTGAAGGATGGATACACCTGGATGTAGGTTTAGAGTTAATTGCGCGGTGCTTCCCGTGTATCCCCAACACCTGATTGCATAACTGGAAACTTTCGGAAATTAATAGGTGGGTTCATCCAGTAGTTCTAGGCATTCTTCCAACGGATGCTCGATATGAAGTTTGGGGTTCTACATTGAGTGAAGTGGTTTTATGGACTTGTTCTGATCGGGAGTTGCATCTTAAAGGGTTCTTGGCTATGCTGATCCGGGGATGACAAAACCCTTTTGTAACACGTTCCATGAGCTTTCAGCACGAATATGTCGAACGAAGCTTCTATCTTGTATTTGTTCTATCTGTTACTTGTTCCTTTTTTATTTTCATTTTGCTATCCAAGTGGCTTCTCGACAAGTTGATGTACCTGCGGAATTCATTCGTTCAATTCTCTATTCAGATGATATTGTGAAGACCTGCTGCAACATATCTATCCTTTGTTCTTGTTTTGATTCTGGTATTCGAGTTGCTTCGATGTCAAATGTTGATTCCATACCTTTCCTAATCGGTATTCTCATATTTCTATGGGAGTGCTAATTCTTCTTGACCATCGAGATTTTCATGTTAAACCTTTTCCAACCGGTGTGCCTTCTCTTCAAGTTATTCCATACGGACGTCGTTGAGAAATCTGACGAATTGTCTGTTTCATTCATCCCAAGCTATCTTTGTTTTTCCCACCCTCCCACCCTTCTTCCTCTCGGAGCAAGAAATTCTCAGATGAAGTATCTATTTTATTCATGTGATGTTTCTTCATTCTTCCTTCTATGTTCTTATCCGGTGAATTATCGTGAAGATGCTCAACAGCTTCAAGTTCATCATTCTTTTGTTCTCATATTCTGCCGGTGGATGTATTCAAGATTTCGGTGTTGATCTTATCCTTTTCCTCATTTCACAATGCTTGCTTATTCCGGTGCACCAATTAATCACTCTCCTCTTGCTATCCATATCCGGAGTGTTGAAGATTCATAATTCCATTCTTAAAACGTTCAAGCTATTTTGAGCATTGTTATCTTATTCAAGCCATTTAATTCAACCGGTGCAATATCTTTAAGCAATGTTTTTCCAACAGTGACTTCTTTAGTGGGCCCTAACCCACAGGTCTTTTCCAGGATCTTACCTGACTCTTCTAATTATTTTCCGGAGTTATTTTGAGATTCTTTTCAAAGTGTGATGTAAGAATGATTTCCATCAGTCACATGCCTTCTCCAAGGTCGCGTTCAATTCTTTCACCATTGTTTCAACCTTTTAATTCTTCATTCCGGAGTGCTCAACAATTCTTATGACATTTCTCGTCTTCATTCTCAACATTTGAACACCGAAGAAGAGTTTCTCTTAATCTTGACCGTTCTCTTGAAGAGTTGTGGTTCTAGCTTCATGCCATCCTCATTATCGTTTGATTGTGAGGAATTCTTTTATACCCATCCGAAGCATTTCATGAATTCTTTCTTTGTGATCCTCTGGAGGCCATCATTTCAGAATATTTCTTCGTTCTCAGTTTTCAACTTCGTCCTCCAAATATTTTTCATTGATGCCTCTTCGTTCGTCTCCATATTTTTACGATGGTCCATTCAAGTTTACTCTTCCGTTGTCATCGTTTTAATTCACTCGTTCTTTTCATAATTCTATCGGTGGTTTGTTGAAGATTTACCCAAGCTTGTGCGAGATCTCTTTTAAATTCTTTGCAACGAGAATAAGTAGTATGCCAAATCCTTTGGTTGTCATCAATTTAAATTGGTCAAGGATATGCATGACATAATTCTTATTCTTATTCCTTCAAGGTGATTAATCCCTTCCTTCGGAGCTTGTTCATCATATAACATTCTCGCTTCTAAGTTGTTCATCTTGTTTTCCGGAGCTCCATGTTGTTTCAATTATATCATTTCAAAGCTCAATCTAATTCATCGCAGGCCTTGAATCTTATTCCTTTCAATTTTCACTTCTCGTGCTTTCATTACCGGAGTTCTTCATGGTGGTTCATCATGTTTTAATTCATCCTCGAAGTTTTCATCAGGATTATTGTTGGAGCTCAAGCATTCTTCATCATGCTTTCCAATTGCAATTCTTTCTACCTTATCTTTTCAGATGGTGTTATGTCATTCTTGACAATTCTTTCATGTTTCATGATTCACGAGTTATCAAGAGTGAGATATTTAAAACCATCATTTCTTTTTCTTTAGGAGATCCTTTCAACCCCTCATTGTATCTCTTGGAGTTATCTTGGGTTGTAATTTACCTAAAAGCCTTCCCTAAGGATTGTTGCTATTGTGGTGCTTATAAATGACCCAAGTTCTTCATTTACCATTCTGGTGAAATAAGTTTATCGTCTCCTTGTTGATCTCAATCCAAGCAATTCGTTCTATTAGTGGCTGGTTGTCACCTCTTAATTTTGAGATGTTTTTCATAAGCCCACATCAAGCTTATTCATTTCGTTGTTGATTTTCCATCAACTGCGTTCAACCCTTCTTCGTAAGGAGGTTTTCCAATTCATTTGGGGGAGAAGTTGTCATTTTCTTCTCCATCCAATTCTTTCGTTGATTTATATGCTATTCTTTCGTTCCGGAGGCCTTGTAATATTGCTCTCTTTGACCATCATCTCGTTTTTATCAAGATCATGTTCTTTCCCTTGCTTATCATTTAACCGGAGTGTTGTATTCTTCATTCAAGTTCCATCGTTTATCTACCTTTTCCTCTCTTTTTAACCGGAGTGCTGTCTGAATCTTTCTTACCCCTTGTGCCATTCTTTCAATTGTTTCAGAGGCTATGTGTTGTTGATTTCATCAAGTATCACTCCATCTCCTTAAGTTCATGTTAATTCCTTCCATTTTCAGATGGAGTGCTGCCCAAATTATTTCGTTCTTATTTCTTCTCAATCTTGGTTAACCGGAGTGGTTTTGAAATTATTTCGTCATCCGTGAACCCTTGTTCATGTCTTTCAACCTTCAAGGTTCTCATAATGTTCCTTGTTCCTCCTTTTACCGGAGTGCTCTTAACTTCGTTCATCTCCGTTGCATTCTTTCTTTCATCTTGTTCAACCTCTCAAGGTTCTTTGGTTTCACTCGTCTGTCAAAGAAGCAACTTTGTTTTTGCCTCCTCCTTTTCCGTTTTTACCCGGTGCTATCTCTAGGATCTCGGGTCGAGATCCTCTGTTAGTGTGGGAGAGTTGTGACGCCCGAAGACCGACGTCCCAGAAGATTCCAGAAGATTCCAGATGTTCCGGGTTGCCCGTGTGTTTCGTTTGTGCTTGTGTTATTTATTTTCGCATTGCATCATGTCATCATGCCATCATGTCATATTTATTTTTGCATCTCAACCTAATAAATTGTGTGGACCTTCGGTCCATTTAAATCGAGGGAAGAATGTCTTCTCTTTAAAACATATCATCCCAATATTTAGGGAGCTATATAATAAATATTCCATTTGTTGGAATTACCCAACACACTTGCAAATATTCCCCATGCCTCTTAATTCAAGTTTCTCCTTCAAAAACCTTGCCAATAATTCTTTCCGTTGTTTCGAGGTTCCTCCAAAAATTTGAACATTTTTGGACACTTCAATAATCACGTCTTAGTTCAAACCTATTTGAATTAAATTCAAATATGTTTGAATTATTTTCCGATCACGCCTTTTCTATTTTTCTCGGACCGTGCTCTTTTTATGATGGCCGAGAAAAATAGTCCCATGTGTTATTTTTTTCCCTAACCTCCCTCCTCATTCTCTTCTTCTCTCTGTTGTATTTTCTGCTAAAATCAAATAAAAAGGAAGAGGCCAGCCAGCCTCTTGGGCCTCCTCTTCCCCTAGCCAGCCGGCCTCAAGGCCCATCTCCCATTTCCTCCAGGCCGCAGCCATCTGGCCCATCTGGCCAAGGCCCAGCCGGCCCCCTTTACCCCTTCGCCCAGCCCATTCCTCTGATCCCCGAACCCTAGGCTCCCCGATCGATCTCCTCCTTTCCTCCCTCCTGCGCCGCCACGACTCGAACCCCATCGTCCCCCCGAAGCGCTCCCTCGCTCTCGGCCGAACCTCTCGCTCCTCTCCTTCGATATCCTCCTCACCTCCCTCGCGAGACCCCGCGTCCGAGCCGTGCCGCCTCCCCTATCCGTCTCCAGACCGCGCCAGGGCCGCGCCACCTCCTCGGCCAGGCAGCGCGCGCACCCTGCGTTGCTTCCCCTCGCCGAATCGTCGGCCTTCCCTTCCGGCCCCAGCCAGCATCCGCGCACCTGCGCCCGCGCCATGTCCCTCCCCGTGCGCCTCCTTCTCCAGGCGCCGGAGCGGCCGCACCTCGGGCCCTCCTCCTCCCGCGCGTCAGGAGGCCGGCCGCGACCGCATCCCTTCGCCCGTGTGCCCGGCCCCGAGCGCGCCAGCGTGCCCTCCTCTCCAGCGCCCCATGGCCGCGCCGTCCTCGCCAGGGACTTGTCCCCAGCCTCCAGCAGGTCGAGCCTCCCCGAGCGGCTTCCTCCCTGGCCGGGCGCCGCCCGCTGTTCTGCTCTAGCCGTCCAGCCTCCGCCGCTGAAGTCCCGCCGCCGGCCAGCTCCTTCGGCGTCCTCCGGCCTCCCCGTCCAGAGCCCCCTCGAGCTGCTGCCGTCGTCTCTCTCGTCGCCCCGTGCTGCAGTGTCCGGTGTTTTCTTTTGTGTTGGCCTTTTGCTGTTGTCTTGACAGAGAAACCCCAAGTACCACTACGTAACGAGAACGTCGACGAACCGTGTACGACGACCGACCCGCTAAGTACCCCTTCGACTCACCGACGATCGTCAAGTCCGACTACACGGCGATATGTCGAGTACCACTACCGTCGCGAGAACGAGAACCCCCAAGTACCACGACGACCGACTCGGCAAGTACCCCTACGGAACGTGTTCCACTACCGTCGCCCGGGAAAGATGGATGCGCCAAGTACATCTACGAACGAGTTCGTCTACCGTCGCCGTGTACCCCTACCGATGCGCCAAGTACCTCTATGGAACGAACGTGTATGACCACCTTCGGTGATGAAACGAGTACAACTATTTCCCACTACGGAACGAGTACCCCTACCGATGAACGAGAACGTCTACTTCGACTTCTTCCACTACGTCCCTCGACGACTCGAACCCCTCCGAGAACGCACGCTTCGAAGGTATAACCCCGAGACGATGACCCGTGTGATGCTTGTGGTTGTATGAGATGTTTCACTTGTGCTTCGTGCCCGTTGTGCCTCTTTTGTTGTGTTCCTCGGTTGCCTCATCGCCGACCCGTGGGAACCCGGCAACGGGATCACCCCACTTTCATCTCGTTTGACACACTCTCCGTTATCTTTTGCACCGGACTCTCGACGAGTTACCGGAACCGATATGTTGCGTGGCATCATTTTCGGATCGTTGCCGTGGCACCCTTTCATTCCACCACGGTGACAAATACTTCATATCTTCTTAACTCAACCTTTTAATTATAATTGCATAAAACTTGATCATATCATCCGCATCATGTTAACAACATTATATGTGTGAATTGTTGTTGCTTATAATTACTAAACATGCTCATGGGGATTTTCCGGATATGTTGTTGTTTCTTCCGGCCTCATTTAAAATGTCTAAATAGTTAGTTTACTTATGCTACACCTCTTGCCATGTTAAAAACATTTAATCTTGTCTTGTAAATAAACGAGAGTCAATTAAATAAATAATGTGGTGTTTCGTCAATATGCAACTCGTTGCATATCGAGCTCCACTTAACTTGTAGTTTTGTTTGTGCTCTTTGCCATGCCTTGCATATTTAAACCGGACATGCATCATACTTGGATGTGCATCGTATTCCATGTTTATGCTTGTATGTTTCCCGTGTTGTTTTGCTTCTTTCCGGTTGCTTCTCTTGTTAGCTTCGGTTTCATTCCGGAGTTGTGAGGATTCTTAATTCTACATAGCAGGGGGGGCCAGTGCTGATGGTGTTGGTCCCAAATGGGCAACCTGCGGGGCCACCTTGGGGAAACTTGAGGTTTGGTTTTACTCGTAGCTTTTCCCATCTGGACGTGGCCTGAGACGAGATACGCGCGGCTACTATCAGGGTGTCGGCACGCCGGGAGGTCTTGCTGGACTTGTTTTACCATTGTCGAAATGACTTGTGCTACCGGGAAGCCGAGCCTGATCGGATTTTCCCTAAGATAAGGAGTGATGATATTATATTTATCACTTCAGCTAATCGTGAGAGCTTGTGATGGGCTAAGTTGGGACACCCCTGCAGGGTTATGATCTTTCGAAAGCCGTGCCCGCGGTTATGTGGCAGATTGGAATTTGTTAATGTCGGTTGTAGAAAACTTGAAAGATGCTCCGAAGTAAAACACACAACTGTGTGAGTAACCGTGACTGTCTCTTTTCACTTTGAGAAGAGAACACGGTGGGGTTATGTTTGACCGTATGTAGTTCAGGATCTTCAGCGATCACCACTTTTGCGACCGTTTGCGTAGATGCTCATCTTATTCTGGTACTCGTAAGCTAGCCACCATATTATGCTTAGCCGCTGCTGCAACCTCACCACCTTACCTTTTCCTACCCATATGCTTTGCTAGTCTTGATACCCATGGTTATGGGATTGCTGAGTCCTCGTGGCTCACAGATACTACAACACCAGATGCAGGTTCAGCCGAGTAAGATGCATAAGATGGTTCGAGTTCTACTCTGGGAGCTCGATGAAGAGTTTGTGGCCGTGTGCTTGTGACGTTTCGACGATCAGTAGTGGTTTCTACTAGGATTCGATCCTGACCTGTGGCTTTATGTTGTTTTGGTATCTTTCTTTTGGATCTTCACCCATAGTCGGGTTGTGATGTTATGAATGATGTTTGCTTATGTAATGTATTGTGTGAAGTGGCGAGTGTAAGCCAACTATCTTCTTTTGCAATTTAATCCCTCTTTTACATGAGTCGTGCAAAGATACCAAACTTGAGATCATTCTAGGATGGGCTTATACCTTTAAGTCGTGCCTCGACACGTAGGAGGTATAGTCCCATCCTGGGCATTATAGAATGTTTCCGTGTGACAAGTTTGGGCGTGGCAAGGCACAAGATGCTTATCTAAAAGATGTACAATGACATGTAAAGCATTCATGTGAGAAAATTCATTTGTTGCGCACACAAAGGTAGGGTAATTGGCATGGTGCACAAAGCTAAAAAATCTACCATTGTGCAAAATGATGTCATAGTATGACGATGTATCAAAAGCATGAACATGGTAAATTGTGCTAAATATAACTATGTGATCTTGCAATGGATGTTTGGCAATATGATCCATATGTATGAATATGCCATCAAGAAAGATCACAACAAATTTGCTAAGGAAATGCACAAGCTCATATATCATGGATGACATGGGAATACACGATGCATCAAGGCAATCATAATGTGAGTCAATCCATGCATAAGTTGCAAATTTTTCATGGTTATGATAAGTCCATCGAGCATGATATGTGGACACACAATCAACAAATATGGTGGTTTTGCTGCAATGTGCCAAAGGAGTTTTGATATACCAATGCTCAATGTCGTGACATGAGTGTAGGTCCGAAGGTGCATCCAATAAGACCGAGCGCTCCACAACTTGAAGGTCCATATGGTCCATCTCCAATGTCGGTCCTCCATCCAATAGATGTATCATGTAGACAACAAGAAGGAACCAACAATGAAAGCATGACCCATCCGATATGTGTAAGTGAGGATGGCTCAGAAGGAAGGAGTTCTCCTTTATGAGGATGTTGAAAATGTTGGTGTCGCGCATTATGTAGGCCTTTGCATGACCAATGTGTCTAGTGATGATACCGCCTTGTGAATCCTCCAAAAATGAAAGAACGCGACAAACACTCGGAAAAACAAATGAGGTTAGCGGAAATGCAAAACCTATCATTCGAGTGGTAAGATACCCAACAAGTGTATTCATAAATCTTATCATAAGAAAGGACAAGGGCATATGGCATGGTATGTAAGCATATGATGCGATAACAACCAAAGGCATT
Source organism: Secale cereale (assembly GCA_902687465.1). Taxonomy (NCBI): domain Eukaryota; kingdom Viridiplantae; phylum Streptophyta; class Magnoliopsida; order Poales; family Poaceae; genus Secale; species Secale cereale. The sequence goes on along the minus strand of LR738710.1, from coordinate 719,583,722 downwards.
AGGCTCAAACAAACAAGCATGCATCACAAGTAAGGTGTCAAAGTCTCCGAGAGCAACAATCATAGAGTGGTTGCACTCACTATAAGTGAATATGAGAGATGCAACTAATGGAGACAAGTGACAACAATCAATGTAAATCATGTGAATGGCACGAATATATATGTTATCAACCCAAGAAAGCAAGTAAAAGCGGAAAATGGGTGATGCAACATAGCAAGCAATCATAGCGATCAAGTCAAACAAGCTAGTAGTGCGAAGATGCAACGTACTAGAGGTAATCATGGAAAGCATGTCACTGTGCAAATAGTAGGCATGAATAATGCACATGGCATAGCACAAGCATGAAAGCGGGATATGAGGAAAAAGGATCAATGTATTGGAAAGAGGCCATATGTAAATAGCAATGGAACATCATGACTCTCCCAACACAAGAAGCATCAATAGCATGGGGCATAAGTAAATCATGGCAATAGCAACAAGTATCTCCACCAAGCATGCAAGTACACATAGAAGTAGCATAATGGTGAATCATGTGTAAAGGCAAGCAAGGGTCACAATTGCATGGCAAAGTCATAGCAAGAGGCATAACATGCAAAGGTAACACGGTAGAATGGGAATAAGATGACAAATGGTAAATAGCCCATAGTCATGTGAGAGCCAAGTAAATGCAATTGTGTATATGCGGGAACAATCTTGTGACTCAAGGGATGATATGATGATACCAAGATGATATGGTATGTAAGCAATTGGACGTGCTGATCGATGATCACTAATGTGCACAAGTAACGTTGCCGGCAATACTCAAAGGCTAGTCTCGATAGGCTAGTGACGCAAAATGGGCTAGGGGTTAACAATGCAAAGGCAAGGCGAATATACAATGATGTCGTCGAAGTTACCGTCCGATGATGATGATGAGAGGCGGTGTTCTTGATGTAGACCCGTTCCTAATTAGCCGAAACACCTTAGGAAACCGAAAAACCACAACTCAAAATCTCAAGGACAAATGTCAAATGGTGGTAGCGGCAAAGCGGTGGTGGTTGCGGAAGTAATGGTGGAAACCCGGTCAAAATGGGTTATGGTGACGGAATGGTATGATGGGCTATACACGGTGTCGGAGTTGAAGTCACGGTCCTTAGGGATAAATATGCCCTTACACACATGATTTACATTGATAGTTGTCACTTGTCTCCATTAGTTGCATCTCTCATATTCACTTGAATCCATGCGTCCCCCCCCCATAATCATGTAGCCGAAACACCTTAGGAAACACAAGCCTCAACTCAAACAAGCTCGACAAAATTGGGTTAAGTTGGGTTGGCAGTGTATAGTGGGCAATGGGTATGAGAAAGTGGTGGTGGTGGTTGATGAAGAAGCAATTGTCCCTAAGTAGCCTAAACACCTTAGGAGACTCAAATCACTACTCAAGCAACCACTAATGCGATGGGGAACAAAATGGGTTAGGTTGCGGAAGGCTATGGTGGCTATGCGGGTGATATGGTGGAAGGCCTAGGCAAACTTGCCAAATTTGACAAACTTTTATGGAGTCAAATGATGATGTTAGTATTTTTGTGGAATGGGGGGTGTCAAGAGCTTCAAAACGAGCTAAAGAACGTCAAAATCAGAGTTCGGATGAATTAGTTACGGACAAAACAAAAATAGCCGAGGTGGGAATCTACAGGTAGCGGACATCCGGAAAGTAGTGGATGTACGGTGACCGGACGTCCGGAAATCGCCGGAAATCCGTTATTTTCTTCTGTTGGGTGGTTCCGGTCGTCCGGTGGATGACGGACGTCCGGTGCTTCGTGAGGGTCCAGACGTCTGGTAAAATGTCATTCGTCCGGTGGGTCGGGGTCAACGTGAGATGCGAGTTTCGGGATGCAATTTTGGGCGGAAAATGGAGATTTTGGGCTCGAAATTGATGAGATTTCGTGGGTGAAAGAAGGGGAAACTTGTTGAGATGCTAGATCCACTCGAAACACAGCGAATCCATGGATCAAAACCAACAAAAGATCATCAAACCAACAAATCACAAAAAAATTGGGGCTATTTTTTGGTGAGGAATTTTCGAATTTGGGGAAGAACACAACAAAACAAGGCTAGAAAACGGTGAGGGGGCTCCAAATTCGCGAGAAACCTTGGCTCTAGATACCATATGATGCGGGGTCAACCCGATCTACGCCGATCTTTCACGAAGAAGAGGGAATCCCACGATGAACACAAAGAACACAAAGGGAAATCATGAGGGAAGCGGAAGAGGAACACTCAAATCAACAAGAAAGTAATCACACAAGTGCTAGATCCGGATACATAAAGAGATACACGATCCAAGGTCAACAACGGACGATACACGTGACGGTAGTCTTCTCCGTGAGGAGGTCTTGAGGGTATCCCGTAGGATCTTCTCCGTGAGGAGGTCTTGAATCCGTGTGGATCTTCTCCGTAGAGGGGCCGCAGACCGCAGTCACTCTCGAGGATATGAACCACTCGTGGATGAGCAAGGCTCTAGGTTTTGAGCTATCACAATGCTAACCCTAACTAGGAGGAGAGGAAGGAGTATATATAGTCTAGGTCCATGAAGGGGTAAGTGGGAGATACATGGGCCTCAGGCCCAACTCACTGTGCGCACACAGGTACCGAACGTCCGGTTCTAGTCGTCCGGTGGCTCGCTAATACGTCCAAAACGTATCTATAATTTCTGCTTGCTCCATGCCTCTTTTGTGTGATATTGCTATGATATTTATGCACTTCCATACACTTTTGATCATATTTGGACTAACCTATTAACTCAGTGCACCATAGTGCCAGTTCCTGTTTTCTGCTGTTTTTATTTTCAGGTTTCCCCCATATTAAAAGTGCCCTAAAAATTCCTGGAAAAATACAGGAAAAATCAGCGTACCGGGAGCTTCAAGAAAAACCAAAGCAGGGCCAGAGGGGAGCCAGGGGCAGCCCAGGCGGCCAGCCCAGGCGGCCCCACCCCTGGCCGCCGTAGGGCGCCTGGGCCCCCCTCTCCGCTTCTGGTGACCCCCTTTGGCATATATACTCCTCGCGTCCCGAAACCCTCGAGGACGGAACCCTTTTTTACGATCTCGCCTCTGTTCCGCCGCCGCCGTGCTTCCAAGATCAGGAGCACCAGGAGAACTCTTCCCGGCACCCTGCCGGTGGGGAGAATCACCACCGGTAGCTTCTCCACCACCATGGACGCTTCCCGGATGAGTCGTGAGTAGTCCCCCTTGGACCATGGGTCCATGACCAGTAGCTATGTGATGTTCTCCTCCCCTCTTTGTTCTTCATGGTTTAGACCTCGTGAGCTGCCCTACATGATCGAGGCACATATGTAATCTTTATGCTGTTGCTCTGCTGAGTTTGCTGGGATCCGATGGATTATGAGATTATGTTCAGATTGTGTGTGAGTAATATATTTGATTCACCTCTTTTATATTTATGTTCTTGAGTAATTCTAGCATGTTCTTCGTTGTTGTTTATTGCTTTGGCCGAGTAGTAGGTAGTAACTCCAAGAGGGAACGTTATGCTTGATTGTGGGTTCATGCCCCTCGATGACTAGTTTGAGTGATAGAAACATGAGTCTAGGGGATGTGATGTTGCCACAAGGGGGAAAACAACGGTGCTTGTACTTGCTGGTGCAAGGATTGTTTACTTTACGCAAAGTTCTTTTAATGCAGTTGTCTGTTGCTTTGAGTTTACACTATGGGTGGGACTCGCAACTTAATATCAGCGAGATGTTCTGGATAGATATCTCAAGGTGGATGATTAGTAGTAGATGCAGATGGATTTTGGTCTACTTGTCTTGGCGTACCGCCCATGCTTTTGAGCCTCTACCTTTCTTTACAGCATAGTTAGCATTGGTTTGCGCACATAATCCTGTCAATTGCCCAGCTGTAATTTGTTTACCTCGCTTTGCTGTTTTATCATCTTTTGGGAGAGAGACATCACTAGTGAACATCATGGGACCCCGGTCCATATTACCATCACTGATCACACCCGCTATTTACTTCCTGTTCTTATTTCCTAGTTGCAGTCATACCTATCACTATTATCTCTTGTGTTTGATCCTTTGTAAACGACAAGGCCGGAGGGATTGACAACCTCTCTGTACTCGTTGGGAGCAAAGTTATTTGTATCTGTGTGCAGGTCCTGTCAACCGCTAAGTATCTAGCGCCGTTAGCCGTTGACACCTTCTTGTCGACCCTCGGAGTCTCACGGGATTCGATCCTTGGTATCTTGCCAAGGGAAACTTGCAGTTACGCTACATCTCAAACCTTCCACTTGGGGTAACCAACGAGGGGCGAGTAGCCATCAAGCAAAGTTTCTGGCGTCATTGCCGGGGACTCCACTCTTCAAGATAGGGGAGTTGCACGCTATCTTTTATCTTTGCTTTTTAGTATTGTTAGTTTACCTTTCAATTTTTGCTTTAGTGTCCTTTATCAAAAATCACAAAAATAGTTATCTTGCTTGCTGCTGCTATGGGTTCCACCGAGAACACCAAGTTGTGTGACTTCACTAATCATAACAACAATGACTTTATCTACACGCCTATTGCTACACCTACCACTTCAGCACCCTCTTATGAAATTAAACCTGCTTTACTGAACCTAGTTATGAAAGATCAATTCTCCGGTGCTGGAGATGATGTTGCTTTGCACTTAAATAATTTTGTTGAACTCTGTGATATGCAAAAGTACCGAGAAATAGATGGTGATATTGTTAAGCTTAAGCGTTTTCCTTTCTCCTTGAGAGGAGGAGCTAAAATCTGGTTTCAATCCTTGCCTAGGAATAGTATAGATTCTTGCGACAAGTGCAAGGATGCCTTTATTGGGAAGTACTATCCCCCTGCTAAAATTATCCAACTAAGGAGTAACATAATGAATTTTAAACAATTGGATAATGAACACGTTGCCCAAGCTTGGGAACGCATGAAATCTCTTGTCAAGAACTGCCCTACTCATGGTTTGACTACTTGGATGGTTATCCAAACTTTTTATGCAGGTTTAAACTTTACCTCGCGGAACTTGTTAGATTCGGCCGCGGGAGGAACCTTTATGTCAACTACACTTGGTGCTGCCACAAAACTTCTCGATGAGATGATGACCAATTATTCCTAATGGCACACCGAACGCGCTCCAACAGGTAGGAAGGTAAACTCTGTCGAGGAGATTTTCTCCCTAAATGAAAAAGTTGACTTGATCATGTCTCTACTTTCCAAGCAATCTTCTATTGATCCTCATGATGTTCCTTTAAATTCTTTGATTGCTCAAGATCAAGTAGATGTGAACTTTATCTCTAGAAACAATTTCAATAACAATGCTTATAGGAGTAATTTTGGTAGCAATTCTAGACCGTTCCCCTCTAATTCCTATGGGAACAACAATGCTTATCCTAGCACCAAGAACTCCACCCAAAGAGATAGAGACATGCCTAGTTATGAGAAACTTCTAGAGATAGAGAAGGCCACTAAGAACTACATGCACACCCAATATGAACAAAACAAGACCTTCTCGAGGCAATTAGATGAGCATACTGCTATCTTGCAAGACATTGGTAGACAACTGGAGAGCCTAAATATTGAGATTTCTAACCTCCAGACTAGGCTCACCATCACTGAGACCCAAGTTTCCAATATTTCCCACACACAAGCCACTTTGATAAACCAAATGGCAGCTAAACCCGAAGTGGTTGCACCCCTGAAGGAGGAAGAAGATAGAATTAAGAGCCTTCCTACCCACCACACTGTTGTTACTATCCAAGTTGTTGAGGATATCCAAACTCTTAGCACCCAATGCACTCCTAGTCCCGTTGGACCTATTAATGGTGATGCTATGACCTCAACCGTAGAAGAATCTCCTATGACCATAGAAGCTACCAAACAAGTGAGCCTAAAGGACACCACTACCACTTTACTTGATAGTAGTGACCTTGATTTTGATAATTGCACCCTTTCTGAAGTTATTAGTTTTCTTCACAAGATGTCTAGAGATCCCCACACTAACACACTTAATCTTGCCTTCACGGAGCATATCACTAATGCTCTCATCAAAGCTAGGGAGAAGAAGCTTAGGGTAGAAGCCTCCATACCTAGAAAGCTAGAAGATGGTTGGGATCCTATGATTAAAATTAAGTTGAATAACTTCTCTTGCTATTCTTGGTGTGATGTTGGAGCTAGTACCTCCGTTATGCCCAAAAGAATATATGATATGTTTAAATTGAAATCTTTTGATCCTTGTTCTTTTGGTGTTCGTCTTGTTGATTCTTCTGTAAAGAAACCTTTGGGGAAGATCGACGATGTTCTTATCATTGTCAATGACAATTATGTTCCCGTTGATTTTACTGTTATGGATATCGAATGTGAACCTTCCTGTCCAATTATTTTGGGACGTCCTTTTCTTCGCACCGTTGGTGCTATCATTGACATGAAAGAGGGGAATATAAAATTCCAATTCCCTCTCAAGAAAGGAATGGAACACTTCCCTAGAAAGAAGATTAAGTTTCCTTTTGAGTCCGTTATACGGGCTAGCAATTCTTTTACTCTTGATAAAACTTGATCCTCTCCTTCTTGCATCATGCCTAGCTTAAAGGCATAAAAGAAAGCGCTTTTGGGAGGCAGCCCACAACGAATTACGATTAATTTTTTGCTTTTGTTGTGTCTTGATGTTTGTTACTACAGTAGCATCATCATTGTATCTTTTCTTTTCAGCTTTGTGCCAAGTTTAGCCTCCGATTGCAAGAAAGTTCAAAAGTTGCGACGCGGAGTCCAGAAAACAGATTTTGTCCTTGGACAGAAAAATTCGTATAAAATCAGAAGATCATCTTTTTGATCTGAATTGTTTTGACAGCGTGCTCTATACAATTGGCTTTCGGGTGTCTGTTCTGAGTTTTTTTATTTGAGTTGCAGAAGTGCCCCGAAAAAATTATTTACTACCTGCTGGTCTGTTTTTCACAGATTCTATCCTGTTTTGCCTTTTCTTCGTTTTGCAAACCTTGAGCTTGCTTTTTCTTTGCAAAAACCTTTTGGAAATCTTGAGAAACAGTAGCTCTTCAAGATTATCCTTATTTCCAGCAGGGAAAAATTATTTTATTATGGGTACTAACCTCGCTAATCAGATTATGATGAGTTATGTATGAAGGGAGTTTTCAAGTGTGCGAGGGAAGATGATAAAAGAAGATCTAGGAGGATCAAACGCTCAAGCTTGGGGATGCCCCCGTGCACCCCCAAGAAATATTCAAGAAGACTCAAGCGTCTAAGCTTGGGGATGCCCCCGTGCATCCCCTTCTTCATCAACAATTATCAGTTTGTCTTTCGTTCCACTATATTCTTATCACTTCATGTGTTATGTGCTATGCTTGGAGCGTCTCGCTCTTAGTTTCCTTTTCAGTTTTCTTTAGCTTTGCTTGTTGTTCATAACAAGTTAGAACCCAGCTTTCTTTGTGTGGGAGAGAAACATGCTTCACTTCAACATAGAACACAACATAGGATTTTCATGCTTACCTTTGATGTGTGTGTTCTTTGTCTTTCCATAGCTGATGTCATGTTTAGCTCTTAGTTTTCATGCTTTTCTTTTTAAAAAGCTTTTGTTTAGTTGGTTGCTGAACTCTCTTGAGTTTTCATGTTTATATTGTTAAGAGAGTTTGCCTGTTGCACTGAGTTGTGTGTCTTAACTTAGAGTAGGTAATTGAGGTTGCTATTTAATTTTAGTAGTAACTTGCATTAGTTTTGAGGTATTGCCATGAGTAATGTCTGAACTTTTGGTGACAAGAGCTTTAGCCTATTAGTGATAGATGTCGTATTTTGGGCAATCCGTGTTTATTTTCGAAAACCTACAAAATAGTTGAGAACTTTAGCTACTAAAATGGATTACTAATCTTTGGAGGGATCGAATATTAGAGTACACTCACGTACCATGAGCCGAGGATGCGCAAGGATAACCAAACCCCCATACACTCCTCCTCGGGGTACTTGTCTCTTTGTGAACCTCCTAATTAGATTGAGAGTTACCGATAATAAGTGCATGAGTTCTTCGGACTAATGTGAGTATTTGAAAGTTGACACTTCCACCTAGCCATATTTTTCTAGCCTCTTCGGTACCGTGCATTGCCCTTTCTCACCTCGAGAGTTGGCGCATACTTCGTCGGTGCATCCAAATCCTTGGCACGATACGCTCTGTCATCATAAGCCTCGTTATATCCTTCCTCAAAACAGCCACCATACCTACCTATTAAGGCATTTCCATAGCCTTTCCGAGATACATTGACATGCAACAGCCATCTTCTCATGACTTGATCTTCATGTCATACATGCTTTTTGCTTGATCGATGAGCCGCATGCTAGTTGGGCCTTGCCCTAATCATTGCTACATGACGCTCTAGTATCATTGCATATCCTGCTACACCGGCAGAGGCATACATTTTCATACATCATGATAGTTTCATTTTCTTTATGTTGAGTACTTTTGTAAAGTGTGAAAGATCTTCTATACTTCCTGTAATACATAGAGTGTTGCCCCTAAAGTGAGGAAAAGATCCCAAAGAGGACAAATCAAAAGATCCCAAAGAGGACAAAATCAAAAGATCCCAAAGAGGACAAATGAGAGATAAATAGAAAGAGCCATTGAGGCCACAAAAAATAAAAAATATAGAAAAAAGAGAAAAAGAAATAAAAAGAGAGAACGGGGCTCACTACTATTCCTTTTGAGAGATCCACACTCGTACTCCATCTTATACCGTGTACTCCATAGAGATTATCATTCATGCATATAGCTATGTGGGGACCTTCACACTATAGAACTTGGCTTGTATATTCCAATGATGAGCCTCCTCAAAAGAGCTCTAAGTCTTCTTGAGCAAGCAAGTTGGATGCACCCCCACTAGTTCCATTGGAGAGCTTACCTTAGATCATATGTGCATCCGTTGCATGGCAATCCCTACTCCTCACATCATATCTATCATTTGGCTTTCTCTCGCCGATGATTGTCCTCATTGATGTGAGCCTTCACACCTTTTTTGTCTTCCCCCTCTATCATTTTTCTGTCTTTGCCATCCTAAGTACCGACTTTCTTGCTTACGCTCATCCATTGCATGAGTGCTCAAAATATGGAAAGGGAGTGGATCATTTTGACTTGTACCTGGCTGACGGTCTGGGGATGAGTCAAGATAAGATTCCAAAGAAGACCAAGTGTGAAACTTTAGTAGATTAAGTTCTCAACAATACAAAAACTATGTTTTACTCTCTCATATATCCCTATCCCCTTTCTTGCACGCAAACACCATTTGAAGACATTCGAGTCACGGACAGCGATAGCTCTTGCACCTTTATGTTCTTATGTTACTTGTTACAATGCTAATATAGACTCTTGCTTGTTATGACTTGAATTGAATTACATGCCTTGATTGCTTTACTTAAAAAGTTCTTATATGGTTGGTAGCATGTCACTACAGAAATTATGCTTGTTATCATTTACCTACTCGAGGACGAGCAAGAATTAAGCTTGGGGATGTTGATACGTCCAAAACGTATCTATAATTTCTGCTTGCTCCATGCCTCTTTTGTGTGATATTGCTATGATATTTATGCACTTCCATACACTTTTGATCATATTTGGACTAACCTATTAACTCAGTGCACCACAGTGCCAGTTCTTGTTTTCTGCTGTTTTTCTATTTCAGGTTTCCCCCATATTAAAAGTGCCCTAAAAATTCCGGGAAAAATACAGGAAAAATCAGCGTACCGGGAGCTTCAAGAAAAACCAAAGCAGGGCCACAGGGGAGCCCAGGCGGCCCCACCCCTGGCCGCCCTAGGGGGGCGCCTGGGCCCCCCTCTCCGCTTCTGGTGACCCCCTTTGGCATATATACTCCTCGCGTCCCGAAACCCTCGAGGATGGAACCCTTTTTTACGATCTCACCTCTGTTTCGCCGCCGCCGCGCTTCCAAGATCGGGAGCACCAGGAGAACTCTTCCCGGCACCCTGCCGGAGGGGAGAATCACCACCGGGAGCTTCTCCACCACCATGGACGCTTTCCGGATGAGTCGTGAGTAGTCCCCCTTGGACCATGGGTCCATGACCAGTAGCTATGTGATGTTCTCCTCCCCTCTTTGTTCTTCATGGTTTAGACCTCGTGAGCTGCCCTACATGATCGAGGCACATATGTAATCTTTATGCTGTTGCTCTGCTGAGTTTGCTGGGATCCGATGGATTATGAGATTATGTTCAGATTGTGTGTGAGTAATATATTTGATTCACCTCTTTTATATTTATCTTCTTGAGTAATTCTAGCATGTTCTCCGTTGCTGTTTATTGCTTTGGCCGAGTAGTAGGTAAAGTAACTCCAAGAGGGAACATTATGCTTGATTGTGGGTTCATGCCCCTCGATGACTAGTTTGAGTGACAGAAACATGAGTCTAGGGGATGTGTTGTTGCCACAAGGGGGAAAACAACGGTGCTTGTATTTGCGGGTGCAAGGATTGTTTACTTTACGCAAAGTTCTTTTAATGCAGTTGTCTGTTGCTTTGAGTTTACACTATGGGTGGGACTCGCAACTTAATACCAGCGAGATGTTCTGGATATATATCTCAAGGTGGATGATTAGTAGTAGATGCAGATGGATTTCGGTCTACTTGCCTTGGCGTACCGCCCATGCTTTTGAGCATCTACCTTTCTTTACAGCATAGTTAGCATTGGTTTGCGCACATAATCCTGTCAATTGCCCAGCTGTAATTTGTTTACCTCGCTTTGCTCTTTTATCGTATTTTGTGGGAGAGACATCACTAGTGAGCATCATGGGACCCCGGTCCATATTACCATCACTGATCACACCCGCTATTTACTTCCTGTTCTTATTTCCTAGTTGCAGTCATACATATCACTATTATCTCTTGTGTTTGATCCTTTGTAAACGACAAGGCTGGAGGGATTGACAACATCTCTGTACTCGTTGGGAGCAAAGTTATTTGTATCTGTGTGCAGGTCCTGTCAACCGCTAAGTATCTGGCGCCGTTAGCAGTTGACACCTTCTTGTCGACCCTCGGAGTCTCACGGGATTCGATCCTTGGTATCTTGCCAAGGGAAACTTGTCGTTACGCTACATCTCAAACCTTCCACTTGGGGTAACCAACGAGGGGCGAGAAGCCATCACTCGCGGGCGTCCGGACGTCCGAAATGTCTCAGACTTCCGCTAATATCCTTCTGTGATGTGGCACCGGTCGTCCGGAGGGGCACGGTCGTCCGGTCGCTGGGAGGTCGTCGGACGTCCGTTATCTAGCGGTCGTCCGGTCGCTGTAGGGTACCTCGGCTATAGACGTTCTGGCTGGCGGAGCTCCCAGGCGTCGGACGTCCCGTCCAGACCGGTCGTTCGGTGGATGTAGACTTCTAGGAGCTTCTCCGTTTGGTCCTCGAACTTGTCCTCACCGTCTTGTCCAATGCTCCTAGCTGTTCCATGGCCTCCCTCTTGGTTCCTGGCCATGCATAACACATATGTTTGAGGTAGTAGCCATGTCTCACATGTGGAAAGCGAAGGTTTGGAGAGGAGCGAGTAAACCTTGTGTCCAATGGTGTGTACTTGAGGTCTCGTCGAAGTGAACATGGGGATAATCGTGGGATGCTCCGCATCACATGCCCTCAGGTGGCGACACGTGGGTCGGCTTATTGCCAGATCTGGCCGGTATATGTGGCCTGGGGGTCAGCCTGCGGCACGGGAGGGGGTGGGTGGACACCTGGCTGGGTCTCTGCTGGGTCGTGCCCATCGGCATGTACTCTGGTGGTGGCCGCGGTGGCTGGACCCGTGCTGGCGCCTTGGGTGGTGGTCTGGACCGGGGGCAGTGACTGTGCTGCTCCTGGGGCCGAGGGTTGCGATTGGCCTGGGCTGCGGTTGGCCTGGGCTGCGGTCGGCTGGCTCTTCCGTCAGACGTTGCGGCGGCGCGGTGGCGGTGCGGACCGGGGGCAGCTTTCGAAGGCTTGCGGTGGTGGCTTCCGGGACGACCGTCAGGTGGCGCACTGCGGGATGGCTTGGTCCGCGTTTGGCGGCCGCCTTCATGCTCTTGGACGGGGTGGCTGCAGAGTGGTGGTGGTGGTGCTTGCCCGGCATTGTCGGGTGGCGGTGACGATCTTCAACCGCGGGCGTGTGGCGGTGGGTTGCGCGGATCTCGTGTGGTTGGCCTTCCTCTTGTTGTGGTGTTGATTGGGGGTGTCTCCTGGTGGTGATGGAGAGTTCCTGAGCGAAAGCTTCGCGCTTGGCGCCGGCAACGACGGCGCCTGTGGGTACCGTTGCCTTCACGAAGGCCTAGATGTTGGTTTCGTTCATGTTCTAGGGCTCCGTGTGAAAACCCTTATCTATTATCAGGCTCGGCAGCGGCGACACATTGCGCCAGCACCCTCCTTGGGGCGTTGCCGTGGAGTTATGCTGCCGCCCGTCAGTCCTAGGCTAGGTGGTAGACTAGTTATAGGTTTCTTGCTATATCATTCCATCCACTTTGTAAGAGAGTTTGTTCTCCACTCTGTATCGTTTAGCTGTGTACTGTTTGGTCCCATTGGTTTTTATTTTGCGGGGTAAAAGAGAGTTTCATTCCATAAAGATAGGGTTACAATCTCGAGTCACCAAGTCCTCACAACACGGAGGACTCGAATTCAACCATACCGCGGTATAAGCCTCGGTACGGCTATAAAAGGCCAGATGATGTGCTACACTATTTTGATCTCTAGTAATCTTAAGTGGAACAAACTCTCGATCAACCATAAGAGCTTTAGTCTCAGCATCTGAGTGACCGTAGGCCGATCTAACCCAAGTGTTTCCTCCGAGAGTGGCCAGGGCATTTATAGAATCTGATTGGACAATGACGGCTTGTCCAAATACTCTGTATCGTTTAGTTGTGTACTGTTCGGTCTCATTGTTTTGTACATAAAGCACGGCCAAAGTTTATTTGGAGAATCCCAGGACCACTATTGTGTAGACTAGGCGGACGCTGCCGTGGCCGGCGGCCATGTGCGTCGGCGTCTAGCGGTGGTTTTTGCCCAGTTGGAATCTACCGCAGAGAGATCGATGGCACGAGTTTTTTTTTTTGTTTTTTCTTTTTGTGCTGCGGGGATTGTTACGAGTTTGATTGAGACAAAATATGAGGTCTCCAATTGTAACCCAACTCTTGCACGTACACGCACCTCTATAAAAAAAACTTGTATATACAAGGCGGTCGCTGGCTCCTTCAATATAAGTTGATCTGCTTGGGGGACAGCTCGGCCTCAACAATCAATCAACCATGGAGAAAGAATTGACCCATGTTCGCTGGGGGGATATGTGGATGGGGGATATGTGGATTTCCTTCCTGGTTGGAATTGGTACGGTTTCCCCCCTTCTCCTTCGCAGCATCGTTTTTGCATCTGTAATCGTCAATCTGGTTCCAGGCTTCTGTATCTTTCGCTTTACAAGCTTTCAAATCAAACAGGTGTAGGCATGTTCCTGCTCCACCTCGTCAACGAGTCCCGTAGTCCTTACTTGGACGTCTACTCCCTCGAGCTCACCGGCATCGACGGCCGTGGCCAGCCGGCGGGGCTCAGCGCCCTGGCGTTCAACGTGACCCTGCACGTCAAGAACACGCGGCCGAGGTGGGTGGACAACAGCTTCAGCGATGGGAAGGTGGTGGTGTCCTACGCCGGCGTCACGATAGGGGAGGGCCGTCTGCCGGGCTTCAGCGTCGCAGCGAAGAGCGCGGCGGAGGTGGATGCGGTGGCGCTAGGCGGCAAAGCTGCAGGCGTGGCGGACGCCGTGAGGAGGCGCGTGGAGGCCGAGCTGCGCTGGGACTCCGCGGAATTCGACGTGGAGATCAAGCTGTTCCGCAGCGGCGGCGGCCAAGAAGGCGGCCCCGTCGTGCTGTGGTGCAAGGTTGCATCGCGGGTGCTGCATCAGCCGTCACGGTGCAAGACCTTCACCGACTTCATGACTAGGGCAGACGACGAGTTTTGACTCATCTGTACGTGCGTGCAGCACGAATTCCCAGCGGATGCGTCTGTTATTTTCATATTTTTCTTTGAGAAAAGTATGTTTCTGTTTCCTCAAGTTTCTCAAAAGTATAGACTTGATCCTTTAAGATTTATCATATATATTTGGTCATTTAAGATTTTTGGTATATATTTGGTCTTTCAAGTCTCAAAATCGGATAAGTTTGGTTCAAACCCAGATTTTGAGCACGTTGACCAGGGTTTGACCCGGTTTGACTACGGTGACCAGGTTTGACCGGTGAAATTTAAAAAAAGTAAATAAATTCAAAAAATCTGAAATTTTGTGACAACAACATGCTTGGGTGCGCTGGGGCGTGTAAATTGTTGTGGTCAAATAACATCCAAGGAGCTCTAGCAAACAATTTTTTTTGCCTTTTTTGTGAGCCAAAATTAGTTTTTTTTTTCATGAGCTCCTCAATGTCAAAACACCACACAAATTTTCACGCACCCGAGCATCTTGGTTGCCACAAAATTGCAGGGTTTTTCCTTGAATAGTTTTGCTATTTTTTCGAATTTACTGTTCATCAGTCAAACCCGATCAACATGCTTAAAATCTGGTTTTGGACCAAACTTGTCCGGTTTTGAAACTTGGAAGGACCAAATGTATACCCAAAAATCTTGAGGGACCAAGTCCATACTTTTGGGGTACTTGAGGAATCGAAAACATAATTTTCTCTTTTTCTTTAGTAGAATATGGGGTGCTTTATTCAGATAAAACAGTTCCAGAATTTGCTACGAGGCTTGTTACAAGAAAACTACTCTCTCCATCCCATAACATAAGACATTTTTTGACAATACACTAGAGTCAAAAAACATCTTACTCTAGTAAAAAAAACATCTAAAATGAACATCGTACTATATGACATATGGGGCCCGCCAGACAGGCTGACGTAGCACCGCTTGACATCTTAGACTTAACGGTGACGTTTGGTAATGTGTGGCCCTACAGGGGTCCACCTGTCATTGGAAGGAAAAAGAAAAAAGAAAAATGGTTTCAGCCTGACTGACGGGCCTCGTCTGTCATCAACACGCCTCGTAGCAGATTGTCGTACACATAATGTTTTCTGCCAAAAAAAAATGTAAACTCGTGTTTTCTGCTAACCTAGCATTCAACATGATGGTTTTGTGCAATTTACCCCCCCCCCCCACACACACACACACACCCCGAACAAGTGGCCCAAAAAGCTATGGGAAGGGGATAAGCCATAAGGAGAGGAGCCACCGGTCCACGAGTGCTCCTAGCTGACGCTCTCGTGCGTCAAAACGAGTAGCTTTCGCTCAAGGATTCGCGCCAAACGGGCCGGCCCATTCCCACGAGTGAACCTAAAAGAGAAATGCCACGAAAAAATGCAGCATTCGGGAGTCGAACCCACACCACATCAATACACATCAGACTTACTCACCACTGCACTAGCGACTAACCCTTTGTTAGATTATAGCGCTCAACATTACGTACTATGTACAGCGGTAGATTTGTCTTTTAATCATTCCTTCAAGAAATGAATAACGTTTTCTCAAACAAAATTGAAAAACTTGATTGAACATTTAGCGTTATACGCTTCAAATATACATTGATTGTTTTTGTGAAAATACGCCGAACAATTTTTAACTACACGGTGTGTAGGATCGAAGTAGGTCTAGAGGGGGGGTGATTAGACTACTTGACAATATAAAAAATCTGCCTTTAGGTCATGCAATGTTTTTGGCAGTTTCACAAACAAGATCAGTTCAAGTAACACCCTACACATGCAATTCTAGAGTTTATGCAGCGGAAAGTAAATTGCACATGTAAAAGAGAGGTGGAGAAGATCAAACGCAGTTTGGTGACACGGAGATTTTTGTCGTGGTTCCGATAGGTGGTGCTATCGTACATCCACGTTGATGGAGACTTCAACCCACGGAGGGTAACGGCTGCGCGAGTCCACGGAGGGCTCCACCCACGAAGGGTCCACGAAGAAGCAACCTTGTCTATTCCATCACGGCCTACGCCCACGGAGGACTAGCCTTACTCGGGGTAGATCTTCACGAAGTAGGCGATCTCCTTGCCCTTACAAACATCTTGGTTCAACTCCACATCATCAAGACGGAGGCTCCCAAGCGACACCTAACCAATCTAGGAGGCACCAGCCCCCAAAAGGTAATAGACGGTGTTGATGATGATGAACTCCTTGCTCTTGTGCTTCAAGTGATAAACTCCCCAACACTCAACTCTCCTCACTGATATGGCTGTGGTGGAAGAAAGATTTGAGTGGAAAGCAACTTGGGAAGGCTAGAGATCAAGTTTCATATGGTAGGAATGGAATGGCTTGATCTCAACACAAGGGTAGGTGGTTCACTTCTCAGAAAGTGTATGATAGAAGTGGTGGTACTTTCTGATGGCTCTCCTCACGAATGAGGAGGGGGTGGAGGGGTATATATAGCCTCCACACAAAATCCAACCGTTACACACACATTTGACCAATCTCGGTGAGACCGAAGTTAAAACTCGGTCAGACCGAAAGTTCAAATATAGTGAACGTTGGGATTTTCGGTGGGACCGAAAATACCATCTCGGTGAGACCGAAGTGAGTCAAAGGTTAGGGTTTGCCATTTCGGTGAGACCGAAAGTATAAACTCGGATATTCCGAATTGATGTCAACTGATCACAGAAGGTTGGCAGCCCTTTTTCGGTGAGATCGAAACTCAGAATCGGTTTGACCGAGAAGCTAGGGTTTGGAGAAACAACTGAAGTGGTTCATCTCGGTGGGACTGAGTTGGAGAAATCGGTGTGACCGAGATTATTTATGGGTGTGTGTTAAGTAGTGAATAGTGCTGATAGTTGAGGGAGTTAGATCACCAAGCACTTGAGCAACAAGAACATTAACACAACCTCATCCCCTTTTAATAGTATTGGCTTTCCTATGGACTCAATGTGATCTTTGATCACTAAACCAAAAAGGAGTCTTGAGCTTTTGCCAATGCTTGTCTTAGCATTTTGAGGGGTCCACTTCTTCAGACATTTCCATACCCATATCATCGAACTTTTCTGAAATGATTCTCAAGAGAATATTAGTTCAATGATATATATGTTGTTGTTAATTACCAAAACCACCCGGGGATTAGTTGCACTTTCAATCTCCCCCTTTTTGGTAATTGATGACAACATATAGATCAAAGCTTCGACAAGAGATATAATCAAAGAATAATATCGTCGCTTTGAGAAGTATGTGATAAACAAGAGCTCCCCCTAAATTTGTGCATTATTTAAAATTTGCGTTTGAATGCAAATGCACAATCGATTAGGATAATGGGTTACTCTTCCATGTCACATACATCTTGGTGGAGCGCACAAAATGATAAGAATGAATAACATGCACTCAATCACCAAGACAAGAGTAAATAGCCATACAATAAGAAATAGCATATAATAAGCAATAAGCACTCATTAAGACATAGTATGACTAAGCACTCATTAAGGTAGCATCAAACGTAGTAGCAAGCACACATAAAGTGTCTGGAACCAAAAGAAACCAATGTATCACAGGGAAAACCGGCAAAAGAACGAAAAGACGAAAGAGCACTCTCTCTCTCGAAGCCCTATGATCTATAGCAATTTCTCCCCCTTTGGCAACAAGTTACCAAAAAGTTCGAAAAGGTATAGAGCTAAGCGTCACTGCGGGCTCGGCTGGCTGCTCCCGTCTGGGTCGATGTCGGTGTAGAGATAGCTGCGTCGGCGAAGACTTCTGCTGATGTCTGCGCTGGAGGAGTGGATGCTGGAGCTGGAGCTGAAGTAACTGGGATAGCTGCAGACCTGGATCCTCTGGGAACCGGAGCATTCTGGCGATGAGAGTCCTGGACTATATCATCCTGCATAAGCTCTGCTCTCTCCTGCCTAGTCTCCTCCATGTCTGCCTCAAGCTTGTTGACAGACACCTGAATCTCAGTCAGCTTCACGTCTAGAGCGTGGATCTTGTCCTCGACAATCCTCTCAAGGCTCTCCTGAGATTGCTCAATGCTGGCCAGGCGTTGTTCAATTCTCTGGGTTGCTTCAAGGATTTGCTCTCCAAAGCTCTTTGGCTTAGCTGCTGCTGCTGCTGCCTCTCTGTCAGCTTTGGCTTTCTTTGCAGCTTCGATCTTGGCTTGCCCTTCAACTGAGGTAGGATCCTCTTCATCCATCACAACTACGTTGTCCTCATGCTCTGGCTGCAGTGGCAAGTGCTTCCTATCCAATATGAATTTGCCCGTGCGAAACTTGGCGTTGATGAGCATCTGTATCTGCGGAGCAAACCCACATGACCTCTTCTGGTCAGCTGCAGTCCTCTTAATGGTCTCAACCATCAAGTCCATCACCTTAAAAGGTGCCTTCTCATCGAGAATGTGCAGCATGTTGATAGAATAGCCTCGTATCATCCGGTGGTCACCTGACTTAGGCATCAAAGTATGCCTCAGAATAGTGTTGGTGGTGGTCAGACCTGCCTGGAGATAATACACTGAGCCGAGCTTCCATCCTTCCAAATCAGCAGCTGGGATCTCCTTGTACATATTCTTCATAGAATCATGACTCTTCTTAGGAATCCCATAGACATCAATGTCGTCCTCTCTCTGCACTGGAGCATTCAGAATTTCTGCCCATTCTGCAATAGTTGAAGAAAACCGTTGACCTTCAGTCATCCAGGTGATCTTGCCATCGGGGTAGAAATGGGCTGTGGCATAGAACTGCATGATCATCTCGTCATTCCAGGCTGTTAGTTCTTGACCCACAAAATCAGCAACTCCACATGCAGTAAAGCTCTCATGCACATGGGGAAAGAAGTCCCGATGCTCTCTGCTGTCAATGTACTTCCAGTCAACATACCTGGTGTCAGCAACAATGGGCTTCTTATCCATTAGCACGGTCTCATAGAAATCCTGCTGCTCTCTGGTGTGGAATCTGGGGTCCACAGCAGTCCTTCTTCTTACGGCATATGGATCAGACTGTCTCCATAGCCTGAGACCTTTGTCCTTTCTTGCCTTCATATCCTCAGCTTGAGGATGAGCATCATTGTGGAGTGGCAACTTGGGACGGAGCTTGAGCAACACATGCTCTTCATCTGACTCAGAAGGTGGCATCTCACCTTTGTTCTTCTCAGAAGCTGGAATGCTTCTGGTTGTCCTCTTGGGCTTGGCTGGAGCTGCCTTAGCTGGAGCAGGCTTCTTGGGCTTGGAGGAGGCTTGAGCCCGAATAGCATCACCCATGAACTTAGCTTTCTGAGGAGGAGGCTGGGGTGCATCTTCTTCTTCTTCTTCAGCAGCATCAACTTGAGGTTTAGCATAAACAACTCTCTTCCTCTTGGAAGTCTTCTTCACCTTACTTGGAGCAGGCTCTTCCAAGTTGAGCTTCTTGGCAACTGCAGACTGCTTCACTTTGCTCGTGCCTTTCTTTGGCTGCTGCCCTTGGAGCTCTTTGGCAACCACTTGCCTCTTTGGCTTGGAGGTAACTTCCTCAGCAACAAAGTCGGAATCCTCAGAATCAGAAGTTCTCTTCTTCCTGGTTCTCGTAGCAGCAGGAGGTAGACCACTAGGGGTGCTCCTCTCACCATCATCACTAGAGCTGCTAGCCTCAGGACTTGTACCTGCTTCTGGAATCTCAGCAAACGGTGACTCAGACCTGTTCTGGCTGTCACTGACATCTGACATGGCTGAAAAAACCTGTGAATAGATAAGGTATAGGCAGAGTAGAAGAGTTATCACAACTGCAGAAGTTTTTGCAAAAAAAATGAGTTAAAAACTTAGTTTTGAGTTTTCACAGAATGTATTTCGGTCAAACCGATTTCAAGTTTCGGTGTAACCGAAGTATTCAACAGAACCTACACACCACTTTCGGTCAGACCGAAATGGGTTTCGGTCCTACCGAAAACTTAGGGTTTCACAGAAACTTCAATTCGGACATTCCGATTTTCACAACTCGGTCAGACCGAGCTATGTAGTGCAATGGTCAGAGACCAAATCGGTCAGTCCGAGTTTCAGGAATCGGCTTCACCGAGATGCATTCCGTGGAAACCTAAACCTAAGAATTTTCCTCGAAACTAAACGATCTGAACAATGTATTGGGAACATATCAAACGTGGATTGAATCAGGGCAGTCCTATCATGCAAGAATCAGAAGTGGAGCATGAATAGGGATCGGGACACACCCTAACTTGGTGGTGTCCCTCTACGGCGGCAACGGAGGAGAAGATTACCGTTGACGGCGGCGGAGACCTGCGGCAAGGGCACACAGGCGACGAAGGCGACGATCCTTAGATCAGGGCGGCGGCAGCAGGGGTCTTGGAGGGCGAACGGTTTGAAAGGAATAGATCGCGCGCAGCCCTCAGTATATATAACCCCGTACTGTCGGTGGGACCGAGTTGAAAAACTCGGTGTCACCGAGATGTATTTCTGCTGTGCAGTTACACATATCGGTTAGACCGAGATTTTGAACTCGGTTTCACCGAGATGAAACCTAGATCAATCTAAGTGTTTCGGTTGGACCGAGATTGAGAAGCCGGTCAGACCGAAATAGACTTAGAAGGTTTTGGAAGTCAGCCTTAGACGAATCGGTGGTTCCGAGTGCTCCTCACTCGGACTGTCCGAAAAAGACTTGTTCAAAGTTGTGATATAAGCATGAATAGAATTTTGAGACAAGATAGCATAGATAGCTAGGGAAAGTGCTTAGGCATTCTTGTCCATCCATTTGGCCAGAAAAAGAAACCAAAACAATCAAAACAACAAATGGATGTCCTTGAATGGATAAAATCATGCATCCAACATGCTCACACAATAAGATAGCAACTGAAATATGTGTCAAACATGCACAACCAAAACTCTAGCTACTAGCACACAATTTGTCGATGACTAGGTCATCTATATATGAGTATATTGACTTAGGAGTCAAATGAGAACATTTGATCATAGGTCATACTCATCGTTTAAGCACAAGTGGGGTTACCACTTTTACATAAAGCATTTATGTGTTCACATCATTTGGAAATGCTTTTAGCTCAATTTTTAGAGCAAAGCTCCCCCTAGATGTGAGAACCCCTTTTAAAGGGTCAAACTAACCTTGGGTTGTCGTAGAAGACTTCATGTAGATGTTGAAGATGTGGATGCTCAATGTTGATGTAGACCATCAAGAGTTAGGAGCAATCCTTTGGATTAGGGCACTTTCAATACCTACATGGGTTAGTCCCACAAGGAACAAACAAGAATATCCATGGACATAGAGTGAAGTACACAAAAGATGATGTCCATGAAAGCAATGATTACCTTGTCCCTTGACTTACCAACAAGAGGGTTTGTGACTCCATGAACAAGTGCATGATGTGGAAGTTGATTGCACAAGTTCTTGCCAAAATGAATATGAGTGAAGTTTGTTGGCGGAGTCACCCTCAAGAACCTACTAGTTCTTCTTCTTTGGGATCCACATCATCTTGATGGGAATCCTTGGTGTTGTAGTTGAGCTTGACGAAGTAGAACTTGATGTGTCCTTGGGAACCCACTTGACCATGGCTTGAGGTGCTTCAATGAACGCATCAATCTCTTCTTGAAGCTTGTCCTTGGCCTTTAGCTTGTGGTCTTGTGGTGGAAGGTCATCTTGAGCTTGTTCCACATTGGAAGAAGTAGGATCATACTTCTCCTTTTGTGAGACAAACTGTGGAGTAGGGTATTGACCTTCTTCCCACTCAACACCTTTGGCGTTGAACTTTCGCTCAAAACCAATCCCTTGATTCTTCCGGTGTCTTCCTTGTTTGCGAACAATCTCCTCAAAGTTCTTGCTTCCGGCAAGACTCTTGTAGACACCTTTCTCTATGATTTCCTTCAATAAGCTATTTTCTTGCTCAAGTGTAACTTGGCTTGAAACATTGTTAGTGGAATCAAGAGAACTACTAGAAGTAACAACATTAGATTTAACATTGTTATTGTTACTACTAGAGGAAGAATTTTTCTTATGCTTGTCATGCTTAGTCTTAATAGGTGGCAAGAAATTAGACAAGAGGAGTCGTTTGGCAAGATATGAAGAACTCTTCTTTCGAAGATCGTCATTGATCGCTTTTAGAAACTCATGTTCTTGCTCTAGAGTGAGCTTCTCGAAGCGTAGCTTCTCATGAGATCTTAGGAGCTCTCTATGATCTTCTTGAGTTGTTTCATGAGCTAACTTAAGAGTGTTTAGTTCTTTAGTTAGACGCTCAATCTCCTTCATAGCATTGTCATTCGACTCTTCTCGACTATAAAGACTACTAGCATTTTCATCATTACTAATCTCACTAGATTTATCATGCAAGAGCTCATCTTCACCAAGTAAGTCATCCTCATCACTATCAAAGTCAATGAATTCAGGGTGTGTTACCTTGGGGCCTTTAGCCATGAAGCATCTTCCAATTCCCTCATTTGGTGAATCAAATAAGTCGTAGGAGTTGGAGTTGGAGGATACGAGTGCAAGTCCGGCAACACCTTCATCTTGACTATAGTCGGAGTCGGAGTGATAGCTTCCATCGGATTGACTGTCAGAGTCGGAGCCGGAGACCCATTCACCAACATGAGCTTGATGTCTTCTTCTTGTATAGCTCCTTGATGACTTGTCTTTCCTCTCCGAGTCCTTGCTTCTCCGAGAAGGTCTTCGTTCATAACGATCATCTCTACTCCTTCTCTCTCTCCGAGGTGACTCATCTCTTGCTTTCCTTCTTGGAGACTCTTCTCTTCTCTTGTGGGGAGCCGTACACTCATTTGAGAAGTGTCTGGGTCTTCCACAATTGTAGCAGTTTCGATCACGACTAGAAGATCTCTTTCCATCATATGATCTAGACTTTGAGCTTCTTTCTTTGCCTCTATTCTTGTAGAACTTGTTGAAGTTCCTGACCATTAGGCTTATGTCTTCATTGGAAACTAACTTGTCACTTGAGGTAGTAGGAGCATCACTTGTAGCTTTGTAAGCACCACTTGACTTGTTGTGAAGCTCTTCCTTATCCTTAAGTGTCATCTCATGAGCAACAATCCTTCCAATGACTTCAGTTGGCTTGAGAGTCTTGTAATTTGGCATCATTTGGATCAAAGTGCACACGGTGTCATACTTTCCATCCAAAGCTCTGAGAATCTTCTTAATGATGAATCGGTCGGTCATTTCTTCGCTTCCTAAGCCAGCAATCTCATTTGTGATGAGAGCAAGCCTAGAGTACATTTCAGCGACTCCTTCACCATCCTTCATCTTGAACTTGTCAAGCTGACCTTGAAGAATATCCAGCTTTGATTCCTTCACAGATTCAGTACCTTCGTGCATTTCAACCAAAGTATCCCAAATCTCCTTAGCATTCTCAAGACGGCTGATTTTGTTGAACTCTTCGGGACACAAAGCATTGAAGAGAATGTCACAAGCTTGAGCATTGTTTTGCAACATCTTCAGTTCTTCGGGTGTAGCTTCGCGATCCGGAACTTTTCCTTCTTCAAAGAAGTCACCTTGCATGCCAACACAAATAATGCCCCATGCAGCTGGGTTATGACCAAGAATATGCATTTTCATTTTATGCTTCCAACTAGCAAAATTTGTACCATCAAAGTAAGGACCTCTACGATAATTACCCTCACTAGACGCCATACTCTCCTAGGTTGTGAAACCAAGCTTATGGAGTCCAATGCAATGGAAACCAAGGCAATGGAGACCAAAGCTCTGATACCACTTGTAGGATCGAAGTAGGTCTAGAGGGGGGGTGATTAGACTACTTGACAATATAAAAAATCTGCCTTTAGGTCATGCAATGTTTTTGGCAGTTTCACAAACAAGATCAGTTCAAGTAACACCCTACACATGCAATTCTAGAGTTTATGCAGCGGAAAGTAAATTGCACATGTAAAAGAGAGGTGGAGAAGATCAAACGCAGTTTGGTGACACGGAGATTTTTGTCGTGGTTCCTATAGGTGGTGCTATCGTACATCCACGTTGATGGAGACTTCAACCCACGGAGGGTAACGGCTGCGCGAGTCCACGGAGGGCTCCACCCACGAAGGGTCCACGAAGAAGCAACCTTGTCTATTCCATCACGGCCTACGCCCACGGAGGACTAGCCTTACTCGGGGTAGATCTTCACGAAGTAGGCGATCTCCTTGCCCTTACAAACATCTTGGTTCAACTCCACATCATCAAGACGGAGGCTCCCAAGCGACACCTAACCAATCTAGGAGGCACCACCCCCCAAAAGGTAATAGACGGTGTTGATGATGATGAACTCCTTGCTCTTGTGCTTCAAGTGATAAACTCCCCAACACTCAACTCTCCTCACTGATATGGCTGTGGTGGAAGAAAGATTTGAGTGGAAAGCAACTTGGGAAGGCTAGAGATCAAGTTTCATATGGTAGGAATGGAATGGCTTGATCTCAACACAAGGGTAGGTGGTTCACTTCTCAGAAAGTGTATGATAGAAGTGATGGTACTTTCTGATGGCTCTCCTCACGAATGAGAAGGGGGTGGAGGGGTATATATAGCCTCCACACAAAATCCAACCGTTACACACACATTTGACCAATCTCGGTGAGACCGAAGTTAAAACTCGGTCAGACCGAAAGTTCAAATATAGTGAACGTTGGGATTTTCGGTGGGACCGAAAATACCATCTCGGTGAGACCGAAGTGAGTCAAAGGTTAGGGTTTGCCATTTCGGTGAGACCGAAAGTATAAACTCGGATATTCCGAATTGATGTCAACTGATCACAGAAGGTTGGCAGCCCTTTTTCGGTGAGACCGAAACTCAGAATCGGTTTGACCGAGAAGCTAGGGTTTGGAGAAACAACTGAAGTGGTTCATCTCGGTGGGACTGAGTTGGAGAAATCGGTGTGACCGAGATTACTTATGGGTGTGTGTTAAGTAGTGAGTAGTGCTGATAGTTGAGGGAGTTAGATCACCAAGCACTTGAGCAACAAGAACATTAACACAACCTCATCCCCTTTTAATAGTATTGGCTTTCCTATGGACTCAATGTGATCTTTGATCACTAAACCAAAAAGGAGTCTTGAGCTTTTGCCAATGCTTGTCTTAGCATTTTGAGGGGTCCACTTCTTCAGACATTTCCATACCCATATCATCGAACTTTTCTGAAATGATTCTCAAGAGAATATTAGTTTAATGATATATATGTTGTTGTTAATTACCAAAACCACCCGGGGATTAGTTGCACTTTCACGGTGTAAATTTTTGTGACATATGATGCACAAATTTTAAATATGCATTGAACATTTTTAAATATACGTTGAACTATTTTTAACTACACATTGAACAAATTTTCTGTATACATTGAACAAATATTAAATACATATTGAACATTTCTTGATATACATTGAACAATTTTAAAATTGTTAAAAAAAATTAATCCATGAACAATTTCTGAAATCATGAACAAATTTAAAATTCAAACAGTTTTCTTAAAAACAAAGTATAAAAGTAAAACGAAAAGGATAAAATGAAAGAAAAGAAACAGAAACAGAAAAGGAAACAAAAGGTAAAAAAGAAACAGAAACAAAAACAGAAAAAGGAAACAAAAGGTAAAAAAAGAAACAGGAAAAACCGGAAAAACTACAACAACAACAAAACCGGTTCAGGGAACCTACTAGAAGGTTCCCAAAACCAGGTCTCGCTCGAAATGGGCCGGCCCGTGCGCCTCGTTCGCTCGCTTCGCTTCAGCGAAGCAGCGACGAACGGACGCACGCGGGCATCACATAGGATCTGCCCCGGTCCACTCAATGGCGCGCCTCAGGTATATGTGGCCATAAGTCGGGTCGGGTCTTATAAAGCCCGTAGTAGAAAACTTAGGCCCTGACCCAGGCTTGGCCGTCGGGCCTAGATTCCAGGCCCATGCCTCATGCCTGGCCCATCAGTAGAAAAGCCCATTGGGCCTCAAGCCATGCCTCTTCCCTAAAACGCAAATATTTCAAGCCCAAGCCTAGCCCGGCCTTCGGGCTCAAAACTTAGGCCCAAGCCCGGCCCGGGTCTGGTCGGGCTTTTTTGGGTCGGGTTTTCCTTGGCCAAGTATAGCCTCAAGTAGGAGGTGACCAGCGAAAGTTGTGGTTGGCCGCCCGTATTAAATCATTACCCATTCGGGACTAGACCATGATGACGCGCATTGCCGCACCCGTCCATTTTTACGATAGTTTGATAAAAATATAAAAATATACACGAAGGTACCACACATGAATGTTAAATTTTCATTACTTAACACATGCATTGGGAAGTTGTCGATTATAAGAAATTAATTGGTTTATAGTTGTAGTGTAGAAAGGAGGACGCCACACCCATCCATTTTGAGGTATGAATGCTAGAAGTATATGAGAAATGTGGACGGATTAAAATTTGCTAAAAGTTCACATTCATTATTGTTTTGTTACATTTGAGATTGAAAAAGAATAAACACACATATCATATTACCAGCCCAAAGTAAGCTCAGTTAACCACAACTCTCCTGAGTCAGCCTCCGGAGCTGCGGCCCAAGAAACAATGGGCCTGTAACTACCGTGGTGAGATGTGAGGCAAAGATATATATACCGCTCGTTAAAAGATCCAATGACTGACGAAGGAAATCAGTGGCTCGTTGGTCGCCCCGTTTTACCGTTCCTTAATTGGTTTCCAAGCACCTCCTTCACAGGACCTTTCTAAGTTGGATTTTTTCTTCTAAAATGCACTTTGTTGGCAGGCGTAGTGTATAATCAACTCTCCCTGTAGTGATTTGCAGCGAAGAATGTAAACTAACATAGAACGTTTTAGATCACTAGTTCACTACTTTAGAGCATAACAGGCGCCTGATTTTAGCAGTGCACTGGAAAAAAATCGACTTTTTGCACGAGCGCAGCCATAACGGGCGCTCCAGTAGACGCGCAGAAAACGCGCGCACGGTATAGTTGGTTCAGCGCACGGAGCAAAATGGCATCGTGTGTCTCTTATTTCGTGTGCCCGCCCCCGCGCTGGACAGTCGAGCGCCGCGCCAACTGCCGACAACCTTTCCGGGCGCCCAGCCTTTGCCCCACCCCACGCCGCCGCCGACAAAAATTGACCGATGGACGGCCTCGCCGACATCCCCCCCTCCCTACACCTGCGACCCCTCCGCTGCCGCCGCGAACCCTAGCGCGGGGTGGAGCTTCAACTTCACCGCCGCCGGTCCTACTCCAAGAACCGGTCTCGCGCGCGGCCTTTTCATGCCGCCACAGACGACCTTGCAGGTTGGCGTCGCGCCGCCGCCCACCGTTAAGCCATGGGCCCCGTTTCCAAAGCGACCGAATGCGGCGGAGGCGATGTCAGGGAAGGTGTCCGGGAAGAAGAAGAAGGCGGGTGGCTCTTCTAGGCGGCCGAAGAAGAAGCTTGCAGGGCGTCCGGCCGCGCCTCCGCCGACCGAAGCGCCTGAGGAAGAGGAGGACGATGATGATGTGGCATGATTGTTGATGTGTCATTTGTTTGTGTGAACTTTTATGTGTCATGAACTAGGTTGGGTGATTTTGATCTATGCCGTGCAATTGAATTATGTTATGTCTTTATTTTGCACATTTGTTTAATGTTTGAAACATCATCATATATTCAAAATGGATATGTAAAATCTTATTTGCAGGCACAGGCTGCTCGCACACGATGTAAGTTAGCGCGCCTGCTGGAGCTGCTCGCGCACGCCATATTTTTGCGGCGGCCGCTGGAGCCAGTGCCCTGCTGCGCGCAAAAAAAACCCGCTATTTCAATGCTGTAAAAAGGTTTTAGCGTGCCGGTTAGAGATGCTGGTAGTATCGCATATGGCTGAGCATTTGACCTATAGGTTATTGATTTCATATTGAGATCAAGTCTCCGAGATTTGACACTTTGGGCCATCAGATCACGCTCTGGACAACCTCGATTGCACTGGATCGTTTCACGGTGGCGCCACGCAGTTTTATCCTCGGCAAGGGGCAATTTTTTGTCTTTTCGCTAGATGCCACCCACTCACAGCTCTCTCTCTCAATCCCATTTTTCTTCTCCCTCCCGATCCCCTCCGCCGCCACCTCTACTCTGCCTGACGCCGGCCGTCTCCCACGGTGCGACCAACAAGCGCAGCTCCGTCTCGCCACACAGTTCTCCCTTTCCTCTCCAGTCTCCACCTGCAAAACAACTACTCCTCTACCAGCCGGTAACATCCACAACAAATCATGCGCACTACGTATCTTCCAGTGGTGTACAAACAAGAGTTGGCTCCGGATTGCAATTCGTGAGATAAAAATACAATGATTTGTCCATCATCTCCTCCTAGAATAGAAAAGACACTACTCTGAGATTCCCGCGAACAAAATTTATACTCCGTATTACAATAGCACTACGTTTTCCCCATAGCTGCTGACATCAGAACAGAGATGGTCTGTTTATTTGACACAAGATTAAGCCTTCAGATTCATAATGCAAACTGCATATGCAGAGGTTGGGCAATCTGGGGCCGGTTGAGACAACTGCTTCATTCTTTCAGTGATGATGGCTGTCCAGAAGAAAGCCTATCCGACCTCGCCTTGTTAGCTCGCTCCACGTAATCTTGATGAGAGTCGTGCTTTGCCCCTGCAATTGACGAGATGTATGGCAATCAAGTAAGCTCTCCAGTGCCAAAAGGAGTAAATGAAAAATGTATTAGCTTCCTGGTTGGTGATGAATGCAGAAAATTGACCTAAACATATATAGGCGTGTGTGCTATGATGCTATGAAATCAAACTTATTATACCAATATCATGGGACAGGTCAAGCATCACATAGCTATCGTTATCAACTGAAGGTTTAATTCCTCCGTTTACACCTAACATCGTGTACACACAGGAGACACAAGTTCGTCACCATGACAGTAAACTTCTTTCAGTAACCATAAAAATGACCAGTTGCAGTGAGTATAAGGAAATCATACTTGTAATGGGTTTTCCTATATTTAAACGTTGATCGTGCCTTTGGAATGCACTAGAAACTAAGCAACTGTCAGCAACTGAAAACATAGAAGAAGTCACACACATAGACCTGGATCAAAGATGATGAAACTGGAGACAGTTCCTTACACATAGAAGAAGTCACTTTATTCGCTAAATTCATATCTATCATTTTAGCTGACGCCAAAGATACCATCCCAAAAAAAAACTATGTTTGAGACTAGGCTAAGGAATGGAGTCTTAAAGTATTTACCGAGACAAAGAAAACAATAGATGCAACATTGGCAACCAGAAAGCAAAGCATGTGACTCACTTATATTGCTCCAACATACACTAACACCCAAAATATGGCAGCAACAGTTCATCGTCACTGTGCCTACCACCTAAATATACAAGGGCTGAGCCTGTGTAGCAAACAAGTCGGACATAATGCCTTATATGTTCTCAAACATAATCCACACATGTAAACATCTTTGCCCTTTCCACCATAATCCTACCAGAGACAGAGCAACAAAAGCACATTGAAATCCAATAGAAACATTAACCAATCTACATCAATAACCCAATCTAGACCGTAGCATATCCAATCTTAATCAGACTAGAATATTTAAAGGAAACATAATAATCCTATCTATGTTTCGGCACCTTCCAACCCTACAAGAGATTCAAGTTACAGATGTTTGAACACTTGATAGTGCTATACGTTATTCCAACCAGAAAACACTGCGGTGTGCTGCACCAGAAGTGATCAAAATTGTAAACTAGACACTTTTTTTTACCAAGTATAGGGCATGAATTGCCTATCAGGTGCATGTACACTACACACCATGGTACTTGCGGAAATCAAGGTAGATGACAAAGAAAGAACATAGGGATGATTCTGGTGAAGAAAGCAATGCTATTTTTTTTCTTGTCATTGGTCCTGTATCATGTGAATGTGAAGCCTGTGTCACTAAACATTTGCTATAATGTGCCATATGACATGGTTCATAAGTGATGGAGAGTAGATAATACTATAACACTATATTGGTAAAAACCTGCTACAAGCTTTGTACTTACCTATGCGCACTTTTGAGTCACTTATTTTGGGACGGAGGGAGTATGATTTAATGGTAAAGCTCTACGTTTATGACATACCATATAATTTAAAAGAAAAAGCAGACCTGATTGCTCAATCTGTAGACAGAATGCCAGTGGCCACATATTAAGGGAGGTTGTGGATTTCAATAAAAGATATGAAAACCAAGGCGCAAAAGCAATTCCAGTAAGGTGTCTAATGTACACAACTATATATTTTGCAGTACCGCGTAATTTTACAACAATGCATACATACTTGATCGATAACCAAATGAGTGAAAATGACAAAGGTGAGCTTACAAAACTAGTTTTCTGTTTCATGATTGAAATGCACATACTAAAACAGAGAGCCCGAGGAAATATCTCCAAGTACATACTACCTCCATTAAATAGACCACATCCTAAAATGCATGCAGTCAAACTTCCCTAACTTCTACTCATATTAAATTCAAAGAAATATTTAGTTCCATCATGTGAACTGATGCTACAAGATTTTGTAATGTAAAATATTTCATAACATACCAAACTTTTAAAATAATATTAGCATATTCATGTGAAAAATATCAGTCAGAGTTGCATGTGGCAGATTGTAACCATGTCCAAACCATCATCTATTTATGAACAGAAGGAGTATGTTCTCTCTGTACCAAACTGTCTCATGATGCTAAATAAATCCACAGATGTTCTGATTAATTGAAATACAGTACAAAAATGATATGAGCTATCATCCAACAGGTATATGCATATATCACCGACCTCCAGTAATAGCAGTTTCCTACTTCTGTTTTCCTAACTTGACAACTGAACATGGCATTTAGAGGACTGAAAACGTTGTCCCTGAGAGGAACAAAGAGCTAGATGCATTAAAATGTTTATTCCAAGAAGGTTTGTAGTTGCAGAAAAATTAGTCCTATGATTTCATCCAGATTTCAACTGCAACATAATCAGATGGCCTCAAATTTTGAGCATGCAAAGATCAAAGAGGAGGTGGAAGATAACATCAGCAACACGAATTACCAAGCCTGAAACTACCAAACCCTAGTTCCCCTCATCGAGAGCTGCACAACAGATAGGAACGCGGAATAGGACCCGCCTAAGTGAATCCGCCGAATCTTCCAAATTAATACAGATCATCATGGTAGCAAGAGGGGGTGGGGGAGACTGGGGATTGAGGTTTTTTCTGTGTAGGAAGGGATTCGATACCTCGGGTCATGAGGTACCAGGGCACCCCGAAAATGGCGGCGAAGATGGCGATGCCTGCGACGACGTGCTTCTTCTCTCCGCTGTACAGGTAGTGGTCTATCCGGGCGCGGAATCCCCCGCCGCTGGAACTGGCGCCCTCGCCTCCCATCACCGCCGCCGCCGCCGCCGCCTGTATGCTGTGGTGTGGGAAGTTGGTGCGTGCGTGCGACTGCAGGGGGACGAAGGATTCTCTAACTTGGCAGAGTTAAGTCACAGCTAGCCTTAACCCCCTATATCTGCCATCCAAAGTGCATCTAAGGGCTCTCATCCATCCGCTGCTTTCCAGCAAGGATTTTTTTTTTTTAGGTATCCAGCAAAAATGTGTGAGACTCGGCCCAAGTATAGCTGACTGGTTGGCCCATGAACGCAAAATATTGACCCAAGTCAGAGTCAGACCGATCCACCCAGAGTCCCAGACCTTTAATCGGCCGGCCCAGACCCAAGCTAGAGGCAGGCAACTCCGATTTTTTTTCAAAACTGGCATTGTATTTTGAGCAAATTCGAAAACTGATACTGTCAACTCGTATATTGCAAATATAGCACCCCGTCGGTCTTCTGTAAGCCGAAGAGGCCATTTTCGGCCTGGCGTAGGCCGAAGACCACTTTTCGGCTTCCTGTATGCCGAAGAGAGGGGCTCGTGGGCCGAAGAGTGGGCTGTCGGTGGGAGGTCGACCGAAGAGGCCCTTTTCGGCTTGGCCCAGACCGAAGAGCCTCTTCGGCTTACCTTAGGCCGAAAAGTGGCTGGATAAGCCTTCCAGCCTTTCTTCTTTCTCCCCTCTGTTATTTCTCTCTTCTGACTTTCTCTCTCTCGTTTCCAACCAGAAATCGCCCCCCCTCACCGATCTCTTCATTTCTCCAGCCATTTTCAAATCGAAACCACACAAACGATAGATCGTAGCCATCTCCACTAGCCTACGGTAATTTTTTTTCAATGGGATAGCTATTTGTGTGTGAGGAGGAGAAACCATGGTTGGTTGAGGAGGAGGAGGTGGTTTGGCTGGGCAAGAGGAGGTGGCCGTCGAGGGGTTGGTGTTGCTCGTTGGTGCAAATTCTTCGTGAGGTGGCCACACGCGTCGAAGGTATAATCACGCGTGACAATTTTTTTAGTGATAATTGGTTTGTGCTGTCATTTTAGCTGTCGGTTAGTGTAGCGGGTACAAATATTGTTCGTTGTGATTAATGAGATGGAAGTGTCTGACAGGTTAAAATGTCTGAATCAGTTAATTTGACTGTTTATTATGGCCCTGGCAATGTTCGATATAATGAGTTCGGTGTTGATCTCAGCGAGTATAAAAAATGTGTCATGACACTTCCAGACCCGGACAGACTGGACATTAGACAGTTGAAGTACTGGTTGACAACTAGTTTTGGACTGGATCCTGGGGTATGTTCTGTCAGTATTCAAGCATTGTGGACCAAATCGTGTAAAAATGTGAAGTGGGAGTTGATGCTGATAGAGAGGAGCCAGCAGTGGTTGAACCTGTTAAGGCGTTGCAGAGACCGAAAAATCCACCCATATGCCCTAGTGCAACCTGTGGCGAAGGAGGAGAATACCGGACAACCAGAGGGGGGTATGAACCCGGGCAGGGCAGTCAAGTGGCTAGCGAGATTTATTTATCCGGGTCACAGCCAATGGATGTGGATGCTAGCCAACCCGAGGAAGAGCCAGATTACATGCCACACAATTTGCAGAGTAGCCGGTCGCTAATATTACCCGGTTCTGGTCTTGCTGATGGGGATGAGGAAGAGGATGAGGAAGAGGATGAGGAAGGAGAAGAATACCGGACAACCAGAGGGGGGGAAATGCAGAGGGTGATGGAGGAAGAGGACGAGGATGGACTGGCTGAGGATCTCGATTCTGAAAATTCCGAGGATGAAGTGGAGGTACCGATTCCTGCCGCATGGGATCAGGACCTATCCACCGGTCTCACGGTCAACGATGGCCATGAGACTCCATGGGAGTATCATCTGAACCAAGTCCAGATAGGTGCTATGTATGATACAAAGAAGAAATTGAAATATGCGGTGGTAAAGTGGGCTATGTCCACGCAGAGGGTATTTCGGACACACGTTTCAAATCAAACAAACTATACAGTGAAATGTGTTGAAGAAGGTTGTCCTGCGAAGGTGCACGGGCACGTGCCGAAGTATAACATCCACTGGGTTGTCACCGGTGTTGTTCCACATACTTGTGTGAGGAAAAACCTTCTGGTGAATCATCCGAACCTGTCTTCTACTCTCATTGCGCAACTCATGTATACTGAGATAGTGAACAAGAAAGACATGGAAGCAAAACACATCCAGACAGCAGTGAAAGTCAGATGGAATTATGTCATTCCTTACGGGAAGGCTTGGAGGGCTAAGCAGAAGGCTATGGAGGAAAGGTTTGGGACGTTCTTCGACTCATATGACAATGTTGTGCGGCTCCTTCAAGTATTGAAGGAGAGGAATCCCGGCACTTATGTTAAGGTACAACACATAAGATTGGCGAGTATACCAGATTTTAAGGTGTTGAAGAGAGTATTCTTTTCTTTTTCTGTTTGCATCGAAGCTTTCCGGCATTGTC
>LR738710.1:719464029-719539633 GCA_902687465.1 Secale cereale | reverse complement strand
GCGAGTATCGCAACCTCAACTCATTCTTTCAGTCGCTTGGGATCGCTCACCGTTTAGCATGTCCACATACTCATTAGCAGAATGGTTCAGTAGAACGTAAGCATCGTCACATTGTTGAAGCTGGTCTCACTCTTTTGGCTCATGCATCGGTTCCGTTTCGTTTTTGGAGCGATGCTTTCACCACTGCATGTTTTCTCATAAACCGTACTCCCACTCGTGTTTTGAACATGAAGACTCCCATTGAAGTTCTTCTTAATGAACAAACTGATTACACCTTCTTCAAAGTTTTTGGGTGCGCTTGCTGGCCGCATCTCCGTCCATAAAACAAGCGCAAGCTTGAGTTTCATTCCAAGAAGTGTGTTTTTCTTGGCTACATCTCTCTTCATAAAGGATACAAATGTCTTCATGTTCCCACTAATCGTGTCTATATATCCAGGGATGTCGTGTTAGATGAGCATGTTTTTCCCTTTGCCAAACTTCCTATGCCCACTGCTGAACCACCATCCATGCATTCATCCTCTATATATTGCCTCTGACCAAATTGATGATGTTGCATATTCTCCTATATTGTTGCCTAACCATGGTGCGGGCACTCGACGTGGGGCTCGTTTGGAGATTCTAGAGGCGCCGTCGCCTCCTTCGTCGGTCTCACCAGTGGCTCACGACGATCGTGCTGAGCCTCTGCATGGCCTCGGTCACCGTGCCCATGCACGTTCGGCCGACCACCCAGCGACGCCGAGTGCCTCGGTGCCTCTGGCCTCTGGGTCGTCCGCCTCTACGTCCCTAGCCTCTCAGCCGACTGCCTCGGCGCCTCTGGCCTCTAGTCCATCCTCGCCCTCTCGGCCTGCCACGCCGCCTTCATCGCCGCCTCGGCCTGCAACGCCGGCCTCGCCTGAGCCGAGCTTGCCTGGGCCGCACTCATCTGGGTCAGGCTCGCTCTCGCCTGTGCTGACTGAGGTGTCTCCATCGCTGGCTGAGGTGTCTCCGTCGCCATCGCCCAGTCCCATGTCGACTGAGCCCTCTCCGGCACCTGTGCCTCCCGCGGTTCCTCGACGACCACATACACGGAGCCGCAGTGGCATTTTTCAGCCCAAGCAGTGTCATGATGGTACGGTTGCTTGGTTGGCTGCATGCCTGGCTGCTGCTCGTGTGAACCTGGCCTCTGATCCTCGTACGTATCAAGCTGCCCTGAGTATACCTCATTGGAGAGAGGCCATGGAACATGAGTATCATTCTCTTCTTCGTAACAAGACATGGACTCTTGTTCCGCCACCACTCCGTGTTAATGTCATTGACTCTAAATGGGTTTTTCAAAGTGAAGAAGCATTCTAATGGGTCTATTGAGCGCTACAAGGCGCGGCTGGTTGCCCGAGGTTTTCGGCAGCGCTATGGTCTTGACTATGAAGACACCTTCAGTCCAGTGGTTAAGCCTACTACCATCAGGCTTCTTCTCTCTCTTGTAGTTACTCGGGGATGGTCTCTTCATCAGCTGGATGTGCAGAATGCTTTCCTCCATGGTGTATTGGAGGAGGAGGTTTACATGGGCCAGCCTCCTGGTTTTTCTGATCTTGATCGTCCTGATTACCTATGTCGTCTCACCAAAGCAATCTATGGTCTGAAACAGGCTCCTCGTGCTTGGCATGCTCGTCTTGCGATAGCTCTTCATGCTCATGGTTGTGCATCATCGGCTGCTGACTCTTCATTATTTCTTCTATAAAGGCCCGAAGTCACTATGTATCTCCTGGTCTATGTGGATGATATTATACTTGTCAGTTCCTCTCCGTCGGCTGCAACTACTCTTGTTCGGTCTCTTGGTGCTGATTTTGCTGTCAAAGACCTTGAGAAGCTTCACTACTTCCTTGGCGTGGAAGTCACTTCCGGCTCTGATGGTCTTGTTATGATGCAGAAGAAGTACTCCTTGGATTTGCTGTAGCGGGCTGGGATGCTTAAGTGCAAACCGACGACTACACCTATGTCTACCACTGACAAGATCACTGATGTGGATGGTGAGCCTCTGACTGCTGCTGACGCAACACGGTATAGGAGCATTGTTGGTGGGCTTCAGTACTTGACGATCACACGTCCTGATATTTCCTTTGTTATCAACAGAGTGTGTTAGTATCTCCAGGCACCTCGTGACACTCATTGGTCTGCTGTTAAGCGCATTTTGCGCTATATTCGCTTCACGATGTCCTGTGGTTTGCACATTCGACTAAACTCCTTTGGGATTGTCTCGGCATACTCTGATGCAGACTGGGCTGGCAGTCCGGATGACAGGCGATCCACGGGGGAGCTATGCTGTGTTCTTTGGTTCTACCTTGATCGCCGGGAGTGCTCGGAAACAAGCTATTGTTTCGCATAGCAGTACTGAAGCTGAGTATAAGGCTGTGGCTAATGCAACTGCAGAAATTATCTGGATACAGTCTTTGCTTCAGGAATCGGGTATATCTCAATCACAGTCTCCTATTCTTTGGTGTGATAACATCGGTGCTACATACCTGTCTGCCAATCCAGTATTTCATGCCCGAATGAAACACATCGAAGTTGACTATCATTTTGTACGGGAACGTGTATCTCAGAAGCAACTACAGATCAAGTTCATCTCTTCCAAGGATCAACTTGCAGACATCTTCACCAAGCCATTGCCTCTACCGCAGTTCGAGGCATGTCGGCGCAATCTTACCCTTCTAGATTCTTTAGGAAGTGGCTAAGATTGAGGGAGGGTGTTAGACTATATTGTTCCCGTATATGTGTACGTATTGTGTAACATTGTACCCCTTCATTATATATATGTGTGATAGGCCACCCCTAGAGGGCCGTGCCGGTTCCCCCCAAAACCTATTGTCTTACAATTTTTAGTAGAAAACTGCCACCCTTAGATCCAGATCGGAGGGTTCCGGAGGCGTTCGTCAGCCGGATAAGATTTCCATAGCCAGATTAGGCGTCCAGATGTCTTCGGTGTGCCGGTGTGCCGGCCTCCTTTTTATGTTTCTTTCTTTGGGCTTGTTGAGCTGTGCCCTGAGCATTAACCCTGGTACCTTGTGTCGTGCTTGTGTGTGTGTGTTGGACCTCCATGCGTTCGGCGTGTTGTGGCTGAACTCGTATGTTTGTTTGTGGCTTGGACGATATGCTTTGTATATAAAGCGGGGCGAAAGCCTTTTTCGGTATTACAAGAGATTTTCTCTTTTTTTGCATGGTAATACATATGTTGTTTATATCATATAAAGAATATAGTACATGCCACATAAACATCGACTTGACAAAACTGAAAAGATACAAGAACGCTAAACTTTGCACAAAGGAATACCAAATTATAATCAAGATCGAAGAATCCTCTGAGTATGAAACCAACGCCCGTCGCCTGCCTCTCTGGCACCACCACGATATAGTCAACAAAGGAAAAAAGTACGTATCACCTCCTCACCCGGTCTCAACCTGGCTCCATCGTTGATATGCAGCTTTGTGCACCTTCAAGATGGCTCACCAAAGGCAAAAACATTACCCTTGAATGAATCGGACCGGGGCAACACCCAGGACACGCCATCAAACTCCACATCTGACACCCCCGCACCACTAAGGCATCGGAAGAGGAAAATATACCGGCCAGTCACAAACCACAAACCCAACACACGATCCACCATCTTTCAGCCGCTAATATAGATCCCAATCTGCATCTGCTCCTAGACTACCTCACAAGCTCAGCGGCGGCACTGGAGCAAATGTTGTGCTGCTATCAGTGTGGCGAAGCAGGCCACTTTGCGATAGGATGCATTGCGGAGCTATGCGATCTACACTTAAAACCGAAACATTCTTGGGGAGAGTGCCCACTTCTTATAGCACCTAAATCGGTGGTCACAAAATATGGAGTTTTGCAGTAATAAATTGATGTTTTTTGAGATTTCATGCACCAGGTCAGACACGCCCCATCTGGAGAGCTTGAGGACAGGCTTGGTGCATGTCACGGGCAGGACACTCATAGAGGAGTACTCCCTCCGGTAAGGAGTGTACATCTAGAGATTTTAGGACAAATTATGGAGTGAAGTAAAAATGCATTGGAAAAGTGCAAGCCATAATCTCTCTCCTCTTTAATTAACCAACCCCCAATGAGATAAGTGCATGTAGAAGTTAAGAAGATCATGTGTAGTTTGTTATTGGTCTTGATTACCGTGTGATGAGAGAGAAGTATTTTTTTCTACTTTAAAGTGCATTGGGAAGGTAGAAGTACACTGCTTTGTGGACAAATTTTAAAGCCAAACGTACACTCTTTACCGGACGGAGGGAGTATGTTGTGCAGTAGCTGAGATGGTTGGTGTCTGCCAGCTTTCGGTGGTCTCTTGTGTGAGTTGAGGATCGGCTCTACAGAGTGTATTTCCCGAGGAAGGAAGATCTAGTACGTATCCTAGAGTTTGGTATTAGCAACGTTCAGCCAACCCGTGCTTCCTTGAGTTTTATGAATGGAAGAAACAGGGGCCGGAGGGGATACCTTTGGTCAAATTTTCTGAGGTTCCGTCTAAGCCTCTTAATGATTTTCTGATGACCTGGAGTTTGGGGTCGCTGATCAGCAAGACAAAGCAGGTGGACATGCCTTTTTACGCACACTCACGGTATTTTGAGGTTGCTAGTCAGTGTACCCGAGATTGATCATGTGCCAGAATATGTGCCCTGGACCTATGGTGGTCTGACTTATAATCTCAAAGTAGAGATTGAGGACCACCCTTATATTGACGAGGTTACTGAAGACAATGATGATGATATGACTAAGGGAGGTGAGGGGAATTAGGATGACGGCATGGATCATGATAAGCATGATAACATACGTAGGTCCGTTGGGCAGACTACTCAGACAGTTGATGCGCATATGGACAAGGGGGTGGCACCTTCTTCGACGCCGATGACTAGGTTGAGGTTTGACTCTTTTAGGGTTGCATCGATGCCTAGTCGCCTCTGGGGAGACTGAGCTGAGATGGAGGATCCGAAGGAGAAGGAGCAGCCACCTATTTTGCCGGAGGTATGACCAGTTCGTCCCATGCCGTCCACACTAGGGAGGGTGATGACCCCTTCCATGCTGCTTAGGGAGGTGAGCCCGAGGTAGGCGGCTTTGGCTTCACGACCCCAGCAGCCTCAGGTGGAGCGGAGATCATCTCAGGCGACGGATTTTGTGGGGAGTCCCAGCCAGGCGGCCTTGACACCCCCCTCGTCCCCGCTGACCACGCCGGACCGGGTGCCGACCCTCTCCACGCTGGTTAGGGAGGTGAGCCCGACGCAAGCGGCCTTGACGCACGTGGGGCGGAGGTCTTCTCCGGCAAGTTGACTCTTCGGCGTGTCTGTGGGGTTGTTGTGGGTTTGTTTATCATGGTGGAGTCAAAGGTGTGCGACAGAGAGGTCCTTGCGGTAACAATGACATGCGACATGTGGTCCAACTCAAGGATCATTCACGGCTGATACCTTACATAGTTCTCCGTTGTTAATCATTCTCTGATCTAGAGTTTCCTTCTTGTTGTTGGTGTGTGTGGTTGATCGCTTGGCATGGATTTTCGTGTGGCTTCTCGTGGCCTTTGGTGGTGTGATCTTGGTGGTGATGTTTTGTTCATAATGTTGTGTGTGATAATGTGATGTATCGGATGTGTGCCTAATCAATGAGTTGGGACGATTTTCTCCTAGTTTACCGCTAATTAACTAGGCACCTCTATTCTACCTCATTTTAAAATAACTAAAGTAAAAAAGATAACCGAAGGTAGCAGGGACCAACTATTTAGATATATTATAAGATGTATGTTATTAAAACAACATAAGCCCCATGTGTCTCGAGAACTGTATAAAATTTCGGGACACACCAACATTTTTCTCTCGAATACATAGGAGTGTGTGTACTATAAAATAGAAAAGATGATTGAGATAAAGAGCCCCTTCTTGAATACACGTCAGTATTTGAAAGCGAAACGCACCCCTAGTGAGATTATAAACCAAATATAAGAGAAAGAACTCATGGAGCAAATGGCAGGCCGTAAGATTAACTTCCATAAAAATGAATTGTTCTGCTTTGGAGAAGCCTGTGAGGCGGCGCTTGATTATGCTGACCTGTTTGGTTGTGCTCAAGGTCAATTCCTAATTAAAATATTTGGGAATTATGATTCATTATCGCTGTCTCACTAATGCGGAGTGGAAGTATGTAGAGGAGTGTTCAGAGAAACGATTGAGCAGTTGGAAAGACAAGTTGCTCTCTGTTGAAGGACGGCTGGTCTTGATCAATTTAGTACTCACATATATGATTCTCTACATGCTTTCTTTTTTCAACTCCCAAGAGGGGTCTTGCAAAGACTGAATTGTTTCAGATCCAGATTTTTTTTTGAGCAAGGAGACAATGAAAATAAAAAAATACAGGCTCACAAAATGGAGCGTGGTTTGTAGTCCGAAAGAGCAAGGTGGCCTTGGCATTCATGACCTTTAGGTCAAGAATGATGTCTTACTTAGTAAATGGTTGTCCAGACTTCTTACCGAGAATGATGTTTGGTAGACTCAGCTGCGCAACAAGTATCTATGCCAAAAAGTTGCGTCTCACGCATACTGGTGATTCACACTTTTGGGCAGGTCTTGTGGTGGCAAAGAAACATATTTTCCACTTTGTATCCTTCGTGATAAAAGACAGGCCTAAGATTCGTTTCTGGGTGGACAACTGGTTAGGCAATGTCATCCTCTGAGACTATACCCGACTTTGTACCGGATTGTTCATCATAAGAATAAAACTTTTGCGCAAGTAATTAGCTCTTTCCCACTGGATATTTCCTTCAGGTGGGATTTGATTGCCCCCCGTCTTGTGTCATGGCAAAATCTTTTCTTCCGATTGGATACGATTAACCGAACACAAGGACGAGATGCATTTCACTGGAACCTCACTACATCTGGAATCTTCACAACCAACTCTATGTATCATGCACTCACTCATTCGGAGGTCCCAATGAATAATAACAAGAAAATTTGGAAGTAAAAAATTCCACTAAAAGTTAAGATCTTCATGTGGTATCTTCGAAGAGGAGTGGCGTTGACCAAACATAACCTTGCCTGTCGCAATTGGCAAGGAAGCAAGACATGTAGCTTTTGTACTCATGACGAGACAATCGGACACCTCTTTTTTCATTGCAAGTTGTCACGTTCTACAAGGTCAATCATTTAAATAGTGTCTAATTTGTATCCGCCTACAAGTGTTGCCAATATTTATGATTATTGGTTGGACGACAGTCCTTATAGGTTCAAAACGCTATTAAGGATGGAAGCATATG
This sequence comes from Secale cereale, assembly GCA_902687465.1. Classification (NCBI taxonomy): domain Eukaryota; kingdom Viridiplantae; phylum Streptophyta; class Magnoliopsida; order Poales; family Poaceae; genus Secale; species Secale cereale. The sequence goes on along the minus strand of LR738710.1, from coordinate 719,532,356 downwards.
CCTTATTATGGTCGCTTTGACTATATAGAAATGAGTTGGTTTTTAGTGACAAAAACTCTTCTTCGTTGCAGGTCATTTTTCGATGTACGCACTCGCTTCGTACATGGTCTATACTTCACCGTACGGGGTATCAATCGCTGTTCAAGGCGGTGCGTACATGACTGGATTTTTTTTTTCTTCTCGAAATGGATGGCAGCATAACCTCCGTATTGGCCCATCACCTCTTTCAACATAGGCAAAGTGACGGTCTCATTTGACTCTACTGGTGCTGTCTTTTTCAGACAATTTGTATTTGGCTATGCGCATTCTAATCATGCAAATGCGGGGTGTTGCTTATCATGAATTGTATCCAATCGATGCTACATTTTGAGTTAATAAAAACACAGCTTATTGAAAAAAGAGAAAGAAATCATATGAAAACAACAGACAAATTAGTACGATACAAGGACGTTGCAGGGAGATGGTTGGGGCATGGCTCATCCAGTTTTACCCGGCATGACAGGTACCTCTTCTGGTAGTCCACCGTGTTCCAGCCCAGCACGATGTCCACTTCCACTTCCGCGGACCGCGATCGCCTCTCCGACGCCATGCGGTCGCTCAGCTCGTCGGACAGCGCAACCCCCGCGCCGAGCGCGACCATCCCCATCTGGAGAGCTTGAAGACAGGCTTGGTGCATGTCACGGGCAGGACACTCATAGTGGAGTACTCCCTACATCCGGTGAAGAGTATACATCTAGAGATTTTAGGACAAATTATGGAGTGAAGGAAAAAATGCATTGGAAAAGTGCAAGCCATCTTCTCTCTCCTTTATAATTAATCAACCCCCAATGAGTTAAGTGCATGTAGAAGTTAAAGAAGACCATGTGTAGCTTGTTATTGGTCTTGATTACCGTGTGATGAGAGAGAAGTATTTTTTTTCTACTACTTTAAAGTGCATTGGGAAGGTAGCATTACACTGTTTTGTGGACAAATTTTTAAGCCAAACGTACACTTTTTACCGGACAGAGGGAGTATGTTGTACAGTAGCTGAGACGGTTGGTGTCAGCCAGCTTTCGGTGGTCTCTTGTGTGAGTTGAGGATCGGCTCTACAGGGTGTATTTCCCGAGGAAGGAAGATCTATTATGTATCCTAGAGTTTGGTATTAGCAACGTTCAATCAGCCCGTGCTTCCTTGAGTTTTATGAATGGAAGAAACAGGAGCCGGAGGGGATACCTTTGGTCAAATTTTCTGAGGTTTCGTCTAAGCCACTTAATTATTTTCTGTTGACCTGGAGTTTGGGATCGCTGATCAGCAAGACAGAGCAGGTGGACATGCCTTTTACGCACAGTCACGGTATTGTGAGGTTGTTGGTCAGTGTACCCGAGATTGATCATGTGCCAGAATATGTGCCCTGGACCTATGGTGGTCTGACTTATGATCTCAAAGTCGAGATTGAGGACCACCCTTATATTGACAAGGTTACTGAAGACAATGATGATGATATGACTAAGGGAGCTGAGGGGAAGCAGGATGACGACATGGAACATGATAAGCACGATAACATACGTAGGTCCGTTGGGCAGACTACTCAGACAGTTGATGCGCATATGGACAAGGGGTGGCACCTTCTTCCACGTCGATGACTAGGTTGAGGTTTGACTCTTTTAGGGCTGCATCGATGCCTAGTCGCCTATGGGGAGACTGGGCTGAGATGGAGGATCCGGAGGAGAAGGAGCAGCCACCTATTTTGTCGGCGGTATGACCAGTTCGTCCCATGCTGTCCACACTAGGAAGGGTGATGACCCCTTCCACGCTGCGTAGGGAGGTGAGCCCAAGGCAGGCGGCTTTGGCTTCACCACCCCAGCAACCTCAGGTGGAGCTGAGATCATCTCAGGCGGCGGATCTTGTGGGGAGTCCCAGGCAGGAGGCCTTGACACCCCCCTCGTCCCCGCTGACCATGCCGGACCGGGTGTCGACCCCCTCCACGCTGGTTAGGGAGGTGAGCCCGACACAAGCGGCCTTGTCGCACGTGGGGCGGAGGTCTTCTCTGGCAAGTTTATTCTTCGGCGTGTCTGTGGGGTTGTTGTGGGTTTGTTTATCATGGTGGAGTCAAAGGTGTGCGACAGAAAGGTCCTTGCGGTAACAATGACATGCGACATGTGGTCCAACTCAAGGATCATTCACGGCTGATACCTTACATAGTTCTCCGTTGTTAATCATTCTCTGATCTGGAGTTTCCTTCTTGTTGTTGGTGTGTGTGGTTGATCGCTTGGCATGGATTTTCGTGTGGCTTCTCGTGGCCTTTGGTGGTGTGATCTTGGTGGGTGATGTTTTGTTCATAATGTTGTGTGTGATAATGCGATGTATCTGATGTGTGCCTAATCAATGTGTTGGGACGATTTTCTCCTAGATTACCGCTAATTAACTAGGCACCTCTATTCTACCTCATTTCAAAATAACTAAAGTAAAAAAGATAACCGAAGGTAGCAGGGACCAACTATTTAGATATATTATAAGATGTATGTTATTAAAACAACATAAGCCCCATGTGTCTCGAGAACTGTATAAAATTTCGGGACACAACAACATTTTTCTCTCGCATACATATGAGTGTGTGTACTATAAAATAGAGAAGATGATTGAGATAAAGAGCCCCTTCTTGAATAGACGTCGGTATTTGAAAGCGAAACGCACCCCTTGTGAGATTATAAACCAAATATAAGAGAAAGAACTCATGGAGCAAATGGCAGGCCGTAAGATTAACGTCCATAAAAAATGAATTGTTCTGCTTTGGAGAAGCCTGTGAGGCGGCGGTTGATTATGCTGATCTGTTTGGTTGTGCTCAAGGTCAATTCCTAATTAAAATATTTGGGAATTATGATTCATTATGGTTGTCTCACTAATGCGGAGTGGAAGCATGTAGAGGAGTGTTTAGAGAAACGATTGAGCAGTTGGAAAGACAAATTGCTCTCTGTTGAAGGACGGCTGGTCCTGATCAATTCAGTCCTCACAAATATGATTCTCTACATGCTTTCTTTTTTCAACTCCCGAGAGGGGTCTTGCAAAGACTGAATTGTTTCAGATGCAGATTTTTTTTGGGCAAGGAGACAATGAAAACAAATAATACAGGCTCACAAAATGGAGCGTGGTTTGTAGTCCGAAAGACCAAGGTGGCCTTGGCATTCATGACCTTTAGGTCAAGAATGATGTCTTACTTAGTAAATGGTTGTTCAGACTTCTTACTGAAAATGATGTTTGGTAGACTCAGCTACGCAACAAGTATCTATACCGAAAAGTTGCGTCTCACGCATACTGGTGATTCACACTTTTGGGCATGTCTTGTGGTGGCAAAGAAACATATTTTCCACTTTGTATCCTTCGTGATAAAAGCCATGCCTAAGATTCGTTTCTGGGTGGACAACTAGTTAGGCAATGTCAGCCTCTGAGACTATACCCGACTTTGTACCGGATTGTTCATCATAAGAATAAGACTTTTGCGCAAGTAATTGGTTCTTTCCCACCGGATATTTCCTTCAGGTGGGATTTGATTGCCCCCCGTCTTGTGTCATGGCAAAATCTTCTCTTCTGATTGGATACGATTAACCGAACACAAGGACGAGATGCATTTCACTGGAACCTCACTACATCTGGAATCTTCACAACCAACTCTATGTATCATGCACTCACACATTCGGAGGTCCCAATGAATAATAACAAGAAAATTTGGAAGTAAAAAATTCCATTAAAAGTTAAGATCTTCATGTGGTATCTTTGAAGAGGAGTGGCGTTGACCAAACATAACCTCGCCCATCGCAATTGGCAAGGAAGCAAGACCTGTAGCTTTTGTACTCATGACAAGACAATCAGACACCTCCTTTTCCAGTGCAAGTTGTCACGTTCTACATGGTCAATCATTTAAATAGTGTCTAATTTGTATCCGCCTACAAGTGTTGCCAATATTTATGATTATTGGTTGGACGACAGTCCTTATAGGTTCAAAACGCTATTAAGGGTGAAAGCATATGCCTTATTATGGTCGCTTTGACTATATAGAAATGATTTGGTTTTTAGTGACGAAAACTCTTATTCATTGCAGGCCATTTTTCGATGTACGCACTCGCTTCGTACATGGTCTATACTTCACCGTACGGGGTACCAACCGCTGTTCAAGGCGGTGTATACACGACTGGATTTTTTTTCTTCTCAAAATGGATGGCAGCATAACCTCCGTATTGGCCCATCACCTCTTTCAACATAGGCAAAGTGACGGTCTTATTTGACTCTACTCGTGCTGTCTTTTTTCAGACAGTTTGTATTTGGCTATGTGCATTCTAATCATGCAAATGCGGGGTATTGCTTATCATGAATTGTATCCAGACGATGCTATATTTTGAGTTAATAAAAGCGCAGTTTATTGAAAAAAGAGAAAGAAATCATATGAAAACAACAGACAAATTAGTACGATACAAGGACGTTGCAGGGAGATGGTTGGGGCGATGGCTCATCCAGTTTTACCCGGCATGACAGGTACCTCTTCTGGTAGTCCACCGTGTTCCAGCCGAGCACGATGTCCACGTCCACTTCCGCGGACCGCGATCGCCTCTCCGACGCCATGCGGTCGCTCAGCTCGTCGGACAGCGCAACCCCCGCGCCGAGCGCGACCATCCCCACGCGCTCGTGTGCGTGCTCGCCAAAACAGAACCCGGGCACGCGGCCCCAGGCGAGCACCGCTCCAGCGTACGAGACTGCCACCGTCCCGTGCTCCTGGCAGACCTCCGACGACGACCCTGAGCTCTGGTTGCTGACGCCGTGGAGCGTGAGGTTAAACGCTGGTGAGAGGCCGGGCGCCAGCGTCTGCCCGTCGAGCCCGTCGAAGCCGGCGAGATCGATTGAGAAAGTGGGGACACGGAGGATCTTATATTGGTCGCCTTCGGGGATAACCGCCTGCAACAAGGCCATGAACGCGGCTAGCAACCCGGCTGTCAGCATGACGAGGCCGACGAGGCCGACGAGGACGAGGACTTCGAACTTCGCCGAAACGATGGGGGCATGGGGTGATGCCCCTGCTTCCAGGTCCGGCTCCATGCCAAAGCTGCGAGACCGGCACAAATTTTGGTGGTTTGCACGCGTACTTTCGGTGTCGACTAGCTAGGGTCTATTGACGGGGAGTTTATCGTATATCTGCTGGAGTGCATCTCTTTTTTTGAGGCCGTGCTGGAGTGGAACTTTGGTTTCGGTTTCTCCGGTCATTGTGGAGGTGTCCATCTACTTACGAGGGCTCCGGAGTCGTTACCGTCTCGAACGTGCTCCGATGTCCGGTGGTGCTCCCGCTATGAACCAGCCGGTTGCATCACGCGAGGGCTTCCGTTGAACATATATATTCTCCATTTTTCTTTTTTTCAAGGAAGGCAAAATATATGCCTTATTCATTAAATAAGCAGAAGATAGTCGCTCAACTAATTGTCATAAAGCCAGGTGAAAACCGTCGCGAAGTGCCGAGCGGCACCCACACAATACCCACACAACAACACCCACAAAAAAAAACACCCACACACAACATCTCAAATAAAGGGCCTCATCAAGATCGCACATCAACATCATCCTCATCATTTCTCCCCAACACGTGTCATCGTCCTCCCTAATCTCTGAGCAAGTGACTCCGACTTCGCCGAAGATGAACATCAACCCAACCTTCACCTTAGAGGCTATGCGGAAACACAAGAAGGCATGTAGCAAACTCAGCCACCCACGCCGAGGACAGCATGTTGAAATATCTCATGCAGGCCTATGGGCCGGCGCATATAGTCTGGTATAGAGTTAGTTAGTTAGAGATATACTTGTATCTAGTTAAATCTTCTCATCTCTATCTACTCTCTCTTGTACTCCAAGTTATGTATGCGCTCATGGGATAAGCCCCATCATTATCAATAAATACCCGCGGCCCTCTCTCGAGAGGGTAGTACGCTTCCACCATATTTTCTACATGGTAATCAGAGCATCCTCTTCCTCCACATTCTGAACCCTAGAAAAAAAATCCCATCTACACCAAAACCCGATGGCGTCCTCATCATCAACCCCAGCTGGTTCCGGCCTTGGCTCTCAGGTTTCGGAGAAGCTGACCAGGGAGAACTATCTCCTGTGGAGGGCGCAGATCCTCCCCCACTTCCTCGGCGCGGGGCTCTATGGCTACCTTGACCGCTCCATCACCGCGCCAGAGAAGTTCTGTGTCGTCAAGGACAGAGACGGCAAGGAACAGACGATCCAAGACCCAGCATATGATGCATGGGTCAGGCAGGACCAGCAGGTCCTCGGGCACATCTTGAACAATTTGACAAGAGACGTGCTCGTCTCCGTCGCCTCCATCCGGACTGCTCATGCACTCTGGACAAGCCTCGGTAACATGTTTGCTTCACAATCCCGCTCACGCATCAATAATCTTTGCATCTCCCTCGCCAATGCTCAGAAAGGTACCCAATCTGCTGCGGCGTACTTCTCCCGGATGTGAGGCTTCGTGGATGAACTTGCTGCGGCCGGGAAGCCACTGGAGGAAGACGAACTCGTCTCCTTCATTGTCGCGGGGCTGGACCTCGACTACAACTCTGTGGTCTCAGCCCTGGACGCCCGCACTGAACCAGTCACCGTCGACCTCATCTACTCCCAGATCTGCAACTTTGATCAGCGAGTGGAGCTCTTCACGGGTGGCGCCGGTGGCGGAGGGTTCAAGTCCTCTGCTAACACCGCCGCACGTCGTGGTGGTCCGCCGCCTCCTCGCGGCAAGCAGTAGCAGAAGCCAAACGGTGGCGGCTACGGTGGCTACAAGAAGAAGCAAGGTGGAGGCGGGCGTCCCTTCTACAACAACAACAAGGGCGCCCGATCAGGTGGTGCACCAGGCGGTCCCGGAGGTCCAGGAGGCCCCGGTGGCCCTGCACCTGGCAACAACAATGCAAGGGGGAATGATCCCATCCAGTGCCAGATTTGTGGTAAGTTTGGCCATAGTGCCAAAGATTCCTGGTACAGGTTCGATGATGATGCACTAGAAGAAAAAGTTGTTGCTGCCGCTCAATATGGGGTGGATACAAACTGGTACGTCGACAGTGGGGCGACCGACCACCTCACAGGGGAGCTGGAGAAGCTAACTGTCCGTGACAAGTATCGCGGGCAAGATCAGATCCATGGCGCAAACGGGACATGTATGAGAATAGATCATGTTGGTCAGTCAGTATTACATACCTCTTGCCAACCCATTCATCTTAAAAAAAATTCTTTATTCACCTCATGCTAGAACAAATCTTCTCTCTGTTCATCGTACTGCTTTGGACAATCATGCCTTTCTTGAGTTTCATCCTTTTTTCTTCTTGATTAAGGACCAAGCAACGAGGAAAATCCTCTACAGAGGTAGATGCGTTGGTGGGCTCTATCCGTTGATTCCCAGTGTTAGGAGTTCCAATAAACAAGGTCTTGGTGTCACCACATTATCTTCACCAAGGTGGCATGATCGTCTAGGGCATCCATCCTTTACTATAGTTCATCGTGTGCTTAGGAAAAATAAGCTCCCTTTTGTTGGTGAGCCGAGCAATGAAATAGTTTGTGACTCTTGTTAGAGAGGAAAAAGTCATCAGCTTCCTTACCCCGTGTCAACTAGTGTTTCTTCCAAACCATTAGAACTTATATTTTCTGATGTATGGGGGCAAGCACCTCTTTCTGTTGGCAGACAGAAGTATTATGTAAGCTTTATTGATGATTATAGCAAGTATACTTGGATTTATCTTATCAAGAATAAATCTGATGTGTTTCAAGTCTTCCAAAATTTCCAAGCACTAGTTGAACGAAAATTCAATAGTAAAATTATCTCAGTTCAGTCAGACTGGGGTGGTGAGTATGAAAAATTGAACCCTTTCTTCCAAAGATTAGGAATTTCTCACCATGTTTCTTGCCCTCATGCGCATCAACAGAACGGCCCGGCAGAACGCAAGCATAGGCATATCGTTGAGATCAGTTTGTCTCTTCTTGTAAACGCATCTATACCACTTAAGTTTTGGGATGAAGCGTTTCTCACTGCCACTCATCTTATAAACATTCTGCCCAGTCGAGTTATCAACTTTGAAACACCCACCGAACGTCTCTTACACACTACACCAAACTATGCTTCCCTCCGTGTGTTTGGGTGTGCGTGTTGGCCAAACTTACGGCCATATAATTCGAGAAAACTCTCTTTTCGATCCAAACAATGTGTGTTCATAGGGTATAGCCCCCAACATAAAGGTGTCAAGTGCCTTGATATTTCCACCGGTCGGGTGTATATCTCCCGTGATGTTGTTTTTGATGAGACAATTTTTCCTTTCAAAGATCTCCATCCAAACGCCGGCGCTCTCTTACAAAAAGAGATTCTCCTCCTTCCTTCTCATATTTCCGGCTTAGACCAAGGGGGAAATACTACTACTGATCACATGAATACCTCTCATGCTACTAATCCTGTTGATGATGTAGAAAGTACAGGAAGAACAGGAACAATTTTTGGTGCAGAAAATGGTGCTAGAAACAGTGCACATCAGCCCATATTTCATGCTCCAGAAGAGGACGAATGCACACGACAAGAGGGCGATTCGCCTGTGCATGCATCGGGATCCACAGGCAAGCGATCCCATGCAGATACGCCGCCGCCAGCACGGCAGGACTCTGCCTCGGCCTCGGGACGCACAGGCGGCAACAACCCACGCGGGGCTGAAGCGGGCCACTCTCCTTCCGCCACGCGTGCTGCAGGTCCACAACTGTCTCCCGCTCCCACGCCTGTGGTGGGTCCTGCCGTGCATGCACACAAGGCTGCGTTGGATGGCGACGCGGTCGCTGGTTCGTCAGGTGGCGACACGGTCGTTGCCTCGCCCGTCCAGTCCGGTCGGGGATCTCCCTTAGGTCCCGTTTCATTCGACTAGGGATCTCCACCGGGATCGCCACCACGCAGGCCTGCATGGTCGGGTGTGGGATCTTCTGCACCCGGACCAGGGGGCGCTACACACGCCACGTGACTTCAAATAGGAAAACTTCAGCCTGTCAATTACAAAAACATTTTGAAATTTGGTCTAATCTGTACAACAGGAGAGCCACGTTCTGTTGATGAAGCCTTGACAGATCCCAGATAGAAGAAGGCCATGGAAGAAGAATATATGGCCTTGAGGAAAAATGAGACGTGGCACTTGGTTCCACGTGGTCAAGGTAAGAATTTGATAGACTGTAAGTGGGTTTACAAAATTAAAAGGAAAGCAGATGGCACGATTGATAGATACAAGGCCAGGCTAGTGGCAAAAGGTTTTAAACAGAGATATGGAATAGATTACGAGGACACTTTTAGTCCAGTTGTTAAAGCCGTCACTATCAGGTTGGTTTTATCTGTTGTTGTGTCTAGGGGATGGAGCCTACGACAATTGGACGTGCAGAATGCGTTTTTTCATGGTGTTCTGGAAGAAGAGGTTTACATGAAACAGAAGGAAATATGCCCTAGAGGCAATAATAAAGTTATTATTTATTTTCTTATATCATGATAAATGTTTATTATTCATGCTAGAATTGTATTAACCGGAAACTTAATACATGTGTGAATACATAGACAAAACAGAGTGTCCCTAGTATGCCTCTACTAGACTAGCTCATTGATCAAAGATGGTTATGTTTCCTAGCCATAGACATGAGTTGTCATTTGATCAACGGGATCACATCATTAGGAGAATGATCTGATGGACAAGACCCATCCGTTAGCTTAGCACTATGATCGTTTAAGTTTTACTGCTATTGCTTTCTTCATGACTTATACATGTTCCTATGACTATGAGATTATGCAACTCCCGAATACCGGAGAAACACTTTGTGTGCTACCAAACGTCACAACGTAACTGGGTGATTATAAAGGTACTCTACAGGTATCTCCGAAGGTACTTGTTGGGTTGGCGTATTTCGAGATTAGGATTTGTCACTCCGATTGTCGGAGAGGTATCACTGGGCCCACTCGGTAATGCACATCACTATAAGCCTTGCAAGCATTGCAGCTAATGAGTTAGTTGCGGGATGATGTATTACGGAACGAGTAAAGAGACTTGTTGGTAACGAGATTGAACTAGGTATTGAGATACCGACGATCGAATCTCGGGCATGTAACATACCGATGACAAAGGGAACAATGTATGTTGTTATGCGGTTTGACCGATAAAGATCTTCGTAGAATATGTGGGAGCCAATATGAGCATCCAGGTTCCGCTATTGGTTATTGACCGAAGACGTGTCTCGGTCATGTCTACATAGTTCTCGAACCCGTAGGGTCCGCACGCTTAAGGTTTCGATGATAGTTTTATTATGAGTTTATGAGTTTTGATGTACCGAAGGAGTGCGGAGTCCCGGATGAGATCGGGGACATGACGAGGAGTCTCAAAATGGCCGAGACGTAAAAATCGATATATTGGACGACTATATTCGGACATCGGAAAGGTTCCGAGTGATTCGGGTATTTTCGGAGTACCGGGGAGTTACGGGAATAGAGGAGAGAGGCCAAAAGGAAGGAGGCGTGCACCCCCCTTCTGGTCCGAATTGGACAAGGGGTGCAGCCCCCTTTTCCTTCTCCCTCTCCCCCTCTTTCCTTCTCTCCTACTCCGGAAAGGAAAGGGGAATCCTACTAGGACTTGGGAGTCCTAGTAGGACTCCCCACACTTGGTGCGCCCCCTCTAGGGCCGGCCTCTCCCTCCCTCCTTTATATACGGGGGCAGGGGGGCACCTCTAGACACAACAATTGATCTCTTGATCTCTTAGCCGTGTGCGGTGCCCCCCTCCACCATAGTTCTCCTCGATAAATATTGTAGCGGTGCTTAGGCGAAGCCCTGCGACGGTAGAACATCAAGATCATCACCACGCCGTCGTGCTGACGGAACTCTCCCTCGACACTCGGCTGGATCGGAGTTCGAGGGACGTCATCGAGCTGAACGTGCGCTAGAACTCGGAGGTGCCGTAGTTTCGGTGCTTGATCGGTCGGGCCGTGAAGACGTATGACTACATCAACCGCGTTGTTCTAACGCTTCCGCTTTCGGTCTACGAGGGTACGTAGACTCACTCTCCCCTCTCGTTGCTATGCATCTGGTAGATAGATCTTGCGTGATCGTAGGAAAATTTTAAAATACTACGTTCCCCAACAGTGGCATCAGAGCCAAGTTTATGCGTAGATGAGATGCACGAGTAGAACACAAGTGAGTTGTGGACGATACTAGTCATACTGCTTACCAGCATGTCATACTTTGATTTGGCGGTATTGTTGGATGAAGCGGCCCGGACCGACATTACGCGTACGCTTACGCGAGACTGGTTCTACCGACGTGCTTCGCACACAGGTGGCTGGCGGGTGTCAGTTTCTCCAACTTTAGTTGAATCAAGTGTGGCTACGCCCGGTCCTTGTGAAGGCTAAAACAACACATACTTGACGAAATATCGTTGTGGTTTTGTATGCGTAGGTAAGAACGGTTCTTGCTAAGCCCGTAGTAGCGACGTAAAACTTGCAACAACAAAGTAGAGGACGTCTAACTTATTTTTGCAGGGCATGTTGTGATGTGATATGGTCAAGACATGATGAGTTATACGGTTTTGTATGAAATGATCATGTTTTGTAAAGTTATCGGCAACTGGCAGGAGCCATATGGTTGTCGCTTTATTGTATGAAATGCAATCGCCATGTAATTGCTTTACTTTATCACTAAGCGGTGGCGATAGTCGTAGAAGCAATAGTTGGCGAGACGACAACGATGCTACGATGGAGATCAAGGTGTCGCGCCGGTGACGAAGGTGATCAAGACGGTGCTTTGGAGATGGAGATCAAAAGCACAAGATGATGATGGCCATATCATGTCACATATTTTGATTGCATGTGATGTTTATCTTATTATGCTTCTTATTTTGCTTAGTTCGACGGTAGCATTATAAGATGATCCCTTACTAAATTTCAAGGTATAAGTGTTCTCCCTGAGTATGCACCGTTGCGAAAGTTCGTCGTGCCGAGACACCACGTGATGATCGGGTGTGATAAGCTCTACGTTCAAATACAACGGGTGTAAGCCAGTTTTGCACACACAGAATACTCGGGTTAAACTTGACGAGCCTAGCATATGGAGATATGGCCTCGGAACACTGGAGACCGAAAGATCGAGCGTGAATCATATAGTAGATATGATCAACATAAGATGTTCACCATTGAAACTACTCCATCTCACGTGATGATCGGACATGGTTTAGTTGATTTGGATCACGTGATCATTTAGATGACTAGGGGGATGTCTATCTAAGTGGGAGTTCTTAAGTAATATGATTAAATTGAACTTTAATTTATCATGAACTTAGTCCTCGTAGTATTAGCATATCTATGTTGTAGATCAATAGCTCGCGATGTTGCTCCCCGTTTATTTTTTATATGTTCCTAGAGAAAACTAAGTTGAAAGATGGTAGTAGCAATGATGCGGAATTGTTCCGTGATCTGAGGATTATCCTCATTGCTGCACAGAGAATTATGTCCTTGATGCACCGCTAGGTGACATACCTATTGCAGGAGGAGATGTAGACGTTATGAACGTTTTGACAAAAGCTCGGTATGATGACTACTTGATAGTTTAAGTGCACCATGCTTTATGGCTTAGAACCGGGACTTCAAAAACGTTTTGAACGCCACGGAGCATATAAGATGTTCCAAGAGTTGAAATTAGTATTTCATACTCATGCCCGTGTCGAGAGGTATAAGACTTCTGACAGTACTTTGCCTACAAGATGGAGAAGAATAGCTCAACCAGTGAGCATGTGCTCAGATTGTCTGGGTACTACAATTACTTGAATCAAGTGGGAGTTAATCTTTCAGATAAGATAGTAATTGACAAAGTTCTCTAGTCACTATCACCAAGTTAGTAGAACTTCGTGATGAACTATAATATGCAAGGGATGACGAAAGGAATTCCCGAGCTCTTCGCAATGCTGAAGTCGGCGAAGGTAGAAATCATGAAAAAGCATCAAGTGTTGATGGTTAACAAGACCACTTGTTTCAAGTAAAGGGCAAAGGGATAGAAGGGGAACTTCAAGAATAATGACAAGCAAGTTGTCACTCCCGTGAAGAAACCCAAAGCTAAAACTCAAGCCTGAAACTAAGTGCTTCTACTGCAAAGGAAATGGTCACTGGAAGTGGAACTTCCCTAGATACTTGGCGGATAAGAAGGATGGCAAAGTGAACAAAGGTATATTTTGATATACAGATTATTGATGTGTACTTTACTAGTGTTCATAGCAACCCCTGGGTATTTGATACTGGTTCAGTTGCTAAAATTAGTAACTCGAAACGAGAATTGCAGAATGAACAGAGACTAGTTAAAGGTGAAGTGACGATGTGTGTTGGAAGTGGTTCCAAGATTGATATGATCATCATCGCACACTCCCTATACTTTCGGGATTAGTGTAAAACCTAAATAAATGTTATTTGGCATTTGCGTTGAGCAGGAATATGATTTGATCATATTTGTTGCAATACGGTTATTCATTTAAAGTCATAGAATAATTGGTATTCTGTTTACATGAATAAAACATTCGATGGTCATACACCCAATGAAAATAGTTTGTTGGATCTCGATCGTGGTGATACACATATTCATAATATTGAAGCCAAAAGATGCAAGGTTAATAATGATAGTGCAACTTATTTGTGGCACTGCCGTTTAGGTCATAATGGTGTAAAGCGCATGAAGAAACTCCATAGTGATGGACTTTTGGAATCACTTGATTATGAATCACTTGGTGCTTGCGAACCATGCCTCATGGGCAAGATGACTAAAACTCCGTTCTCCGGAACAATGGAGCGAGCAACATATTTGTTGGAGATCATACATACAGATGTATGTGGACCAATGAGTGTTGAAGCTCGCGGCGGGTATCGTTATTTTCTGACCTTCACTGATGATTTGAGCAGATATGGGTATATCTACTTAATGAAGCACAAGTCTAAAATATTTGAAAAGTTCAAAGAATTTCAGAGTGAAGTGGAGAATCATCATAACAAGAAAATAAGAGTTTCTACGATATGATCGTAGAGGTAAAATATTTGAGTTAGCGAGTTTGGCCTTCAGTAAAAACAATATGAAATAGTTTCACTACTCACGCCACCTGGAACACCATAGTGTAATGGTGTGTCCGAACATCATAACCGTACTTTATTAGATATGGTGCGATCGATGATGTCTCTTACCGATCTACCACTATCGCTTTTGGGGTTATGCATTAGAGACAGATACATTCACGTTAAATAGGGCACCATCTAAATCCGTGGAGATGACACCGTATGAACTGTGGTTTGACGAGAAACCTAAGCTGTCATTTCTTTAAGTTTGGGACTGCGATGCTTATGTGAAAAAGTTTCAACATGATAAGCTCGAACCCAAATCGGAGAAGTAAATCTTCATAGGATACCCAAAAGAAACTGTTGGGTACACCTTCTATCACAGATCCGAAGGCAAGGTCTTTGTTGCTAAGAGTGGATCCTTTCTAGAGAAGGAGTTTCTCTCGAAAGAAGTGAGTGGGAGGAAAGTAGAACTTGATGAGGTAATTGTACCTTCTCCCGAATTGGATAGTAGTACATCACAGAAACTGGTTCTAGTGATTCCTACACCAATTAGTGAGGAAGCTAATGATGATGATCATGAAACTTCGGATCAAGTTACTGCTGAACTTCGTAGATCAACCAGAGTACGTTCCGCACCAGAGTGGTACGGCAACCCGGTTCTGGAAGTCATGTTACTGGACCATGATGAACCTACGAACTATGAGGAAGCGATGATGAGCCCAGATTCCGCAAAATGGCTTGAGACCATGAAATCTGAGATGGGATCCATGTATGAGAACAAAGTGTGGACTTTGGTTGACTTGCCCGATGGTCGGCAAGCCATCGAAAATAAATGGATCTTCAAGAGGAAGACTGACGCTGACAGTAATGTTACTGTTTACAAAGCTTGACTTGTTGCGAAAGTTTTTCAACAAGTTCATGGAGTTGACTACGATGAGACTTTCTCACCCGTAGCGATGCTTAAGTCTGTCCGAATCATGCTAGCAATTGCCGCATTTTATGAAATCTGGCAAATGGATAACAAAACTGCATTCTTTAATGGATTTATTAAAGAAGACTTGTATATGATGCAACTAGAAGGTTTTGTCAATCATAAAGGTGCTAACAAAATGTGCAAGCTCCAGCGATCCATCTATGGACTGGTGCAAGCATCTCGGAGTTGGAATATACGGTTTGATAAGTTGATCAAAGCATATAGATTTATACAGACTTGCGGTGAAGCCTGTATTTAAAAGAAGTGAGTGGGAGCACTACAACCTTTCTGATAAGTATATGTGAATGACATATTGCCGATCGGAAATGATGTAGAATTTTCTGGAAAGCATAAAGGAGTGTTTGAAAGGAGTTTTTCAAAGAAAGACCTTGGTGAAGCTGCTTACATATTGGGCATCAAGATCTATAGAGATAGATCAAGACGCTTGATAAGACTTTCGATGAGTACATACCTTGATATGATTTTGAAGTAGTTTAAAATGGATCAGTCAAAGAAGGTGTTCTTACCTGACTTGTAAGGTGTGAAGTTGAGTAAGACTCAAAGCCAGACCACGGCAGAAAAATATAGAGAGAATGAAAGTCATTCCCTATGCCTCAGCCATAGGTTCTATAAAGTATGCTATGCTGTGTACCAAACATGTTGTGTACCTTGCCATGAGTTTGTCAAGAGGGTACAATAGTGATCCAGGAGTAGATCACTGTACAGCGGTCAAAATTATCCTTAGTAACTGGATGACTAAGGAAATGTTTCTCAATTATGGAGGTGATAAAGAGTTCGTCGTAAAGGGTTACGCCGATGCAAGCTTTGACACTAAATCCAGCTGACTCTAAGTATCAATCTGGATGCGTATTGAAAGTGGGAGCAATTAGCTAGAGTAGCTCCATGCAGAGCATTGTAGACACATAGACATTTGCGAAATACATACGGATCTGAATGTGACAGACCCGTTGACTAATCTTCTCTCACGAAGCAAAACATGATCACACCTTAGTACTTTTTGGGTGTTAATCACATAGCGATGTGAACTAGATTATTGACTCTAGTAAACCCTTTGGGTGTTAATCACATGACGATGTGAACTATCGGTGTTAAATCACATGGCGATGTGAACTAGATTATTGACTCTAGTGCAAGTGGGAGACTGAAGGAAATATGCCCTAGAGGAAATAATAAAGTTATTATTTATTTCCTTATATCATGATAAATGTTTATTATTCATGCTAGAATTGTATTAACCGGAAACTTAATACATGTGTGAATACATAGACAAAACAGAGTGTCCCTAGTATGCCTCTACTAGACTAGCTCATTGATCAAAGATGGTTATGTTTCCTAGCCATAGACATGAGTTGTCATTTGATCAACGGGATCACATCATTAGGAGAATGATCTGATGGACAAGACCCATCCGTTAGCTTAGCACTATGATCGTTTAAGTTTTACTGGTATTGCTTTCTTCATGACTTATACATGTTCCTATGACTATGAGATTATGCAACTCCCGAATACCGGAGGAACACTTTGTGTGCTACCAAACGTCACAACGTAACTGGGTGATTATAAAGGTACTCTACAGGTATCTCCGAAGGTACTTGTTGGGTTGGCGTATTTCGAGATTAGGATTTGTCACTCCGATTGTCGGAGAGGTATCTCTGGGCCCACTCGGTAATGCACATCACTATAAGCCTTGCAAGCATTGCAGCTAATGAGTTAGTTGCGGGATGATGTATTACGGAACGAGTAAAGAGACTTGTTGGTAACGAGATTGAACTAGGTATTGAGATACCGACGATCGAATCTCGGGCATGTAACATACCGATGACAAAGGGAACAATGTATGTTGTTATGCGGTTTGACCGATAAAGATCTTCGTAGAATATGTGGGAGCCAATATGAGCATCCAGGTTCCGCTATTGGTTATTGACCGGAGACGTGTCTCGGTCATGTCTACATAGTTCTCGAACCCGTAGGGTCCGCACGCTTAAGGTTTCGATGATAGTTTTATTATGAGTTTATGAGTTTTGATGTACCGAAGGAGTTCGGAGTCCCGGATGAGATCGGGGACATGACGAGGAGTCTCAAAATGGCCGAGACGTAAAAATCGATATATTGGACGACTATATTCGGACATCGGAAAGGTTCCGAGTGATTCGGGTATTTTCGGAGTACCGGTGAGTTACGGGAATAGAGGAGAGAGGCCAAAAGGAAGGAGGCGTGCACCCCCTTCTGGTCCGAATTGGACAAGGGGTGCAGCCCCCTTTTCCTTCTCCCTCTCCCCCTCTTTCCTTCTCTCCTACTCCGGAAAGGAAAGGGGAATCCTACTAGGACTTGGGAGTCCTAGTAGGACTCCCCACACTTGGTGCGCCCCCTCTAGGTCCGGCCTCTCCCTCCCTCCTTTATATACGGGGGCAGGGGGGCACCTCTAGACACAACAATTGATCTCTTGATCTCTTAGCCGTGTGCGGTGCCCCCCTCCACCATAGTTCTCCTCGATAAATATTGTAGCGGTGCTTAGGCGAAGCCCTGCGACGGTAGAACATCAAGATCGTCACCACGCCGTCGTGCTGACGGAACTCTCCCTCAACACTCGGCTGGATCGGAGTTCGAGGGACGTCATCGAGCTGAACGTGTGCTAGAACTCGGAGGTGCCGTAGTTTCGGTGCTTGATCTGTCGGGCCGTGAAGACGTACGACTACATCAACCGCGTTGTTCTAACGCTTCCGCTTTCGGTCTACGAGGGTACGTAGACTCACTCTCCCCTCTCGTTGCTATGCATCTGGTAGATAGATCTTGCGTGATCGTAGGAAAATTTTAAAATAATACGTTCCCCAACAGAAACAACCACGTGGGTTTGAAAACAAGAATGCACCTTTTCATGTGTGTAAACTTGATAAGGACCTTTATGGTCTGAAACAGGCCCCGAGAGCATGGTATCATCGCTTGAGTATGAAGTTGCAAGCTATTGGTTTTGTTCCTTCCAAGTATGATATTTCATTATTTATTTTCAACAAGTTCAAAATAACAATGTACATGCTCATATATGTTGATGATATCATCATTGCAAGCTCATCTGATGAAGCAGTGACAGCACTCCTAAAGGACCTAGGCTCTGAGTTCGCCCTGAAGGACTTGTGAGATCTGAATTTCTTTCTCGGTATTGAAGTCAAAAGGAACAAAGATGGTATTGTCTTGTCTCAGGAAAAATATGCTAATGATCTCTTAAAAAGGGTTGGAATGCAGGATTGTAAGCCTTCGCCAACTCCATTATCTTGTTCAGAGAAACTGTCTTTGCATGAAGGTGAGATCGTAAGTCAAGAAGATAGCACTCGGTACAGAAGTATGATTGGTGCACTTCAATACTTAACCCTTACTAGACCAGATTTATCCTTCGCTGTAAACAAGGTATGTTAGTTTCTGCATGCACCTACCACCTCGCACTGGATTGCAGCTAAACGTATTTTAAGATATGTGAAGTATACAGTAAATGTTGGACTAATGTTCAGTAAGTCTCAATCCACACTTGTCAGTGCGTTTAATGATGCTGACTGGGCTGGCAGTGTTGATGACAGACGGTCCACAGGTGGCTTTGCAGTATTTCTTGGTCCAAATTTGATATCATGGTGTGCAAAGAAACAGACTACTGTCTCAAGGTCTAGTACAAAGGCTGAGTATAAAGCACTGGCTAATGCCACTACATAAATTATCTGGCTTCAGTCTTTACTTAAGGAACTTGGAGTGATACAAATGCAAGCTCCTTGTGTATGGTGTGATAATCTTGGCGCCACTTATCTTTCTGCCAATCCAGTGTTTCATGCCAGAACAAAACATATTGAGATATATTTTCACTTTGTCAGAGAACGTGTTGCCAACAAGGAGTTGGACGTTTGGTTTATTCATTCTGGAGATCAGATTGTAGATGGTTTCACCAAGGCATTGCCTACAAGGAGCTTTGAGAAATTTAGACGTAATCTCAACTTAATCAAGTTGTGATTAAGGGGGTGTGTTGAAATATCTCATGTAGGCCTATGGGCCGGCGCATATAGTCTGGTATAGAGTTAGTTAGTTAGAGATATACTTGTATCTAGTTAAATCTTCTCATCTCTATCTACTCTCTCTTGTACTCCAAGTTATGTATGCGCTCATGGGATAAGCCCCATCATTATCAATAAATACCCGCGGCCCTCTCTCGAGAGGGTAGTATGCTTCCACCATATATTCTACACAGCACAACTCCAACTCTGAAGGATAGTTCCGAAGAAGAACTATGCAAGGCTGGCGCCGTGAAAGACCACCGAACGGGCCATCTGCTACGTGTCATCGTCGCCACAGGGGCCCACCGACGCAGCTCCGACTTCACCGCAACATGACGAACTGAGGTAATCCCCCGAACACGTCGAAGAAGAACCGACTACCGCCATCATTGCCGCGTTGACATCATGCACTCCCATCATCGTTACCACATAAGACCCAACACCAACACCGCCAACTTCCATCGGTCCTGCTTGCGAATGCCTACCTTCAAATACAAAGCCCTCGAGAGGGGATACAATGCCAAATCACCATCATCGTTCGATCGCACGGATCTAGAGTTTCCTCCGAGGTTGCACAGATTGGGGCTGACAGTACGTCGACAATGCCCACAAGAAGGAAACGACGCTCGAAAGCATCACCATCGTCGGCTCCGAAAAGTCTGGAGACAAGCTTTCGCCTGGATCAACCTCTCGACCTCCACACAACATGCATCTGCAAGTCCACCATCGAGCCACTATGGTCAAATCCGTTCGGATCTGACCACCTTCTCGCCAGACCACTGCACTCGCCATCCCGCTGCACCATGCGCAGTTGAAGCACAAGCACACAAGCACCCTCCCCATAGATCCTCGCACCTGGCCAGGATGCCGTCCAGGAGCACACACGTCGGGACCATGCAACGCAAATATGCCCTACCCATGCCGGTCCTCTTCTTGATTAGCCCACCAACTACCCTCGTGGCCTGATCCGGCCAGATCAAGCCCTCCCTCAACTCCTCAGCGGGGTGCTGCCTAGCCCATCCCTCCGTCGCAGCACGCCGAACCTCGCGACACAACAAACAGTTGCGCCATCGTCCACCTGCTGAAGTTGTTTCCCCAGCACCCTTGCGGCAGCCACCTCTCAAATCTGGCTGACCCAAATCCCCAATGAAGAATGCAGCCCGCACGCCAAGCGAGCCATCTTTTCTGAGGCAGCCCACAGCCGCGACGAGAAGTACTGACACACACCCATCATCATCATCCTCCTCCGCCGGATCCGTTGAGCCTCGGTGTTGGGATCGCCAGCCAGCCATCGGACAAGGCTGCCACGGCCCTTCGGCGCCCTTCCGCCGTTGGAGGGACGACACGGTGGCGCGGACGGCAACGGCGGTGCATCAGGACAGGGCGGCCACACGTATAAGGTGGTCGTCCACTGTAGGGTTTAGGATATTTTATTTTAGTTAAATGGACGCAATATCAACCTTTTTATGTAAAATATGTCCGAATTTTAATAAAATCCGTCAAGTTTGCATGAATTTCGACCGATTAGTTTAAACCGTGTTTAAAATGTATGCTGGCGGCGCTGGATGGGAGTCTCCTGTATCAGTGCATGGACTGGTCCCCCATGTTCACAAACGGATGCCGGTGCAAATTTGCGGGACCATGCATTCTCTATGTAAAAACTGTTTAAGTCGCTGAATCTTTGTCCCGTTTGCCGAATTTTTGCCGAATTCCTTTTTAAAAAGATTTAAAATAGGCATCTCGTGGCGACCCTGGGGTGGCGGCTGGGAACCCGATCGACCCCAAGACCAATTTTAGCGTCGGTTCGCCCTCAGGCGGTGATTATTCGCGCCCCTGCAGGAGCAACGGCTGGAGATGCTCTTAATCCATGGAGATCGAATCGCATGCACTAGGATCTAGCCCGTGGAGAAGTGCGCCTACCCCTGCACTGCACTTACACATCTGACCGCCGGCTTTAGCCATAGAAGTAGCTAGTGCACATGCAAAAGTTGCAACCCAGCCTTGGTGGAACAACAGAATTTTTATCCACATCAACCTGCTGAGCCCCTACCGCGCTCTGCAATCTGCATCCCTGCTTCGCCAAGATGCGTCACCCACCGTCTTGTCACCTCCAGCCTGTTCGTTGCACAGCACAAGGTTTTCGTGATTACAATATAGCAAAATTGTTATAATATAAACCTATCTCCCAAGCTCCTGCAGTCTTGCAAATCTCAATTTTTAATGAAGCAGTTGATAGTCTACGTTCTGGGTATTTTTTCGTCCCACCTCCCACATTTGTTGGTTTTTTTTTGCGTAGTCACCCTCTCACACAATGAAAAAAATATGAACGGATGAGAACTTTTCATGCTGGCGCAAGTTATTTAGTAATGTAGAATGAATCACGATCAATCTCTAAAGATCAAATCTAAATTAATTAACATTACCTTAAATTGCTCAATCACATTAATTAGAAAACAAATAATTGATTTAGAAAAAATGCTCAATCACATTAATTAGGAAGTAAATAACCGATTTTAAGAAAATTAATATGTAAATTGTAACAAAGAAATCTCATTATTAAAGCATTTTATATACCTACTTCATTTGTAATGTAATATCTCTCCACGAGCAGTACGTACTCGTAAACCTAATATCTATTACAAATGGAGCAGTCCGTACGTTGTACGTTGTTTCGTTAGGACTCCATCGACCCACCTCCCATCGATCCTACTCCCACAGATATTTTTACAATCCCTATAAGAACTGATGGAGAAAAGCCCTTGTTAGAAAAACTACCAAAAGAGCCCTGCGTTGCAATGAGAGAGAAAACATAACAAACCCTCTTAACCCAACAACCATCACTCAAGACCATAATATGTCCATTTCCTTTATTTTTGCGAGGCATTATATTTGTGTTGCTACTTATCCTACTTCTCACACTCGCCGGCGATAGGCTCAGTGTTCACACAAAACAAAACAAAACGTGTTTGAATATGGTTAATCCTAAGGTCTCTCTCTCTCTCCCTGTCTCCTCCCTCTCCCTCTCTCTCTCTCTCTCGCGCTCTCTCTCTCTCTCTCTCTCTCTCTCTCTCTCTCTCTCTCTCTCGCTTTCTCTCACTCTCGCGATGAAAAATCTGTTGTTTTACCATGCGACATTTTTCAGAGGTATGCATGTGTAGTTATTGATGTTTTCTATTCTCTATATGGTTATAGTGAAGTGTTTATGTGCAATCCGGATCGCCGCCTGTACGAAAGAAAAAATGGATCTTGCGCTATAAATTATAAGTTTGCTTTCAAAACAATATTTTAAAAATATTTAATAGGTAAAATTAACATCATATTTAGATTCCACATATTTTTCTAATAATATTTCATATATAATATGTTAAAATCGAAGTTATGGTTTAAAAGATACGTATAATTTAGAAAATCATTTGTTTGACTTAAATATATTCCAAAATAATATTTAAAAATACTTAACAGGTAAAAATAATCCCATATTCATATTCTACATATTTTTCTAATCAAATTTCATATATAACATGTTCAAATCAGAGTTACGGTTTAAAAGATATGGATGATTTAAAAAAGCATTTATTTGACTTAAATATGATCCGCGGATGAATTACCTAAAACATCAGGTGGGTTTTCAAAAAATGTAAAATAACGGTTCGGGAGTGACTTAAACCCGAACTGCGGCTTGATTTCAAGAAAACACACGGATTTTTGTGTAAAATACTAAAACACTATTCGATTTTACTTAAAACAGGACTGCGGGTTGAATTCTCTGAAATAGAGGGACTTTTATATAATGTATTTCGCTCCCACGCTTGGTCCACCTCCTCCTCCTGTTTCGCTTCGTCCGCATCCCCGTACAAAAAACAAGAGCCCCGCACACACCCACCCCACCAAAACCAATCTCCACCTCTCGCATGCGCATATGTGCACCGCCGCCAACCGCCTCTGTTGTAGACTCCCTTTCCTCCTTGCGGTCTTGCCACCGCCACCATGTGCCCTAGCCGCGCTGTTGTCTGCTCTGCCCATGCCCCGACGCCTCAGCTACGTCCGTCACCGCCAACGCTGGGCCCTATTCATCTGCCGCGTCAGGTTGGCCACGACGAGGAGATGAACGTGTTGCGTCGTCCAATGACCTCCCGGGCAACACGTCATCTACCTCAATCAAGACAATGGCGCCACGTCAGGCCGATTCCCAGCCGGGAGGTACATGTCGTTGCATCCTGTCACTTCTTGACCTTTCTCTCTTCGTGATCGGGATGTCGCCGCCTCGTGGGCTCAGTCCTCTCCGTCCCTCGACTCCTCAACAAATTGACCTTACCCTCCTTCATGTTCTGCTGGTGGTGCTACAGCTGGTTCCTTTCCCACTATCATTAATGGTTCTTTGCCTTCTGGGTATGTGCACTACGGCGAAGCTGATGAACTGGGGTGGCTGGTGCAGCGTCATCACTTTTGCGTCGTCGAGGTACTCCGCTCTCTTACCCAACTAAAAAAACTGCATCATGTACACTGCAAATGGCGCATTGTCTCGTTTAGCATGGTGGTTGGTATGAACTGTAACTGAGACCAGATCAGGATGCCATAAAACTTTATGCTCATATATTTTACTGAAAGAGCTCCCGAATGAAAGGACAAGCACTGGGAAGTTGGAAACTTTGCGAGAAGAAGGTATAAAATTCATTCAATTCAGCTCCTGGCCACTAAGTAGCTAGTTAGTAATAATTAAACAAGGCGATTAGGTGTATGTACGCATCGTTTTGCTTCAGTTAGTTGGTGGTGACTGATAATCCCCAAGTGCAAGGAATCATCGTAGCAATTTTCAAAGGTGGAAGTGATAAGTATGGAGTGTCGAACCCACAAGGAGCTAAAGGTAAGATCAATATTCTTTCAAGTCCTATATGCCACTGGTACGACTCTACGTACACCGAACGTTTGCTTCCATCTAGAAACAAGAAATAAAACTTCGTTGTGGGTATGGAGAGGATAGCTTTGCATGATATCGGAGAACTAAAATATAAAAATAGGTGCTGTTATCATAAAGTTAGAATATATTAATATATATTATAAATAGCGAATGTGTAACAATGGTGGATCGGTGTGTGGAATTGTGTTAGGAAATTTTTAACAAGATCGGCGGTTGTCATTGCAATTTCATATGAGGGAGAGGCATAAGCTAACACACTTCCTCTTCTTGGATCATATGAACTTATGATTGGAACTCTAGCAAGCATCGATAAATACTAAAGGTCATTAAGGTAAAACCCAACCATAGTATTAAAGTACCAAGTCCCCTTTATTCCATATGCAACAAGCCCCTTACTCGGGTTCAATGTTGGGGATATCGCTTATCGGGAACTTATCGGTCGACCCATGATAAGGGGTAAATCGGCCAATTTATCGGCATATCGGCCGATTTATCGCCATATCGGTTGATTTATCGGCCGATTTATCTTATCGGTCACACAGCGGTAAGCGATAAATCGGCCGATTTATCGGCATATCGGAAGATATCTTGAACAGTGCTCGGGTTTAAGCTTTTGTCACTCTAGCAACCCACTATTAGTGAATCATCAACGTATTGCAACACCCTACAACGGGGATCCTTCACGTGTGCGCGGCAGAGAAGACACCATAGGACAGCACCAAAATAAAACATACAACTCAAATTAATCTTGATCATCAATCAACCAAAAAGACAAAGGAAATCTACTCAACACATCATAGGATGGCAACACATCATTGGATCATAATATGTGGCATAAAGCACCATGTTCAAGTAGGGGATTACAGCGGGGTGCGGGAGAGTGGACCGCGTAAAAGAGATGAGGATGGTGATGATGATGATGATGTTGATGAAGACGATCACCGCGGCGATGGTTCCCCCGATGGCACTCCGGCGCCACCGAGAGAGAGGGGGAGAGGTTCTCCCCCTTGTTCTTCCTCCTCCATGGCCTCCCCCCTAGATGGGGAGACATTCTCTCTCTTGTCCTTGGCCTCCATGGTGATGGTAGACCCCTCCGGGATCCTCCTCCATGGCCTCCGGTGATGATGGCTCCCTCCGGCAGGGTGCCAGAGAGGGCATAGACTGGTTTTTCGTGGCTACAGAGGCTTATGAGGGCGGAACTCCCGGTCTATGTTTCTTTTCGGGGGTTTCTTTATTTATAGGAATTTTTGGCATTGATTTCACGTCAAGGGGTTCCACGAGACAGCGACAAGGTAGTAGCACCCTCCCAGGGGGTAGGGCGCGCCCCCTACCTTGCCGTCGCCTCGGGACTCTTCTGGTCCAACTCTTGTGCTTCAGGGTTCTCTTTTGGTCCATAAAAAATCACCATAAATTTTCAGCCCATTCCGAGAACTTTTATTTCTGCACAAAAAACGACATCACGGTAATTCTGCTGAAAACATCGTCAGTCTGGGTTAATTCTAATCAAATTATACCAAAATCATATAGAATTATTGTAAACATGGCATGAATACTCCATAAATTATAGATACGTTGGAGACGTATCAGCATCCCCAAGTTTAATTCCTGCTCGTCCTCGAGTAGGTAAATGATAAAATAAATAATTTATGAAGTGTGAATGTTAGCATAGTGCATAAGTTTGATCAATGATAATTCCAAACACTTTTTCTAGCATCATATATATCATAAACAATAGTTCATCTCATAGAACTTCTTATGATCAAGTAACAAGCTATTCACATGTTAAAGCATATATCATAGACTTTCTTGAAAACTAACAAACTATGTTCTCAGACATCAAACAATTGCAATTCATCTTATTTTCAGGAAGGGTCTATGTAAGAGCTTTGATTTACAAAATTTCACATACTCAACTATCATTTAACTAACACTCACGTGATATTTATGGGTTCGAAATTTTAATCGGATACAGAGAAAGATAGGGGCTTATAGTTTTGCCTCCCAACCTTTTACCTCAAGGGTAATGTCAACAATAATACGTTATGAAAACCTACACACACACACACACACACACACACACACACACATATATATATATATATATATATATAGCTCCAACATATTGTGCTTGCCAAAGGATAAAAGTAAAAAGGAAAGGTGATGATCACCATGACTCTTGTATGAGGATAGGGGATAAAAATAAAAGATAGGCCCTTCACAGAGGGAAGCAAAGGTTGTCATGCGCTTCTATGGTTGGATGCACAAAATGTTAATGCAAAAGAACGTCACTTTATATTGCCACTTGTGATAAGGACCTTTATTATGTAGTATGTCGCTTTTATTTCTTCCACATCACAAGTATGTATAAAGCTTATTTTCTCCACACTAATAGATCATACATATTTCGACAACAATTTTTATTGCTTGCACTGATGACAACTTACTTGAAGGATCTTACTCAATCCACAGTTAGGTATAGTGGACTCTCATGTCAAAACTGGTTTAAGGGATGTTTGGAAGCACAAGTAGTATCTCTACTTGGTGCAAAGAATTTTGGCTAGCATGAGGGGGAAAGGCAAACTCAACATGTTGGAGGATCTATAACAATATAACTTCTGTTAGGATGTAAGAATACATAACCCATTATGTTGTCATCCTTGTCCGACCTCAACTTTTTAGCATGTCATATTTTAATGAGTGCTCACAATTACAAAAGATGTCCAAGATAGTATATTTATATGTGAAATATCTCTTCCTTCAATATTCTTTCATGAATTGCTCAAGTGACCCATGTTGTGTTTGCTAACCTTCAATAAATTTGCCACCTATGCTTCTTATATGTGAAGTCATTACTCCCCATGGGATAAGTATATGAAACATACATAATTTCAAATTTATGATACTCTATTCATTCAACCATTTACTCATAGGATATAAGTGAAGCATGACAGTAAAAATGACAAACTACTCCAAAATAATATAAATGAAGAACACTGAGTAGTCAAATAATTAACTAGCCATGGGAGGACTCTCTCTCATTCAAGATTTCAGATCCAATTATTTTATTCAAACAGAAAGTCTCGTGGTTTTGTCACGGC
Source organism: Secale cereale (assembly GCA_902687465.1). Lineage (NCBI taxonomy): Eukaryota > Viridiplantae > Streptophyta > Magnoliopsida > Poales > Poaceae > Secale > Secale cereale. The sequence continues at coordinate 719,505,220 of LR738710.1, read as the reverse complement.
AGATGTCCTAGCAAAAGGACTTAGTCGTGGAGCCATCGCTACGGGTTAGCTTAAAGGGGTTAAAGCGGACAAGGACGCAAGGGTTTCTATACTAGTCCGGCCCCTTCGATGAAGGTAAAAGCCTACGTCTAGTTTGGTGTAGTATTGCTAGCGTTTCGATGACCAGGGAGCAAATCCGCTTTGCCTGTGTCTCGAGTTGTTGTTGTCTCCCCCTGAACCATTGCCGGGTCGTCCCTTTATATACACAGGATGACGCCCGGTCCGGTTTACAGAATCCCGAGGCCGGCTCATAAACGTGCCTGGCTCAGTCTCTAACTTTCCTATCTTACAATACAAGCTACACGCCGTATGGCGGTTTACAATTATGGGCCCTAACACCTCTTGGGCCCTGGATCTCTAGTCTTTTATAATAAAGCGCCATGCTCCACGCCTCGCTGGGCTTCAGTAGAAGTAATCCTTATAGTCATAAACCGGCCCCTTCCTGGGCGGTTTATACCTAATAGTTATATCCCTGACATTAGGCCCCAGATTGATTTGAACCTGTTCATGTCAATATTTAATACCTTGTAAAAGCTTAGTCCTTCGTGGCTTCAGATATTTCATAAAGCGGCATGACGTCATCTTGCTCGATCACATTGAATCGTCGTGATGTCATCTGCTCATTTAATACTTGTACCTATTTTATTCTTTACTTATTAAAATCTTCGAAGATCGAGGCGACGGTATCGTCCCATATCCACTTTTCGGGCTCCTTGATTCCCGCGCCTGCCGTTTCACCTTTCGGCTTATAAATAGGGCAAAGGGTCATTTCCTTTTCCCCCCTCGTCTCTTCGCTTCTTCTTCTTCTTTGCGCTCGCCTGTGCTCAAGCACTGCCGCCGCCGTCGACCTTTGCACCTTCGTCAACTCAAGCCGCTGCATCGACATGTTCGGACCAGAATCTTGTCAGCGCGCCTTCGCACCCGTCGGCTCCGGTAAGTTCCTTCCTTATTTCTTATATAGATCTCATTAGAGTTTCTGCTGTGAGTTAGTCATGGCTATGGCGGTTCTTCTTCGCTGTTCTTCGTCGTGGCTATGATAAGTAGTTTAGATCTGATGTCTTCACCTGCGACTATATTCATAACTCCACTTAATTAAATGCTTATCCTCCTTTATAGTATTCCCCTTATCTAGATCCATCTGAACTGCTGCAGCGTCTGATCAATATTAATCCTGAATATTTCTGCATTTCTGTCATACCGTAGATCTGTAATTATGTTGCTGATTTTGCGAAACCTATTTTTCCATAACTTAAGATCTGCACCTTTCATATTCTCCCCGGCGGTTTAGCTTTAGAAAAAAAATCATAAACCGGTAGATATCATTAGGCCTCGCTTAAACCGCCGTCTGTAGTTACCTTTGAAACACTGCCGGTTTATCATTGCATAAATCATAAATCGTCCCTTCACTATATTTTCAGCTTTTCCCTTCAAAATGGCAAAGCAAGCCAAGCAATTTACTTCCTGCAACTGGGTCCAGTCTCGGGTTACCGAAGAGGAACTGCATAATCGGGCTGAAATTGGCGCTTTAGGCAAGAAGGATGTCCTCTGTTGGAGAGTCCCTTGACCGGAATGTCCTCCAGAGCCCAAAGTGAAGGAAATATGCCCTAGAGGCAATAATAAAGTTGTTATTTATATTTCCTTATATCATGATAAATGTTTATTATTCATGCTAGAATTGTATTAACCAGAAACTTAGTACATGTGTGAATACATAGACAAAACAGAGTGTCCCTAGTATGCCTCTACTAGACTAGCTCATTGATCAAAGATGGTTATGTTTCCTAACCATAGACATGAGTTGTCATTTGATCAATGGGGTCACACCATTAGGAGAATGATGTGATGGACAAGACCCATCCGTTAGCATAGCACTATGATCATTTAGTTTTACTGCTATTGCTTTCTTCATGACTTATACATGTTCCTATGACTATGAGATTATGCAACTCCCGAATACCGTAAGAACACCTTGTGTGCTATCAAACATCACAACGTAACTGGGTGATCATAAAGATGCTCTACAGGTGTCTCCGAAAGTATTCGTGGTGTTGGCATAGATCAAGATTAGGATTTGTCACTCCGAGTGTCGGAGAGGTATCTCTGGGCCCTCTCGGTAACACACATCACAATAAGCCTTGCAAGCAAAAGACTAATGTGACGCCCGAAGACTGACGTCCCAGAAGATTCCAGAAGATTCCCGAAGATTCCAGATGTTCCGGGTTGCCCGTGTGTTTCTTTTGAGCTTGTGTTATTTATTTTTGCATTGCATCATGTCATCATGCCATCATGTCATATTTTCTTTTGCATCTCCACTTAAATAAATCGTGTGGACCTTCGATCCATTTAAATCGAGGGAAGAATGTCTTCTCTTTAAAACATATAAAAGCCTCTCAATATTTTAGGGAGCTATATTTAAAATATTCCATTTGTTGGAATTCACCGTAACACACTTGCACTATTTCCCCATGTCTTTTCCACTTCGAGTTCTCCTACAAAAAACCTTGCATATATTTCTTTTCCCAATTATCGAGGCTCCTCCAATTATCTAGACTCTTTTCAAACTCCTTGAGGCAAGCTATTTATTTTTAGTTTGCACTTCCCTTTTTGTTGGAACTATTTGACCTTCTTTTCTTATTTTATTTTTGCTATCTCTCTTTTATTTCTGTTTAAGGGATAAAAAGAAGGCATCCCTCCCAGCCAACTCTAGGCCTCTCAAGCGGCCTCCCTGGCCCATCTACCACTTTGGCCTAGCAGCCACCTAACCCTAGCCCGATGCTCCCTCGACCCAGCCTCCTCCTCCCTCTCCCGCACGACCGCCGCCACCCTCTCGTTCCCCCCGCATCCCTCGCTCGTCTCCCTCGTTCTCTGTCGCCCGATCCCCTCGCCCTCTGCCTCCCTCTCTCTCAAACCCCTTCGACCCCCCTTCTCCTTCCTCCATCGCCCCGCGAGTCCTTCGCCTCGTTCCGCCCCAGCCAGCGCCTGCGCCTCTGCCAGCGCCTTCTCGAGCGCCCAGCGGCTAGGAGCCCCGCGCCCCGTCTCCAGAAGCCGCCGGCCGCCGCGGGATCTCCTCCGCCACCCTCCGTCCTCGCAGCACCGTGCCCTTCCTTCCCTCCGTCCTCCCGCGCCATGGAGCTTCCCTCCCGCGCGCCAGGACTCCGACCGCGACCGCAGCTCCCTCGCCATGGGAGCCGGCGACCGCCCCTCCCTCCGGTCCTCCTCTCCAGGAGCAGCGTGCCCGCGGCCGCGCGTCCGTCGCCTCTGGCCCCGCGACGCCCGAGCCCCGCCGGCCCCGTCGCCAAGAGCCAGCTCCGCGCCAGCGTGCTCCTCTCCAGCAGGATCCGCGCGCCTCCCTCGTCCAGCTCGCCATGGCCTCTCCAGCGCGAGCACCACGAGCGCCCCGCACGCCGGCTCTGCCTCCTCCATCTCCCCCAACTCGCCAAGGCCGCGGCCATGAGCAGCTCCGAGCAGAGGCCCCGTCCTTTTTCCAGATCGTCGCCGACCGCAGCCTTCTTTTCCTTTTTTGTTGTTGTTTTGTTGCTGCTTTTGTTATCTCAAGTAACCTTGTAACATCAAGTATGTCTACTTTTGGATCCGTGTACAACTACCGTCGCCCGAACGTCTACCGTCGCCGTGTACCACTACCGTCGCCAAGACCACTAGTACATCTACGGAAAAACGAGCTCATGAACGGCTACGGATCAAGTACCACTACCGTCGCGAGATCGAGAACCCCCAAGTACCACGACGACCGAACGGCTACGATGGCGAGTACCTCTCCGAGGAACGGGAACAACTACATGTGTGATGCGCCAAGTACCACTACCGTCGACACGTGAACGGCTACTTCCTCTCCGAACGTGAACGACTTCTTCCTGTACGTCTCGAACCGCCCCGAAACGCACGCTTCAAAGGTATAACGAGACGACCCCGTGGATGACCCGTGGATGCTTGTTGTGTTGTATGAAATGTCTCCCTTGTGTGCTTCGTGCCGTTTCGTCCTTTTGTCATGTTCCTCGGTTGCCTCGTCGCCGACTCGTGGGAACCCGGCAACGGGGTCGCCCCACCTTTCATCTCGTTCGACTCGTTCACTCCACCTTTTTGCTTTTGCACCGGTCCCTCAACGAGTTACCGGTACCGATATGATGTCATTGCATCATTTCCGGATCGTTGCCGTGGCACCCTTTTCCTTCCACCACGGTGACAATTACCTCCTTATCATCTCTTGTTAACCTTTTAATAAAATTGCATAAACTTGATCATCTCATCCGCATCATGTTAACAACACTAAAATGTTTAATTGTTGTTGCTTTATAATTACTAAACATGCTCATGTGGATTTTCCGGATATGTTGTTGTTATTCTCCGGCCCCATTTAAAATGTCTTAATAGTGTAGTTTTATTATGCTTCACCTCTTGCCATGTTAACAAACATTTAATCTTGTCTTGTAAATAATGAGAGTCAACTAAATATTTAAATGTGGTGTCTCGTCAATATGCAACTCGTTGCATATTGATCTCCACTTAACTTGTAGTATTTGTTTGTGCACTTTGCCATGCCATGCATATTTAAACCGGACATGCATCATACTTGTTTGTGCATCGTATGCCATGTTAATGCTTGTGTGTTTACCGTGTTGTTTTCTTCTTTCCGGTTGCTTCTCTTGTTAGCTTCGGTTTCGTTCCGGAGTTGTGAGGATTCGCTCGACTGTTGCTCCGTCTTCTTCTTGGATCCGTTCTTCTCCCTTGTGGAATCCCAGGCAAGATGACCGAACCCGGATACCATTACTATCTTTGCCTATTGCTAGTAGTTCCGCTCTATAGTTTTGCCTCGATGCCCATGTCTTTCTTGTCAGCCTCCTACTTGTAACCATGAACCTGTTTAACCACCCTACCTATGCAAACCGTTGCTTGGCTAAGTACGCTTCGCTCAGCCCCTCTTATAGCATTGTTAGTTGCAGGTGAAGATTGAAGATGCTTGCTTCATGTTGAAGTTTGGTTGGGTTATATCACACTATATAAATGCTTAAATGAAATCATCTATATACTGGCAGGGTGGAAGGCTAAGCCTTTTGCTTGGTGTTTTGTTCCACTCATGCCGTTAGGAACCGTATAAACCGGTGTTATGTTCCTTGATTACGCGTTCCTAACACGGTTGGGGTGTATGGGACCCCCTTGATAAACCGCTAAGTGCTAAGTCTTTTCCAGCAAATCCCAACATTGGTACTATTTGCCTAATAACTAATAAAACTTGCATGTGGACTAGCTATCCCTTTTTATTTTAATTCAACAACCCCGGGCCAGTGCTCCACATGAGTGTTGGTCCGAAACGGGGGTTACGCGGGGCCACCTCGAGGAAACTCAAGGTTTGGTAAAAACCTGTGGGATCGCCCATCCGGTCGTGTCCTGAGACTAGATACGCGCGGCTACCTATCAGGGTGTCGACACGCCGGGAGGATTTGCTGGATTAGCCTTACCTTAGTTCGGTTTAACTTGAGCACGGGATTCCGAGAATACTCGGGTCTTCCCACCTATGGAGTTGCGACTCCGCGGATCGTGGGCTTGTAATGGGTCAAGTTGGAACACCCCTGCAGGGTTTGAACTTTCGAAAGCCGTGCCCGCGGTTATGTGGCAGATGGGAGCTTGTTAATATCCGGTTGTAGATAACTTGACATAATGTTTCAATACACTACCAGCGTGTGTACCGTGACTGTCAATTTCCGAATAGGGATTCGGGAGTTGAACACGGTGGGGTTATGTTTGACCGGATTTAGTTAGGATCACTTCTTGATCATCTCTCGACCGAGGCGCCTTCTCTTCTCGCTCTCTTATACGTAAGTTAGTGCTAGTTGCTGCTGCAGACTCTTGTTGTTCCTTCACCTCTCGTTCTTTCTTCAGCCTTGTCCTCACCCAAGGCTTAAATAGTCTTGTTACCCGGGAACGGGATTGCTGAGTCCTCTGTGGCTCACAGTTACTTCACAACACCAGATGCAGGTTCAGCCGAGTTTGATGCAGGAGATGGATCAGAGCTCCACCAGGAGCTCGTTGAAGAGTATGGCTGTTTGTTTGTGACGTTTCGACGATCAGTAGTGGTTTCTACTAGGATTCGATCCGGACCTGTTGATTTATGTTGTTTTGGTATCTTTCTTTTGGATCTTCACCCGTAGTCGGGTTGTGATGTTTTGAATGATGTATTGCTTATGTATTGTATTGTGTGAAGTGGCGAGTGTAAGCCAACTATCTTCTTTTGCAATTTAATCCCTCTTTTACATGAGTCGTGCAAAGATACCAAAACTTGAGATCATTCTAGGATGGGCTTATACCTTTAAGTCGTGCCTCGACACGTAGGAGGTATAGTCCCATCCTGGGCATTACAACTAATGAGTTAGTCACGAGATGATGTGTTACGGAACGAGTAAAGAGACTTGCCAGTAACGAGATTGAACTAGGTATAGAGATACCGACGATCGAATCTCGGGCAAGTAACATACCGATGACAAAAGGAACAACGTATGTTGTTATGCGGTTTTGACCGATAAAAGATCTTCGTAGAATATGTAGGAGCCAATATGAACATCCAGGTTCCGCTATTGGTTATTGACCGGAGATGAGTCTCGATCATGTCTACATAGTTCTCGAACCCGTAGGGTCCGCACGCTTAACGTTTGATGACGATCTGTATTATGAGTTTATGAGTTTTGATGTACCAAAGGTAGTTCGGAGTCCCGGATGAGATCACGGACATGACGAGGAGTCTCGGAATGTCCGAGACATAAAGATTGATATATTGGACGACTATATTCGGACACCGGAAGTGTTCCGGAAAAGTTTCGGATTTAACGGGATTGCCGGAGGGGGTTACCGGAACCCCCTACGAGGGGGGATGGTCCATGGTGGGCCTTAAGGGAAAGAGAGAGGCAGCCCATAGGGCTGGCCGGCGCCCCACCTAGGGTTCCTAGTTGGACTAGGATTGGGGGGGCGTCACCTCTCCCTTTTTCCTTTCCCTCTCTTCCTTCTTTGGTGATTCCTACTAGGAATAGGATTGCAATCCTATTCCTAGTAGGATTGCATCCCTAGCCGCACCAAACAAGGGCCGGCCGGCCTCCCCCTTGCTCCTTTATATACGGGGGCAGGGGGGCACCCAAAGACACACAAGTTGAATTGTTCCAGCCGTGTGCGGTGCCCCCCTCCACAGAAACACACCTCGGTCATACCGTCGCGGTGCTTAGGCGAAGCCCTGCGCCGGTGAATACATCATATCCGTCACCACGCCGTCGTGCTGACGAAACTCTCCCGTGAAGCTCAACTAGATCAAGAGCTCGTGGGACGTCATCAAGCTGAACGTGTGCTGAACGCGGAGGTGCCGTACGTTCGGTGCTCGATCGGTTGAATCGTGAAGAAGTTCAACTACATCAACCGCGTCACTTGACGCTTCCGCTCCCGGTCTACGAGGGTACGTAGACACACTCTTCCCTCTCGTTGCTATGCATCTGGTAGATAGATCTTGCGTGATCGTAGGAAAATTTTAAAATACTACGTTCCCCAACAGTGGCATCATGAGCCAGGTCTATGCGTAGATGATATGCACGAGTAGAACACAATGAGTTGTGGGCGATACTAGTCATACTGCTTACCAGCATGTCATACTTTGCTTCGGCTGTATTGTGAGATGAAGCGGCCCGGACCGACATTACGCGTACGCTTACGCGAGACTGGTTTCACCGTTACGAGCACTCGTTGCTTAAAGGTGACTGGCGGGTGTCTGTCTCTCTCACTTTAGCTGAATCAAGTGTGGCTACGCCCGGTCCTTGTGAAGGTTAAAACAGCACATACTTGACGAAACATCGTTGTGGTTTTGTATGCGTAGGTAAGAACGGTTCTTGCTAAGCCCGTAACAGCCACGTAAAACATGCAACAACAAAGTAGAGGACGTCTAACTTGTTTTTGCAGGGCATGTTGTGATGTGATATGGTCAAGACATGATGAGTTATACGGTTTTGTATGAGATGATCATGTTTTGTAAAGTTATCGGCAACTGGCAGGAGCCATATGGTTGTCGCTTTATTGTATGAAATGCAATCGCCATGTAATTGCTTTACTTTATCACTAAACGGTAGCGATAGTCGTAGAAGCAATAGTTGGCGAGACGGCAACGATGCTACGATGGAGATCAAGCTGTCGCGCCGGTGACGAAGGTGATCATGACGGTGCTTTGGAGATGGAGATCAAAAGCACAAGATGATGATGGCCATATCATGTCACATATTTTGATTGCATGTGATGTTTATCTTATTATGCTTCTTATTTTGCTTAGAACGACGGTAGCATTATAAGATGATCCCTTACTAAATTTCAAGGTATAAGTGTTCTCCCTGTGTATGCACCGTTGCGAAAGTTCGTCGTGCCGAGAGACCACGTGATGATCGGGTGTGATAAGCTCTACGTTCAAATACAACGGGTGTAAGCCAGTTTTGCACACGCAGAATACTTGGGTTAAACTTGACGAGCCTAGCATATGCAGATATGGCCTCGGAACACTGGAGACCGAAAGGTCGAGCGTGAATCATATAGTAGACATGATCAACATAAGATGTTCACCATTGAAACTACTCCATCTCACGTGATGATCGGACATGGTTTAGTTGATTTGGATCACGTGATCATTTAGATGACCGGAGGGATGTCTATCTAAGTGGGAGTTCTTAAGTAATATGATTAAATTGAACTTTAATTTATCATGAACTTAGTCCTGGTAGTATTAGCATATCTATGTTGTAGATCAATAGCTCGCGATGTTGCTCCCCGTTTATTTTTCATATGTTCCTAGAGAAAACCAAGTTGAAAGATGTTAGTAGCAATGATGCGGAATTGTTCCGTGATCTGAGGATTATCCTCATTGCTGCACAGAAGAATTATGTCCTTGATGCACCGCTAGGTGACAGACCTATTGCAGGAGCAGATGTAGACGTTATGAACGTTTTGACAAAAGCTCGATATGATGACTACTTGATAGTTAAGTGCACCATGCTTTACGGCTTAGAACCGGGACTTCAAAAACGTTTTGAAGGCCACGGAGCATATAAGATGTTCCAAGAGTTGAAATTAGTATTTCATACTCATGCCCGTGTCGAGAGGTATAAGACCTCTGACAGTACTTTGCCTACAAGATGGAGGAGAATAGCTTAACCAGTGAGCATGTGCTCAGATTGTCTGGGTACTACAATTACTTTAATCAAGTGGGAGTTAATCTTCCATATAAGATAGTAATTGACAAAGTTCTCTAGTCACTATCACCAAGTTAGTAGAACTTCATGATGAACTATAATATGCAAGGGATGACGAAAGGAATTCCCAGCTCTTCGCGATACTGAAGTCGGCGAAGGTAGAAATCATGAAAAAGCATCAAGTGTTGATGGTTAACAAGACCACTTGTTTCAAGTAAAGGGCAAAGGGATAGAAGAGGAACTTCAAGAAGAATGACAAGCAAGTTGTCACTCCCGTGAAGAAACCCAAAGCTAAACTCAAGCCTGAAACAAGTGCTTCTACTGCAAAGGAAATGATCACTAGAAGTGGAACTGCCCTAGATATTTGGCGGATAAGAAGGATGGCAAAGTGAACAAAGGTATATTTGATATACAGATTATTGATGTGTATTTTACTAGTGTTCATAGCAACCCCTCGGTATTTGATATTGGTTCAGTTGCTAAAGAGTAGTAACTCGAAATGGGAGTTGCATAATGAACAGAAACTAGTTAAAGGATGAAGTGACGATGTGTATTGGAAGTAGTTCCAAGATTGATATGATCATCATCGCACACTCCCTATACTTTCGGGATTAGTGTTGAACCTAAATAAGTGTTATTTGGCGTTGAGCATGAATATGATTTGATCATATTTGTTGCAATACGGTTATTCATTTAAAGTCAAAGAATAATTGTTATTCTGTTTACATGAATAAAGCCTTCGATGGTCATACACCCAATGAATATAGTTTGTTGGATCTCGATCGTGGTGATACACATATTCATAATATTGAAGCCAAAAGATGCAAGGTTAATAATGATAGTGCAACTTATTTGTGGCACTGCCGTTTAGGTCATAATGGTGTAAAGCGCATGAAGAAACTCCATAGTGATGGACTTTTGGAATCACTTGATTATGAATCACTTGGTGCTTGCGAACCATGCCTCATGGGCAAGATGACTAAAACTCCGTTCTCCGGAACAATGGAGCGAGCAACAGAGTTGTTGGAAATCATACATACTGATGTATGCGGACCAATGAGTGTTGAAGCTCGTGGCAGGTATCGTTATTTTCTGACCTTCACTGATGATTTGAGAAGATATGGGTATATCTACTTAATGAAGCACAAGTCTGAAACATTTGAAAAGTTCAAAGAATTTCAGAGTGAAGTGGAGAATCATCGTAACAAGAAAATAAGAGTTTCTACGATATGATCGTAGAGGTAAAATATTTGAGTTAGCGAGTTTGGCCTTCAATAAAAACAATGTGAAATAGTTTCACTACTCACGCCACCTGGAACACCACAGTATAATGGTGTGTCCGAACGTCATAACCGTACTTTATTAGATATGGTGCGATCGATGATGTCTCTTACCGATCTACCACTATCGCTTTTGGGGTTATGCATTAGAGACAGCTAAATTCACGTTAAATAGGGCACCATCTAAATCCGTGGAGGTGACACCGTATGAACTGTGGTTTGACCAGAAACCTAAGCTGTCATTTCTTTAAGTTTGGGACTGCGATGCTTATGTGAAAAAGTTTCAACATGATAAGCTCGAACCCAAATCGGAAAGGTAAATCTTCATAGGATACCCAAAAGAAACTGTTGGGTACACCTTCTATCACAGATCCGAAGGCAAGATATTCGTTGCTAAGAATGGATCCTTTCTAGAGAAGGAGTTTCTCTCGAAAGAAGTGAGTGGGAGGAAAGTAGAACTTGATGAGGTAATTGTACCTTCTCCCGAATTGGAAAGTAGTACATCACAGAATATTGTTCCAGTGATTCGTACACCAATCAGTGAGGAAGTTAATGATTATGATCATGAAACTTCGGATCAAGTTTCTGCTGAACGTCGTAGATCAACCAGAGTATGTTCTGCACCAGAGTGGTACGGCAACCCAGTTCTGGAAATCATGTTACTAGACCATGATGAACCTACGAACTATGAGGAAGCGATGATGAGCCCAGATTCCGCAAAATGGCTTGAGGCCATGAAATCTGAGATGGGATCCATGTATGAGAACAAAGTGTGGACTTTGGTTGACTTGCCCGATGATCGGCAGGCCATCGAAAATAAATGGATCTTCAAGAGGAAGACCGACGCAAACGGTAATGCTACTGTTTACAAAGCTCGACTTGTTGCGAAAGGTTTTCGACAAGTTCAAGGAGTTGACTACGATGAGACTTTCTCACCCGTAGCGATGCTTAAGTCTGTCCGAATCATGTTAGTAATTGCCGCATTTTATGAAATCTGGCAAATGGATAACAAAACTGCATTCTTTAATGGATTTATTAAAGAAGACTTGTATATGATGCAACCAGAAGGTTTTGTCAATCCTAAAGGTGCTAACAAAATGTGCAAGCTCCAGCGATCCATCTATGGACTGGTGCAAGCATCTCGGAGTTGGAATATACGCTTTGATAAGTTGATCAAAGCATATAGATTTATACAGACTTGCGGTGAAGCCTGTATTTACAAGAAGTGAGTGGGAGCACTACAACCTTTCTGATAAGTATATGTGAATGACATATTGTCGATCGGAAATGATGTAGAATTTTCTGGAAAGCATAAAGGAATGTTTGAAAGGAGTTTTTTAAAGAAAGACCTTGGTGAAGCTGCTTACATATTGGGCATCAAGATCTATAGAGATAGTTCAAGACGCTTGATAAGACTTTCGATGAGTACATACCTTGATAAGATTTTGAAGTAGTTCAAAATGGATCAGTCAAAGAAGGAGTTCTTGCCTGACTTGTATGGTGTGAAGTTGAGTAAGACTCAAAGCCAGACCACGGCAGAAAAATATAGAGAGAATGAAAGTCATTCCCTATGCCTCAGCCATAGGTTCTATAAAGTATGCCATGCTGTGTACCAAACATGTTGTGTACCTTGCCATGAGTTTGTCAAGGGGGTACAATAGTGATCCAGGAGTAGATCACTGTACAGCGGTCAAAATATACCTTAGTAACTGGATGACTAAGGAAATGTTTCTCGATTATGGAGGTGATAAAGAGTTCGTCGTAAAGGGTTACGCCGATGCAAGCTTTGACACTAAATCCAGATGACTCTAAGTATCAATCTGGATGCGTATTGAAAGTGGGAGCAATTAGCTAGAGTAGCTCTATGCAGAGCATTGTAGACGTAGAAATTTGCAAAATACATACGGATCTGAATGTGACAGACCCGTTGACTAAACTTCTCTCACAAGCAAAACATGACCACACCTTATTACTCTTGGGTATTAATCACATAGCAATGTGAACTAGATTATTGACTCTAGTAAACCCTTTGGGTGTTGGTCACATGGCGATGTGAACTATGGGTGTTATTCACATAACGATGTGAACTATCGGTATTAAATCACATGGCGATGTGAGCTAGATTATTGACTCTAGTGCAAGTGGGAGACTGAAGGAAAAATGCCCTAGAGGCAATAATAAAGTTGTTATTTATATTTCCTTATATCAAGATAAATGTTTATTATTCATGCTAGAGTTGTATTAACCGGAAACTTAGTACATGTGTGAATACATAGACAAAACAGAGTGTCCCTAGTATGCCTCTACTAGACTAGCTCATTGATCAAAGATGGTTATGTTTCCTAACCATATACATGAGTTGTCATTTGATCAATGGGGTCACACCATTAGGAGAATGATGTGATGGACAAGACCCACCCGTTAGCATAGCACTATGATCGTTTAGTTTTACTGCTATTGCTTTCTTCATGACTTATACATGTTCCTATGACTATGAGATTATGCAACTCCCGAATACCGTAAGAACACCTTGTGTGCTATCAAACGTCACAACGTAACTGGGTGATCATAAAGATGCTCTACAGGTGTCTCCGAAAGTATTCGTGGTGTTGGCATAGATCAAGATTAGGATTTGTCACTCCGAGTGTCGGAGAGGTATCTCTGGGCCCTCTCGGTAACACACATCACAATAATCCTTGCAAGCAAAAGACTAATGAGTTAGTCACGAGATGATGTGTTACGGAATGAGTAAAGAGACTTGCCAGTAACGAGATTGAACTAGGTATAGAGATACCGACGATCGAATCTCGGGCAAGTAACATACCGATGACAAAAGGAACAACGTATGTTGTTATGCGGTTTTGACCGATAAAAGATCTTCGTAGAATATGTAGGAGCCAATATGAACATCCAGGTTCCGCTATTGGTTATTGACCGGAGATGAGTCTCGATCATGTCTACATAGTTCTCGAACCCGTAGGGTCCGCACGCTTAACGTTTGATGACGATCTGTATTATGAGTTTATGAGTTTTGATGTACCGAAGGTAGTTTGGAGTCCCGGATGAGATCACGGACATGACGAGGAGTCTCGGAATGTCCGAGACATAGAGATTGATATATTGGACGACTATATTCGGACACCGGAAGTGTTCCGGAAAAGTTTCGGATTTAACGGGATTGCCGGAGGGGGTTACCGGAACCCCCTACGAGGGGGGATGGTCCATGGTGGGCCTTAAGGGAAAGAGAGAGGCAGCCCATAGGTCTGGCCGGCGCACCACCTAGGGTTCCTAGTTGGACTAGGATTGGGGGGGCGCCACCTCTCCCTTTTTCCTTTCCCTCTCTTCCTTCTTTGGTGATTCCTACTAGGAATAGGATTGCAATCCTATTCCTAGTAGGATTGCATCCCTAGCCGCACCAAACAAGGGCCGGCCGGCCTCCCCCCTTGCTCCTTTATATACGGGGGCAGGGGGGCACCCAAAGACACACAAGTTGAATTGTTCCAGCCGTGTGTGGTGCCCCCCTCCACAGAAACACACCTCGATCATACCGTCGCGGTGCTTAGGCGAAGCCCTGTGCCGGTGAATACATCATATCCGTCACCACGCCGTCGTGCTGACGAAACTCTCCCGTGAAGCTCAACTAGATCAAGAGCTCGTGGGACGTCATCAAGCTGAACGTGTGCTGAATGCGGAGGTGCCGTACGTTCGGTGCTTGATCGGTTGAATCGAGAAGAAGTTCAACTACATCAACCGCGTCACTTGACGCTTCTGCTCCCGGTCTACGAGGGTACGTAGACACACTCTTCCCTCTCGTTGCTATGCATCTGGTAGATAGATCTTGCGTGATCGTAGGAAAATTTTAAAATACTACGTTCCCCAACACAAAGATGGAGAGGTTATCATATTTCTTGATCATCTAGCCCAAGGATTCAGTCCTCCCGGATCAAAATTGTTTCGTGACGTGCTGGCTATCTTTCAGCTCCACCCTCAAGATATCGGACCAAATTCTGTGTCCAACATCTACAACTTCCAATTATTCTGTGAAGCTTATTTGCAAGAGGAACCTTCCGTTGAACTGTTCAGGGATTTCTTCCATTTAAACCGTAGCACAGAGTTCACTGACGGGCCCAACACTGAACTTGGCGGAATGTCCATCCAAAAAAGGAAAGATGTCAGCTTTCCTCACGCCCAACATCACAACCATCCTAAATATTGGAACTAGACCTTGTTTTACTGTTTAGACACGTCTCCAGATGACGAAAATCCTCTGCCGGGTTACCGTTCTCATCGGCTTTCTGAGAACCATCCTTTCCCTCAACGGATGAGTGCCCAAGAGCGAGCCCAATACGCACCGCAGCTTTCAAAGCTCCAGGCCTTAACCGCAAACGGCTTGACAGGAATTGACTTTGTTCGCTGTTGGATTTGTTGGAGTATTCTCCCACTAAGCCGGTGCTCCGGTTTAATGTGTGAATATACCAGAAACCCCAAAGATCCTCTACGCCATACTGAAGCTGTGCTGTCAGAGAATGAGGTCAATGAAGCTGCTAAGAAGCTATTGAATGAACCGGTGGATGCCTGCAGCAAAATCGGACTGGCCCCTTTCTGCTAGTTCAATAAACCACCATCGGTAAATCTTCTTTACATTGTTTGTTTTATTTCAATCTATCTTTAGTATCCTTTCTAAATGACCTCACAATCTTTATCAGGGTAATAATCCGTTCTGGAAGAGGAAAACCCAGGATAAACCGGTAAAGGCAGCTCGCTAGAAAACCAAGGCTGTTAAGAAGAAAAATACTGAAGCATCTGAATCCAATCTTGATGATGATGAACCAGCCTCAGAGGTATCACTTGACTCCCTTGGCTCCCTTTTCTTGCATCTTATTGACAATGATTGTACTCAGGGAAACGCTGAAGGCAGCAAGGCTGATGACGTCAAGCTAATTACCCTTTCCTCCGGTTCAGATCCTCTGCCACCAACAAAAATTCGTCGAGCAAGCCGGAAAGTACAATTTTCTCACCCTTTCGCTTACTTCGACCCAAACTTTATTTTGAAGAAACAACAACATGAAGCTCGCCGCACAACGCGGCACAGTGGTCAAGTTATTGAATCCACCGGTTTACCAAAGATACCAGCCCGGAGACGTCGATCAGAGGTTTTACATACTCCATATGCTCTTTATCCCAAAGCGGGTCATATTCGCCAGCCTCTTAATCCGTCTGATTCAAATTATCAGGATACTCCTTGTTCGTCATCCGGCGAATCAATAGCTACGCAGCTTCCTCCTCTCAAAACTGTTCCTGGGTAAGTTTTTATTTTTCTGTTAGTCTTTTCCTTTCACTCCACTGACTATCTTCATCTTTAAATTTTCCAGTAAGCCAAAGCCTAGCAAGAAGGCTAAACTGAATAAACCGGCAAGGTGATAATACAAACCCTGAACCGGAAAAGAATCCCGAGCTAGCCGAAGAGAATGTTGATGTCTTGCATGATGATCCTCCTCCAATGGATCATGAAATCCTTACTGAACAAGAAGCTGCGCCAATGGACCTTGGCGATAATCCGACTAGCCCAGTCCGGGCTAGTAATACTCCGGCCAGCCCTGCCAAAGCTGCTGCCGCTTCAACAGAAGATGTCCAAATTACTGGTTTTGGTTATACTGCCCCTGGTTAACCCGTTGCGTTAAGCAAGCATACTGCTAAAGAAGAAGTATGTGGGAAAGACAAAGGCAAATGGAATGTTAATTTGTCAAGCTATGCTCAACTCAGCGCCCAAGATCTTCATTCTGGATATCTGAACCGGTTGCATACCAGCCGTGATTATGAAGCCGGTTTAGTGAATCTGATGAAGGAACGTTATGAGGTAAACTTCTTCTTACTTTCCTTCAATCTTACCCCTGCTTAAGCCCAATAGCTTGACTCAAGTCCACCATAACCCCCAAGGGCCGGTTTATCTCTTTGGGATAAACCGGGACTTCAGAATGCCCAATATGTAGTTTTTTCACGTGTAGTCCCCAAGGGCCGGTTTATCTCTTCAGGATGAACTGGGACTTCTATTTTGTAACCCTCTTTGAACAATAACACATTAGCCCCCAAGTGCCAAGTGTATAACTTGTTATGTGCTTGGGACTTTATTAAGATGCCTGATAACTGCAAATATGCATTAGCCCCCATGTGCCAAGTATATAACTTGTTATGTGCTTGGGACTTCCCATATGCTTTACCAATGTATGATGTGTGCTTCTCTTTGCAGGCTGATCTGAATCAGAAAGAATACCAAGTGGCTGAGCTCAAGGACACCCTGAAATTCCAGCAAACCGCCGCTTCCAAGGCCAAGGATGAGCTGACTCTTGCTTTAGCAAGCATGGAAAATTGAAGAACGACTTCCAGAAAGAACGGGCGGATTGGGATGCAGAAAGAGCCGCTTTGGAGAAAAGGGCAGTTGATGCAGAAACCATGCTCAATCTAGTGTCAGAAGAGCTATCTGGTGTAAAGCGACAGATAAACGCCATGACTACTGCTGTCTTTGGTAAGTACTCTTATCATAATTATGAATATGATATTTCCACAATCTTCCGGTTTAACCCTAGTTCCATTGACGCAGGAAAACGTACTGCTCACCTTGGTGCTGACATGCCGAAGAAGTTGAAGGCTGCATATACTCTTATAGAGCAGCTGTATACCGGTGCTCAAAGGATTGTTTGTGCTGCTTCTCATAACAAACCGGCTCCCAAGTTGATCAAGGAAACGTTGGAAAAATTATCAGTGCTACCCGCCCGGTTTGGAGAGCTTAAGAAATCAACTACCAGGACGGGCGCTTTAAGGGCATGTACAATGGTTCTATCTTAAGAGTGCCACGTAGGATAAATGATGAGGTGGATGAGAGAGAAATCATAATAGAAGGCTTGTCTTCTCTTATTTAAGAAAAGCTAAGAGATGATCTCTTAGCACAATTTGTCTCACCATGTTTTTAGGAACAACTAATTATTGAAGATAAGGCTAAGAGATGACCCATTGTAGACATCTTTTTTGTCATATCTAATTTACATGCAAAACTTAAGATAAGACTATCTTATCAATCATTGTACATGCCCTAATTGCCTTAACTCGGGCGAAGGCTTGGGTACCTGATCTTGATCTGGCCGATGTGATGAACGGCTATCCAAGCATGAAAGAGGACGGATCAGAGTTCACAGATGCAGACTTGCGGGCTTTAGCAAGAGAAATGCGGCCCTTGGCCAGCAAATTAGCCGATGAAGCTGATTTGTCCCGCTATCAGGTGGGTTACGATGTTGACAATCGCCAGGTTAATACTCCGATCTATGAAGTGGAAGATCTCATCCTGCCCATCCGTAAGCATACCTACGCCCCTGATGTTGATCCATCTGAACTCATAAGCGATGAAGCTATTTTCCAGGCTCTGACAAAGATCAATTGGGCAACCACTAACTTCCAGCTGCTGGATGAAAATGAAGAAGAGACGGCACAGGATGAGCCAAAACCATCTAACCGAGCTGATGCGGAGCCATGAACCGGTGCCGGTTTAACATTTATTGTGTCGTGGTACTTGGCAAGGAACAAATATTCTTTTGGGCTGTAAAACGCCTTGTAATAGGGTAGCTGAAACATTTGGTTATGTCCTCATGCGTATTCCCTTTGCATAACATTGCTCAATCTGGCAACTTCATAGTTTTTCTGCTTATGATGCTTAACAGTTTTGTTCCACCTGTTTCTGCATAAGACAAAATTTAAAGGGTCCTGGCGGTTTATTGCCGGACGGGTCATAATGCTCAAATACATGATCTAGGTTTACAACCTGAGCTGCATATAAAATATGAAAGACATATCATACCCATGATAGAAAATTGTGTCATTGGCTTAACCAATATTTTGCAGTAAGGGTGATGATCCCAATTGGTGAGTATTGATGACTCCTGCAATATTTTGCCAGTTCATGATGAAACCGTACCGGGTTGTGATAAACACCGGTTTAGCTGTAAATAATACTGGCAATTTGTAATCAAACCAGACCAGGTTCTGTGAATGCTGGTTTATTAATGGTGGCAACTTATAGTCAACCATTCTGCCGAATCAATAGATATCGGATCAACAATCTCTTTGAGAAATAAAAATTCAGCAAGCAAAGCAAATAAAAACTTGTAGTCGAGGCTTTTTACGAGCTGCCAGGCTCCAAATTCGAGGCTTTTCATGGGCTGCGAGGCCACTGAGTTAAACCATTTCACAAAGCCTGTTAAGATGGTCCGCAATCCTTAACCAATCGTCGTTTTAACGTTGACAAGTTCAGGGTCTATGAAAAGATTGACTTGTCAATCGTTCAACGGGTCATACCAGGTTTACCTGGGCGGAGTGACTTACTTGATGCAGGCAGGTTAACCCGGGGTTTTAGGTGTATACACCAGGCTTCCAAGTCGTGGTTTGATAGCCTATTACAAGGGCCTTAAAAGCTCCTTGTCGCTGTGCGATAGGAGCCCCCAAGTAACATTGTGAGCTGTGCTCCTCGGGTGCCTATGTTTGAGTTGTGCTATGCATCAAACCCTCTTTTGCCCCTTACCATCATGTTGGCTTGATAGCCGGATGACCGAAGTAACCAGAGTTGTGCTCTTATGATGATATTGGCTTAATAGCTGGTCTAAGAGGGCCATAGGAACTCCGTCTTTACACACAGAAGACCCCATGTGACAAACTCTTATGAAAAACGCAGCAGATACCCCGCTTTAACAGGGATGCCGGTTTATTATATTGATAATAATATATACATTGCGAATATATGTACATAAAGCGGAGCCTATAGCTCAGGTGTAGTAAGGCCGAAGATGAGCGATGCTCCACGGCCGTCGGGTCTCCTCCTCCGCGGTGCGTGAGTCCTTGTGTTCTCGAACATCGACGAGGTAGTATGACCCATTGTGTAGATTCTTGTTGACCACAAAGGGTCCTTCCCAAGGCGGGGATAGCTTGTGCATATCTGTCTGGTCTTGGATGAGACGGAGCACTAGATCGCCTTCTTGAAACGTTCTGGTTTTAACTTGGCGACTGTGGTATTGACGCAGATCCTGCTGATAAATCGCCGATCAAGCTACTGCAAGGTCACGCTCCTCATCCAGCCAATCCAACGTAAGCCGCCACCCGAGGCGAATCATGACGCATGTCACTAGGGAGGACCGCTTCAGCTCCGTATACCATGAAGAAAGGTGTGTAACCCGTAGACCTGTTAGGTGTGGTGTTGATGCTCCATAACACACATGGTAATTCCTCCACCCATCAACCCGGCGTCCTCTGCAAAGGGACCATGAGCTGGGCCTTGACGCCTCTCAAGATCTCTGGATTGGCTCTCGCAGTTTGACCATTGGACTGGGAGTGAGCCACTAAAGATACGTCAAGCCGGATGTGCTCTCGTTGACAAAATTCCTCCATAGCCCCCTTGGATAAATTGGTACCATTATCAGTTATAATACTGTGTGGAAAGCCAAACTAGAAAATCACTGAATTGGACCTCCGTCGCTGCATCACACTTGCTGATTGGCTCGGCCTCGACCCACTTGGTAAACTTATCCACCGCCACCAGAAGGTGGGTCTTCTTATCTGGAGATCTCTTAAAGGGCCCAACCATGCCTGGCCCCCAAGTCGCGAACGGCCAAGTAATTGGAATCATCCTCAATTCTTGAGCCGGTATATGAGCATGCCGCGAGAACTTCTGGCAAGCATCACACTTTTTGACCAGGTCCTCTGCATCAGCATGAGCCGTCAGCAAATAGAACCCATGACGAAAAGCTTTAGCTACCAAAGATTTTGAATCGGCGTGGTGACCACAATCTCCTTCATGTATCTCTCGAAGAATCTCGCAGCCCTCCTCTGGTGACACACAGCGTTGAAACGCCCCGGATACACTGCAACGCTGCAGTTCTCCATTGACAATAGTCATAGATTTGGACCGCCGGACTATCTGCCTAGCCAAGACCTTATCCTCTGGTAACTCACCTCGGTTCATGTACGCTAGATACGGGACTATCCTATCGGGAATAGCATGAAGCGCTGCCACCAATTGAGCCTCCGGATCAGGAATAGCCAAATCCTCTTCTGAAGGTAATCTCACCGATGGATTATGCAATACGTCCAGGAAGACATTAGGTGGAACCGGTTTACGCTGGGAACCCAGACGGATTAATGCATCGGCCGCTTCATTCTTTCGCCGGTCCACATGGTCGACCTGATAACCCTTGAAATGCCCAACGACAGCGTCCACCTCCCTACGGTACACCGCCATAAGTGGGTCCTTGGAGTCCCAAGTACCTGATACTTGTTGTGCCACCAGGTCCGAATCACCGAAACATTTAACCCGACTTAAATTCATCTCCTTAGCCATTCGCAGACCATGGAGGAGAGCTTCATACTCAGCTGCATTGTTAGTACAAGGAAACATTAAACGGAGGACATAACAAAACTTATCACATCGTGGGGAAGTTAATACGACTCCAGCCCCCGAGCCCTCCAATTGCCTGGATCCATCAAAGTGAATAGTCCAGTACGTGTGATCCGGTTTTTCCTCCGGTGCTTGCAACTCCGTCCAATCATTGATGAAGTCCACCAGTGCTTGAGATTTGATTGCAGTGTGAGGCACATATTTTAGCCCGTGAGGACTAAGTTCAATGGCCCACTTGGCAATCTGACCAGTTTCTTCTCTGTTCTGGATTATATCTCCCAGAGGGGCAGAACTGACCACAATGATTGGATGGCCCTGAAAATACTGCTTAAGCTTCCGGTTTGCCATGAAGACTCCATATACCAATTTCTGCCAATGCGGGTATCTCTGCTTCGACTCAATGAGCACCTCGCTGATATAGTAAACCGGCCTTTGAACCGGATATTCCTTTCCTGCCTCCTTGCGCTCCACTATAATGGCAATGCTTACCGCTCGGGCGTTAGCAGCCACATATAACAACATCAGCTCATTATCAACTGGGGCGGCAAGGATGGGCGGCTCTACCAGCTGCTTCTTTAAGTCCTCGAACGCAGCGTCAGCAGCATCACTCCAGACAAAAGCGATCTATCTTTTTCATCATCTGGTAAAGCGGGATGGCTTTCTCTCCCAAACGGCTGATAAACCGGCTTAGAGCCGCAATGCAGCCTGCCAAGCGCTGGACATCATTGATGCATGCCGGTTTAGCCAAGGAAGTAATAGCCTTGATCTTCTCCGGATTAGCTTCAATTCCCCTGTTTGATACCAAGAACCCCAGGAGTTTGCCTGCTGGTACACCAAAAACGCACTTGGCCGGATTATGCATCATCTTATAAACGCGAAGGTTATCAAAAGTTTCCTTCAAGTCAGCTATCAACGTCTCTTCCTCCCTGGACTTAACTACAATGTCATCCACATATGCATGAACGTTCCGCCCAATCTGCTTATGAAGACAATTCTGCACACAACGCTGATAGGTCGCCTGGGCACTCTTGAGCCCAAAAGGCATGGATACATAGCAGAAGGCTCCAAATGGAGTTATAAAAGCTGTTTTATCCTGGTCCTTAACTGCCATCTTGATCTGGTGATAACCGGAATACGCATCCAAAAAACTTAAGCGCTTACAACCCGCCGTAGGATCAATGATTTGATCAATACGGGGGAGGTCAAAAGGATCAGCTGGGCAAGCCTTGTTCAGATCTGTGTAATCAACACACATTCGCCAAGTGCCATTCTTTTTAAGCACCAGCACCGGATTAGCCAACCACTCAGGATGAAACACCTCAACTATAAAACCTGCCGCCAAGAGCCTGGCCACTTCTGCACCAATAGCTTTGCGCCTCTCTTCATTGAAGCGGTGGAGAAGCTGTTTAACCGGTTTAAACTTGGGATCAACATTAAGAGTGTGCTCAACGAGTCCCCTCGGTACACCTGGCATGTCAGAAGGTTTCCATGCAAAGATGTCCCGATTCTCATGGATGAACTCGATGAGCGCACTTTCCTATTTCGGATCCAGGTTAGCACTGATGGTAAACTACTTTGACGAATCGCCAGGAATAAAGTCAACCTTCCTGGTCTCATCAGCTTATTTGAACTTCAAGGCCGAATCATGCTCTGTGGTCGGCTTCTTCAATGGAGACATGTCTGCCGGATCAACATTATCCTTGTAAAATTTCAATTCCTCGGTTGCACAAACCACCTCAGCATAGGCCGCGTCACCTTCTTCGCATTCCAAAGCAATCTTCCGGCTCCCATGGACCGTGATGGTTCCCTTGTGACCTGGCATCTTGAGCTGCAATTAAACATAACAGGGCCTTGCCATGAACTTAGCATAAACCGGCCGCCCGAACAAGGCTTGATACGGGCTCTTGATCTTTACCACTTCGAAGGTCAAAGTTTCCGACCTTGAGTCATGCTCATCTCCAAAAGTGACCTCCAGGTCTATCTTACCGACCGGATACACCGATTTACCAGGTACCACGCCGTGAAAAACGGTCTTGGACTGTCTGAGCTTTTTGTCCGTCAACCCCATGCGACGAAAGGTCTCATAATACAGAATATTGATGTTGCTTCCTCTGTCCATGAGCACCTTGGTGAACTTATAACCCCCAACCTGAGGCGCCACCACCAGAGCCAGCTGACCCGGATTATCAACCCGGGGCGGATGATCCTCTCGACTCCACACAATGGGCTGTTCCGACCAGCGTAAATAACGAGGCACCGCCGGCTCAACAAAGTGCAGTGCCCTCTTATAAACCTTCTGATCACGTTTACATAAGCTTGTGGTGAAGACGTGCTATTGCCCACTACTCAGCTGCTTCGGGTTGCTCTGATAGCCTGATTGTTGTTGTTGCTGATGATTGCTCTGATTATTATAACCACCCTGGCCGTTCTGCTGGTTGTGCCCGTTCTGATTGCTCTGGTCGCCCTGATTACCTTGGAACCCTGGACCGGAACCACCACCTTGATAACTGGGCCCGTGAAAACCATGGCCTGAACCGTCGGACAATCCGTGATCATATTGGAACCGGTTTATGAACTCCCTCATAATAAAGCAGTCCTTCCAGAGTTGTGTGGCTGGCTTTTCCTTCGTGCTGTGCCTGGGGCAAGGCACATTCATCTGGCGTTCCAGATTGATGTTTTGTCCTCCGCCCCGTGGGGGCGGTCTACCTTTATAGCGCTAGCCATCCTCTTGTACATTGGTGTTAGCTACGAAATCTGAACTGCTATCCGCTTTACGCTTACCGCTGTATCCCTGATTCGCCGGATTTTAGACTGCGGTGCTTTACCATTCTTTTTTCCTTTTCCTGATTTCTCATCGTCAGACTCCAGATATTTGGCACTATCCGAATCTGCATACTTCACCAGGGCCCCCATGAGTGTTCCCATGTCATTACAGTGACGCTTGAGCCATCCTAACTTCAGCTTCAGAGGCTCAAACCGGTAGTTGCCTTCCAGTGTCACCACTGCTGTGTCCGGATTGATGCGGTCTGACGAATGCAGGATCTCTGACACCCGGCGCACCCAATGACTTGTTGATTCGTTCTCCCCTTGAGCGCAGGCCGCCAAGTCTACAATGGACATATGTTGTTTACATGTATCCTTGAAGTTATTGATAAACCGGCATCGTAACTCGGCCCATGATCCAATGGAGTTATGTGGTAAGCTTTTTAACCAGGTACGGGCCGTGCCCTCCAGCATCATGGTGAAGTACTTCGCACACGTCGCATCGTCCACATCCAGCATCACCATTGCCATCTCATAGCTTTCAACCCAAGCTCAGGGGATAAATCTGTAGTATAGTTGGGCACCTTACGCGGTCCCTTGAAGTCCTTAGGCAATCGTACATTGCGTAAGGCGGGGGTGAGACACGGCACTCCCAAGGAGCTGGAAGTAACCCCTGGCTCGACCGTGGTAGATGGACGAACCGACGTAGGCTGACGAGCTTCATACCGTGCTGCTTATTCGGCCTCTCGGTGCTGTCTGCCCTGATCGACCACATCTTGAGCGTTTGCACCTCCCCCCGCCGGGTTATCCCTCCGCGGCGGGTTACGATTCCGCGCACTACTTGACCCAGCTGGTTCTTCCAGGTGACTGCTGTATCTCCGGCTTGGGAGGGGGGTGGAATGAATCCTCTCGCGACTGTGAGAATAAGCCTGCTGCTGAGTTAAAGCCGTCTCCAGAAACTCCTTCGCTCGCCGCGCCTCCACCGCTATAGGGGATCCCCCTTCAATGGGAAGGGCTGCCAATCGTGAAGCGGCCGCAACTATGTTATCCAAAGGGTTAGAGTAGTGACCAGGAGGCGTTGGCGCATGCTGTGATGGAACGACCTGACGGGCTGTATCCGTGGCTTGTAGCTGGACCGATGCCCCTGTGCCAGGCACCTCTCCCTGCTTTACCCCCGGCTGGTTGCTGGTTCCTGCTCCTGGCATACTGAAGAGGTTCCTCGCTTCATAAACCGGCGGCAGGCGAGACTGGCGCCTTCTCCTCATCACATCGTTTGATGCAGTCTGATCCAACAGGAGCCGATAAGCCTGAACATCTAGCTCGGCCTGCCTTGCGATCATCCTAGTATTCTCAGCAGCCAGGTCCAACTTAGCTTGATCTATTTGGCCCCTCACCTTGGCAACTTCCGTGTCATGTTGTACCTTCTCGGCCTGGCCGACCTCCACACTTAGCAGTGCTATCAAAGTGTCAACTAAAGCGGTCAGAACTTGAGCCGATGGCTGAACAGGGCCTCCTGCCCCAGCTGCTGCTGCCGCCGCCAGGTCGGACGTTAACGCCGTCGCAGTTGAAGATTGTTGCACATATTGTGATCCGGTCATGAAGACTATGACCCGGCCCGGCGGATCAATGGTGTCCGGAATACTGTCACCATCGGAGTAGCCCCCAGACCGGCCATCCTGCAACAGATATAAAGACTTGGTTTCTCCAGTGGATGACTCGTCGCCGGAATAAACGACGGTCTCGCCACCAGATTCTCATCCATCCTCAGCTTGGGCCCCGTGAACCGCTCCCACGAAGACACGCTTCATGGCGGGCCGAACCCGGGCAGGTCTCGCACGCTGAGCCGACTCGACCATGTTGGAGCAGATGTCCGGCTCAGGGCCCGGTTCGCCGATCTTGCCAATGAAGACGTAGATGCCACCAAAGGGGACCCGGTACCCGTACTCGATTGAATCGGCCTCGAGATCCCAGCCTGCATCATCGATGTAGATCTTGCCATGACGACTCTTAGTCATACGACCCACTTCATAGCCCTTGAGTCCTTCAAAGCTGCCCTTCAAGAACTCGAAACCATCACGTGATAGCCCCACGGTGGGCGCCAACTGTCGTGGTTTTGTCACGGCAGATGTCCTAGCAAAAGGACTTAGTCGTGGAGCCATCGCTACGGATTAGCTTAAAGGGGTTAAAGCGGACAAGGACGCAAGGGCTTTTATCTAGTTCGGCCCCTTCGATGAAGGTAAAAGCCTACGTCTAGTTTGGAGTAGTATTGCTAGGGTTTTGATGACCAGGGAGCGAATCCGCTTTGCCTATGTCTCGAGTTGTTGTTGTCTCCCCCTGAACCGTCGCCAGGTCATCCCTTTATATTCACAGGATGACGCCCGGTCCGGTTTACAGAATCTCGAGGCCGGCTCATAAACGTGCCTGGCTCGGTCTCTATCTTTCCTATCTTACAATACAAGCTACACGCCTTATGGCGGTTTACACTTATGGGCCCTAACACCTCTTGGGCCCTGGATCTCTAGTCTTTTATAACAAAGCGCCATGCTCCACACCTCGCTGGGCTTCAGTAGAAGTAATCCTTATAGGCATAAACCGGCCCCTTCCTGGGCGGTTTATACCTAATAGTTATATCCCTGACATTAGGCCCCAGATTGATTTGAACCTGTTCATGTCAATATTCAATACCTTGTAAAAGCTTTGTCCTCCGTGGCTTCAGATATTTCGTAAACCGGCATGATGTCATCTTGCTCGATCACATTGAATCGCCGTGACGTCATCTGCTCATTTAATACTTTTACCTGTTTTATTCTTTACTTATTAAAATCTTCGAAGATCGAGGCGACGATATCGTCCCATATCCACTTTTCGGGCTCCTTGATTCCCGCGCCTGCCGTTTCACCTTTCGGCTTATAAATAGGGCGAAGGGTCATTTCCTTTCCCCCCCTCGTCTCTTTGCTTCTTCTTCTTCTTCTTGACGCTCGCCCGTGCTCAAGCACTGCCGCCGCCGTCGACCATTGCACCTTCGTCAACTCAGGCCGCTGCATCGACCTGTTCGGACCAGAATCTTGTCAGCGCGCCTCCGCACCCGTCGGCTTCGGTAAGTTCCTTCCTTATTTCTTATATAGATCTCATTAGGGTTTCTGCTGTGAGTTAGTCATGGCTATGGCGGTTGTTCTTCGCTGTTCTTCGTCGTGGCTATGATAAGTAGTTTAGATCTGATGTCTTCGCCTGCGACTGTATTCATAACTCCGCTTAATTAAATGCTTATCCTCCTTTATAGTATTCCCCTTATCTAGATCCATCTGAACTGCTGCAGCGTCTGATCAACATTAATCCTGAATATTTCTGCATTTCTGTCATACCGTAGATCTGTAATTATGTTGCTGATTTTGTGAAACCTATTTTTCCATAACTTAAGATCTGCACCTTTCATATTCTCCCCGGCGGTTTAGCTTTAGAAAAAAATCATAAACCGGTAGATATCATTAGGCCTCGCTTAAACCGCCGTCTGTAGTTACCTTTGAAACACTGCCGGTTTATCATTGCATAAATCATAAATCGTCCCTTCACTATATTTTCAGCTTTTCCCTTCAAAATGGCAAAGCAAGCCAAGCAATTTACTTCCTGCAACTGGGTCCAGTCTCGGGTTACCGAAGAGGAACTGCATAATCGGGCTGAAATTGGCGCTTTAGGCAAGAAGGATGTCCTCCGTTGGAGAGTCCCTGGACCGGAATGTCCTCCAAAGCCCAAAGATGGAGAGGTTATCATATTTCTTGATCGTGTAGCCCGAGGATTCAGTCCTCCCGGATCAAAATTGTTTCGTGACGTGCTGGCTATCTTTCAGCTCCACCCTTAAGATATCGGACCAAATTCTGTGTCCAACATCTACAACTTCCAATTATTTTGTGAAGCTTATTCGCAAGAGGAACCTTCCGTTGAACTGTTCAGGGATTTCTTCCATTTAAACCGTAGCACAGAGTTCACTAACGGGCCCAACACTGAACTTGGCAGAATGTCCATCCAAAAAAGGAAATATGTCAGCTTTTCTCACGCCCAACATCACAGCCATCCTAAATGTTGGAACCAGACCTTGTTTTACTGTTTAGACACGTCTCCAGATGACGAAAATCCTCTGCCGGGTTACCGTTCTCATCGGCTTTCTGAGAACCATCCTTTCCCTCAACGGATGAGTGCCCAAAAGCGAGCCCAATACGCACCGCAGCTTTCAAAGCTCTGGGCCTTAACCGCAAACGGCTTGACATGCATTGACTTTGTTTGCTGTTGGATTTCTTGGAGTATTCTCCCGCTAAGCCGGTGCTTCGGTTTAATGTGTGAATATACCGGAAACCCCAAAGGTCCTCTACGCCATACTGAAGCTGTGCTGTCAGAGAATGAGGTCAATGAAGCTGTTAAGAAGCTATTGAATGAACCGGTGGATGCCTGCAGCAAAACCGCACTGGCCCCTTTCTGCGAGTTCAATAAACCACCATCGGTAAATCTTCTTTACATTGTTTGTTTTATTTCAATCTGTCTTTAGTATCCTTTCTGAATGACCTCACAATCTTTATCAGGGTAATAATCCGTTCTGGAAGAGGAAAACCCAGGATAAACCGGTAAAGGCAGCTTGCCAGAAAACCAAGGCTGTTAAAAAGAAAAACACTGAAGCATCTGAATCCAATCTTGATGATGATGAACCAGCCTCAGAGGTATCACTTGACTCCCTTAGCTCCCTTTTCTTGCATCTTATTGACAATGATTGTACTCAGGGAAACGCTGAAGGCAGCAAGGCTGATGACGTCAAGCTAATTACCCTTTCCTCCGGTTCAGATCCTCTACCACCAACAAAAATTCGTCGAGCAAGCCGGAAAGTACAATTTTCTCACCCTTTCGCTTACTTGGACCCAAACTTTATTTTGAAGAAACAGCAACATGAAGCTCGCCGCACAACACGGCACAGTGGTCAAGTTATTGAATCCACCGGTTTACCACAAACACCAGCCTGGAGACGCCGATCAGTGGTTTTACATACTCCATATGCTCTTTATCCCAAAGCGGGTCATATTCGCCAGCCTCTTAATCCGTCTGATTCAAATTATCAGGATACTCCTCATTCGTCATCCGGCGAATCAACAGCTATGCATCTTCCTCCTCTCAAAACTGTTCCTGGGTAAGTTTTTATTTTTCTGTTAATCTTTTACTTTCACTCCACTGACTATCTTCATCTTTAAATTTCGCAGTAAGCCAAAGCCTAGCAAGAAGGCTAAACTGAATAAACCGGCAAGGTGATAATACTAACCCTGAACCGGAAAAGAATCCCGAGCTAGCCGAAGAGAATGTTGATGTCTTGCATGATGATCCTCCTCCAATGGATCATGAAATCCTTACTGAACAAGAAGCTGCGCCAATGGACCTTGGCGATAATCCGACTAGCCCAGTCCGGCTAGTAATACTCCGGCCAGCCCTGCCAAAGCTGCTGCCGCTTCAACAGAAGATGTCCAAATTACTGGTTTTGGTTATACTGCCCCTGGTTAACCCGTTGCGTTAAGCAAGCATACTGCTAAAGAAGAAGTCTGTGGGAAAGACAAAGGCAAATGGAATGTTAATTTGTCAAGCTATGCTCAACTCAGCGCCCAAGATCTTCATTCTGGATATCTGAACCGGTTGCATACCAGCCGTGATTATGAAGCCGGTTTAGTGAATCTGATGAAGGAACGTTATGAGGTAAACTTCTGCTTACTTTCCTTCAATCTTACCCCTGCTTAAGCCCAATAGCTTGACTCAAGTCCACAATAACCCCCAAGGGCCGGTTTATCTCTTCAGGATAAACCGGGACTTCAGAATGCCCAATATGTAGTTTTTTCACGTGTAGTCCCCAAGGGCCGGTTTATCTCTTCAGGATGAACTGGGACTTCTATTTTGTAACCCTCTTTGAACAATAACACATAGCCCCCAAGTGCCAAGTGTATAACTTGTTATGTGCTTGGGACTTTATTAAAGATGCCTGATAACTGCAAATATGCATTAGCCCCCAAGTGCCAAGTATATAACTTGTTATGTGCTTGGGACTTCCCATATGCTTTACCAATGTATGATGTGTGCTTCTCTTTGCAGGCTGATCTGAATCAGAAAGAATACCAAGTGGCTGAGCTCCAGGACACCCTGAAATTCCAGCAAACCGCCGCTTCCAAGGCCAAGGATGAGCTGACTCTTGCTTTAGCAAGCATGGAAAAATTGAAGAACGACTTCTAGAAAGAACGGGCGGATTGGGATGCAGAAAGAGCCGCTTTGGAGAAAAGGGCAGTTGATGCAGAAACCATGCTCAATCTAGTGTCAGAAGAGCTATCTGGCTTAAAGCGGCAGATAAACGCCATGACTACTGCTGTCTTTGGTAAGTACCCTTATCATAATTATGAATATGATATTTCCACAATCTTCTGGTTTAACCCTAGTTCCATTGACGCAGGAAAACGTACTGCTCACCTTGGTGCTGACATGCCGAAGAAGTTGAAGGCTGCATATACTCTTATAGAGCAGCTGTATACCGGTGCTCAAAGGATTGTTTGTGCTGCTTCTCATAACAAACCGGCTCCCAAGTTGATTAAGGAAACGTTGGAAAAATTATCAGTGCTACCCGCCCGGTTTGGAGAGCTTAAGAAATCAACTGCCAGGACGGGCGCTTTAAGGGCATGTACAATGGTTCTATCTTAAGAGTGCCACGTAGGATAAATGATGAGGTGGATGAGAGAGAAATCATAATAGAAGGCTTGTCTTCTCTTATTTAAGAAAAGCTAAGAGATGATCTCTTAGCACAATTTGTCTCACCATATTTTTAGGAACAACTAATTATTGAAGATAAGGCTAAGAGATGACCCATTGTAGACATCTTTTTTTGTCATATCTAATTTACATGCAAAACTTAAGATAAGACTATCTTATCAATCATTGTACATGCCCTAATTGCCTTAACTCGGGCAAAGGCTTGGGTACCTGATCTTGATCTGGCCGATGTGATGAACGGCTATCCAAGCATGAAAGAGGACAGATCAGAGTTCACAGATGCAGACTTGCGGGCTTTAGCAAGAGAAATGAGGCCCTTGGCCAGCAAATTAGCAGATGAAGCTGATTTGTCCCGCTATCAGGTGGGTTACGATGCTGACAATCGCCGGGTTAATACTCCGATCTATGAAGTGGAAGATCTATCCCGCCCATCCGTAAGCATACCTACGCCCCTGATGTTGAACCGTCTGAACTCATAAGTGATGAAGCTATTTTCCAGGCTCTGACAAAGATCAATTGGGCAACCACTAACTTCCAGCTGCTGGATGAAAATGAAGAAGAGACGGCGCAGGATGATCCACAATCATCTAACCGAGCTGATGCGGAGCCATGAACCGGCGCCGGTTTAACATTTATTGTGTCGCGGTACTTGGCAAGGAACAAATATTCTTTTGGGCTGTAAAACGCCTTGTAATAGGGTAGCTGAAACATTTGGTTATGTCCTCACGCGTATTCCCTTTGCATAACATTGCTCAATCTGGCAACTTCATAGTTTTTCTGTTTATGATGCTTAACAGTTTTGTTCCACCTGTTTCTGCAAAAGACAAAATTTAAAGGGTCCTGGCGGTTTATTGCCGGACGGGTCATAATGCCCAAATACATGATCTAGGTTTATAACCTGAGCTGCATTTAAAATATGAAAGACATATCATACCTGTGATAGAAAATTGTGTCATTGGCTTAACCAATATTTTGCATTAAGGGTGATGATCCCAATTGGTGAGTATTGATGACTCCTGCAATATTTTGCCAGTTCATGATGAAACCGTACCGGGTTGTGATAAACACCGGTTTAGCTGTAAATAATACTGGCAATTTGTAATCAAACCAGACCAGGTTCTGTGAACGCTGGTTTATTAATGGTGGCAACTTATAGTCAACCATTCTGCCGAATCAATAGATATCGGATCAACAATCTCTTTGAGAAATAAAAATTCAGCAAGCAAAGCGAATACAAACTTGTAGTCGAGGCTTTTTACGAGCTGCCAGGCTCCAAATTTGAAGCTTTTCATGGGCTGCCAGGCCACTGAATTAAACCATTTCACAAAGCCTGTTAAGATGGTCCGCAATCCTTAACCAATCGTCGTTTTAACGTTGACAAGTTCAGGGTCTATGAAAAGATTGACTTGTCAATCGTTCAATGGGTCATACCAGGTTTACCTGGGCGGAGTGACTTACTTGATGCAGGCAGGTTAACCCGGGGTTTTAGGTGTATACACCAGGCTTCCAAGTCGTGGTTTGATAGCCTATTACAAGGGCCTTAAAAGCTCGTTGTCGCTGTGCGATAGGAGCCCCCGAGTAACATTGTGAGCTGCGCTTCTCGGGTGCCTATGTTTGAGTTGTGCTATGCATCAAACCCTCTTTTGCCCCTTACCATCATGTTGGCTTGATAGCCGGATGACTGAAGTAACCAGAGTTGTGCTCTTACGATGATATTGGCTTAATAGCTAGTCTAAGAGGGCCATAGGAACTCCGTCTTTACACACAGAAGACCCCATGTGACAAACTCTTATGAAAAAAGCAGCAGATACCCCGCTTTAACAGGGATGCCGGTTTATTATATTGATCATTATATATACATTGCGAATATATGTACATAAAGCGGAGCCTATGGCTCAGGTGTAGTAAGGCCGGAGATGAGCGATGCACCACGGCCGTCGGGTCTCCTCCTCCGCGGTGCGTGAGTCCTTGTGTTCTCGAACGTCGACGAGGTAGTATGACCCATTGTGTAGATTCTTGCTGACCACAAAGGGTCCTTCCCAAGGCGGGGATAGCTTGTGCATATCTGTCTGGTCTTGGATGAGCCGGAGCACTAGATCGCCTTCTTGAAACGTTCTAGTTTTAACTCGGCGACTGTGGTATTGACGCAGATCCTGCTGATAAATGGCCGATCCAGCTGCTACAAGGTCACGCTCCTCATCGAGCCGGTCCAACATAAGCCGCTATCCGAGGCGAATCATGACGCATGTCACTAGGGAGGACCGCTTCAGCTCCGTATACCATGAAGAAAGGCGTGTAACCCGTAGACCTGTTAGGTGTGGTGTTGATGCTCCATAACACAGAGGGTAATTCCTCCACCCAAAAACCCGGCGTCCTCTGCAAAGGGACCATGAGCCGGGCCTTGACGCCTCTCAAGATCTCTGGATTGGCTCTCGCAGCTTGACCATTGGACTGGGAGTGAGCCACTGAAGATACGTCAAGCCGGATGTGCTCTCATTGACAAAATTCCTCCATAGCCCCCTTGGATAAATTGGTACAATTATCATTTATAATACTGTGTGGAAAGCCAAACCGAAAAATCACTGAATTGGACCTCCGTCACTGCATCACACTTGCTGATTGGCTCGGCCTCGACCCACTTGGTAAACTTATCCACCGCCACCAGAAGGTGGGTCTTCTTATCTGGAGATCTCTTAAAGGGCCCAACCATGTCTAGCCCCCAAGTCGCGAACGACCAAGTAATTGGAATCATCCTCAATTCTTGAGCCGGTATATGAGCACGCCGCGAGAACTTCTGGCAAGCATCACACTTTTTGACCAGGTCCTCTGCATCAGCATGAGCCGTCAGCCAATAGAACCCATGACGAAAAGCTTTAGCTACCAAAGTTTTTGATCCGGCGTGGTGACCACAATCTCCTTCATGTATCTCTCTTTTTGGCCGCGAGAACTTCTGGCAAGCATCACACTTTTTGACCAGGTCCTCTGCATCAGCATGAGCCGTCAGCCAATAGAACCCATGACGAAAAGCTTTAGCTACCAAAGATTTTGAACCGGCGTGGTGACCACAATCTCCTTCATGTATCTCTCGAAGAATCTCGCAGCCCTCCTCTGGTGACACACAGCGTTGAAACGCCCCGGATACACTGCAACGCTGCAGTTCTCCATTGACAATATTCATAGATTTGGACCGCCGGACTATCTGCCTAGCCAAGACTTCATCCTCTGGTAACTCACCTCGGTTCATGCACGCTAGATACGGGACTATCCTATCCGGAATAGCATGAAGCGCCGCCACCAATTGAGCCTCCGGATCAGGAACATCCAAATCCTCTTCTGAAGGTATTCTCACCGATGGATTATGCAATACGTCCAGGAAGACATTAGGTGGAACCGGTTTACGCTGGGAACCCAGGCGGCTTAATGCGTCAGCCGCTTCATTCTTTCGCCGGTCCACATGGTCGACCTGATAACCCTTGAAATGCCCAACGACAGCGTCCACCTCCCTATGATACACCGCCATAAGTGGGTCCTTGGAGTCCCAAGTACCTGATACTTGTTGTGCCACCAGGTCCGAATCACCGAAACATTTAACCCGGCTTAAATTCATCTCCTTAGCCATTCGCAGACCATGGAGGAGAGCTTCGTACTCAGCTGCATTGTTAGTACAAGGGAACATTAAACGGAGGACATAACAAAACTTATCACCTCGTGGGGAAGTTAATACGACTCCAGCCCCCGAGCCCTCCAATTGCCTGGATCCATCAAAGTGAATAGTCCAGTACGTGTGATCCGGTTTTTCCTCCGGTGCTTGCAACTCCGTCCAATCATTGATGAAGTCCACCAGTGCTTGAGATTTGATTGCAGTGCGAGGCACATATTTTAGCCCCTGAGGACTAAGTTCAATGGCCCACTTGGCAATCCGACCAGTTGCTTCTCTGTTCTGGATTATATCTCCCAGAGGGGCAGAACTGACCGCAGTGATTGGATGGCCCTGAAAATACTGCTTAAGCTTCCGGTTTGCCATGAAGACTCCATATACCAATTTCTGCCAATGCGGGTATCTCTGCTTCGACTCAATGAGCACCTCGCTGATATAGTAAACCGGCCTTTGAACCCGATATTCCTTTCCTGCCTCCTTGCGCTCCACTATAATGGCAATGCTTACCGCTCGGGCATTAGCAGCCACATATAAGAACATCAACTCATTATCAATTGGGGCGGCAAGGATGGGCGGCTCTACCAGCTGCTTCTTTAAGTCCTCGAACGCAACGTCAGCAGCATCACTCCAGACAAAGCGATCTATCTTTTTCATCATCTGGTAAAGCGGGATGGCTTTCTCTCCCAAACGGCTGATAAACCGGCTTAGAGCCGCAATGCAGCCTGCCAAGCGCTGGACATCATTGATGCATGCCGGTTTAGCCAAGGAAGTAATAGCCTTGATCTTCTCCGGATTAGCTTCAATTCCCCGGTTTGATACCAAGAACCCCAGGAGTTTGCCTGCTGGTACACCAAAAACGCACTTGGCCGGATTATGCATCATCTTATAAACGCGAAGGTTATCAAAAGTTTCCTTCAAGTCAGCTATCAACGTCTCTTCCTCCCTGGACTTAACTACAATGTCATCCACATATGCATGAACGTTCCGCCCAATCTGCTTATGAAGAAAATTCCGCACACAACACTGATAGGTCGCCTGGGCACTCTTGAGCCCAAAAGGCATGGATACATAGCAGAAGGCTCCAAATGGAGTTGTAAAAGCTGTTTTATCCCGGTCCTTAACTGCCATCTTGATCTGGTGATAACCGGAATACGCATCCAAAAAACTTAAGCACTTACAACCCGCCGTAGGATCAATGATTTGATCAATACGGGGGAGGGAAAAAGGATCAGCTGGCAAAGCCTTGTTCAGATCTGTGTAACCAACACACATTCGCCAAGTGCCATTCTTTTTTAAGCACCTGCACCGGATTAGCCAACCACTCAGGATGAAACACCTCAACTATAAAACCTGCCGCCAAGAGCCTGGCCACTTCTGCACCAATAGCTTTGCGCCTCTCTTCATTGAAACGGTGGAGAAACTGTTTAACCGGTTTAAACTTGGGATCAACATTTAGAGTGTGCTCAACGAGTCCCCTCGGTACACCTGGCATGTCAGAAGGTTTCCATGCAAAGATGTCCCGATTCTCATGGATGAACTTGATGAGCGCACTTTCCTATTTCGGATCCAGGTTAGCACTGATGGTAAACTGCTTTGACGAATCGCCAGGAATACAGTCAACCTTCCTGGTCTCATCAGCTTATTTGAACTTCAAGGCCGGATCATGCTCTGTGGTCGGCTTCTTCAACGGAGACATGTCTGCCGGATCAACATTATCCTTGTAAAATTTCAATTCCTCGGTTGCACAAACCACCTCAGCATAGGCTGCGTCACCTTCTTCGCATTCCAAAGCAATCTTCCGGCTCCCATGGACCGTGATGGTTCCCTTGTGACCTGGCATCTTGAGCTGCAAATAAACATAACAGGGCCTTGCCATGAACTTAGCATAAACCGGCGGCCCGAACAAGGCGTAATACGGGCTCTTGATCTTTACCACTTCAAAGGTCAAAGTTTCCGACCTTGAGTCATGCTCATCTCCAAAAGTGACCTCCAGGTCTATCTTACCGACCGGATACACCGATTTACCAGGTACCACGCCGTGAAAACGGTGTTGGACTGTCTGAGCTTCTTGTCCGTCAGCCCCATGCGACGAAAGGTCTCATAATACAGAATATTGATGTTGCTTCCTCTGTCCATGAGCACCTTGGTGAACTTATAACCCCCAACCTGAGGCGCCACCACCAGAGCCAGCTGACCCGGATTATCAACCCGGGGCGGATGATCCTCTCGACTCCACACAATGGGCTATTCCGACCAGCGTAAATAACGAGGCACCGCCGGCTCAACAAAGTGCAGTGCCCTCTTATAAACCTTCTAATCACGTTTACATAAGCTTGTGGTGAAGACGTGATATTGCCCACTACTCAGCTGCTTCGGGTTGCTCTGATAGCCTGATTGTTGTTGTTGCTAATGATTGCTCTGATTATTATAACCACCCTGGCCGTTCTGCTGGTTGTGCCCGTTCTGATTGCTGTGGTCGCCCTGATTACCTTGGAACCCTGGACCGGAACCACCACCTTGATAACTGGGCCCGTGAAAACCATGGCCTGAACCGCCGGACAATCCGTGATCATATTGGAACCGGTTTATGAACTCCCTCATAATAAAGCAGTCCTTCCAGAGGTGTGTGGCTGGCTTTTCCTTCGTGCCGTGCCTGGGGCAAGGCACATTCATCTGGCGTTCCAGATTGATGTTTTGTCCTCCGTCCCGTGGGGGCGGTCTACCTTTATGGAGCTGGCCATCCTCCTATACATTGGTGTTAGCTACGAAATCTGAACTGCTATCCTCTTTACGCTTACCGCTGTATCCCTGATTCACCGGATTTTAGACTGCGGTGCTTTACCATTCTTTTTTCCTTTTCCTGATTTCTCATCGTCAGACTCCAGATATTTGGCACTATCCGAATCTGCATACTTCACCAGGGCCCCCATGAGTGTTCCCATGTCATTACAGTGACGCTTGAGCCGTCCTAACTTCAGCTTCAGAGGCTCAAACCGGCAGTTGCCTTCCAATGTCACCACTGCTGTGTCCGGATTGATGCGGTCTGAGGAATGCAGGATCTCTGACACCCGGCGCACCCAATGACTTGTTGATTTGTTCTCCCCTTGAATGCAGGCCGCCAAGTCTACAATGGACATATGTTGTTTACATGTATCCTTGAAGTTATTGATAAACCGGCGTCGTAACTCGGCCCATGATCCAATGGAGTTATGTGGTAAGCTTTTTAACCAGGTACGGGCCGTGCCCTCCAGCATCATGGTGAAGTACTTCGCACACGCCGCATCGTCCACATCCAGCATCACCATTGCCATCTCGTAGCTTTCAACCCAAGCTCAGGGGATAAATCTACAGTATAGTTGGGCACCTTACGCGGTCCCTTGAAGTCCTTAGGCAATCGTACATTGCGTAAGGCGGGGGTGAGACACGGCACTCCCAAGGAGCTGGAAGTAACCCCTGGCTCGACCGTGGTAGATGGACGAACCGGCGTAGGCTGACGAGCTTCATACCGTGCTGCTAATTCGGCCTCTCGGTGTTGTCTGCCCTGATCGACCACATCTTGAGCGTTTGCACCTCCCCCCGCCGGGTTATCCCTCTGCGGCGGGTTACGATTCCGCGCACTACTTGACCCAGCTAGTTCTTCCAGGTGACTGCTGTATCTCCGGCTTGGGAGGGGGGTGGAATGAATCCTCTCACGGTTGTGAGAATAAGCCTGCTGCTGAGTTAAAGCCGTCTCCAGAAACTCCTTCGCTCGCCGCGCCTCCACCGCTATAGGGAATCCCCCTTCAATGGGAAGGGCTACCAATCGTGAAGCGGCCGCAACTATGTTATCCAAAGGGTTAGAGTAGTGACCAGGAGGCGTTGGCGCATGCTGTGATGGAACGACCTGGCGGGCTGGATCCGCGGCCTGTAGCTGGACCGATGCCCCTGTGCCAGGCACCTCTTCCCGGTTTACCCCCGGCTGGTTGCTGGTTCCTGCTCCTGGCGTACTGAAGAGGTTCCTCGCTTCGTAAACCGGCGGCAGGCGAGACTGGCGCCTTCTCCTCATCACATCGTTTGATGCAGTCTGATCCAACAGGAGCCGATAGGCCTGAGCATCTAGCTCGGCCTGCCTTGCAATCATCCTAGTATTCTCAGCAGCCAGGTCCA
Organism: Secale cereale; assembly: GCA_902687465.1. Lineage (NCBI taxonomy): Eukaryota > Viridiplantae > Streptophyta > Magnoliopsida > Poales > Poaceae > Secale > Secale cereale. The sequence continues at coordinate 719,466,904 of LR738710.1, read as the reverse complement.
ACTTAGCTTGATCTATTTGGCCCCTCACCTTGGCAATTTCCGTTTCATGTTGTACCTTCTCGGCCTGGCCGACCTCCGCACTTAGCAGTGCTATCAAAGTGTCAACTAAAGCGGTCAGAACTTGAGCCGATGGCTGAACAAGGCCTCCTGCCCCAGCTGCTGCTGCCACCGCCAGGTCGGACGTTTACGCCGCCGCAGTTGAAGATTGTTGCACATATTGTGATCCGACCATGAAGACTATGACCCGGCTCGGCGGATCAAGGGTGTCCGAAATACTGTCACCATCGGAGTAGCCCCCAGACCGGCCATCCTGCAACAGATATAAAGACTCGGTTTCTCCAGTGGATGACTCGTTGCCGGAATAAACGACGGTCTCGCCACTAGATTCTCATCCATCCTCAGCTTGGGCCCCGTGAACCGCTCCCACGAAGACACGCTTCATGGCGGGCCGAACCCAGGCAGGTCTCGCACGCTGAGCCGACTTGACGATGTTGGAGCAGATGTCCGGCTCAGGGCCCGGTTCGCCGATCTTGCCAATGAAGACGTAGATGCCACCAAAGGGGACCCGGTACCCGTACACGATTGAATCGGCCTCGAGACCCCAGCCTGCATCATTGATGTAGATCTTGCCATGACGACTCTTAGTCATCCGGCCCACTGCATAGCCCTTGAGTCCTTCAAAGCTGCCCTTCAAGAACTCGAACCCATCACGCGATAGCCCCACGGTGGGCGCCAACTGTCGTGGTTTTGTCACGACAGATGTCCTAGCAAAAGGACTTAGTCGTGGAGCCATCGCTGCGGATTAGCATAAAGGGGTTAAAGCGGACAAGGACGCAAAGGCTTTTATACTAGTTCGGCCCCTTCGATGAAGGTAAATGCCTACGTCTAGTTTGGTGTAGTATTGCTAGGGTTTTGATGACCAGGGAGCAAATCCGCTTTGCCTATGTCTCGAGTTGTTGTTGTCTCCCCCTGAACCGTCGCCAGGTCATCCCTTTATATTCACAGGATGACGCCCGGTCCGGTTTACAGAATCCCGAGGCCGGCTCATAAACGTGCCTGGCTCGGTCTCTATCTTTCCTATCATACAATACAAGCGACACGCCGTATGGCGGTTTACACTTATGGGCCCTAACACCTCTTGGGCCCTAGATCTCTAGTCTTTTATAATAAAGCGCCATGCTCCACGCCTCGCTGGGCTTCAGTAGAAGTAATCCTTATGGACATAAACCGGCCCCTTCCTAGGCGGTTTATACCTAATAGTTATATCCCTAACAGAAAGTAAATTGAAAATATGCTCCAAAAAAACACATATCCTGTGACGAATAAAAATATAGCCCCGAGTAAGGTATACCGATGGTTTTGAAGACGAAAGAGGGGATGCCTTCTGGGGCATCCCCAAGCTTAGGCGCTTGAGTCTTCCTTGAATATTACCTTGGGTTGCCTTGGGCATCCCCAAGCTTAGGGTCTTTCCACTCCTTATTCTCCTCATATCGACATCTTACTCAAAACTTGAAAACTTTAATCACATAAAACTTAACGGAACTTCGTGAGATGGGTTAGTATGTTAAAGAAAAATCATTTACTTTGGCACTTTCAAGATAAGATTCATAATTGTTCTCACACAATTCTACTATACCCTATCATTTCCACAATTTATATTAACCAATATAAGCCATAGAAACTATAAAGACAAAGAAACTATGTATTGAAAACAGAATCTGTCAAAAACAGAACTGTATGTAATGATCTCGACAACCACCATACTTATGAAACTCTAAAAATTCTGAAAAATTAGGACAATGTAGGCAAAAATTTCAGATAATTATCACCTTCCAGTGATTTATTAAATTTTCTGCACTCGACTCAAAACTTTCTTTTTTTGCACAGAATCAAGTCAACTATCATCCACACTATCCCAAAGGTTTTATTTGGCACTTTGTTGAAACAAAGGCTATAAAACATGATTCGTACAATAGCTTAATCATGTGGACACATAAAAATAGTAGGTAAAAGTATTGAGTTGTCTCCCAACAAGCGCTTTTCTTTAATGCCTTTTTAGCTAGGCATGATATTTTAATGATATTCTTCCAAGCCCAATTTCAATGATAGTCTTATTCCTACTCCAAAAGATATAAGCGAAGTTCATGGAGCATTCTAAAATTAATATATATTTACCAACATCCAAGCTCAAATATATAAGTTAAGCACACGACGCATTCCATAAAGCCAAACTCAAAAGATTTAAGTGAAGCACAAAGAGCATTCTTGTGGGGACCCCGACTCATAAGTCGTGATCACCGAATGCACGTGTACAGTGATCCCAGAGATCAATGCTCACTGAACACACAGAAGCTGAATAACAAGAGTCTTACATCCGTACATACCGTATTACACAAATAGGACCATTATGGTCAAGTCTTGAATATATCATCGCAACAGAAATCTTCAATAACAACTTGGACCCATGCCATCTGCCTTTAACCCTACACGCATTCTGACTGGGAAGCGTCCTAGCTCGCATGCTCGTCACCAAGAAATCTTCATCATAACCTGTTCTCTCATGCCTGGCCAATAAAATAACCAGTGGCAAGCCAATGAGTACTTTGAATGTACTCGCAAGCAAACCAAGTGTGATGACAGAATAATTATGCAAGGCTCTACTACTAAGCTGGCGGTTTTGCGGAAAGCTAGTTTTTCATATGCAAGTATGATCAACATATAACATGGGCATGCATGTGTCTGCAACAAGTATCAGGAGGTCACAGACATCATTATCAAGAAGGAGTTGTAATCAACTCATGCTCAAGCTCATTGTGACTTCCTCAAGAATCACATCAACAACATTACTGAACCATGTTGTTTTCTCACACACACA
>LR738710.1:719358151-719463890 GCA_902687465.1 Secale cereale | reverse complement strand
CACACACACACACACACACACACCAGGTTTCGCAAACATTGGACGTAGCCCAAGAGCGGTTACCCAACTGTCCTTGACCGCGGGCACGGCTATTCGAATAGTTTTACACTCTGCAGAGGTTGCACACTTTACCCACTAGATCCAGGGAACTTCCGTGTCATCCACGACCCGCGGTACCTCAGGTACCCGGGGTAAGCACCCGATCACTATCTTTCCCTAGACGACACTAATATGGAGTCCACTCGATTGGTAACAGCCCCGTGCCCCACATTTCACATCTCAAGATTCTTGGAGCCTTCCCATTCGCGTAGCCACTACTATAGCAACCTAGCTACTCCCACCCACATAACCCTCATAGGAAGGTAGGGTCATGTTTGATGCAAGTTTCAATAGTAAGTAACAAAGGTAGCAACCAAAGTGGTCTCCACCTCAACATGATTCCGATGCATCGATAATAAGGTGCTATGAGATATGCATAAAAAGGGTTTCTTGAACATGGTCAAAGGGCTGCATGCCTTATTCTCCCGAGTCTTCAAACCTTCTGGTCCATCTCCGAGTACTCCGTTTATTTCGTCAACTAACGATGGAAACAATCGTAATAAGCAACACAATCAAGGCAAAAATAAAAGTGCTCTAAAAATAGGAGTTGGACTTTTCTAGGATACCTCTGGTCATATGAAAAATAACCAAGGTGGTTTCAAAGGTATTGGATCAATTGATGATTTGGAACATTTCAATGTGATGGAACCAAGGGGTTTATGGATTTGGAAGAAGTATACATAAATATTTTCTTGAATGAGGAGCCAAGGCTCCCATCAACAAGTCATGATTTTAGAAGCGTCTAGGAGTTGGTTTCACTGGATTTGGAATTCAAATGAATTTCCTAGGATTTTGCAAAGCTGATAAATATGAAGAAATGGCTCAATATTTGGTGGGGTACAGAAAGTGTTAATAAAAATGTTCCAAAACTAAGTTTGGATATGACAAGCATCTAGGAATTTGAACCACTGCATTTGGATCAAAAATGAGCTCTCTGTGATTTTCTAAAGTTCATCACAGAAATGAAATATTGGCATTTGATAATTATGTGAGAAGGAAATGCCTCTGGAATAATGTGCATGTTGCACCATGTGATAGAGCATGATTTATGGAGCCATAGGAAATTTGAATCACCAAATTTGGAGTTCAAATGAATTATTAAGCATTTTTGAAGTTGACTGGATAAAGAAAAAGGAAAAATGGCCATACCCTTATTGCGCACTGGGCGAGACTTAGTGCTTCTGCGCACTGGGCTGGTACAGCAGTATGAATTGGGGTTTTACCCCCTCCAACGATTGAGCTGAGGCCATAGAGAAGTTACTGGGGGTAGAAGATGATCAGAGGAAGCTGTGGTAAGAATCTGAGGTAAAGGGAAGAAGTAAAAGGGGTCCAAACACTGGTTTTGGTAATTTGACAGAAAATGTTTGATTATGTTTTGGGGAGGCAAATGACTTCCAATTGGCATGGGACTTAACAGGATGGAATGTCACACACAATTAGGCTCCTCCACCAAAATTGAGCTCATTTGGGCAAAGTTGCCAATGTAACTTTGGTGAACCCTAGAAATCAACAAAAAGGGTTTCACCTTGTTTGAGTTGAGCTATTCATCTCCCCTTGATGCACCACTTGGTGTAGCATCATAATTTGGGGTTATGATCATGCCCAAAAAGTTTGAGGCCCCAGGTAAAAAGTTGACAATGTAAAGTTGTTCAAATTTGAATTTGAACAAAAGTGGTTTTGGGGCACTTAGATCAAGTTATGCTTCTCCAAAACTTGTGCCTTTTGGCATAGATGCATAATTACATCATTTTAGCATGTGCACCAAGTTTGAGAGCATTTGGACAAGTTTGGCAATGTAAAGTTGCTCAAACTTCAAAATGGACAGAATAGGTTTTGAGGGGATTATATGATGATTCCTTGATCTTCAAGGCATGAGGCTTTGCAAGATCATAAAATATGTAATATTTGACATGATAGAATTTCCCTGGAAGTTTTGGAGAATATTTCCTTTGTAAATATTTTAAAAGCTTGAAATATCCAGAAAGGGTTTTGGAAGGATTTGTCCAACATTTTGAACATGACCATGTGTTGAAACTCTTATATATGGACAATATATGTCCTATGAGTCTCCCTGAATTTTGGCAAATATTTTTGAAATAATTAAATAATTTTTCCCTATTAATGGCCATTTCTAGCCTTAAGAAAAAGCTTTTAAACAAAATATAAAAATAACTCTTAAAATTATAACTTTGTGGTTTCTGGGAGTCCTATACCTAATAGGATTCAAATATACTTTTTGAAAGATTTTTCACACCTTAAATAAGGTACTTGTAGTGCAAACCTCAATTCAGGGGTTTTTGGAAAACTAATTTTAGAAAATACTATTTGGCCAAAATATTTTTATAAGAAAAATCTATACTGGTCTATACACATGGCATGATCATTGGGAAAAGGTTTTGGACCAAGGAGATGAAGTATAAGAGTTGGAGGATTTATTTGATTTTTAGAGCACTAGCAAACAGCAGAGAAAAGTCAAATCAAGCAAAGTCAAAAACACTCAAAAGTTTTTGCAAATCCACATTTTTAACATGATAATTAGCTTAAGCAAAGTGGCATGAAAATCAGGGTGTGACAGACCTACCCCCCTTACAAGAATCTCGTCCCCGAGATTTCCAGACTAGGCGTGGAAAAGAAATACGTAGTCTTGGATACGGGGTAGTCTTCACTTCTTCTTGTTGGTTCTGCTTCCGAGTGGTGCTCCTTGGAATCCCGAAGTGCTTTATGGTATGGCTTCGCGTCCGTCGTTCTGCTTCGTCCAGAATGCGGATGGCTTCTCGCGGTAGGTCAAATCAGGCTGCAGATCAATGGCTTGGTGATCAACATCCTTGTAGAGATTAGGCTTGTCCGGAACTTGGAGACATTTTCGGAGTTGTGACACATGGAATACATTGTGCACACCGGATAGCTCGGGTGGTAGTTCCAACTGGTAAGCCACTTCTCCTCGTCGTGCAGTGATCTCAAAGGGTCCAATGAACCTTGGTGCGAGCTTCCCCTTGACGTGGAAACGCTTGGTTCCCTTCAGAGGAGTTACCCGCAGGTACACATGGTCTCTGACATGGAAACTCATGTCCCGACGGGAGTGTCAGCATAGCTCTTTTGCCTTGACTTGGCTTCCTTCAAACGCTCTCTGACTAGTTGGACTTGCTCTTCTGTTGCACGGAGAATATCCGGTCCAAAGACTAGCCCTTCTCCAGTCTCTGACCAGTTGAGGGGTGTGCGACATCTGCGTCCGTACAACACCTCAAATGGTGCCATGTGAAGGCTTGACTGGTAACTGTTGTTATAGGAGAACTCGGCAAAAAGGGAGACAATCCTCCCACTTGGCTCCATATGCCAAGACACAGGCTCGGAGCATGTCTTCGAGAATCTGATTGACTCGTTCTGTCCGACCTCCGGTCTGTGGGTGGAAAGCCGTGCTGAAAGATAACTTGGTTCCCATGGTTTCTTGGAACTTCCTCCAGAACCTTGAGGTGAACTGGGTTCCTCGATCTAACACAATCTCCTTGGGAACGCCGTGAAGACTTACGATTCGGTCGATGTAGAGAGCTGCCAGCCGGTTGCCATCATAAGTGGTCTTGACAGGAATGAAATGGGCCACCTTGGTCAAATGATCGACTATGACCCAGATAGAGTCATGTCCTCTATCCGACCTTGGCAATCCAGTGACGAAGTCCATTCCGACTTTATCCCACTTCCACTCAGGAACCTTGAGTGGTTGAAGCAATCCAGCAGGTCGCTGATATTCAGCCTTGACCTTTTGGCACACATCACACTTTGCAACATAGGTTGCAATCTCTCTTTTCATCTCGTGCCACCAGAATCGTGCCTTCAAGTCTTGATACATCTTGGTGTGAGCGTTCCTTCGACACAGAAATGCTCGGTTCCTTTGAGAGGAGTGGTTTGCAGATACGCCTGGTCTCTGACGTGGAAGTTTACTTCTTGATGACGGTGGTCGGTGTAGATCTTCCTTCTTGACAGGGCGGTCTTCAAATGTCTTCTATCCAGCTGTCCGACTCTTCTATGTCTTTGGGCAGACAAGTAGGCCATCAAATAATGATGTTACCCAACTTGTCCACTTACTCCATGAGGTCTATGGGGTACGCAAGGCAGGCTGGGGTATTGGTGGTGGTCTCCGTTGAGTATTTGCAAAGGCCTTCCTGACTTAGAGTGAAGGCCCGTGGTCAGAATCTGACCAGGTTGTGGCTTGGTGCGGCTTAAGGATTTCATGGATTCTAGTGAGTGAGTGAACTTGTATCATCTTATCCTTAAGCACAGTTTCTGAGATGCCAATAGCTCTATGTAGTACTCCGAACGAAAAAGCATCTCCTCGCATAGACCACCTTCAATCACTACTCATGCCATACATATCCTCATGATTCTCAAGAGACGGTCTAACAAAATTGCACTTGCCTACGATCCCCAAATCCATACGTATGTCTACCCCTAAAATCCATGGGTAGAGCATACAAGCTACTAAGCCTAAATTAATCTCCACAATCCAAGCACTCCATCTATTCTTGCAAGGCTCACGATAATGCACCTCTATTCTAAGGAAACACGTCATATGCCACTCCAAGATTTTGTTTCCTTCCTATAGATCAATTCCAATAGCCCGGTAATCTCCATCAATCACCACATAATCCGACAATTCTACAAATCCGATGTCTATGGTGTTCCACAAGATCTCAAGTCCCTATAATACCTAAATACTTGGAAGGACTATGCATTACGATAGTAAGTCCACCAAATTCCCATCATCCGGGTCAAGTAAACTCCAAGATCACGACGATATAGATTCCTAAATCAACTCCGACAAATAATCCAATATCCTAGGTTATTGTCCACCGAGAAGCATGGTATCATGATCAAGATCACCGGTCTAAATCTAATTTACTCCAAACCATGCAGACATATCTAGCATCCAGAATCATCTACATAAATCCAAATCTCATGCCCAACGGGTACTACCACATGCTTCCCAAGGTCATGATCCCACCAATATGAAAACCTCACAATCCACCAAGGTCTCAGATAATTCCTCGAAGTTACTGATATAAAGCCACCAAGTCATCTGTCCAATATCCTCGAACTGGTCTATCTATGGCATCATCAGTTCTTGTGCTATATTAGGATGAAAATGTGCTCACTCACTGTGTCCACTAGCTCCTTTACGAACCCAGTGTTGTGCAAGGTTGCAAAGGCTTAACAGGTTCTCTCGCAATTCTAGGGGTCAAGCACATGGTTAAGGATTCGTGCTGGAGTGTCTCGTGAAGTCTCAAAGGGTCTAGGAAGAGGGTTACTGGTCTGGAGGGTTAAACATAAATCTACGAGGTTGCAATTGATCGTGGAGGTTGTAGCAGATGTCTTCAGCGCCAGTTGGCTGCCGAGGTAGAATCCTTGGTGCATCTTGTGTTGCGGGTCTTCAGTTGGGGAGAGAGAGAATAGAGGGAAGAAGTAGCGTAGAGGAGGGAAATGCCTAAAGGGGGTTCTATAGTGCAGGTGCAACAAACAGGTGCAAAAAGGCCGAAACAAAAGAAACAAGGCAAGGAAGGTGATATAGCCATGCACTTGTTGCCTGGGGCAAAAGTGCGACTTATATCAAAACACAAGCAAATAAAAGCAAACAACACACAATCATGGTTCTATTCGAACCATCATACGGACTCGACTGCGCATAGGGGGTACACGACTCATCCTACCCTAGGGGTTCTCGGACTCAGTGTTGTGACTTGTGCCTCGTGCAGTCTTCTGAGCTTCCTCAGGTGTTGCTATGCCCCTTGTGGTTGCTTGATGAACGATCCAGGTTGAGCCTGAAGAATCTTCAACAACTTCTCGCCTGATGATGTGATGTGGTGAAGGTGTCTCCTTGCAGCTGGCGTTGACTTGTCTTCTCTTGTCTCTTTAATCATGACGATCCCTTGTGCCTTCTGGGGCGTCGAGGGTACCAGGTAGGCGATCCATATGCAATGACAATAACAAGGCATAATAGAGGTCCAACATGTCGGTTTCGTTGATGAAAACATGGACACCAAGAGCGGGGGACGAAGAGAACCGTTTTCCTGCTCACTATAGTGAGGCGGACCAAATGGCAAGGTTCTCATCCACCGGTGGTTATCGATACAACAACGGTAGTGACAGGATCATTCTATTAGCGATGTTTATCATGATTTTGCATAACCTACACCCTGGTCATCATAGGCCAATGTTGCATCATCTTGGGGCTCTGTCAAGGGTGTCACCTTCTTCTGGGTCTTCATGTCCTCATCCACCGAGGATGTAATTTCTGTTGGTACCGTCTTGTTGTGGTGTCGCCAATCTTGGGTGCAGAAGTGGCGGGTGAGTGTTTGGCAAGGTGCACTCCATGAGGATTACAGAAAATCCAGTGGTCTGGGCATAAGGGTTCTAGCGACCAAGGTTTTGAAGGGGAAGAGATCAAGCATATCCTAGTTTTTGAAAAAAACTGAGAAGGGAAGAGAAGCATAGATAGTTTTGAAATCTAGTAATAGTTTTGAAAATAGTTTTACCCTAACTAACGACCATGCTAACTAAGGCTTCCTACAGTAAGGATGGCTCTGATACCAGCTCTGTGGGGACCCCGACTCATAAGTCGTGATCACCGAATGCACGTGTACAGTGATCCCAGAGATCAATGCTCACTGAACACACAGAAGCTGAATAACAAGAGTCTTACATCCATACATACCGTATTACACAAATAGGACCATTATGGTCAAGTCTTGAATATATCATCGCAGCGGAAATCTTCAATAACAACTTGGACCCATGCCATCTGCCTTTAACCCTACAGGCATTCTGACTGGGAAGCGTCCTAGCTCGCATGCTCGTCACCAAGAAATCTTCATCATAACCTGTTCTCTCATGCCTGGCCAATAAAATAACTAGTGGCAAGCCAATGAGTACTTTGAATGTACTCTCAAGCAACACAAGTGTGATGACAGAATAATTATGCAAGGCTCTACTTCTAAGCTGGCGGTCTTGCGGAAAGCTAGTTTTTCATATGCAAGTATGATCAACATATAAGATGGGCATGCATGTGTCTGCAACAAGTATCAGGAGGTCACAGACATCATTATCAAGAAGGAGTTGTAATCAACTCATGCTCAAGCTCATTGTGACTTCCTCAAGAATCACATCAACAACATTACTGAACCATGTTGTTTTCTCTCACACACACACACCAGGTTTCGCAAACATTGGACGTAGCCCAAGAGCGGTTACCCAACTGTCCTTGACCGCGGACACGGCTATTCGAATAGTTTTACACTCTGCAGAGGTTGCACACTTTACCCACTAGATCCGGGGAACTTCCGTGTCATCCACGACCCGCGGTACCTCAGGTACCCGGGGTAAGCACCTGATCACTATCTTTCCCTAGACGACACTAATATGGAGTCCACTCGATTGGTAACAGCCCCGTTCCCCACATTTCACATCTCAAGATTCTTGGAGCCTTGCTCCCATATTCATCACATACCACAAGCACGGGGTACCAACGGTGTGCCCGGTGCCCTGTAAAGACAGTCATGGCCGCCTATCCAAGCGCGACCCCGTCCCGAGAGTGACCTCGTGTCACCCCCGTCACTAGTAATGCGGGCACCAAGCTAGTATCGACCTAGGTAATCAATAATGCCCTTTCCCATATAAGGGTAGAGTGGTTGCGCATGTAAGGTTGGAATAACGGTCGCAACTTAAACCAATCCATTTTTCAAAACAACACACACACTTTCCTCGGTACACCACTTTGTCATCAAGTGGTTACCCATCTCACCATCTCCCTCGGGCATAAGTGGCACCCGACGGGGTTTTCGAAAAGTCTTTTGAAAGTATCCTGCCTCCGTCACCATGTGTATACCCGTCCCATTCGCGTAGCCACTACTATAGCAACCTAGCTACTCCCACCCACATAACCCTCATAGGAAGGTAGGGTCATCTTTGATGCAAGTTTCAACAGTAAGTAACAAAGGTAGCAACCAAAGTGGTCTCCACCTCAACATGATTCCGATGCATCGATAATAAGGTGCTATGAGATATGCATAAAAAGGGTTTCTTGAACATGGTCAAAGGGCTGCTTGCCTTATTCTCCCGAGTCTTCAAACCTTCTGGTCCATCTCTGGGTACTCCGTTTATTTCGTCAACTAACGATGGAAACAATCGTAATAAGCAACACAATCAAGGCAAAAATAAAAGTGCTCTAAAAATAGGAGTTGGACTTTTCTAGGATACCTCTGGTCATATGAAAAATAACCAAGGTGGTTTCAAAGGTATTGGATCAATTGATGATTTGGAACATTTCAATGTGATGGAACCAAGGGGTTTATGGATTTGGAAGAAGTATACAGAAATATTTTCTTGAATGATGAGCCAAGGCACCCATCAACAAGTCATGATTTTAGAAGCATCTAGGAGTTGGTTTCACTGGATTTGGAATTCAAATGAATTTCCTAGGATTTTGCAAAGATGATAAATATGAAGAAATGGCTCAATATTTGGCGGGTTATAGAAAGTGTTAATAAAAATGTTCCAAAACTAAGTTTGGATATGACAAGCATCTAGGAATTTGAACCACTGCATTTGGATCAAAAATGAGCTCTCTGTGATTTTCTAAAGTTCATCACAGAAATGAAATATTGGCATTTGATAATTATGTGAGAAGGAAATGCCTCTGGAATAATGTGCATGTTGCACCATGTGATAGAGCATGATTTATGGAGCCATAGGAAATTTGAATCACCAAATTTGGATTTCAAATGAATTATTTAAGCATTTTTGAAGTTGACTGGATAAAGAAAAAGGAAAAAGGGCCATACCCTTATTGCGCACTGGGCGAGACTTAGTGCTTCTGCGCACTGGGCCGGCCCAGTGGCTCGGCCACGCAGGCAGACGGCGACGCCGAAGGCGTATTCGCCTATTACGCCTTCCTGCACGGAAGGCGGGTGCCAGATGGACCCGTTCCATTCAAATGGGGGGGGGTGTCGGCCCACCGGTCAGTGGCTCAGGCGCGCGCGCTGAGTCTCTGATGGGCGGGGTCCACTTCTGCCACAGCCCCCTTCTTCCTCCTCCGTTCGAAGCAGAGGAGGCAAGGCAGAGTGCACTCCGGCGCCGTTCCCCGGCGGCTCCGGCCGTCCCCGGTGGTGCCCGGCGCACCGAAGGGCCCAGCGGAGCAAGCCACGCCCATCCCTGGTCTTCAAGCTGGCTGGGAGGAGCAGGAGCGACGGCGGCCGAGGCGTCAGTGGCGGCTTCGGGTCGAGACGGGGGCGATGCCAGGGACGCTAGGGGGAAGGAAGGGTGGAGTGGGGGTAGCTTCGTGGTCCTGGGGTCCTCCTCCTGGCGGCCAACGGAGAAGGGGGAGGAGAGAACGGCCGAGGTGCCCGATGCCGAGCGGCGGCTGGCGGCGGCACTTCGGCCATGGAGGGAGGAAGAGCGCATGAGAGGGAGAGGGGGCGTGTCTAGGAGGTGCACGGGAGAGAGGATGGTCCAGAAGAGGCAAGGGGTGCTCGGGGGGAGGCTTTATATAGGTGCAGCCGCGGTGCACCATGAGCAACGTCCATGGACGCGCTCGGGCGTGTTCGTGGAGGGCGAAGGAGGGCAGGGGAGGATAAGGCCGACCGTCCTGCAGGTCGCGGGCGTCGAGGCAGCCTCGGGGGACACGAGGGGGCGGCCCTAGGTGGTCGGGGCCAGTGATTGGGGGGCGGCTGCAGTGCTCCAGCGCACTGTAGCGCGCTCCAGAGCGTGCTTATGGCTGCCATTGGCATTGCCTGGCGTCCAGGGCGTGGCCAACGGTGTCCAGAGGGTAGAGGGAGTAGTAAAGAAATGGCCTGTGGCCTTGGATGCTCTAGGGAGCCACTGGAATGAGGAGGGAGGTGAGGGAGAGGGAGTTTACTGCTGTCCAGCAGTATGAATTGGGGTTTTACCCCCTCCAATGATTGAGCTGAGGCCATAGAGAAGTTACTGGGGGTAGAAGATGATCAGAGGAAGTTGTGGTAAGAATTTGAGGTAAAGGGAAGAAGTAAAAGGGGTCCCAACACTGGTTTTGGTAATTTTACAGAAGGTGTTTGATCATGTTTTGGGGAGGCAAATGGCTTCCAATTGGCATGGGACTTAACAGGATGGAATGTCACACACAATTAGGCTCCTCCACCAAAATTGAGCTCATTTGGGCAAAGTTGCCAATGTAACTTTGGTGAACCCTAGAAATCAACAGAAAGGGTTTCACCTTGTTTGAGTTGATCTATTCATCTCCCCTTGATGCACCACTTGGTGTAGCATCATAATTTGGGGTTATGATCATGCCCACAAAGTTTGAGCCCCAGGTAAAAAGTTGACAATGTAAAGTTGTTCAAATTTGAATTTTAACAGAAGTGGTTTTGGGGCACTTAGATCAAGTTATGCTTCTCCAAAACTTGTGCCATTTGGCATAGATGCATAATTACATCATTTTAGCATGTGCACCAAGTTTGAAAGCATTTGGACAAGTTTGGCAATGTAAAGTTGCTCAAACTTCAAAATGGACAGAATTGGTTTTGAGGGGATTAGATGATGATTCCTTGATCTTCAAGGCATGAGGCTTTGCAAGATCATCAAATATGTCATATTTGACATGATAGAATTTCTCTGGAATTTTTGGAGAATATTTCCTTTGTAAATATTTCAAAAGCTTGAAATATCCAGAAAGGGTTTTGGAAGGATTTGTCCAACATTTTGAACATGACCATGTGTTGAAACTCTTATATATGGACAATATATGTCCTATGAGTCTCCCTAAATTTTGGCAAATATTTTTGAAATAATTAAATAATTTTTCCCTATTAAAGACCATTTCTGGCCTTAAGAAAAAGCTTTTAAATAAAATATAAAAGTAACTCTTAAAATTATAACTTTGTGGTTTCTGGGAGTCCTATACCTAATAGGATTCAAATATACTTTTTGAAAGATTTTTTACACCCTAAATAAGGTACTTATAGTGCAAACCTCAATTCAGGAGTTTTTGGAAAACTAATTTTAGAAAATACTATTTGGCCAAAATATTTTTATAAGAAAATTCTATACTGGTCTATACACATGGCATGATCATTGGGAAAAGGTTTTGGACCAAGGAGATGAAGTATAAGAGTTGGAGGATTTATTTGATTTTTAGAGCACTAGCAAACAGCAGACAAACGTCAAATCAAGCAAAGTCAAAAACACTCAAAAGTTTTTGCAAATCCACATTTTTAACAGGATAATTAGCTTAAGCAAAGTGGCATGAAAATCAGGGTGTGACAATTCTATAAAGCCATACTCAAAAGATTTAAGTGAAGCACAAAGAGCATTCCATAAAGACATACGCAAAAGATTTAAGTGAAGCACAAAGATAATCTATAAATCTATGAAGAACTATCTCATACTAGCATGGTGCATAAAGGAAAAATAAACTCAAAAGACACATATCATGTGAATAAAACAAAAACCGAGGTATACCGATAATTGTTGAGGAATAAAGATGGGATGCCAACCGGGGCATCTCCAAGCTTAGATGCTTTGAGTATCCTTGAAATATTTACTTGGTGTGCCTTGGGAATCCCTATGCTTGAACTCTTGCCTCTCCTTATTCTTCTCATATTGATAACTCCTCGATCTTCAAAGACTTCATCCACACAAAACTTACCAAAAACCTTGTGATATCCGTTAGTATAATAAAGAAAATCACTACTTTTAGGTATTGTTGTAAATTCATTCCAATTTCATATTAGCATTATATCTATTGTATTCCAACTTCACCATGGTTCATAGCCCCCAATACAACCCATAGATTCATCAAAATAAGCGAACAACACATAGAAAACAGAATCTGTCAAAAACAGGATAGTCTGTAGCAATCAAGAAACTTCATATACTTATGTAACTCTAAAAATTCTGAAAAATAGGAACAAATAAAACATTTATATAGCAGTACTGTGTAAAAATTTCAGAAGATTTAGACGTTCCAGTAAAAAATGTAAATTCACGCACTACGGCCAAAGTTTCTGTTTTTGCACTGGACATAGCAAACAAGCAATCTAATCATCCTAAAACCAAAACTTGCCACATTATTTTTATAATACAATGGATATATTGCTACCTCTTGAGCATGCATTGTTTTTCCCTTGAAGAGGAAAGGGTGATGCAGAAAAGTAGCGTAAGTATTTCCCTTGGTTTTTGAGAACCAAGGTATCAATCCAGTAGGAGACTACACGCAAATCCCTAGTACCTGCACAAACAATTAAGAACCTTGCAACCAACGTGATAAAGGGGTTTTCAATCCCTTCTCGGCCACTTGCAAAAGTCAGATCTGATAAAGATAATAAGATAAATATTTTTGGTATTTTTGTTGTATAGATTGAAAAGTAGAGGTTTCAAAATAAAAGAACAGTAAAGATAACTAGTTGACTGAAGATTAATATGATGTAAAATAGACCCGCGGGCCATAGGTTTCATTAGTGGCTTCTCTCAAGATAGCAAATCTTACGGTGGGTGAACAAATTACAGTCGAGCAATTGATAGAAAAACGCATAGTTATGAGAATATCTAGGCATGATCATGTATATAGGCATCACGTCCGTGACAAGTAGACCGAAATGATTCAACATCTACTACTATTACTCCACACATCGACCGCTATCCAGCATGCATCTAGAGTATTAAGTTCATAAGAACAGAGTAACACATTAAGCAAGATGACATGATGTAGAGGGATAAACTGACATAAACCCCATCTTTTTATCCTCGATGTCAACAATACAATACGTGCTTTGCTGCCCCTACTATCACTGGGAAAGGACACCGCAAGATTTAACCCAAAGCTAAGCACTTCTCCCCTTGCAAGAAAGATCAATCTAGTAAGCCAAACCAAACTGATAATTCAAAGAGACTTGCAAAGATATTAAATCATGCATATAAGAATTCAGAGAAGAACCAAATATTGTTCATAGATAATCTTGATCATAAACCCACAATTCATCGCATCTCGACAAACACACCACAAAAAGTATTACATCGAATAGATCTCCAGGAAGATTGAGGAGAACTTTGTATTGAGATCCAGAGAGACAGTAGAAGCCACCTAGCTAATAACTATGGACCTGAAGGTTTGTGGTAAACTACTCACACATCATTGGAGAGGCTATGGTGTTGATGTAGAAGCCCTCCGTAACTGATTCCCCCTCCGGTGGAGCTCCGGAAAAGGCCCCAAGATGGGATCTCACGGGTACAGAAGGTTGCGGTGGTGAAAATAGGGTTTCGTGCTGCTCTCGGATGTTTTCAGGGCATATGATTATATATAGGAGGAAGGGGTACGTCAGTGGAGCTACGAGGGGCCCACGAGGATGGGGGCGCACCTACCCCCTGGGCGTGCCCTCCTGCCTCGTGGCCACCTCGTGGCTTCCCAGACGTGTACTCCAAGTCTTCTGGATTGTGTTTGTTCCAAAAACGATCCTCGCGAAGGTTTCATTCCGTTTGGACTCCATTTGATAGTCCTTTTCTGCAAAACACTGAAATAGGCAAAAACAACAATTTGCATTGGGCCTTTGGCTAGTTGGTTAGTCCCAAAAATAATATAAAATTGTATATTAAAGCCCACTAAACATCCAAAACAGATAATATAATAGCATGGAACAATAAAAAATTATATATATAAGGGGATAATTATTTTTGAAGAAAAGTTTATGTAATTCAAGATTTGCAAAGTTTCCATGGGCATGAACAAAGTTCAAGGAGCTCCCCCACTTCAAAGGTGCTCGTGCTTCTTACTTTCACTTTTCTTTTCGAAAAAGTTTTTAGGAAAATGAGGCAAGTAATATTTTTGGTATTTTCATTCTTTTAATTATTATTTTTTTTGTTTCACCCACAACTAAACAAAACAAAAAGGGAAAACAAAAACTACTTAGTTAAGAAAGCAAACAAGCACACACGAGAATATCAACCCCACGCTATTGCTCCCCGACAACGACGCCAGAAAAGGGCTTGATAATCCCCAAGTGCAAGGAATCATCATAGCAATTTCCAAAGGTTGAAGTGTTAAGTATGGAGTGTCGAACCCACAAGGATATAAAGGTAAGATCAATATTCTCTCAAGTCCTATCTGCCACCGATACGACTCTACGCACACCGAACGTTTGCTTCCATCTAGAAACATGAAATAAAACTTCATTGTTGGTATGAAGAGATAGCTTTGCATGATATAGAAGAACTAAAATATAAAAATACGTGTTGCTATCATAAAGTTAGAATATATTAATATAT
This sequence comes from Secale cereale, assembly GCA_902687465.1. Taxonomy (NCBI): domain Eukaryota; kingdom Viridiplantae; phylum Streptophyta; class Magnoliopsida; order Poales; family Poaceae; genus Secale; species Secale cereale. The sequence goes on along the minus strand of LR738710.1, from coordinate 719,449,514 downwards.
ATTGTAAACAGCAGGTGTGGAATAATGGTGATCGGTGTGCGGAATTGTCCTAGGATATTGTTAACAAGATCGGTAGTCATCATTGCAATTTCATATGAGGGAGAGGCATAAGCTAACATACTTCATCTTGTTGGATCATATATTGGAATTCTAGCAAGCATCCGCAACTACTAAAGATCATTAAGGTAAAACCCAACCATAGCATTAAAGTACCAAATATCCTTTATCACATACGCAACAACCCCCTTACTCGGGTTTAAGCTTCTGTCACTCTAGCAACCCACTATAAGAGAATCATGAACGTATTGCAACACCCTACAGCGCGGATCCTTCACGTGTGCGTGCTACGGAAGGCACCATAGGACATCAGCAAAATAAAGCATAGAACTCAAACCAATCTTGATCATCAATCTGAAGGAAATATGCCCTAGAGGCAATAATAAAGTTGTTATTTATATTTCCGTATATATCATGATAAATGTCTTTTATTCATGCTAGAATTGTATTAACCGGAAACTTGATACATGTGTTAATACATAGACAAAACAGAGTGTCCCTAGTATGCCTCTACTAGACTAGCTCGTTAATCAAAGATGGCTGAGTTTCCTACCCATAGACATGTGTTGTAATTTGATGAACGGGATCACATCATTAGGAGAATGATGTGATGGACATGACCCATCCATTAGCTTAGCACAATGATCGTTTAGTTTTATTGCTATTGCTTTCTTCATGACTTATACATGTTCCTCTAACTATGAGATTATGCAACTCCTGAATACCGGAGGAACGCCTTGTGTGCTATCAAACGTCACAACATAACTGGGTGATTACAAAGATGCTCTACAGGTGCCTCTAACAAAGATGTATTACAGAACGATTAAAGAGACTTGCCAGTAATGAGATTGAACCAGGCAGTGGCGGAGCGTGACCAAAACATAAGAGGGGGCCAAATCCATATAAAAACACACAATATGCATGGAAAAGCTACTCATCATAGGACATGTGTAAGCATTAATTGTGGGGATCCCATAATTATATGACTAAACAATATGTCGTTCCATTGTTGCTATATATCTAAATCAGGAATTTATAATGTATCAATTTTTCCAACATTTAACCAATGCAGTAACATCTATATGAATCAATTATCATCACACCTCGGTTCTCAGTTACTTTCTCCGTTCCAATCAAAAAATAGGACATACACTTTTTGTAAACTAACCAAGCAATTAGCAAGGCAAGCACGAAGCACCAACCAGCAGTGTCCAAGGCGTTTGGTTTCAATCAACAAGGACCCGCAACCTAGTGTGCGATAGTGCCGGTGAGTCCACCGTCCGGTGTGGCTTGTGGGCGTCATCGACATGCAGCTCCAAGCCTCCAACCGATAAGAAGGGGAGGAGCCAAGGAGGTCATCAGACGAACGGAGGAGTTCACATTGGTCGGTCGCTCAAATCATGTCAGCGGACGATGGTTCGCCATAGCTGTCGCCTGGTAGTGATCTAACCATAGAGTAGCAGTCTATCTAAGCCGTGGAGAATTAGGGATGGAGGCTTCTCTGGCAGTCCCCTCTGCCATAATCTATGGGTGGAGGCCGACGAGTCAGGTGCAGAACAAGCGAGAACGCTGTTCCTGGACTGCTGCTACTGGGCATTATCTCCTTAAATAATGGGATGTGCTAAAGTAGTTTATATACCTAGTATAAAATTATTTTTGTAATTTTGGAAGGGGGGTCGTTGCCCAGTTTCGCCTCCACTACCCTCCGCCAGTGGAACTAGGTATGATGATATCAACGATCGAATCTCGGGCAAGTAACATACCGATGACAAAGGGAACACCGTATGTTGTTATGCAGTTTGAACGATAAAGATCTTCGTAGAATATGTAGGAGCCAATATGAGCATCCAGGTTCGGCTATTGGTTATTGAATGGAGATATGTCTCGGTCATATCTACATAGTTCTTGAACCCGTAGGGTCCGCACGCTTAACGTTCGATGCCGATTTGTATTATGAGTTATGTGTTTTTGGTGGCCAAAGTTTGTTCGAAGTCCCGGATGAGATCACAGACATGAAGAGGAGTCTCGAAATGGTCGAGAGGTAAAGATTCATATATAGTATGATGATATTTGGACACCGAAAGTGTTCCGGGTGATATCGGGTCATCGGAAGGGGTTCCGGGCACCCCCCGCAAAGTTATGGGCCTATTGGGCCAAGTAAGGGACACACCAGCCCCTGGTGGGCTGGTGCGCCCCTCCTAGGCCGAATAGGAGAAGGAGGAAAGGAAGGGGAAGGAGAAATGAAGGAGGAGGGTTCGGCCTCCACCCTTTCCTTCTCTTCCCCCTTCTCTTTCCTTTCCATGTGCTAAAATAAGGAAGGGGGGTGAATTGGGCTTGCACCCCAAGTAGGATTCGGCCTACTTGGGCGCGCCCTAGGCTGCCTCCCCCCTCCAACCTATATATATGTGGGGAGAGGGGGCACCTACAACACACAAGTTTATTTTAGCCATGTGCGGTGCCCCCTCCACAGATTACACCTCAGATCATATTATCATGGTGCTTAGGCGAAGTCCTGCGCGGATCACATCACTAACACCATCGCCACGTCGTCATGCTGACGGAACTCTCCCTCGAGAATCCGCTGGATCAAGAGCTCGTGGGACATCATCGTGCTGAACGTGTACTGAACATGGAGGTGCCGTACGTTCGGTACTTGGATTGGTTGGATCGTGAAGACGTTCGACTACATCAACTGCGTTAACATAACGCTTCCACTTTTGGTCTACGAGGGTACGTGGACTGCTACTTCTCAAGCATGTGTTGTATTCCCTCAAAGAGGATAGGGTGATGTAGCACAGTAGCGTAAGTATTTCCCTCAGATTTTGAGAACCAAGGTATCAATCCAGTAGGAGACCACGCGCGAGTCCCTCGCACCTGCACAAACAAATAAGAACTTCGCAGCCAACGCGATAAGGGGTTGTCAATCCCTTTACGATCACTTACGAAAGTGAGATCTGATAGATAGGATAGTTTGATATTTTTGGTATTTTTTGATATAAGAACAAAAAGTAAAAGAGGAAAAGTAAAGTAGATTGTAGATTGATATGTTGAGAATAGACCCGGGGGCCATAGGTTTCTCTAGTGGCTTCTCTCATGATAGCGGTATTCTACGACGGGTAAACAAATTACTGTCGAGCAATTGAAAGAAAAGCGAATACTTATGAGAATATCTAGGCATGATCATTATATATAGGCATCACGTCCAAAACAAGTAGACCGAAACGATTCTGCATCTACTACTATTACTCCACACATCGACCACTATCCAGCATGCATCTAGAGTATTAAGTTCATAAGAACAGAGTAACTCCTTAAGCAAGATGACATGATGTAGAGGGATAAACTCAAATAACATGATATGAACCCCATCTTTTTATCCTCGATGTCAAAAATACAATACGTGCCTTGCTGCCCCTACTGTCACTGGGAAAGGACACCGCAAGATTGAACCCAAAGCCAAGCACTTCTCCCATTGCAAGAACTATAGATCTAGTAGGCCAAACCAACCAATAATTCGAAGATACTTGCAAGGATATTATAATCATACATAAAGAGTTTAGAAAAGAACCAAATATTTCTCATAGATAATCTTGATCATAAACCCACAATTCATCGAATCTCGACAAACACACTGCAAAAAGAGATTACATCGAATAGATCTCCTCGAAGACCGAGGAGAACTTCGTATTGAGATCCAAAGAAAGAGAAGAAGCCATCTAGATACTAGCTATGGACCCGAAGGTCTACGGTAAACTACTCACAACTCATGGTGAGGCGATGATGATGATGTAGAAGCACTCCGTGGTAGATCCCCCTCCGGCAGATCTCCGGAACAGGCCCCAAGATGGGATCTCACAAGAACAGAAGGTTGCGGCGGTGGAACTAGGGTTTTCTCTATTGTTCTGATGGTTTCGGGGTACGTAGGTATATATAGGAGGAAGGAGGGCACAAGGGGCCAAACGTGGGGACCACGAGGCAGGGGCGCGCCCTATAGGGGGGGGGGGGTGCCCCCACCCTCGTGGACGCCACGTGTGCCCTATTCCGTGGTTCTCAAGTCTCCCGTGCGTATTTTGCTCCAAAAATATCTCTCCTGAAGTTTCTTTCTATTTGGACTCCGTTTGATATTCTTTTTCTGTAAAACCCTGAAATAGGAAAAAAAACAGCAATCTGGACTGGGCCTTTGGGTTAATAGGTTAGTCCCAAAAATAATATAAAAGTGTATAACAAAGCCCATTAAATATCCAAAACATCATAAATAATAGCATGGAACAATAAAAAATTATAGATACATTGGAGACGTATCAAGCATCCCCAAGCTTAATTCCTGCTCGTCCTCGAATAGGTAAATGATAAAAACATAATTTTTGATGTGGAATGCTAACCAACAAAGTTTTCAATGTAATTCTCTTAATTGTGGCATGAATGTTCAGATCTGAAAGATTCAAGACAAAAGTCTATATTGACATAAGAAATAATAATACTTCAAGCATACTAACAAAGCAATCATCTCTTCTCAAAATACTATGGCTAAAGAAAGTTATCCCTAAAAAATCATATAGTCTGGCTATGCTCCCTCTTCATCACACAAAATATTCATATCATGCACAACCCCGGTTTCAGCCAAGCACTTGTTTTCATACTCTATTCTTTCAAACCTATCAACTTTCACGTAATACATGAGCGTGAGCCATGGATATAGCACTATGGGTGGAATAGAATTGTGGTTGTGGAGAAGACAAAAAGGAGGGAGATCGTCTCACATCGACTAGGCGTATCAATGGGCTATGGAGATGCCCATCAATAGATATCAATGTGAGTGAGTAGGGATTGCCATGCAACAGATCCACTAGAGCTAAATATGTATGAAAGCTCAACAAAAGAAACTAAGTGGGTGTGCATCCAACTTGCTTGCTCACGAAGCTCTAGGGCATTTGAGGAAGCCCATCATTGGAATATACAAGCCAAGTTCTATAATGAAAATTCCCACTAGTATATGAAAGTGACTAAACATGAGACTCTCTATCATGTAGAACATGGTGCTACTTTGAAGCACAAGTGTGGAAAAAGATAGTAGCAATTGTCCCTTCTCTCTTTTCTCTCATTTTTTTGGAGGGGCTTTCTCCTTTTTTTTATTTAGCCCCTCTCTCTATTTTTTAGGCCATCTCCTTTTTTATTTTTGTCCTTTCCTCACATGGGACAATGCTCTAATAATGATGATCATCACACTTTTATTGATATACAACTCGATATTACAACTCGATACTAGAACAAAGTATGACTCTTATGAATGCCTCCGGCGGTGTATCAGGATGTGCAATAAATCAAGAGTGACATGTATGAAAAGTTATGCATGGTGGCTTTGCCACAAATACGATGTCAACTACATGATCATGCATGGCAATATGACAATATGAAGCGTGTCATATGAACGGAACGGTGGAAAGTTGCATGGCTATATATCTCGGAATGGCTATGGAAATGCCATGATAGTTAGGTATGGTGGCTGTTTTGAGGAAGATATATGGTGGCTGTTTTGAGGAAGGATATATAGTGGGTGTTTGGTACCGTCGAAAGTTGCGCGGTACAAGAGAGGCTAGCAATGGTGGAAGGGTGAGAGTGCATATAATCCATGGACTCAACATTAGTCATAAGAACTCATATACTTATTGCAAAAATTTATGAGTCATCAAAACAAAGCAATCAACGCATGCTCCTAGGGGGGAGGTTGGTAGGAGTTAACCATCGCGCGCCCCCGACCTCCACACAAAGGATGACACTCTACAAATACCTCATGCTCTAACTTCGTCACATAGCGGTTCACCATACGTGCATGCTACGGGAATCACTAACTTTAACTGTAATGCCCAAGATGGGACTATACCTCCTACGTGTCTAGGCACGACTTAAAGGTATAAGCCCATCCTAGAATGATCTCAAGTTTGGTATCTTTGCACGACTCATGTAAAAGAGGGATTAAATTGCAAAAGGAGATAGTTGGCTTACACTCGCCACTTCACACAATACATTACATAAGCAATCATCATCCAAAACATCACAACCCGACTACAGGTGAAGATCCAAAAGAAAGATACCAAAACAACATAAAGCCACAGGTCAGGATCGAATCCTAGTAGAAACCACTACTGATCGTCGAAACGTCACAAGCAAATGGCCACACTCTTCATCGAGCTCCTGGTGAAGTACTGAACCAACTCCTGCATCAAACTCGGCTGAACCTGCATCTGGTGTGGTGAAGTAACTGTGAGCCACAGAGGACTCAGCAATCCCGTTCCCGGGTAACAAGACTATTTAAGCCTTGGGTGAGGACAAGGCTGAAGGAAGAACAAGAGGTGAAGGAACAACAAGAGTCTGCAGCAGCAACTAGCACTAACTTACGTAAAAGAGAGCGAGAAGAGGAGAGCCTCGGTCGAGAGTTGATCACGAAGTGATCCTAGCTAAAGCCGGTCAAACATAACCCCACCGTGTTCAACTCCCGAATCCCTATTCGGAAATTGACAGTCACAGTACACACGCTGGTAGTGTATTAGCACATTGTGTCTAGTTTTCTACAACCGAATATTATCAAGCTCCCATCTGCCACATAACCGCGGGCACGGCTTTCGAAAGTTCATAACCCTGCAGGGGTGTTCCAACTTGACCCATTACAAGCCCACGATCCGCGGAGTCGCAACTCCATAGGTGGGAAGACCCGAGTATTCTCGGAATCCTGTGCTCAAGTTAAACCGAACTAAGGTAAGGCTAATCCAGCAAATCCTCCCGGCGTGTCGACACCCTGATAGTAGCCGCGCGTATCTAAGTCTCAGGACACGACCGGATGGGCGATGCTACAGGACACAATCCTCAAGTTTCCCCGTGGTGGTTCCCGCAGGCTCCCCGTTTGGGACCAACACCATCGGCACTGGCCCCCCTGCTATGTAGAATTAAGAACCCGAGGGTGCGACCCCCTATGCAAATTTAATTAATTAATTAAGTTGTTATTATGAGGCAAAAAGTACCAAATGTTGGGACTTGCTGGAAAAGACTTAGCACTTAGCGGTTTATCAAGGGGGTCCCATACACCCCAACCGTGTTAGGAACGCATAATCAAGGAACATAACACCGGTTTATACGGTTCCTAACGGCATGAGTGGAACAAAACACCAAGCAAAAGGCTTAGCCTTCCACCCTGCCAGTATATAGATGATTTCATTTAAGCATTTATATAGTGTGATATAACCCAACCAAACTTCAACATGAAGCAAGCATCTTCGATCTTCACCTGCAACTAGCAATGCTATAAGAAGGGCTGAGCGAAGCGTACTTAGCCAAGCAACGGTTTGCATAGGTAGGGTGGTTAGACAGGTTCATGGTTACAAGTAGGAGGCTGACAAGAAAGACATGGGCATCGAGGCAACACTATAGAGCGGAACTACTAGCAATAGGCAAAGATAGTAATGGTATCCGGGTTCGGTCATCTTGCCTGGAATTCCACAAGGGAGAAGAACGGATCCATGAAGTAGGCGGAGCAACACAGACGAGAGAAACCTCACAACTCCAGAACGAAACCGAAGCTAACAAGAGAAGCAACCGGAAAGAAAGAAACAACACGGTAAACACACAAGCATAAACATGGCATACAATGCACAAACAAGTATGATGCATGTCCGGTTTAAATATGCATGGCATGGCAAAGTGCACAAACAAAACTACAAGTTAAGTGGAGTTCAATATGCAACGAGTTGCATATTGACGAAACACCACATTTTAATTATTTAATTGACTCTCATTAATTACAAGACAATATTAAATGTTGTTAACATGGCAAGAGGTGAAGCATAATAAAACTACACCATTAAGACATTTTAAATGAGGCCGGAAATAACAACAACAATTCCGGAAAATCCCCATGAGCATGTTTAGTAATATTAAGCAAACAACAATTCACACATATTAATGTTGTTAACATGATGCGGATGACATGATCAAGTTTATGCAATTATTAAAAGGTTGACTTAAAAGAGATATGAAGTATTGTCACCGTGGTGGAATGAAAAGGTGCCACGGCAACGATCCGAAAATGATGCAACGGCAGCATCTCGGTTCCGGTAACTCGGTGAGAGACCGGGCAAAAGAAAGATGGCGTGAGCGAGCGGAACAAGATGAAAGGTGGGGTGATCCCGTTGCCGGGTTCCCACGAGTCGGCGACGAGGCAACCGAGGAACATGACAAAAGGGACGAAACGGACACGAAGCACACACGGGAAACATTTCATACAACACGAGCAAACATTCCACGAGTCATCCACGGGGTCGTCTCGTTATACCTTCGAAGCGTGCGTTTCGGGGCGGTTCGAGACGTAGAGGAAGAAGGCGTTCACGTGTCCGAAGAGGAAGAAGTCGTTCCATAGGGGTACACGTGTAGTCGTTCACATCCCGTTCGGAGAGGTACTCGCCAACGTAGCCGTTCGGTCGTCGTGGTACTTGTCATAAGGTCGTCGTGGTACTTGTCGGACTCGTTGTAGATGTACACGTACGCAGCGGTTCGGGTCGTCGTGGTACTTGTCGGGTCATCGTGTAGTCGTGTAGGCGTTCTCGTTCGTAGATGTTCGGGTCCCGAAGTAGATGTACTTACTGCTCCATGGGTACTTGAGATGAACAAATAGCAGCAACAAAACAAAAACAAAAAAAGGAAAAAGAAGGATGCGGGTCGGCTGCTCCTGGTGACGGAGGGCGCGGCGGCATAGGACGAGGGAGCCCACGGCGGTCGGGGCCTGCGGTGGAGGGCCGGAGGGGCGCTGCCAGCTCGCGGGGCTTTGGCGCGGTAGTCGTTCTCGAGGCGCGGGCTGCTGGGGTGCGGCGCTCGGGGCCTAGCCAGCCCTGGTGCGGCTCGAGGAGGACGGGAGCGGTCGTCGCGCTGCTGGGCTCGGGGCGCCGGGCTTCGAAGAGGAGGAGGGGGCGCTGCTCCGCGGGGGAAAGAGGTCGTCCGCGCGGCTGGAGGAACGCGGGCATGGAGGCGGGCCTTGGCGGCTCTTCTAGCGATTCTGCAACGACGGCGGGGAGGCAGGGGCGCGGTGCTGCGCCCTGGCGATGCGGGCTGGAGCTCCTGGCGCGAAGGAGGACGAGGGAGGCGAGGCGAGGAGATCGGGGCGCTGCAAGGAACGAGGGAAACGGGAGAGAGGAGAGGGTCGCGGAGATGCGGTCGAGGCTCGATGCGGCGGCCGATCGCTAGGGTTAGCGCTGTATGGGCCGCTGCGGCCCGAGGGAAGGAAGAGGCCCAGATGGCCAGGAGGCCGGTGGGCTGTTCTCCTTCTTCTTTCTGCCTTTTCCCCTTTAACAGAAAAGAAAAAAAAAAGAAGAGAGAGGAAAAAAAAGAAAAAGAAAAGGAGGCTTAGTGGAAGATTAGCACAAGGGACTAATTTTCTCGGGCTCATAAAAATGAGCACGGTCCGAGAAAATAGAAAAGGCATGAACGAAAAAAATGATTCAAACATATTTGAATTTAATTCAAATAGGTTTGAACTAAGACATGATTAATGAAGTGTCCAAAAATGTTCGAATTTTCAGAGGAACCTCGATAGATAGGAAAAGAATTATTGGCAAGGTTTTTGACGGTGAAACTTGAATACGAAAGCATGGGGAAAATTATGCACGTGTGTTGCGGGTAATTCCAAACAAATGGAATATTATTATATAGCTCCCTAATAATATTGAGAGACTTTTATATGTTATAAAGAGAAGTCATCTTCCCTCGATTTAAATGGACCGAAGGCCCACACGATTTATTTAAGTTGAGATGCAAAAACAAAAGACATGATGGCATGATGACATGATGCAATGCAAAAATAAATAACACACGCACAAAAGAAAACACACGGGAGACCCGGAACATCTGCAATCTTCTGGAATCTTCTGGGACGTCGGTCTCGGGCGTCACAACTCTCCCACACTAACAGAGGATCTCGACCCGAGATCCTAGAGATATCACCGGGTAAAAACGGAAAAGGAAGGGGTAAAACAAAGTTGCTTCTTTGACAGACAAGTGAAACCAAAGAACGTTGAGAGGTTGAACAAACTTGAAAGAAAGAAGAATACAACGGAGATGAACGAAGATGAAACACTCCGTTGGAAAAGAGGAACAAGGAGCCTTATAAGAACCTTGTAGGTTGAAAGACATGAAACAAGAGCTTACGTATGGCGAAAGAATATGAAACTGCAACGGTATAGCCAAGGAATAAGAATGACAGAATTTGGACAGCACTCCGTCTGAAAATGGAATGAATTGAACTTGAACTTGAGAAGATGGGATGATACTTGAAGAAAACAACAACACATTGCCTCCGAAACAATTAAAAGAATGGCACACGGGTAAGAAAAGATTTAGACAGCACTCCGGTTAAAAGAGAGGCAAACTTGAATGAAGAATACAACACTCCGGTTAAAAGATAAGCAAGGAAAAGAACATGATCTCGATAAAACGATATGATGGTTTGGAGAGAGCAACATCACAATGCCTCCGGAATGAAAGAATATATGCTAGAACGTTGGGAAGAAAGAACGGAGAAGAAAATGACAACTTCTCTCAAAATTGAATTTGAAAGAGCGTCCTTACGAAGAAGAGTTGAACGGAGTTGTTGGAAAAATCAACAACGAAAACGAATAAGCTTGATGTGGGCTTATGGAGAACATCTCAAAATTAAGAGGTGACAACCAGCCACTAACTGAAATGATTGATTGAATTGAGATCAACAAGGAGACGGAAAAAAAAACTTATTTCATCGGAATGATGATGAAGAACTTGGGTCATTTATAAGCACCATAATTAGCAACAATCCTTAGGGAAAAGCTTTTAGGTGAAATACAACCCAAATCACTCCAACAGATAAAAATGAGGGGTTGAAGGATCTTCTCAAAAGAAAGAAATGATGGTTTTAATTATCTCATTCTTGATAACTCGTTAGTCATGAAACATGAAGGAATTGTCAAGAATGACATAACCCCATCTGAAAAGATAAGGAAGAAGGGATTGCAATTGGAATGCATGATGAAGAATGCTTGAGCTCCAACAAGAATCTTGAAGAAAACTTCAAGGATGAATTAAATCTTGATGAACCACCATGAAAACTCCGGTAATGAAAGCATGAGAAGCGAAAGATGAAAAGAATAAGATTCAAGGCCTGCGATGAATTAGATGGAGCTTTGAAATGATATAATTGAAATAACTTGGAGCTCCGGAAAACAAGATGAAGAATTTAGAACCGAGAATATGATGAACAAGCTCCAGACAAAAGAATTAAATCACCTAGAAGGAATAAGAATAAGAATTATGTCATGCATCTCCTTCACCAATTAAATTGATGACAACCAAAGGATTTGGCATACTACTTATTCTCGTTGGAAAGGATTAAGAGAGATCTCGCACAAGCTTGGATAAGTATTCAACAAAGCACCGATAGGATTGTGAAAAGAACAATTGAATTGAAACGATAACAACGGAAAAGTAAACTTGAAAGAACCACCGTAAGAATAGGGAGACGAACGAAAAGACATCAATGAAGAATATTTGGAGGACGAAGTTGAAAACTGAGAACGAAGAAATATGCTGAAATGATGGCCTTCGGAGGATCACAATGGAAAGAATTCATGAACTGCTTTGGATGGTATAAAAGAATTCCTCACAATCTGAACAATAATGAGGATGGCATGAAGCTAGAACCACAAATCTTCAAGAGAACGGGCCAAGATTTAAGAGAAACACTTCTCCGATCTTCGAATGTTGAGAGTGAAGACGAGAAATGCCATAAGAATTGTTCAGCACTCCGTAAAGAAGAATTAAAGGTTGAACCAATGATGAAAAAGGATTGAACGCGATCTTGGAGAAGGACTGTGACTGATGGGATTCATTCTTACGTCACACTTTGAAAGAATTTGGAGAATAACTCCAGAAAAGAAGAGTCAGGTAAGATCCTGGGAAAAGACCTGTGGGTTAGGGCCCACTCAAAAGAAATCACCGTTGGAAAAGATTGCTTAAGAGATATTGCACCGGTTGAATTAAAAAGGCTGAATAAGATTATAATCCTCAAAATAGTTTGAACGGATTAAGAATGGAATTATGAATCTTCAGCACTCCGGATATGAATAGCAAGAGGAGAATGATTAATTGGTGCACCGGAATAAGAAAGCATTGTGAAATGAGGAAAAAGGATAAGATCAACATCGAAATCTTGAATTACATCCACCGGTAGAATTTGAGAACAAAAGAATGATGAACTTGAAGCTCTTGAGCATCTTCACGATAAATCCCCGGATAAGAACATTGAAGGAAAGAATGAAGAAACATCACATGAATAAAATCATCTGAGAATTTCTGGCTCCAAGAAGAAGAAGGGTGGGAGGGTGGGAAACCAAAGACAAGTTGGGATGAATGAAACATACAGACAAATCGTCAGATTTCTGAACGACGTCCGTATGGAATAACTCGAAGAGAAAGCACACCGGTTGAAAAGGATTTAACATGACCATCTCGATGGTCAAAAAGAATTAGCACTCTCATAGAAATATGAGAACACCGATTAGGAAAGGTATGGAATCAACATTTGACATCGAAGCAACTCGAATACCAGAATCAAAACAAAAACAAAGGATAGAAGTTGCAGAAGAATCTTCACAATATCATCCGAACAGATAATTGAACGAATGAGTTCCGCAGGTACATCAACTTGACGAGAAGCCACTTTGAGAACAAAAAGGTAAATAAAAAGGAACAAGGATCAGATAGAACAAATACAAGATAGAAGCTTCGTCCGACATATTCGTGCTGAAAGCTCATGGAACGTGTTACAAAAGGGTTTTGCAATCCCCGAATCAGCATAGCCAAGGACCCTTTAAGATGCAACTCCCAATCAGAACAAGTCCATAAAACCACTTCACTCAATGTAGAACCCCAAACGGCATATCATGCACTCGTTGGACGAATGCCTAGAACTACTAGATGAACCCACCTATAGATTTCCGAAAGTTTCCAGTTATGCAATCAGGTGTTGGGGATACACGGGAAGCACCGCGCAATCAACTCTAAACCTACATCCAGGTGTATCCATCCTTCAACACATAGCCAGTATTTCTCGGAAACTGTTTACCTCGGACCTTCGAAACGCATCCACTATACAAGCTATGGCAATCCTCTCGAACTACCTCCCCAGTACTGGGTGATGTCGGGGTTATCTTGCCACTAACCGCATAGGAGAGTTTTCGATGTCGGCCGTCTTAAGTATTCTAGTACTGCCGCGATGGATTTGTGACGACAACACCTCGGAGCTCAACTCCCCGGGACACTGCCACAACCCCTAATGACAGGAGGCATCGAGAACAATGTTCTCGTCACAAAGACATCGAAACAATCCGAACAATACTCGCGTGATCCTAAAAAAAATTTGGTGCAATTTTTGAAAGTAGAAGAGATAAGAGTAATCGTCAGGAGTCCTCACCAGAATGAAAAGAGATGACGAGCAAAAGAAATCCTACTCTCCGATATATATATGGGACTCAAAACATTTTTAGTGTGTGCCTAGACTCAACCGTCAACGATTCGATCAATCAGTGGGGGCTTCTAGGTCGGAGAAGGCTCTGAATACCAACTTGTAATGCCCAGGATGGGACTATACCTCCTACGTGTCGAGGCACGACTTAAAGGTATAAGCCCATCCTAGAATGATCTCAAGTTTGGTATCTTTGCACGACTCATGTAAAAGAGGGATTAAATTGCAAAAGGAGATAGTTGGCTTACACTCGCCACTTCACACAATACATTACATAAGCAATCATCATCCAAAACATCACAACCCGACTACGGGTGAAGATCCAAAAGAAAGATACCAAAACAACATAAAGCCACAGGTCAGGATCGAATCCTAGTAAAAACCACTACTGATCGTCGAAACGTCACAAGCAAACGGCCACGCTCTTCATCGAGCTCCTGGTGAAGTACTGAACCAACTCCTGCATCAAACTCGGCTGAACCTGCATCTTGTGTGGTGAAGTAACTGTGAGCCACAGAGGACTCAGCAATCCCGTTCCCGGGTAACAAGACTATTTAAGCCTTGGGTGAGGACAAGGCTGAAGGAAGAACAAGAGGTGAAGGAACAACAAGAGTCTGCAGCAGCAACTAGCACTAACTTACGTAAAAGAGAGCGAGAAGAGGAGAGCCTCGGTCGAGAGATGATCACGAAGTGATCCTAGCTAAAGCCGATCAAACATAACCCTACCGTGTTCAACTCCCGAATCCCTATTCGGAAATTGACAGTCACGGTACACACGCTGGTAGTGTATTAGCACATTGTGTCAAGTTTTCTACAACCGGATATTAACAAGCTCCCATCTGCCACATAACCGCGGGCACGGCTTTCGAAAGTTCATAACCCTGCAGGGGTGTTCCAACTTGACCCATTACAAGCCCACGATCCGCGGAGTCGCAACTCCATAGGTGGGAAGACCCGAGTATTCTCGGAATCCCGTGCTCAAGTTAAACCAAACTAAGGTAAGGCTAATCCAGCAAATCCTCCCGGCGTGTCGACACCCTGATAGTAGCCGCGCGTATCTAAGTCTCAGGACACGACCGGATGGGCGATGCTACAGGACCCAATCCTCGAGTTTCCCCGTGGTGGTTCCCGCAGGCTCCCCGTTTGGGACCAACACCATCGGCACTGGGCCCCCCCTGCTATGTAGAATTAAGAACCCGAGGGTGCGACCCCCTATGCAAATTTAATTAATTAATTAAGTTGTTATTATGAGGCAAAAAGTACCAAATGTTGGGACTTGCTGGAAAAGACTTAGCACTTAGCGGTTTATCAAGGGTGTCCCATACACCCCAACCGTGTTAGGAACGCATAATCAAGGAACATAACACCGGTTTATACGGTTCCTAACGGCATGAGTGGAACAAAACACCAAGCAAAAGGCTTAGCCTTCCACCCTGCCAGTATATAGATGATTTCATTTAAGCATTTATATAGTGTGATATAACCCAACCAAACTTCAACATGAAGCAAGCATCTTCGATCTTCACCTGCAACTAGCAATGCTATAAGAAGGGCTGAGCGAAGCGTACTTAGCCAAGCAACGGTTTGCATAGGTAGGGTGGTTAGACAGGTTCATGGTTACAAGTAGGAGGCTGACAAGAAAGACATGGGCATCGAGGAAACACTATAGAGCGGAACTACTAGCAATAGGCAAAGATAGTAATGGTATCCGGGTTCGGTCATCTTGCCTGGAATTCCACAAGGGAGAAGAACGGATCCATGAAGTAGGCGGAGCAACACAGACGAGAGAAACCTCACAACTCCGGAACGAAACCGAAGCTAACAAGAGAAGCAACCGGAAAGAAAGAAACAACACGGTAAACACACAAGCATAAACATGGCATACAATGCACAAACAAGTATGATGCATGTCCGGTTTAAATATGCATGGCATGGCAAAGTGCACAAACAAAACTACAAGTTAAGTGGAGTTCAATATGCAACGAGTTGCATATTGACGAAACACCACATTTTAATTATTTAATTGACTCTCGTTAATTACAAGACAAGATTAAATGTTGTTAACATGGCAAGAGGTGAAGCATAATAAAACTACACCATTAAGACTTTTTAAATGAGGCCGGAAATAACAACAACAATTCCGGAAAATCCCCATGAGCATGTTTAGTAATATTAAGCAAACAACAATTCACACATATTAATGTTGTTAACATGATGCGGATGACATGATCAAGTTTATGCAATTATTAAAAGGTTGACTTAAAAGAGATATGAAGTATTGTCACCGTGGTGGAATGAAAGGGTGCCACGGCAACGATCCGAAAATGATGCAACGGCAACATCTCGGTTCCGGTAACTCGGTGAGAGACCGGGCAAAAGAAAGATGGCGTGAGCGAGCGGAACAAGATGAAAGGTGGGGTGATCACGTTGCCGGGTTCCCACGAGTCGGCGACGAGGCAACCGAGGAACATGACAAAAGGGACGAAACGGACACGGAGCACACACGGGAAACATTTTATACAACACGAGCAAACATTCCACGAGTCATCCATGGGGTCGTCTCGTTATACCTTCGAAGCGTGCGTTTCGGGGCGGTTCGAGACGTAGAGGAAGAAGGCGTTCACGTGTCCGAAGAGGAAGAAGTCGTTCCGTAGGGGTACACGTGTAGTCGTTCACATCCCGTTCGGAGAGGTACTCGCCAACGTAGCCGTTCGGTCGTCGTGGTACTTGTCATAAGGTCGTCGTGGTACTTGCCGGACTCGTTGTAGATGTACACGTACGCAGCGGTTCGGGTCGTCGTGGTACTTGTCGGGTCATCGTGTAGTCGTGTAGGCGTTCCCGTTCGTAGATGTTCGGGTCCCGAAGTAGATGTACTTACTACTCCATGGGTACTTGAGATGAACAAATAGCAGCAACAAAACAAAAAAAAAGGAAAAAGAAGGATGCGGGTCGGCTGCTCCTGGTGACGGAGGGCGCGGCGGCACAGGACGAGGGAGCCCACGGCGGTCGGGGCCTGCGGCGGAGGGCCGGAGGGGTGCTGCCAGCTCGCGGGGCTCTGGCGCGGTAGTCGTTCTCGAGGCGTGGGCTGCTGGGGTGCGGCGCTCGGGGCCTGGCCAGCCCTGGTGCGGCTCGAGGAGGACGGGAGCGGTCGTCGCGCTGCTGGGCTCGGGGCGCCGGGCTTCGAAGAGGAGGAGGGGGCGCTGCTCCGCGGGGGAAAGAGGTCGTCCGCGCGGCTGGAGGAACGCGGGCATGGAGGCAGGCCTTGGCGGCTCTTCTGGCGATTCTGCAACGATGGCAGGGAGGCAGGGGCGCGGTGCTGCGCCCTGGCGATGCGGGCTAGAGCTCCTGGCGCGAAGGAGGACGAGGGAGCCGGGGCGAGGAGATCGGGGCGCTGCAAGGAACGAGGGAAACGGGAGAGAGGAGAGGGTCGCGGAGATGCGGTCGAGGCTCGATGCGGCGGCCGATCGCTAGGGTTAGCGCTGTATGGGCCGCTGCGGCCTAAGGGAAGGAAGAGGCCCAGATGGCCAGGAGGCCGGTGGGCTGTTCTCCTTGTTCTTTCTGCCTTTTCCCCTTTAACAGAAAAGAAAAAAAAGAAGAAAGAGGAAAAAAAAAGAAAAAGAAAAGGAGGCTTAGTGGAAGATTAGCACAAGGGACTAATTTTCTCGGGCTCATAAAAATGAGCACGGTCCGAGAAAATAGAAAAGGCATGAACGAAAAAAATGATTCAAACATATTTGAATTTAATTCAAATAGGTTTGAACTAAGACATGATTAATGAAGTGTCCAAAAATGTTCAAATTTTCGGAGGAACCTCGATAGATAGGAAAAGAATTATTGGCAAGGTTTTTGACAGTGAAACTTGAATAGGAAAGCATGGGGAAAATTATGCACGTGTGTTGCGGGTAATTCCAAACAAATGGAATATTATTATATAGCTCCTTAATAATATTGAGAGACTTTTATATGTTATAAAGAGAAGTCATCTTCCCTCGATTTATATGGACCGAAGGCCCACACGATTTATTTAAGTTGAGATGCAAAAATAAAAGACATGATGGCATGATGACATGATGCAATGCAAAAATAAATAACACACGCACAAAAGAAAACACACGGGAGACCCGGAACATCTGCAATCTTCTGGAATCTTCTGGGACGTCGGTCTCGGGCGTCACATTAACACAAGTATTTATCAATTTCATAATAACTCCACTAGCATGACGCTAATATCACTATCCTCATATCTCAAATAAAATATCAAGCATCCAACTTCTCTTCATATTCAATGCACTTAGTATGAAAGTTTTTACTACATTGATCTTGGATGCCTATCATGTGAAGGCTAGTTTTATAGCCAGGGCACATTACGATGCTGTTTTAATAGACTCTCAAAAGGATATAAGTGAAGCATGAGAGATCAACAATTTCTACAAAATATAATTACCACCGTGCTCTAAAAGATATAAGTGAAGCACTAGAGCAAAAACTATTTAACTCAGAAGATATAAGTGAAGCACATAGAGTGTTCTAACAATTCCTAGGCCATATTTATCTCTCTCAAAAAGGTGTGTCCAACAAGGATAATTGTAGCAAACTAACAAGCAAAGACTCAAATGATACATGATGCTCCAAGTAAACCACATATCATGTGGTGAATAAAAATATAGCTCCAAGTATAGTGACCGATAGATGAAGATGAAAGAGGGGATGCCTTCCCGGGGCATCCCCAAGCTTAGGCTTTTGGTTGTCCTTGAATTTTACCTTGGGGTGCCTTGGGTATCCCCAAGCTTAGGCTCTTTCCACTCTTTGTTCCATAGTCCATCAAAGCAATACTCAAACATTGAAAACTTCACAACACAAAACTTAGACAAAAATCTCGTGAGCTCCGTTAGTATAAGAAAACAAACCACTACTCAAAGGTACTGTAATGAACTCATTATTTGTTTATATTGGTGTTAAACCTACTGTATTCCAACTTCTCTATGATTCATACTCCCCAATACTACTCATAGATTCAGCAAAATAAGCAAACAACACACGAAAAACAAAATCTATCACAAACAGAACAGTCTATAATAATCTGTAACTTTCGCATACTTCTGTAACTCCAAAAAATAATTGGTAAACGTGAGGAATTTGTCTATTAATCATCTGCAAAAAGAATCAACTAAATAGCACACTCCAGCAAAATCTGGTGACCATTCTAGCGAGCGCTAACGATTCTGTTTTTCACAGCAAGATCATATAAACTTCACACAAGTCTTCCCAAAGGTTCTACTTGGCACAAACACTAATTAAAACACAAAACCACATCTAAACAGAAGCTAGATGCAATATTTATTCTAAAACAGAAGCAAAAACAAAAAAAATATAAAATTGGGTTGCCTCCCAACAAGCGCTATCGTTTTACGCCCCTAGCTAGGCAGGATACATGGATAGATCTACGTATTGCCATCTTTGGAAGGTAATCCATAAGTGGCTCTCATAATAGATTCATATGGTAATTTGATTTTCTTTCTACGAAAGTGTTCCACGCCTTTCCTTAACGGAAATTGGAATATAATATTTCCTTCCTTCATATCAATAATTGCACCAATCGTTCTAAGGAAAGGTCTACCAAGAATAATAGGACATGAAGGATTGCAATCTATATCAAGAACAATGAAATCTACTGGCACATAATTCCTATTGGCAATAATAAGAACATCGTTAATCCTTCCCATAGGTTTCTTAATGGTAGAATCCGCAAGATGCGAATTTAAAGAACAATCATCAAGCTCATGGAAGCCTAACAAATCACACAAAGTTT
The DNA here is from genome assembly GCA_902687465.1 of Secale cereale. Classification (NCBI taxonomy): domain Eukaryota; kingdom Viridiplantae; phylum Streptophyta; class Magnoliopsida; order Poales; family Poaceae; genus Secale; species Secale cereale. Next base: position 719,430,114 of record LR738710.1, on the reverse strand, counting down.
TTGGGATAGTGGAGACACTTGCACCCAAATCACACAAGGCAAAGCATTCATGATCTTTAATTTTTATTTTAATAGTGGTTCCCACTCATCATAAAGCTTTCTAGGGATAGAAACTTCTAATTCAAGTTTTTCTTCATAAGATTGCATCAAAGCATCAACTATGTGTTTGGTTACAGCTTTATTTTGGCTATAAGCATGCAGAGAGTTTAGTATGGATTGCAACAAGGAAATACAATCAAACAAAGAGCAATTATCATAATTGAATCCCTTGAAATCCAAAGTAGTCGGTTCATCACTATGCAAAGTTTTAATCTCTTCAATCCTACTTTTAACAATTTTAGCATCAAGATCTAAAAACTCCGAATCATTGGGATACCTTTTAATAAAAGTAGACTCATCTCAAATCCCATCTTTATCAAGATTCATACTAGAAAACAAGGATCTAATCGGAGACACATCAATAACTTTCAGATCTTCATCTTTATTTTCATGTTCTTCCGGTTTAGCAGCCATCTTATTAACTAAGGTGGACTATTTATTCGAAATTTGAGCTATTAAGTTCTCGAGATGAGCAAACTGAGATTTCAACCCATAAAATTCCTTAGACATATCATCAAGGTCATTATTCATATATTCCATAAACTTTTTCTGTTCTTTAAGCTCGTTTCTGAAGAAATCATTGTGCTGAAATTGTATAGTCATAAAATGTCTAACATTGTTTTTAATTTCCTCCAGCCTCTTGAGGTGGGAGTCAACACTGATAGGGAGAGCCATAGTGACAAGCAAGCAATCCAACACACAAGCAAACAAAAGGCAAGCGAACAATAAACACACGGCAAAAAGGAAGGGCAAATAAAACAGCAAGGGTGAAGTGGGGGAGAGAAAAACGAGAGGCAAATAAATGTAATGCGAAGGATAAGGGTTTGTGATAGGTACTTGGTATATGACTTGTGCATAAGCCTCCCCGGAAACGGCGCCAAAAATTCTTCTTGCTACTTCTGGAGCTTGCGTTGTATTCCCTCGATGAGGAAAGGGTGATGCAGCACAGTAGCGTAAGTATTTCCCTCAGTTTTTAAGAACCAAGGTATCAATCCAGTAGGAGACCATGCGCGAGTCCCTCGCACCTGCACAAACAAATAAGAACTTCGCAGCCAATGCGATAAGGGGTTGTCAATCCCTTTACGGTCACTTATGAAAGTGAGATCTGATAGATAGGAGAGTTTGATATTTTTGGTATTTTTGGATATAAGAACAGAAAGTGAAAGCGGAAAACTAAAGTAGATTGTATATTGATATGTTGAGAATATACCCGGGGGCCATATGTTTCTCTAGTGGCTTCTCTCATGATAGCGGTAATCTACGACGGGTAAACAAATTACTATCGAGCAATTGATAGAAAAGTGAATACTTATGAGAATATCTAGGCATGATCATTATATATAGGCATCACGTCCGAAACAAGTAGACCGAAACGATTCTGCATCTACTACTATTACTCCACACATCGACCGCTATCCAACATGCATCTAGAGTATTAAGTTTATAAGAACAGAGTAACGCCTTAAGCAAGATGACATGATGTAGAGGGATAAACTCAAATAACATAAACCCCATCTTTTTATCCTAGATGGCAACAATACAATACGTGCCTTGCTGCCCCTACTGTCACTGGGAAAGGACACCGCAAGATTGAACCCAAACCAAGCACTTCTCCCTTTGCAAGAACTATAGATCTAGTAGGCCAAACCAAACCAATAATTCGAAGAGACTTGCAAGGATATTATAATCATACATAAAGAGTTCAGAAAAGAACCATATATTTCTCATAGATAATCTTGATCATAAACCCACAATTCATCGGATCTCGACAAACAAACCGCAAAAAGAGATTACATCGAATAGACCTCCTCGAAGACCGAGGAGAACTTGGTATTGAGATCCAAAGAAAGAGAAGAAGCCATCTAGATACTAGCTATGGACCCAAAGGTTTGTGGTAAACTACTCACAACTCATGGTGAGGCGATGATGATGATATAGAAGCACTCCATGGTAGATCCCCCTCCGGCGGAGCTCCGGAACAGGCCCCAAGATGGGATCTCACGAGAACAGAAGGTTGCGGCGGTGGAACTAGGGTTTTCTCTGTTGTTCTGATGGTTTCGGGGTACATAGGTATATATAGAAGGAAGGAGGCACCGGGGGCCAAACGTGGGCCCACGAGGCAGGGGCGCGTCCTATAGGGGGTGGGCGCCGCCCACCCTCGTGGATGCCACGTGTGCCCTATTTCGTGGTTCTCAAGTCTCCCGTGCGTATTTTGCTCCAAAAATATCTCTCCCAAAGTTTCATTCAGTTTGGACTCCGTTTGATATTCCTTTTTTGTAAAACCCTGAAATAGGCAAAAATAACAATCTGGACTCGGCCTTTGGGTTAATAGGTTAGTCCCAAAAATAATATAAAAGTGTATAACAAAGCCCATTAAACATCCAAAACATCATAAATAATAGCATGGAACAATAAAAAATTATAGATATGTTGGAGATGTATCATGGACACACTCTCCCCGTCTCGTTCCTATGCATCTCCTAGATAGATCTTGTGTGAGCGTAGGAAATTTTTGAAATTGCATGCTACGTTCCCCAACAGTGGCATCATGAGCCAGGTCTATGCATAGATGAATTGCACGAGTAGAACACAAAGAGTTGTGGAAGATAATAGTCATACTGCTTACCACCAAGGTCATACTTTTATTCCGCGGTATTTTTGGATGAAGCGGCCTGGACAGACATTACATGACCGCGTTCATGAGACTGGTTCTACCAACAAGCTTTGCACAGGGGTGGCTGTCGGGTGTCTGTTTCTCCAACTTTAGTTGAATCGAGTGCGACTACGGCCAGTCCTTGTTGAAGGTTAAAACAACACACTTGACAAAAAATCGTTGTGGTTTTGATGCGTAGGTAAGAACGGTTCTTGCTAGAAGCCCGCAGCAGCCACGTAAAACATGCAACAACAAAGTAGAGGACGTCTAACTTGTTTTTGCAGGGCATGTTATGATGTGATATTGTCAAGACGTGAGGAGTTATACGATATTGTATGAGATGATCATGTTTGTAAATTATCAGCAACCGACATGAGCCTTATGGTTGTCTCTTTATTGTATGAATTGCGAACGCCACGTAATTGCTTTACTTTATCATTATGAGTTAGCGATATTAGTAGAAGCAATAGTTGGCAAGACGACCACGACGCTACGATGAAGATCATGGTGTCAAGACGGTGACGATGGACATGCTTTGGAGATGGAGATCAAAAGCACAATATGATAATGGCCATATCATGTCACATATTTTGATTGCATGTGATATTTATCTTTTTATGCATCTTATTTTTCTTAGAACGACGGTAGCATTGTAAGACGATCCCTTACAAAATTTCAATGTACAAGTTTCTCCCTGAGTATGCACCGTTGCGACAGTTCGTCATGCCGAGCCACCACGTGATGATCCGGTGTGATAAGCTCTATGTTCACATACAACGGGTGTAAGACAGTTTTGCACGTGCAGAATGCTCGAATTAAACTTGACGAGCCTAGCATGTACAGACATGGCATCGGAATACTGGAGACCGAATGGTCGAGCGTGAATCATATAGTAGATATGATCAACATAAGATGTTCACCATTGAAAACTACTCCATCTCACATGATGACCAGACATGGTTTAGTTGATTTGGATCATGTGATCATTTAGATGACTTGAGGGATGTCTATCTAAGTGGGAGTTCTTTAGTAATATGATTAATTAAACTTAATTTATCATGAACTTAGTCCTGATAGTTTTTGCATATCTATGTTGTTGTAGATCAATGTCCCGTGCTACCGTTCCCTTGAATTTTAATGCGTTCCTAGAGAAAGCTAAGTTGAAAGATGATGGTAGCAACTACACAGACTGGGTCCATAACTTGAGGATTATCCTCATTGCTGCACAAAAGAATTATGTCCTTGAAGCACCGCTAGGTGACAGGCCTGCTGCAGGAGCAACTCCCGACGCTATGAACGTGTGGCAAACTCGATCTGATGACTACTCGATAGTTAAGTGTGCCATGCTTTACGGCTTAGAATCGGGACTTCAAAGACGTCTTGAACATGATGGAGCATATGGGATGTTACAAGAGGTGAAGTTGATATTTCAAGCAAATGTCCGAGTTGAGAGATATGAAGTCTCCAACAAGTTCCATAGCTGCAAGATGGAGGAGAACAGTTCCGTTAGTGAACACATACTCAGAATGTCTCGGTAACACAACCACATGACTCGACTTAGAGTCAGAGTTGATGATGATAGTGTTATTGACAGAGTTCTTCAATCACTGGCACCAAGCTACAAAGGCTTCATGATGAACTATAATATGCAAGGGATGCAAAAGACAATTCCCGAGCTCTTCGCTATGCTCAAAGTTGCAGAGGTAGAAATCAAGAAGGAGAATCAAGTGTTGATGTTTAACAAGACCACTAGTTTCAAGAAAAAGGGCAAGGGAAAGAAGGGGAACTTTAAGAAAAATAGCAAGACAGTTGCTATTCCTGGGAAGAAACCCAAGTCTGGAGCTAAGCCTGAAACTGAGTGCTTCTACTACAAAGGGACTGGTCACTGGAAGCGGAACTACCCCAAGTATTTAGCGGATAAGAAGGATGGCAAAGTGAACAAATGTATATTTGATATACACGTTACTGATGTGTACCTTACTAATGCTCATAGTAGCGTCTGGGTATTTGATACTGGTTCGGTTGCTCATATTTGTAACTCAAAATAGGGGCTACGGATTAAACGAAGATTGGCTAAGGACAAGGTGACGATGCGCGTGGGAAATGGTTCCAAAGTTGATGTGATCGCCGTCGGTACGCTACCTCTACATCTACCTTTGGGATTAGTTTTAGACCTAAATAATAGTTATTTGGTGCCAGCGTTGACCATAAACATTATATCTGGATCTTGTTTGTTGCGAGATGGTTATTCATTTAAATCAGAGAATAATGGTTGTTCTATTTATATGAGTAATATATTTTATGGTCATGCACCCTTGATGAGTGGTCTATTTTTGTTGAATCTCGATCGTAGTGATACACATTTTCATAATATTGAAGCCAAAAGATGCAAAGTTGATAATGATAGTGCAACTTATTTGTGGCACTGCCGTTTAGGTCATATTGGTGTAAAGCGCATGAAGAAACTCCATGTTGTTGGACTTTTGGAATCACTTGATTATGAATCACTTGGTGCTTGCGAACCATGCCTCATGGGCAAGATGACTAAAACTCCGTTCTCCGAAACAATGGAGTGAGCAACTGACTTATTGGAAATAATACATACCGATGTACGCGGTCCAATGAGAGTTGAGGCTCGCTACGGGTATCGTTATTTTCTGACCTTCACAGATGATTTGAGCAGATATGCGTATATCTACTTAATGAAACATAAGTCTAAAACATTTGAAAAGTTCAAAGAATTTCATAGTGAAGTTGAGAATCATCGTAACAAGAAAATAAAGTTTCTACGATCTGATCGCGGAGGCGAATATTTGAGTTACGAGTTTGGTCTTCATTTGAAACAAAGTGGAATAGTTTCAAAGCTCACGCCACCTGGAACACCACAGCGTAATGGTGTGTCCGAACATCATAACCGTACTTTATTAGATATGGTGCGATCCATGATGTCTCTTACCGATTTACCACTATCGTTTTGGGGTTATGCTTTAGAGACAGCTATGCTCACATTAAATAGGGCACCATCTAAATCCGTTGAAATGACACCTTATGAACTGTGGATTGGCAAGAAACCCAAATTGTCACTTCTTAAAGTTTGGGGCTGCGATGCTTATGTGAAAAAGCTTCAACCAGATAAGCTCAAACCCAAATCAGAGAAATGTGTCTTCATAGGATACCCAAAAGAAACTGTTGGGTACACCTTCTATCACAGATCCGAAGGCAAGATATTCGTTGCTAAGAATGGATCCTTTCTAGAGAAGGAGTTTCTATCGAAAGAAGTGAGTGGGAGGAAAGTATAACTTGATGAGGTAATTGTACATTCTCCCGAATGGAAAGTAGTTCATCATAGAAATCAGTTCCAGTGATTCCTACACCAATTAGCGAGGAAGCTAATGATGGTGATCATGAAACTGCAGATCAAGTTACTACCGAACCTCGTAGGTCAACCAGAGTACGTTCCGCGCTAGAGTGGTACGGTAACCCTGTTTTGGAAGTCATGTTACTACACCATGACGAGCCTACGAACTATGAGGAAGCGATGATGAGCCCAGATTCGCAAAATGGCTTGAGGCCATGAAATCTGAGATGGGATCCATGTATGAGAACAAATCATGGACTTTGGTTGACTTGCCGGATGATCGGCAAGCTATTGAAAATAAATGGATCTTGAAGAAGAAGACTGATGCCGATGGTAATGTTATTGGCTACAAAGCTCGACTTGTTGCCAAAGGTTTTTGACAAGTTCAAGGAGTTTATTACGATGAGACCTTCTTACCCATAGCGATGCTTAAGTCTGTCCGAATCATGTTAGCAATTTCCGCATTTTATGATTATGAAATCTGGCAAATGGATGTCAAAGTTGCATTCCTTAATGGATTTCTCAAAGAAGAATTGTATATGATGCAACCAGAAGGTTTTGTCGATCCTAAAGGTGCTAACAAAGTGTGCAAGCTCCAGCGATCCATCTATGGACTGGTGCAAGCATCTCGGAGTTGGAATATATTCTTTGATGAGGTGATCAAAGCATATGGTTTTATACAGACTTTTGGAGAAGCCTGTTGATACGTCTCCGTCGTATATATAATTTTTGATTGTTTCATGCCAATATTATTCAACTTTTACATACTTTTGGCAACATTGTATATGATTTATTTGGACTAACTTACTTACCTAGTGCCCAGTGCGAGTTACTATTTTCTGCGTGTTTTTTGTATCACAGAAAATCCATATCAAATGAAGTCCAAATGCAATAAAATTTCACAGAGAATTATTTTGGAATATATGTAATTTTTGGGAGGTGGAAGCAACACAAACGGGGGACGTAGTGCCCACAAGCCACCAGGGCACGCCACTTGGCCCAGGCGCGCCCTGGTGTCTTATGCCCTTCTCGAACGTCGGTTGGAGCTGTACTTCGGGCACCAGGAAGCTTATATCTGGAAACAAATTCGTGTAAAAATCTCAGGGCAACCGGAGTTACGGATCTCCGGGAATATAAGAAACGGTTTTCGGCCAGATTCGGAGGACGCAAAACAGAGAGAGACATATCCAATCTCGAAGGGGCTCTCGCTCCTCCCATGCCATGGAGACCAAGGACCAGAGGGAGAACCCTTCTCCCACCTTGGGAGGAGGCCAAGGAATAAGAAGGAGGGGGCTCTAAAGGAAGTATGCCCTAGAGGCAACAATAAAGTTGTTATTTATATTTTTCTTATATATCATGACAAATTTCTTTTATTCATGCGAGAATTGTTTAACCGGAAGCTTTATTCATGTGTGAATACATAGACAAAACAGAGTGTCCCTAGTATGCCTCTACTAGACTAGCTCATTAATCAAATATGGTTGAGTTTCCTAACCATAGGCATGTGTTGTCATTTGATCAAGGGGATCACATCATTAGGAGAATGATGTGATGGACAAGACCCATCCATTAGCTTAGCACAATGATCGTTTAGTTTTATTGCTATTGCTTTCTTCATGACTTACACATGTTCCTCTGACTATGAGATTATGCAACTCCCAAATACCGGAGGAACACCTTGTGTGCTATCAAACGTCACAATGTAATTGGGTGATTATAAAGATGCTCTACAGGTGTTTCTGAAAGTGTTTGTGGTGTTGGGATAGATCAAGATTAGGATTTGTCACTCCGAGTTTCGGGGAGGTATCTCTGGGCCCTCTCGGTAATACACATCATGATAAGCCTTGCAAGCAAATGACTAATGAGTTAGTCACAAGATGATGTATTACAAAACGAATAAAGAGACTTGCCGGTAACGAGATTGAACTAGGTATGATGATACCGACGATCGAATCTCGGGCAAGTAACATACGAATGACAAAGGGAACAACGTATGTTGTTATGCAGTTTGACCGATAAAGATCTTAGTAGAATATGCAGGAGCCAATATGAGCATCCAGGTTTCGCTATTGGTTATTGTTTGAAGATGTGTCTCGATCATGTCTACATAGTTCTCGATCCCGTAGGGTCCGCACGCTTAACGCTCGATGACGATTAATATTATGACTTATGTGATTTGATCATCAAAGATTGTTTCGAGTCCCGGATGAGATCACGAACATGAAGAGGAGTCTCGAAATGGTCGAGAGGTAAAGATCGATATATTGGAAGGCTGTATTCGGACATCGGAATGGCTCTGAGTGATTTGGGTATTTTTCGGAGTACCAGGGAGTTACGGGAATTCGTCCGGGGAAGTATTGGGCTTTAATGGCCTTTCGTGGAAAGGAGAGAACGGCCACAAGGGGAGGCAGCGCCCCCCCATGGCAAGTACAAATTGGACTAGGGATGGGGCAGCGCCCCCCTCTTTCCTTCTCCCCTTCCTCCTCCTTCCATCTCTTTGTCTCTTGGAAAGGAAGGGGACTCCATCTAGGATTGGGAATCCTAGTTGTACTCCTCCTAGGGCTCGCCTAACCTGGCCGCTGGCCTCTTCCTCTCCCTCCTTTATATACATGGCCAGGGGGCACCCAAAGCACAACAAAAAAGTTGATTTCTTAGTCGTGTGCGGTGCCCCCCTCCAAAGTTACACACCTCGGTCATATCGTTGTAGTGCTTAGGCGAAGCCCTGCATCAGTAACTTCATCAACACTGTCACCACGCCGTCGTGCTGGAGAAACTCTCCCTCGGCCTCAACTGGATAAAGTGTTCGAGGGACGTCATCGAGCTGATTGTGTGCAGATCACGGAGGTGTCGTGCGTTTGGTGCTTGATCGGTTGAATCGCGAAGACGTTCGACTACATCAACCACGTTACTAAATGCTTCCGCTTTCGGTCTACGAGGGTACGTGGACACACTCTCCCCGCTCGTTGCTATGCTTCTCCTAGATAGATCTTGCGTGATCATAGGAAAATGTTATATCACTTCACACTCGAAGAAAGTTATCGGTGATATCCATGGAGGAAAGAAAGGAGCGTATGCTCCCACTATCAATGAAATCAAGTCTAGAGCTTCTCCTTTTAATTGTAATATTTCTTTTGAGAGCCATGCTACCAATGCGGATGCACATATATTAGCAAAGTTTGCTCTTTCTTTAGCTCCGGGGTGACATGTATGGCTTGGCAAGCCTCATGACTCGACATGTATCCCGCCATATGTGGTTTTTGATCAATAAAGTTGGCCTTACCACTAAACAAACCATAGTCCCATTAGGCCAACTCCAAAGCGCCGACCAAACGGACACACGTTTTGTCCATTTGAGTCGGCCAAGCAGATGAACGCGTGCGCTTTTTGATTTGGGTCGGCAGGTGCGCCCAACGGGCCATATTTGTTCATGTAAAAAAACAAATTCGAAAAACACGTGTACAAAATAAACTAATTTAACATATTTAAACACAAATGGCCGGTCAACCGTCGGTCAAGGTCCACTTAAACATTAAAAAACTACGCGCCCGCACGCTGCCCTAGACGTCAGCCTTGCCCTTGCCCTTGTCACCATCGCCGGTGAGGGTGATGAAGGCGGGGCAATGACCCAACCCACCGAACGTGCTCTTCCACACCGCCAGGACAGCCTCCTCCGGGACCTGCTGCTACTACGACATTGCGGTGCGGTAGGCGCACTCCTCCTCCTCCTCGCGTGCCTAGAGCGTATGGCGCTCGCATTAGCCTACTCCTCAGCGAGCCAGTGCACCTCCCCGTGCTCCAGGAGGGCCGCAATCTTGTCTAGCATCGCAGCGTAGTGGACGGGAGGAGCACTCACCCACTCGTGGAACTCGTCGGTCCAGGAGTAGGACTCTTCGGACCAAGGGCACGGCGGCAGCGCCCGCTGACGCTTTGGCGTGGGCTCGGGCTACGCCTCAACCTTGGGTCTGGATGAAAGGCGGTAGCGGCAGGACGAACAGGGGAGCATGGATGGAGTCCCCCGCCGCCAACAAGGCGAGGGCCTGGGCCGGGCCATCCCAGAAGGAAATATACCCTAGAGGCACTAATAAAGTTGTTATTTATATTTCCTTGTATATCATGATAAATGTCTTTTATTCATGCTAGAATTTTATTAACCGGAAACTTGATACATGTGTGAATACATAGACAAAACAGAGTGTCCCTAGTATGCCTCTACTAGACTAGCTCGTTAATCAAAGATGGTAATGTTTCCTAACCGTAGACATGTGTTCTCATTTGATCAACGAGATCACATCATTAGGAGAATGATGTGATGGACAAGACCCATCCGTTATCTTAGCACTATGACATTTAGTTTTACTGCTATTGTTTTCTTCATGACTTATACATGTTCCTCTAACTATGAGATTATGCAACTCCCGAATATCGGAGGAACACCTTGTGTGCTATCAAACATCACAACGTAACTGGGTGATTATAAATATGCTCTACAGGTGTTTCCGAAAGTGTTTGTGGTGTTGGCATAGATCAAGATTATGATTTGTCACTCCGAATGTCGGAAAGGTATCTCTGGGCCCTCTCGGTAATACTCATCACAATAAGCCTTGCAAGCAAATGACTAATGGGTTAGTCACGAGATGATGTATTAAAGAACGAGTAATGAGATTTGCCGGTAACGAGATTGAACTAGGTATGATGATATCGACGATCGAATCTCGGGCAAGTAACATACCGATGACAAAGGGAACAACTTATGTTGTTATGCGGTTTGACCGATAAAGATCTTCGTAGAATATGTAGGAAACAATGTGAGCATCCAGGTTCCGCTATTGGTTATTGACCGGAGATGAGTCTCGGTCATGTCTACATAGTTCTCGAACCCATAGGGTCCGCACGCTTAACGTTCGATGACGAACAGTATTATGAGTTTATGTGTTCTGATGTACCGAAGGTTGTTTGGAGTCCTGGGTGAGATCACGGACATGACGAGGAGTCTCAAAATGGTTGAGACATAAAGATTGATATATTGGAAGGTTATATTCGGACATCGGAAGGGTTCCTGGGGTTACCGGATAAATACCAGAGTACCAGGGTGTTACCGAAACCCCCCGGGGGGTTATTGGGTCTCCTGGGCCTAGATGTTGAATAGAGGAGGCAGGCCAAGGAGTGGCGCACGCCTCCCCTAGCCCAAACCGAATTGGACTAGGGGGGCGGCCCCCCTTTCCTTCTCTACTCTCTCTCCTTCCCCTTTCTCCTTGTTGGAATATGAAAGGGGGGGCGAATCCTACTTGGAGTAGGATTGCCCCCCCCCATGGCGTGCCTCCTCCTCTTGGCTGGCCCTCCTCCTCCCTCCCACCTTTATATACGTGGGGAGGGGGCACCCCATAGACACACAAGTTGATTTCTTAGCCGTGTGCGGTGCCCCCTCCACAGTTACACACCTCGGTCATATCGTTGCAGTGCTTAGGCGGAGCCCTGCGCTGGTAACTTCATCATCACCGTCACCATGCCATCATGCTGACGAAACTCTCCCTCGGTCTCAACTGGATCAAGAGTTTGAGGGACGTCACCAAGCTGAACATGTGAAGATCGCGGAGGTGTCGTGCATTCGGTACTTGATCGGTTGGATCGCGAGGACGTTCGACTACATCAACCGCGTTACTAAACGCTTCCACTTTCGGTCTACGCGGTTACATTGACACACTCTCCCCGCTCATTGCTATGCTTCTCTGATACGTCTCCGTCGTATCTATAATTTTTTATTGTTCACTACCAATATTCTACAACTTTCATATACTTTTGGCAACTTTTTATACTATTTTTTGAGACTAACATATTGATCCAGTGCCTAGTGCCAGTTCCTGTTTGTTGGATGTTTTTTGTTTCGCAGAATATCCATATCAAATGGAGTCCGAACGGAATAAAAACGGACAGAGATTTTTTGGAATATATGTGAATTTTGGGAAGCGGAACCAACATGAGACAATGCCCGAGTGGGCCACGAGGCAAGGGGGTGCGCCCACTAGGGGCAGGCGCACCCTGGGCCCTCGTGGCCACTCCTTAAGGCAGTTGATGCCCTTCTTTGGCCGCAATAAAACTAATATCCGGATAAAAATCATGTCGAAAAATCAGGCCAATCGGAGTTACGGATCTCCGGGAATATAAGAAATGGTGAAGGGACAGAATTTGGAAACACAGAGACAGAGAGACAGATCCAATCTCGGAGGGGCTCTCGCCCCTCCGCCGCCATGGAGGCCATGGACCAGAGGGGAAACCCTTCTTCCACCTAGGGAGAAGGTCAAGGAAGAATAATAAGGAAGGGGGCTCTCTCCCCCTCGCTTCGGGTGGCACCGGAGTGCCACCGGGGCCATCATCGTGCGACGACGATCTACACCAACACCTCCGTCATCTTCACCAACATCTCCATCACCTTCCCCCATCTATCTACAGCGGTCCACTCTCCCGGAACCCGTTGTACCCTCTACTTGAACATGGTGCTTTATGCTTCATATTATTATCCAATGATGTGTTGCCATCCTACGATGTCTGAGTAGATTATCGTTGTCCTATCGGTGATTGGTGAATTGCTATGATTGATTTAAATTTCTTGTGGTTATGTTGCTGTCCTTTGGTGCCCATCATATGAGCGCGTGCGTGGATCACACCATAGGGTTAGTTGTATGTTGATAGGACTACGTATTGGAGGGCAAGAGTGACAGAAGCTTCAACCTAGCGTAGAAATTGATGCATACGGGATTGAAGGTGGACCAATATATCTTAATGCTATGGTTGGGTTTTACCTTAACAAAAGTTAGTAGATGCGGATGCTTGCTAATAGTTCCAATGATAAGTGCATATAATTCCAAGTAAGAGATGACATGCTAGCAGTGGCCTCTCCCACATAAAACTTGCTATCGGTCTAGTAACGTAGTGTAATGCCCAGTACGCGACTATGTCTCCCACGTGTCGAGGCACGACTTAAAGACATAAGCGCATACTAGAAGGATCTCAAGTATGGTATCTTTGCACATGTCATGTAAAATTCAGGGATGAAATTGTAAAATGATAGTTGGCTTACACTCGCCACGTCACAAAATGAATACAATAACATACATTCATCCAAAGAACATCAGGGTCTGACTACGGACGAAATCCAAACGAGAAAGATACCATAAATAACACAAGCCCGTATCGCCCCTAGTAGGAAGCACTACTGATCGTCGTAAATGACACATACATACGGCCACTCTCTTCATCAACTCCAAGTGAAGTTCTTGTCCATCTCCTGCATCGTACTCTGTTGTACCTGCACCTGGTGTGTGTTGAATCTGTGAGCCACAAAGGACTCAGCAATCCCGTTCCCGGTATCAAAACTACCAAAGACTTAGGTGAGGGAAACGGCTATTAAAGAGATTGCAGCAAGCACTAAGCACTAGCTTACGAGTTTAGAGCGAGAAGAGAAAAAGTGCCAACGGTCGCCAAGTTGATCAAGAAGTGATCCTAGCTACTCATGATCAAACATAACCCCACCGTGTTCACTTCCCGAAGCCCTTTGGAAGGAGACCATCACGGTTACGCACACAGGTAGTGTATTCTTATGGATATGGTGTCAAGTTATCTACAACTGGATATTAACAAATTACCATCTGCCACATAACCGCGGGCACGACTTTTGAAAGATCAAACCCTGCAGGGGTGTCCCAACTTAGCCCATCACAAGCTCACGATCTGCGGAGTCGCAATTCCAAGTGGGAAGACCCGAGTATTCTCGGAATCCCGTGCTCAAGATATTTTGACAAAGGTAAAACTAATCCAGCAAGACCTCCCGGCGTGCCGATATGCTGATAGTAGCTGCGCGTATCTCGTCTCAGGCCACGACCGGATGGGACAGCCTACAGGAAAATACCACATACCTCGGGTTTCCCCAAGGCGGCCCTGCAGTCTGCCCGTTTGGGACCAACACCATCAGCAATGGGCCCCCCCTGTTATGTAGAATTAAGAACCCGGGGACATGACCCCCTATGCAATTAATTAATTAAGTTTTTTTATTATGAGGCAAATTAAAACCAAAGTTGGGCCTTGCTGGAAAAGCTTTAAGCAGTGCGAATTATCGAGGGGGGCCCATAAACCCCAACCGTGTTAGGAACGCAAAATCAAGGAACATAACACCGGTTTATCGGTTCCTAAGGTGGCATGAGTGGAACAAAACACCGAGCAAAAGGCCAAGCCTTCCACCCATTGCCAAGTATATAGGTGTGTTAATATATTTAAGAGATATTGTGATATTCCAATAACAAGTTCCAACATGGAGCAATCTTCATCTTCACCTGCAACTAACAACGCTATAAGAGGGGCTGAGCAAGCGGGTAATGTAGCCAAACAATAGTTTTCTGGGAAGGTGTCAAAGGTTAGAGGTTTCATGGCAACAATAGGAGGCTGACAAACAGGAATAGGCATCGAGGCATATCTAAAGAGCGACACAACTAGCATAGGCAAAGATAGAGGTGATATTGGGGAATGGTCATCTTGCCTGGGATTCCGCAAAGAAGAAGAACGAGTCCAAGAAGTAGTCGAACAAATCCTCACAACTCCGGAACGAACCCGAAGCTAACGAGAGAAGCAAACTGGAAAGAAGCAAACAACATGGTAAACACACATATCATAACCATGGCATGATGATCAAACAAGTATGATGCATGTCCGGTTTAAATATGCATGGCATGGCAAGATGCACTAGAAACACTACAAGTTAAGTGGAGCTCAATATGCAACAAGTTACATATTGACAAGCACCACATTTTTATTTATTTAATTGACTCTCGTTTATTTACACAACAATATTAAATGTTGGTTAAGATGTCAAGGGGTGAAGCACAAGTAAACTACCTATTTAGACAAGTTTAAATGAGGCCGGAATGACAAACAACAATTCCGGAAAATCCCCATGTTCATATTATGAATTTGGTACTATTCTGCCTATTACTTAATTTTAATGATGTTAAACAGCAAAAGTAAAAGCACCAAGCTATTCTACACATTTTTCTACCCCATTTACAAATAAATTTTATTAAATTTGGAGCTACGGTTATTTAGTTATGAAATAAACCATTTTAGCATGTTATTCACACAAGTTTAAAACAAACAGCAACTAAAACATTTTTAAAAGGGACAAAAGTGGCATATTATTATTCTGCACAAAATTCTAAGCATTTTTCATATATAACTTGTTTAATTCTGATGCATGTTTTAGGAGTTATTAAATGCATGAACTAGTAGGACTAAACTGTAAAATTGTTTTCTCTGGAATAAATAGTAAATCGCTCCGCGAAAAAAACATGAGTCGGGCCGAATCTGCTGGCCCAGCAGAGAGAAGGGGGCTATGGGAAGCTCACCCATGGGCCAAGGCCCGGTGAGGCAGAGGAGTTGGTCGGGGAAGGCGGGGCGCGCTGGGCCTGGCGCGGCTGGCATCCCACACAGCTGGCCAATGAGGTCAACGCGCGACTGGGCCGGGCGAGCGGGTAATGGGCGCTGTCGTCACCCCCGTCAGGAAGCAGAGCAGCGGCGGCTCTGCACGGAGGAAGGAGGTCCGACGGGGGTCCAAGGGCGCAGGGCGAGGCGCAGGACGGCGGCGACATGGTCCCGACAATGGGTTGCTGCAGAAGGGCGGCAGCCATGCCTCCTGCACAGGGAGAGAACAGAGAGTTGAGAGAATCGAGAGTGAAAGAGAAGGTGACGGGGGAAGCAGGGCCAACCGGAAGTGGCGCCGACACTTACTGCCGGTTCGGTCGATGAACAACGGCGGGACGAGGCAGAGGAGGCGGGACGGGGCCGGTCCTGGAGGTGGTGAAGAAGAGCGACGGGAGGAGGCCTTGCGGCTGCGGGGTTAATGCTTGATGAAGAATGACGACGTGGTGGGGTTTTCTCCGGCAAGATGCAAGCAGACGAGGCGGAGGCGACCGATGGGGTGGCCGGTCTAGGGAGGAGCTCGTCTCCTTGGGGTCGACGAGGAGAGCGTGGAGGCTCAAGCACGTGGTGGAGCTCGAGCTCACTAGATCGGGCAGGGGCCCGAGGAAGGAGGAGGTTGGTTGGGGATGGATCGGGGACGCGCATCGATTGGATGAGGATGGATCCTGAGGGGGATTTGGTGGAGTGGCGGCGCGGCGATGGGATGGAGGGGACAGCCTACCTAGAATCTAGTGTTGTCCACTATATATATATCTAGTGGATTTGGACAGGGGTCACTTGGTTCCTCCGATCATAATCGGATGGCTCGAAAAAAATAGGTTTGGGAGTCCAATTAAGAAAACGGAGATGTTTTGTAGATGTTTTGGGGATGATCCGGACCCAACAATAACAACATCCCGGTTCGGGTTTGGCACAGTTTCGGGCGCGCGCGAGGGGGTAAAAGTGGGCTGGTTAGCGGGCTGTGTAGAAGGCATTGGGCTGAGACGAGAGAAGAGAGAGAGAGGCCCAGCAGCAGTTTCGAAACATCGAAACGTCCAACGTTTATCCGGCTATAATGCCGCTATAGATTTAACGGTTGGGCTATCAAACGGACTCCTACTGCGATGAAATTTGGCAGGCGGTCTACCTACACTCTAATAAGACCGCACGCCAAGTTTCAACCCATTTCAAGAACATTTTCCGGTCACTTATAAAATAAATATTCGGAGGTGCCGCGGGCACGTGTGAGTGTGTCTGGGCTCAGAACGGACAACGGAGAGAACTGGGAAACGGGCAACTACAAACGGATGCAAGTTTTGAAAACTATGCAGATGACATGCATATGATGACAAGGAAAATGCAACACGCAAGAAAATGGCATGGCAACGACGACGAACAACTGGCTGACACCTGGCGCATCGGTCTCGGGGCATCACAACTCTCCCACACTAACAGAGGATCTCGACCCGAGATCCTGAAGATGGCACCGGATAAAACGAAAAAGGAAGAGGTAAAACAAAGTTGCTTCTTTGACAAAAGAGTGAAACCACGAGCTTGAGAGGTTGGCAAAATTGAAATAAGAATACAACGGAGATGAAACAGATTGCAAACACTCCATTAGAAAAAAGGAACAAGGAACATTACGAGAACCTTGTAGGTTGAAAGGCGTGAAACACGAGTTCACGGATCAAAAGAATATGAAACCGCGACAGTATAGCCAAGCAATAAGAATGACAATATTTGGACAGCACTCCGACTGAAAATGGAAGGAATTAACATGAACTTGCCAAGTTGGGATGATACTTGATGAACTCAACAACACAGTTCCTCCAAAACAATTAAAAGAAAGGCACAAGGGGTAAGAAAGATTTAGACAGCACTCCGGTTGAAAAGAGAGGCAAAACATGAAAAGATGAGAGAACTTGAATGGAGGTCACAACACTCCGGATAAATGGATAAACAAGGAAAATAACATGATCTTGACAAAATGAGATCATGGGACGAAGAGAGCAATATCATAAAAAGCCTCCGAAATGAAAGAATAGATGCTAGATCATTGGAAAGAAAGGAACGGAGAAGAAAATGACAACTTCTCCCACGAATGAATTTGGAAAGCATCCTTACAAAGATGGATTGGATAGGGTTGATGGAAAATCAAGAACGAAAAGAATAAACTTGTGGCGGGCTTATGGAAAACATCTCAAAATTTTGAGGTGACAACCAGCCACTAACGGAAATCAATTGTTGATAGAAATCAACGAAGAGATGAAAACTCTTTCACCAAGAGGATAAATGAAGAATTTGGGCCATTTATAAGCACCATAATTAGCAATAGTCCTTAGGAAAAGCTTTTACATGAAATACAACCCAAGATTACTCCAACGAATAAATTGAAGGGTCGGAAAGATCTCCTGAACAGAGAGAAAATGATGGGTCTACATATCTCATTCTTGATGACTTGTGAATCCTGAACATGAAAGGAAATTGTCAAGAATGACATAACACCACCTCAAAAGATAAGGGAGCAAGAATTGCACTTCAAAATGCATGAAGAAGAATACTTGGGCTCCAACAAGAATCTTGATGAAGACGTCGAGGATGAATTAAATCATGACGAACCACCATGAAGAACTCCGGTAACAAAAGGATGAGAAGTGAAGGATGAAAAGAATAAGATTGAAGCCTTGCAATGATTGAGATGGAGCTTTGAAATGCTATAATTGAAATACTTGGAGCTCCGGAAAACAAGATGATCAACTTGGAACCGATAATATGATATGATGAACAAGCTCCGGAAAAAGAGATTAATCCCTTCGAAATAATAATAATAAGATTTATTATATACTTATCCTTCATCAAATTAAATTTATGACAAGCAATGGATTTGGCATACTACTTATTCTTCTTGAAAAGGATTGGAGAGAGATATAGCCAAACTTGAGAAAAGTCTTGAACGACTCACTGGTAGGATTATGAAAAGAACAAATGAATTGATACGATAACAACAAAAGAGAAATCTTGAACGAACCACCGTAAGAATTGAAATGAACGAAGAGGCATCAATTAAGAATAGTTGGAGGACGAAGTTGAAAATTGAGAACGAAGAAATCTTCTGAAACGATGGCCTTAGGAGGATCACAATGGGAAGATTTCATGAAATGCTTCAGATGATATGAAAAGATTTCTCATGATCGAAACAACTATGAGGATGCATGAAGCTAGAACCACGAATCTTCAAGAGAATGGGCCAAGATTTAAGAGAAACTCTTCTTCGGTCTTCAAATATTGAGAAGAATGATGAGAATACCATGACAAATTTGAGATACTCCGAAAGAATAAAAAGATGGAAGGTTTAACCAAGCAAGAAAAGAATTTGAAAGTGATCTGGGAGAAGCCATATGACTGATTAAATCCATACTTACTTCACATTTTAAAAAGAATTTCAGAATAACCCCGGAAAAAGAAATTAGAAGAGTCAGGTAAGATCCTGGGAAAAATACCTGTGGGTTAGGGCCCACTCAAAAGAAACATCGTTTGAAAAGATTGCTTAAGAGATATTACACCGGTTGAATTAAATGGCTTGAATAAGATGACAATCCTCCAAATAGCTGAACGAAATAAGAATTGAAACACGAATCTTCCGAGATATCTTAAGCACTCCTGAGAAGAATAAGAGAGTTGAATAGGCAAGAGAGACTTCAAATATGAAATTCAACATGGGAAAAAACAAGTGAAACAAGAGGAAAAGATATGATTAACATTGGAACTTGAATTTTGTCCACCGGGGAAGAAACGAGAACGAAGAACGATAACTTGAAGCTTCTTTAGCATCTTCCTGAGAAATCACCGGATAATGAAATTGAACGAAAGAATGAAGAAACATCACATGAATAGAAGGACACTTGATTAAGGACTCAGGCTCCATAAAGAAAAAGGGTGGGAGGGTGGGAAAAACAAAGACAACTTGGGATGAATGAAACAGACACCGTTGAGAAAAACCATGACTTGGTCTTGCACATATTAAAAGGATCGGTTAACTTGAAGAGAAGCACGCCGGTTAAAAAGAATTTACATGACAATTTTGATGATCAAGAAGGATTAGCACTCCCATAGAAATATGAGAACACCACTTAGGAAAGGTATGGAATCAACACTTGACATCGAAGCAACTCGAATACCACAACTCAAAACAAAACAAAGGATTGATATGTTGCAACATACTCTTCACAATATCATTCGAACAGAGAATTGAACGAATGAGTTCCATAGCTTAATGGTACAGCAACTTGACGAGAAGCCACTTGGGAGAACAAAATGATAGAATAAAACAACAAGGTACAGATGGAACAAATACATAATAGAGGTTTCGTCCCACATGTTCGTGCTAAATGCCCCATGGTACGTGTTAAGGGTCTTGCAATCCCCGGATCAGCATAGCCAAAGATCCTTTAAGATGCAACTCCCAATTGGAACAGCGCCCATGAAACCTCTTCACTAGATGTTGAACCCCAAACCTCATACCATGCACTCGTTGGAAGAATGCCTACAAGCTACTTGAAGAACCCACCTATTAATTCCCGAAGCTTTCTGGTTATGCAATCTGGTGTTGGGGATACAGGGGAAGCACCACGCACTCAACTCTAAACCTACATCCAGCTATATCCATCCGTCAACACATAACCAGTCATTTTCGGAAATTGTTTACCTCGGACCTTTGAAACGCATCCACTATACTAGCTGTGGCAATACTCCCAAACTATCCCACTGGTACTGGGTGACGTCGGGGTTATCTCACCACTAACCGCAAAGAAGAGTTTTCGATGTCGGTCGCCTCTGGTATTCTAGAACCACAACGATACATTTGTGATGTTAACACCTCGGAGCTCAACTCCCCGGGACACTGCCACAACCCCTAAATGACAGGAGGCATCGAGAACAATGTTCTCGTCATAAAGATATCTGAACAATCCAAACAATACCTGCGTGGACCTTAAAAAACAATTGGTGAAATTTTGAGAATAGAGAAGATAAAACAACGTCAGGAGTCCTCACTAGAGCGATGAAGGGGGTTAGGAGTAAAAAGAAATCATACTCTCCGATATATATATAAGACTCAAAACATTTTGTGTGTGTGCCTAGACTCAACCGTCAGCGGTTCGATCAATCAGGGGGCTCCTAGATCGCAGAAGGCTCTGAATACCAACTTGTAATGCCCAGTATGCGACTATGTCTCCCACGTGTCGAGGCACAACTTAAAGACATAAGAGCATACTAGAATGATCTCAAGTATGGTATCTTTGCACATGTCATGTAAAAATTCAGGGATGAAATTGTAAAATGATAGTTGGCTTACACTCGCCACGTCACACAATGAATACAATAACATACATTCATCCAAAGAACATGAGGGTCCAACTACGGACGAAATCCAAACGAGTAAGATACCATAAATAACACAAGCCCGGATCGCCCCTAGTAGGAACCACTACTGATCATCGTAAACGACACATACATACGACCACTCTCTTCATCGAACTCCCAGTGAAGTTCTTATCCATCTCTTGCGTCGTACTCTGTTGTACCTGCACCTGGTGTGTGTTGAATCTGTGAGCCACAAAGGACTCAGCAATCCCGTTCCCGGGTATCAAAACTACCAAAGCCTTAGGTGAGGGAAAAGGCTATTAAAGAGGTTGCAGCAAGCACTAAGCACTAGCTTACGAGTTTAGAGCGAGAAGAGAACAAGTGCCAACGGTCGCCAAGTTGATCAAGAAGTGATCCTAGCTACTCACGATCAAACATAACCCCACCGTGTTCACTTTCCGAAGCCCTTCAGAAAGAGACCATCACGGTTACTCACACAGGTAGTGTATTCTTAAGGATATGGTGTCAAGTTATCTACAACCAGATATTAACAAATTCCCATCTGCCACATAACCGCGGGCATGGCTTTCGAAAGATCAAACCCTGCAGGGGTGTCCCAACTTAGCCCATCACAACCTCACGATCTGCGGAGTCGCAACTCCAAGTGGGAAGACCCAAGTATTCTCGGAATCCCGTGCTCAAGATATTTCGACAAAGGTAAAACTAATCCAGCAAGACCTCCCACCGTGCTGACACACTGATAGTAGCCGCGCGTATCTCGTCTCAGGCCACGACCGGATGGGACAGCCTACAGGAAAATACCAGATACCTCGGGTTTCCCCAAGGCGGCCTTGCAGTCTGCCCGTTTGGGACCAACACCATCAGCACTGCCCCCCTGTTATGTAAAATTAAGAACCCGGGGACATGACCCCCCATGCAATTAATTAATTAAGTTTTTTTTATTATGAGGCAAATTAAAACCAAAGTTGGGCCTTGCTGGAAAAGCTTTAAGCAGTGCGAATTATCGAGGGGGGGGCCATAAACCCCAACCGTGTTAGGAACGCAAAATCAAGGAACATAACACCGGTTTATCGGTTTCTAAGGTGGCATGAGTGGAACAAAACACCAAGCAAAAGGCCAAGCCTTCCACCCATTGCCATGTATATAGGTGTGTTAATACATTTAAGAGATATTGTGATATTCCAACAACAAGTTCCAACATGGAGCAATCTTCATCTTCACCTGCAACTAACAATGCTATAAGAGGGGCTGAGCAAGCGGGTAACGTAGCCAAACAACGGTTTGCTGGGAATGTGTCGAAGGTTAGAGGTTTCCTGGCAACAATAGGTGGCTGACAAACATGAATAGGCATAGAGGCATATCTAAAGAGCGAGACAACTAGCATAGGCAAAGATAGAGGTGATACCGGGGAATGGTCATCTTGCCTGGGATTCCGCAAAGAAGAAGAATGAGTCCAAGAAGTAGTCGAACAAATCCTCACAACTCCGGAAAGAACCCGAAGCTAACAAGAGAAGCAAACCAGAAAGAAGCAAACAACATGGTAAACACACATATCATAACCATGGCATGATGCTCAAACAAGTATGATGCATGTCCGGTTTAAATATGCATGGCATGGCAAGGTGCACTAGCAACACTACAAGTTAAGTGGAGCTCAATGTGCAACAAGTTACATATTGACAAGCACCACATTTTTATTTACTCAATTGACTCTCGTTTATTTACACAACAATATTAAATGTTGGTTAATATGTCAAGGGGTGAAGCACAAGTAAACTACCTATTTAGACAAGTTTAAATGAGGCCGGAATGACAAACAACAATTCCGGAAAATCCCCATGTGCATATTATGAATTTGGTACTGTTCTGCCTATTACTTCATATTAAATTTGTTAAACAGCAAAAGTAAAAGCACCAAGTTATTCTACACATTTTTCTACCCCATTTACATATAAAGTTTATTAAATTTGGAGCTACGGTTATTTAGTTATGAAATAAACCATTTTAGCATGTTATTTACACAAGTTTAAAACAAACAACAAGTTAAACATTTTTAAAAGGGCTAAAAGTGGCATATTATTAATCTACACAAAATTCTAAGCATTTTTCATATATAACTTGTTTAATTCTGATGGATGGTTTAGGAGTTATTAAATGTATGAACTAGGAGGACTAAACTGTAAAACTGTTTTCTCTGGAATAAATAGTAAATCGCTTCAAAAAAAACATGAGCCTGGCCGAATCTGCTGGCCCAACAGAGAGAAGGGGGCTATGGGAAGCTCACCCATTGGCCAAGGCCCGGTGAGGCAGAGGAGTTTGTCGGGGAAGGCGGGGCGCGCTGGGCCTGGCGCGGCTGGCAGCCCACGGAGCTGGCCAGTGCGGTCAACACGCGGCTGGGCCGGGCGAGCGGGTAACGGGCGCTGTCGTCGCCCCCGTCAGGAAGCAGAGCAGCGGCGGCTCTGCACGGAGGAAGGAGGTCCGGCGGGGGTCCAAGGGCGCAGGGCGAGGGGCAGGACGGCGGCGGCATGGTCCCGGCAATGAGTTGCTGCAGAAGGGCGGTAGCCATGGCTCCTACATGGGGAGAGAGCAGAGAGTTGAGAGAATCGGGAGTGAAAGAGAAGGTGACGAGGGAAGCAGGGCCAACCGGAAGTGGCAACGACACTTGCTGCCGGTTCGGTCGATGAACAGCGGCGGGACGAGGCAGAGGAGGCGGGACGGGGCCGGTCCCGGAGGTGGTGAAGAAGAGTGACGGGAGGAGGCCTTGTGGCTGCGGAGTTAATGCTCGATGCAGAACGACGACGCGGTGGGGCTTGCTCCTGCAAGATGCGAGCAGACGAGGCGGAGGCGAGCGATGCGGTGGCCGGTCTCGGGAGGAGCTCGTCTCCTTGGGGTCGACGAGGAGAGCATGGAGGCTCAAGCGCGAGGTGGAGCTCGGGCGCGCTAGATCGGGCAGGGGCCCGAGGAAGGAGGAGGTTGGTTGGGGATGGATCCGGGACGCACCTCGATTGGATGGGGATGGATCCCGAGGGGGATTTGGTGGAGTGGCGGCCCGGCGATGTGATGGAGGGGACAGACAACCTAGAATCTAGGGTTGTCCACTATATATATATCTAGTGGATTTGGACAGGGGTTACTTGGTTCCTCCGATCATTATCGGACGGCTCGAAAAAAATAGGTTAGGGAGTCGAATTAAGAAAACGGAGATGTTTTGTAGATGTTTTGGGGATGATCCGGACCCAACGGTAACGACATCCCGGTTCAGGTTTGGCGCAGTTTCGGGCACGCACGAGGGGGGTAAAAGTGGGCTGGTTAGCGAGGTGTGTAGAAGGCATCGGGCTGAGACAAGAGAAGAGAGAGAGAGAGGCCCGGCGGCAGTTTTGAAACACCGAAACGTCCGATGTTTATCCGGCTATAATGCCGCTATAGATTTAGCGGTTGGGCTATCAAACAGACTCTGAATGCGATGAAATTTGGCAGGCGGTCTACCTACACTATAATAAGACCACACGCCAAGTTTCAACCCATTTAGAGAACATTTTCTGGTTACTTATAAGATAAATATTCGGAGGTGCCGCGGGCATGTGCGAGTGTGTCTGGGCTCAGAACGGACAACGGAGAGAACTGGGAAACGGGCAACTACAAACGGATGCAAGTTTTGAGAACTATGCAGATGACATGCAGATGATGACAAGGAAAATGCAACACGCAAGCAAATGGCATGGCAACGACGACGTACAACTGGCTGACACCTGGCGCGTCGGTCTCGGGGCGTCACACATAGGCAATTGCTTAGGGGAAATTTCGTACTCCTACCACTACTTTTCCACACTCGCTATATTAACTTTATTGCTTATTTATCTTAACATCCCCTAGTTTATATTTGCGTGCTCTTTATATTCTTGCAAACCTATCCAAAGACACCTACAAAGTACTTCTAGTTTCATACTTGTTCTAGGTAAAGCAAATGTCAACGTGCGTAGAGTTGTATCGATGGTTGATAGAACTTGAGGGAATATTTGTTCTGCCTTTAGCTTCTCGTAGGGTTCGACACTCTTACTTATCGAAAGAGGCTACAACTGATCCCCTACACTTGTGGGTTATCAAGACCTTTTTCTGGCGCCGATGCCTGGGAGCAATAGCGTGGGGTGAATATTCTCGTGTGTGCTTGTTTGCTTTATCACTAAGTAGATTTTATTTGCTGTTCTAAGTTGTTCTCTATCTTTAGTTATGGATATGGAACACGAAATACCAAAAAACTTAGGTGTACTTGCTACTCATGGAGATGGGGAACCTCCTAAAACCCTCGATGCTCATTATGTGAAAGATATTATGTACTACTTTGATAATCCTGAGAAAACCCCATTCAACTATGCTCGGCAACTTTTATGGGATCAAATTCATATGTTGCATTGTTATGCTCGGCAACTATGCTTGAGATATGATTATACTTGTTGCCCTAGGATGAAGGCTCCACACCTTCCCTTTTCATGCAAATTTAATGATAATGAAACCTTAGCTTCTTATGCTAATGGTATATATGATTATTATGATGTGGAACAAATAGAAGAATTCATTGCTTTTAAGGGTGCTTATGAAATTGAATCTCTGTTTAAAAAGTATGATGCTTTTGATGATGATGTTTATAGGCCTGAAAATCTTGCTATATTGAAATATTGCTATTTGAATTATGAATATAACTCCAATATTGATGCATTTATTGAGAAGGTCTCCGTTGTCCAAGAAGAGACTAATATTTTAATGACATTGTGAGCTCATTGGATGAAAAAGATGAGGAGGAGAGCGAAGAACAAAAGGAGGAAGAGCGGATTGATCACCCGTGCCCACCTTCTAATGAGAGTAACTCTTTATCCCATACATTGTTTAATTTCTCTTCCTGCTTACCGAAGGATGATTGCTATGATGATTGCTATGATCCCATTGATTCTTTTGAAATATCCCTTTTTGATGATGCTTGCTATGCTTGTGGCCAAGATGCCAATATGAATTATGCTTATGGAGATGAACTTGCTATAGTTTCTTATGTTAAACATGAAATAGTTGCTATTGCACCCACACATGATAGTCTTATTATCTTTTTGAATTCTCCAAACTACACTATATTGGAGAAGTTTGCACTTATTAAGGATTATATTGATGGGTTGCCTTTTTCCTTTACACATGATGATTTTTATGAATATAATATGCATGTGCTTGCTGCTCCTACTTGCGATTATTATGAGAGAGGAACTACATCTCCGCCTCTCTATGTTTCCAACATGATAAAATTGCAAGAAACTGCTTATACTATGCATTGGCCCTTACTTGATGTGCATGACTTGTTCTTGTATGACATGCCTATGCATAGGAAGAGAGCTAGACTTCGTTCTACATGACACATATCACTTTATGCTCACTACTAAATGCCAAATCATTGCTAATTAAAATTGGCTTTGATATACCTTGGGATTCGGGTGGATCCATTACATGAGCACTATATACCTAGCTTAATGGCTTTAAAGAAAGCGCTGCCATGGAGATAACCCGGAAATTTTAGAGAGTCATTTATTTCTGTTGTGTGCTTTTATAAAGTTTAAAAACAAAAAAATAAAGAGGGTAACCTAAAACTTTTTCAAAAAGAAAAGTGAAAGTAAGAAGGACGAGCACCGTTGAAATGGGGAAGCTCCTGAACTTTGTTCATGCCCATGGAAACTTTGCAAACCTTGATTACATAAAATTTTCAATAAAAATAATTATCCCCTTGTACATTTCCATTGTATTATAAAAATAATGTGCCAAGAGTTTCCTTTAGGATGATTAAACTTCTTGTTGGTTTGGGCGGTGCAAAAATACAAACTTTGGCTGTAGTGCGTGCTTTTACATTTTTTACTGGAACGTCGAAAGGATCTGAAATTTTTTGCATTATCTTGCTATACAAATTGTTGATTTTTCCTAATTTTTCCATAATTTTTAGGGTTACAGAAGTATGGTTAATGTTCATATTACTACAGATTGTCCTGTTTTCGCAGATTGCTGTTATAGCTTCATTATTTGCATATGTTTGAATTCTTGTTTAAGCCTCCTTGACTTGGGGACATAGAATTGTGATAGCATACAGTGGGTAATGTTTGTTCATAATTATGCAATAATGTTAGAGCAGTACATGATGGGATTTCATTGATCATATGCACTAACCCCGCCACTAAAAGTTTGGTAAAGTTTTGTGTGGATGAAGTGTTCGAAGATCGAGGAGGTCTCGATATGAGGAGAAGAAGGAGAGGCAAGAGCTAAAGCTTGGGGATTCCCGAGGCACCCCAAGTAAATATTCAAGGAGGCTCAAGCGTCTAAGCTTGGGGATGCCCCGGAAGGCATCCCATCTTTCTTCAAAAAGTATCAGTATGTTTTCCGATTCGTTTCGTTCACATGATATGCGTAAACTCTTGGAGCATCGTGTGCTTTTTATTTTTCTTTTAATAAATGCACCATGCTGGTATGAGATAGTCCTTGGTTGATTTATAGAATGCTCTTTGCACTTCACTTACATCTTTTGAGTATGGCTCTATAGAATGCTTCATGTGCTTCACTTTTATCATTTGAAGTTTGGATTGCCAGTTTCTCTTCACATAGAAAACCACCATTTGTAGAATACTCTTTTGCTTCACTTATAATTGTTAGAGCATGGGCATATCTTTTGTAGAAAGAATTAAAACTCTCTTGCTTCACTTATATCTATTTAGAGAGTTGACAGGAATTGGTCATTCACATGGTTAGTCATAAAATCCTACATAAACTTTTAGATCACTGAATATGATATGTTTGATTCCTTGCAATAGTTTTGCGATATAGAGATGATAATATGTGGGAGGAACTAGTGAATGATTATGGTTTAGTAAAAATATTGGTGTTAAGGTTTGTGATTCCCGAAGCATGCACGTATGGTCTCCTAACTATGTAACCAAATTGGCGCACATTGTATTTTGATTGTTTATCTTTGCGTGAAGGTCGGGGGCGCGCGATGGTTAACTCCTACCAACCTCCCCCCTAGGAGCATGCGTCGTTGTATTTTTGCTTCGAGGGCTAATAGATTTTTCGCAATAAGTATGTGCTTTCTTTATGACTAATGTTGAGTCCATGGATTATACGCACTCTCACCCTTCCACCATTGCTAGCCTCTCTTGTACCGTGCAACTTTCGCCGGTACCATACACCCACCATATACCTTCCTCAAAACAGCCACCATACCTACCTATGATGCCATTTCCATAGCCATTCCGAGATATATTGCCATGTAACTCCACCGTTCCGTTTATTATGACACACACCATCATTGTCATATTGCCTTGCATGATCGTAAGATAGCAAGCATGATGTTTCCATGGCTTGTCCCTTTTTTTATGTCATTGCTATGCTTGATCATTGCACATCTCGGTACACCGCCGGAGGCATTCATATAGAGTCATATTTTTGTTCTAGTATCGAGTTGTAATATCGAGTTGTAAGTAAAAAGAAGTGTGATGATCATCATTATTAGAGCATTGTCCCTTGAGAAAAAAAAAGAAAAAAAGAAAGGCCAAAAGAAAAAGAAAAAGAAAGGCCAAAAAAAAGATAAAGGCCAAATAATAAAAGGAAGGCCCCAAAAAAAAGAAAAAGAACGAAAAAGAACGAAAAAAAGGGGACAATGCTACTATCTTTTTTCCACACTTGTGCTTCAAAGTAGCACCATGATCTTCATGATAGAGAGTCTCCAATGTTGTCAATTCCATATACTAGTGGGAATTTTTCGTTATAGAACTTGGCTTGTATATTCCAACGATGGGCTTCCTCAAATGCCCTAGGTCTTCGTGAGCAAGCAAGTTGATGCACACCCACTAGTTTTCTTTTGAGCGTTCATACACTTATAGCTCTAGTGCATCCGTTACATGGCAATCCCTACTCACTCACATTGATATCTATTGATGGGCATCTCCATAGCCCATTGATACGCCTAGTTGATGTGAGACTTTCTCCCTCCTTTTGTCTACTACCACCTTCTATTCCAGCCATAGTGCTATGTCCATGGCTCATGCTCATGTATTGCGTGAAGAGTTGAAAAGGTTTGAAAAAGTAAAGTATGAAAACAATTGCTTGGCTGACACCGGGATGGGCATGAGGGGTACCTTGTGTTAAGAAAAGGGAAGCATAAAAGACTATATGATTTTGTAGGGATAACGTTCTTTAGCATTTATATTTTGAAAGATTTGATTGTTTGTTGGGATGCCCGAGTATTAAATTCTTCTATGTCAAATGATAGACTATTGCTTTGAATCACTCATGTCTTAATATTCACGCCATGATTAGATTACATGATCAAGATTATGCTAGGTAGCATTCCACATCAAAAATTATCTTTTATTATTATTTACCTACTCAAGGACGAGCATGAATTAAGCTTGGGGATGCTGATACGTCTCCGTCGTATCTATAATTTTTGATTGTTCCATGCCAATATTCTACAACTTTCATGTACTTTTGGAAACTTTTTATACTAATTTTTGGGACTAACATATTGATTCAGTGCCCAGTGTCAGTTCCTGTTTGTTGCATGTTTTTTGTTTCGCAGAATATCCATATCAAACGAAGTCCAAACGGAATAAAAACGGACAGAGATTTTTTTGGAATATATGTGAATTTTGGGAAGCGGAACCAACATGAGACCATGCCCGAGTGGGCCACGAGGCAGGGGGCGCGCCAACTAGGGGCATGCGCGCCTTGGGTTCTCATGGCCACTCCGTAAGGCGGTTGATGCCCTTCTTTGGCCGCAAGAAAGCTAATATCCGGATAAAAATCGTGTCAAAAAATCAGCCCAATCGGAGTTACAGATCTCCGGGAATATAAGAAACAGTGAAGGGACATAATCTGGGAACGCAGAAACAGAGAGAGATAGAGAGAGACAGATCCCATCTCGGAGGGGCTCTCGCCCCTCCGCCGCCATGGAGGCCATGGACCAAAGGGGAAAACCGTCTCCCACCTAGGGAGAAGGTCAAGGAAGAATAATAAGGAGGGGGGCTCTCTCCCCCTCGCTTTCGGTGGCACCGGAGTGCCACCGTGTAATGCCCAGTATGTGACTATGTCTCCCACGTGTCGAGGCACGACTTAAAGACACAATCACATACTAGAATGATCTCAAGTATGGTATCTTTGCACAACTCATGTAAAAGCAGGGATGAAAGTGTAAAATGGTAGTTGGCTTACACTCGCCACGTCACACAATGTAATACATTAACATACATCATCCAGATAACATCAGAGTCCGACTACGGACGAAATCCAAACGAAATATACCATAAAACCACACAAGGTCCCGATCATCCTAGTAGGAGCCACTACTGATCGTCGGGATAAGACACATAGTAACGTCCACGCTCTTCATCGAACTCCCAATACAACTCTGAACCACCACATGTGTAATTCTCAACGGTACCTGCATCTGGTGTTGTGTAGAATCTGTGAGCCACAGAGGACTCAGCAATCCCGTTCCTGGGTAACAAGACTATCAAAGCCTTAGGTGTGGAAAAGGCTTAAACACAAGGTTGCAGCAGAACTAAGCACTAACTTACGAGTTTAGAGAGAGAAGAAAACAAGTGCCAATGATCGCCAAGTTGATCAAGAAGTGATCCTAACTACTCACGATCAAACATAACCCCACCATGTTCACTTTCCGAACCCCTTCGGAAAGAGACCATCACGGTTACTCACGCGGGTAGTGTATTCATGAACATGGTGTCAAGTTATCTACAACCGGATATTAACAAATTCCCATCTGTCACATAATCGTGGGCACGACTTTCGAAAGATCAAACCCTGCACGGGTGTCCCAACTTAGCCCATCACAAGCTCACGATCTGCGGAGTCGCAACTCCAAGGTGGTAAGACCCGAGTATTCTCGGAATCCCATGCTCAAGATATTCCGACAAAGGTAAAACTAATGCAGCAAGACCTTCCGGCGTGCCGACACCCTGACAGTAGCCGCGCGTATCTAGTCTCAGGCCACGACCGGATGGGACAAGGTACGGGTGTATACCAGCCCTTGAGTTTCCCCGAGGTGGCCCC
This sequence comes from Secale cereale, assembly GCA_902687465.1. Taxonomy (NCBI): domain Eukaryota; kingdom Viridiplantae; phylum Streptophyta; class Magnoliopsida; order Poales; family Poaceae; genus Secale; species Secale cereale. Next base: position 719,399,095 of record LR738710.1, on the reverse strand, counting down.
GCAGGTTGCCCAATTTGGACCAACACTCATGAGGAGCACTGGCCCGGGTTGTTAATTAAGAACTCGGGTTTGCAACGCCCTATGCAAGTTTTAGTTATTAGGCAAATGTAAAACCAATGTTGGGCCTTGCTGGAAAAGCTTTAACACTAAGCGAGTTATCGAGGGGGGCCCATAAACCCCAGCCGTGTTAGGGACGCAAAATCAAGGAACATAACACCGGTTTAACGGTTCCTAGGGTGGCATGAGTGGAACAAAACACCAAGCAAGAGGCTTAGCCTTCCACCCATTACCAATATATAGATGATTTAGTTTAACAGTTTATATATATTGTGATATCCCAACAATAACTTCATCACGAAGCAAGAATCTTCAAATCTTCACCTGCAACTAACAACGCTATAAGAGGGGATGAGCGGTGCATACTTAGGAGGGTGGTTAAGAGTTTCATGGCAACAATAGGAGGGCTGACAAATAGACATAGGCATCGAGGCAATATCTAAAGAGCGAGACATCTAGCATAGGCAAAGATAGTAGTGATATCTGGGTATGGTCATCTTGCCTGTTGATTCCACGGAGGGATCGTAACCTTGCTCCTCAAACTCAGCCTCGGTAGGAACCTCGTACTCCGAATCGTCATCGGGCTCTAACCAACACAACAAGAAACACCGGAACAACAATCAATCAACATGCAATGCTCAACCACATGATGCATGAACAAGATGCATATGGACATGAATAGATATGATGCATGATCTAGGGACACAAGAGTGCAATAGCATCAAAGCCAACAAGATCACTCACATGAAAGAAACAAGCAAAAGAACAAAACTAACAAGTTTATGTAGCTTATTCAAGCAAGCACCCAACAAGTTTAAAGGGGTTGGTTAACATGGCAAGGGTGCAACTAAGATTACAGCAACATGCTAGCATAATTAAATGGGCTGGAAATAACATACAACAATTTCCAGAAACTCCCATAATTAATTAAATGCATTTGGGATAGATATGAAAACTTCTCTTATAAAGTTGTTAAACATGCACAACAACAGCACCATAATATTCTACACATTTTTCCACCCCAAATGCATATAAAGTCTGTTACATTTGGAGTTGTAGTTATTTAGTTATGATTTTCCCAAGTTTCAGCATATTTAAAACAAGAATAATTCAAACATCATTTTAAATGTTTTTAAACATGGCAACAAACAGCATATTCATAAACTACATGAAAAACTAAGCATTTTTCATATACAACTTATTTCCATCAAATGCATATATCAACAGATATTAAATAAACAAAGAAAATGCAGAAAAAGAAAAAGAAAAAGAAAAAGAAAAACAGAAAAGAAAAATAGGCGTAGAGGTCAAACTGACCCAGGCCTACACTAGCCAGAGACACTGACGAGTGGACCTAGCGATGCTGAGGTGGCACCAGCGGGTGTGCGAGTGGGTGGAAGGGAGATGAGGGGCTGGCAGGTGGGGACTGCCTGTCAGCCTCTCGCGACACAAAAAGGGGGGCTAAATTCCACTGCCACAGGGCGGAATCAAACCCGCGTCTCCCCGTTAACTGACGAAGAACCAGACCACTGAGCTGAGCGAGTGTTCTTGACAGAATACAGCTGCACCGCTTGATGTGTTAACTGAAGAAGCTAGCAATAGGGGAAAACAGAGGCTCGTTGGAGCTGCTCGTCGGAGCCGCTCCGGCGACCTAAAGGGACGGCGGAGGGGTGCGGGCTGTTCCTGGGGGAACACCGCATCCACTTGAAGCGCTCGCAAGACCTAGCATGCACTACAACGCCGGCGACAAGCACATGACAGAACGGCGACAGCGGACAACTACGAGACGAAGCAACGGCCTAGGCGGAGCGGCGACTGCCCTGGCAGCATCTACACGACACGCTGAAGCGAACGGGCAACAAGGGACGGCCTACAGTGGTCGGGATACTTGCCGGCGATGAGTCCCGACAGCAACAGGCTCGGGTGCACGATGAACTCGAGCCTAGACAACGCTAAGGAGGGGGAAAGAATGCACGGGAAGGTGGAGACACTCACCACGAACACGATGAGGTGTTCGGCTAGCCCAGAGGTGGTCGGAGATGACGACGGCGACGCTCGAACAGCTACGGCCCCCGAAGTGAAAGAAGAGGACGAAGACGACGACGGCGAGGTGATAGGCTTCGCGTAAAAGACGTAGGCCACGTAGTCGACGACGGGGAAGAAGCTTGACAAGGTTGGCGAGGCCGAGGTCGACGGGAGGTACACCGGCGACGAGCTGGCGCTCCTAGATGCGTGCGGGATGGCTTTGGAGTGGCGGATCTTGTCACAACCCTAGTTCTGGTATGCACTAGCCTAGTCTTGATGTTTGCATCATGTTTAATTTTCAAATGAAATTGAATTGAGGACTTGTGAAACCCTCAGAAAACCCTTTTGAAAAATGACCCAAATAAAAATTGCTCCAAAAGGGGCCAAGAAAATGTTCATGTTGCTCTCTGAAAATATTGGTTAGAGATAAAAATCAAACCAATATTATTAGGACCTCATAAATATTTATTTTGGGCTTTTGGAATTAATGCAATAAATATTTGCATTGGATATATATATATATATATATATAGGAAAATGGTTGTGTACTCCTGGGAGTACGTACTCCCACTCCTCATATACCATATAGATGAATCTTTTATACCTCTTTATTATTTTTAATATATTTCATTAGTAATTATTAGATACCCTAAAATGATTTTAATGAAAAAATTCATGCGAGTCTACATATTTTAAATGTTTACGTATATACTGATGTGTTTGTACGTGAAAAAGTTATATTACAAAAAGTACGTCGCAGATGATATTTTTTTCAACAAAACTCGTATTGGGGTATCTTAGAATATTTAATGAAGTATATTAAGAATGATAAAGAGGTATAATTAATGCATATATGAGGTATATTGAGGATGGGAGTACATACTCCCAGGAGTACAAAAGAGGAGTCCTATATATATATATATATATATATATATATATATATATATATATATATATATATATATATTATATTTATATATGTCCAAAATTCTGATTTTTATTTTGAGGGGCTTGGATTAATTCCTAGGTCCCTGCAAAAAAAATGTCAGAAGAAAATAATTGATTTAGTTTAGAAACTAAATCAAAACATAATTACAGAAATAGAAAACAGAAAGGAAAGGAAACTTACCTTACCTGTGCCACTTGCTGGCATGGCACTAGGCCGGCCCAGCTGCCAGTCATCGTCCTCCTGGTGATGACAGGAGGCAGTGGCACGCGCTCGCCGCTCTCGCGCATGGCCGCCACGCCTCCTGCCTGCCTGCCCCTCCCCCTCACCGCCTGGAAGCTCTGGCCGTTGCCACGCACCTCCCCAAACCTCTCTGACCCTCTCTCGTCGCCTCTCCCCTCCTCCGTCTCTCTCTCTCGCTCGGACCCGAGCGCCACCGTCGCTGCCGCCGCGCCCACCATGTCAGGACCCCGATCCTAAGTCACACCGGTCTAGCTGTAACACGTCATATCACTTTGCGGCCTCACGCACGGTATCCCCACGGGTGCCACCTTACCTGGCCCGGGACCGTTTGCGCATTTTGGCTCACGTATATGACAGTGTCGCTAGCATCCATATGACAGAGAACCCGGGCCGACATGGCTAGTTATAAACCAAAAGTGGCACTAAATTACAGAGACAGGCATCCATGACCCAGCAACGAACGTGTCGGTCATCAACGTATGAACCCAAGTCGTAGCAAGCTACATGGACCTAAAGGAACAACGCGTGACATTTCCCCTAAGGGACAGACACAGGAACGAAGAAGGACACATGCCGGCCAGCCTACGTGTTCCGAGCAGTAGCAAGCTACCAGGGCTCATTGGAATCACTAGGAGGCATTTCCCAGTAAGATAGGCTACCAAAGGAAAACAACTAGGTGTCGGATCCCACACATACCAAGCATTTCAATCATACACGCAATATGCTCAATATGTGCAAATACAACATTGCATCACAACAGAACTCTATGACTCAAAGTACTTTATTTAAAATGCTCCAAGAGCCATACATAACATATTCATACAGATAGGGGTCACATGACCCAACACTCCAGTCATACAGTCATACAAGCACAAGCGGAAGCTACATGTCTGAGTACAGACAACTTAGAAAATAAAACAGGCTTGGTGTAGCCTGGCTATCTACAAGGCCCTTCACAAGCTCCAGATCACCGTCTGGGTGTCAAGCTACTCGTCGACGTCAACGTCTATGTAGAACCCATCAACAGGGGCAGGGTTCTCCTCTGCAACAGTTATTAAGCAAACATGAGTACAAAGGTACTCAGCAAGTCTTACCACAGAACCTATCATACATGCAACATTATCAAAGGGGGTAGTGGAGTTTATAGTAGAATGCTGGCTTTGACCTTGGCTAACCTATACTACAACTCTCAACGGATTACAAGATGTTATTACGAACACGAGTCCTCTAATCACCACATCAATACACCACCGAGGATCCTGTCCCGTCATCCTACGGAAGGGCCATCCACGGCACTCACGCTTATCTTGAGGCTTTTAGTAGTAACCATCAACTTGTCTATGAACTGTAAGAGCAACCAAGTAGTTCGTACCGTGAACAACGGCTATTCGAATAGTTTGATAACCCTGCAGGGGTGTACCTCTTCACACACGCTCCCACCACTTATCGCCGTTTACTCGGCGTGTACTCGGCAACCTTCAAGCGGAAGCCCAGCGAGGGTGTCGGCCACGACTTGACTAACTACTCAAGTCTCTCGTCCAGGTTTATCGCCTATTTGGGTTCCATCCGTGGGGAGATCCGGCCGGGGTGTCGCTCACGGCCCCAAACGATGTGTACAGGGTTCCCGAGTCACCAAACGGGCAATCGGTACACCGTGCCACGTACCTGTCGCGTCACAACCCACCCCGAGGGTCAGCGTTGTGCACGACCTCCAGTAAGCTATAAACACCAGAAACTAATTGCAACTCCTGGACAGAGATCAAGGGTAATTAATAAGCCGAGAGGGTCAATTAAGGATCCCAATGCGTGGTAGTAGCTGTAACTTGAACCACACATACAGATCTCGGGTCCTATGGACGATTCCAATGAAACAACCCACCATGTACTCCTACATGGCCTTTCATCGATACCTTTACCAAGCGTATTCCACACTTCCTTCTCTTTATCGGTAAGATCATTTCACTCTGATCCATCACCCAGATGAACCAGACCAGACACAACTCTAAGCATAGCAGGCAACATAAACAAATAGCATGGTGGATCACACATCACATGGCTCAATCAACTCCTACACATGCTAGTGGGTTTCAACTATTTACTGTGGCAATGACAGGTCATGCAAGGAATAGGGTTCAACTACCGCAGCAAGTAGCAGTTCACGCGCTGTTGCCTTAATGTAGTAAAAGAGAGCAGGAGCGAGAAGATTGGCTTTGTATCGGAATGACCAATGATTGCTTGCCTGACAAGGTAGTTGTCGGGTACTGCTCTTCAACTGGATACACAGCAGTATCCTCGGGAGCAGGACCTAACACAGGGAATACCGACGATACAATCATTAACAAACAAATGCAACAATATGATGCATGTTTATGACATGGCAAGATGCATGTGTGTTGGCTAATGCAACTAAAACCAGAAGGGTTTGAACCTATTTGAATCACGGATTCAAATTGAAGTTCAAACTATTATTTAAATAAGTGCATTATCATGTTTTTGATATATACAGCAAGTTAACTTGTTCAAACATGCATGATACCAGTGCCATTGGAAAGATTGGATTTTTCTGATCATTTTTCATATATAAATCTTTTCCATCTGAGCTATGGTTGATTTTATATGATTTTTAGAAGTTTTAGGTATTTTCTGGAATTTCCTGAATTATTTTAAATCTAAAAATCCCAGAAAAACCTTTACTGCGTCAGCATGACATCATGCTGACGTCAGGCAGTCAACAGGGCCAGTCCAGGTCAAACCTGACTAGTGGGTCCCTCATGTCAGTGTCACAGCTAATTAACTGAGTTAATTAGAGTTAAACTATGACTAATTAGCTGTCAGTGGGGCCAGGGCCCACGTGTCAGTGACTAAACTAATTAACTAATTAGAATTAAATTAACACCTAAACTAGGTTTGACTTGCGGGCAGGGCCCACATGTCATTGACCCAGGGGGTCAAACCCGTGGTCAAAACAGGTCCAACTCGCCGGCGTTTAGCCGCCGGCGAGGCCAAACGCGGCGGCGGGCTTCGGAAAACGCCTACGGTGCATGGTTCAAGCTGCGGCTAGGTGCGTTGGATAGCCCTTGCTGTTGCGCGTCGGATGGTGGTGGTCGCCGGACCTGGGGTGGCCGGAGACGACGGCAACGAGCTCGACGGCGGCGACCGGCGTCGGGCGTGTGTGGAGAAACGGTTGCAGGGGCCTAGGCGATGCGTGCGTAGCACCGTTCGCATCTACGTGCTGCGGTGAGTAAGTTGGACGTGTGCCAGTGACCAAATGGTCACCGGAGCATCACCAGCGGCGAGCACGGCGGCGGTGCGTGCGGTTGAGCTTCGTGCAGTGTGTTACAGGGCAAAAGGGAGCCAACGGAGAGGGGGAGGAGGTAGCTAGGCTCACAGGGGTTGCGGCAAGCACCGGAGCGAGCTCGGGGGTGGTCGGAGCTGAGCAGAACGACGAGGGGGATCTCCGCGGCCGGAGTTGGGGAAGAAGAGGTCGGGGGCGTCTCCAGGGCGGGCGAGCGCTCGGGGCTCGGCCTGTTCGAAGCAGTCGATGACGGCGGAGACGATGGACACCAGGGCGGAGCTCAGGGATGACGGTGGACGCGGCTTCTACGACGGTGCGATCACGGCGGCGTCGGCCATGGCGCGGGGAGAGCGGAGGAGAGGAACTGGGGGGAGGTGGAGGTGTCTGCGGGGTCGAGGAGAACGTGGAGGGTCGAACCATCCCTCCAGGACGGCGAGGGGGTGAAGCAAGGCGGCGGGCAGCTGCGTGGCGCGCGGCGCGGTCGCCGTCGAGCACCTGCCTGCCTGCCTGGCCGAGCCAAGCAGCTCGCTGGAGCGGCAGCTGGGCTGGGCCGGCAGGTGGGCCGGGTAGGCGCCAGGTAAGCTTCTCTCTCTCCCTTTTTTTCTATTTTCTTTTCTGTTTCATTTCTTTTGCAACTTTGTTTAATTAAATAAAATGCCAAAGCAATTTTGTAACTCATAACACTTGTCATACCTGCTGTATATAATATGAACAGTAGGAAACATTATAGTTTATGATTATTTGAGCATTTAAAATATTTTGTAGCATTTAAATGCCCAAATTCAAATACCATATGATTTAATCCAAAGCCCTAGATTGTCCTAGAAAATTGTGCACCATTTTTGGCAGAGGTTTAAGACCAAGGCAGAAATGATGAACATTTTGAAGGGCATTTTGGGTACATTGGAAAATATTTTAGCAAACCCTAGTTGTTAGGGGAGGGGTACTGGGGTTTCTGTTAATCCCATTTCAAGTTTCTTTGAAAGTAAACATGATGCACACTCTAGTTAGGTCCTAATGCAAGTGCTAGCTAGGGATGTGACAACTCACCCCCACTTAAAAGAATCACGTCCCGAGATTCGGGTTCCTCCGGAAAGAGGGTGGGGTACTCAAGTCGAAGACGATCCTCCCTTTCCCAAGTAGCTTCACTCTCGGAATGATGTGACCATTGAACCTTGAGAAACTTGATATTGTGGCGTCGAGTGGTACGCTCAGTTTGATCAAGAATGCGAACAGGGTATTCTTGATATGTGAGGTTGTCTTGGAGATCAAGCGTTTCATGGTCCACTCCGCGGATAGGATCCGAGAAGCAACGCCTGAGTTGAGAAACGTGGAAAACATCATGAACTCTGGAGAGGTGCGGAGGTAGTTCCAATTGGTAGGCAACTTCTCCTCGTTTGGCAAGAATGCGAAAAGGACCGATGTAACGAGGGGCCAATTTGCCTTTGATACCGAAGCGATGGGTTCCCTTAAGAGGAGTAACCCGAAGGTAAGCCTTATCGCCGACTTCAAAAGTCAAAGCCTTATGATGACTATCATATTGGCTCTTTTGGCGAGATTGGGCTGTTTTCAATCTCTCACGAACAATGCGAACTTGTTCCTCTGCTTCCTGGATCATATCCGGGCCAAAGAATTGTCTTTCCCCGGTCTCTGACCAGTTAAGAGGTGTTCGACACCTTCGTCCATATAGAACTTCGAAGGGAGCTTTGCCCAAGCTGGCTTGATAACTATTGTTATAAGCGAATTCGGCAAATGGAAGACACTTTTCCCATTCCATACCGAAAGAAACGACAGAGGCTCGAAGCATGTCTTCCAGAATTTGATTGACTCGTTCCACTTGACCACTTGACTGTGGATGGAAGACAGTACTGAAAGAGAGATGAGTTCCCATAGCATTCTAGAAACTTTCCCAAAATCGGGAAGTGAAAAGACTTCCACGGTCCGAGTTAATCTCCAACGGTACACCATGTAGAGATACTATCCGTGAGATATATAAGTCTGCTAGCTGGCTAGTGGTAATACTCTCCCGAACAGGCAGGAAATGAGCTACTTTAGAGAGGCGGTCGATAACGACGAAGATAGCATTATTCCCTTTCCTGGACCTGGGAAACCCGGTAATGAAGTCCATACCGACTTTATCCCATTTCCATTCAGGAATAGCTAGAGGTTGAAGGGTGCCAGCAGGCCGTTGATGCTCTGCTTTGACTCAACGACAAACGTCACAGTTAGCAATGAACTGAGCGATTTCTCTCTTCATCCTAGTCCACCAGAATCTTTGACGTAGGTCTTGATACATTTTGGTACTACCGGGATGAATCGTGAGAGGAGATTCATGAGCCTCCTTAAGAATCATCTATCATAGTTGTGGTTTCTTGGGTACCACCAAGCGGTTCTCGAAGTACACTACACCTCGATCATCCATAGAGAAGCTTCTAGCAACTCCGCTAGCAATGTTCTCCTTGATCCGAGATATGCCTTTATCATACCGCTGGGCAACTATGATTTGATCCATAAGGGTAGGTTTCGCCACCAAGGTGGAAAGGAATCCTCGAGGAACAATGTGAAGGTTAAGCTTACGAAATTCCTCGTGGAGAAGTGGTTGACTTTGTTGTAACATTAAATTGTTACAATATGACTTACGACTTAGTGCATCAGCCATGACATTGGCCTTTCCGGGAGTGTAAGTGATTCCTAATTCGTAGTCGGTGAGCAACTCAACCCAACGTCTTTGCCTGAGATTTAGATCCGGTTGGGTGAAGATATACTTCAAACTTTGGTGATCAGTGAAGATTTCACAGCGATTACCAAGGAGGTAATGTTGCCATGTTTTGAGTGCATGGACTACAGCTGCAAGCTCTAAATCATGAGTAGGATAGTTATCCTCATGTGGACGCAACTGTCGTGCAATCACTTGACGATCTTGCATGAGAATGCAACCTAGTCCTTGTCGCGAGGCGTCGCAATAGATTATAAAATCCTTGGAAAAGTCTGGTGGTACCAGTACAGGTGCAGATGTCAGGCGTCTTTTCAGTTCCTGAAAACTGGACTCGCACTGTGGGGTCCACTCAAACTTTTTATCTTTCTTGAGGAGTTCGGTTAGAGGTTTAGCAACCTTGGAGAAATTCTCGACGAAACGTCGGCAATAGCTCGCTAAGCCAAGAAAACTCCTAACTTGCTTGACCGATTCAGGGGGAGTCCAATCAAGGACGGCTTGAACTCGCTCGGGATTGACAGCAATACCCTTGCCAGAGATCACATGACCTAGATAGGTTACTTCTGGCAACCAAAATTCACATTTAGAGAATTTGGCATAAAGGCGGTGCTCTCGAAGCTTCGTCAATACCAGCCTTAAATGCTCGGCATGATCTTCCTTGTTCTTGGAGAAAATGAGTATATCATCGAGGTATACCACGACGAATTTATCCAAATACTCCATGAATATAGAATTCATTAACCGAGAAAAGGTAGCTGGGGCATTGGTTAATCCGAAGGACATGACGGTGTACTCATATTGGCCATAACGAGTAACGAAAGCCGTTTTAGGAATGTCCCCATTCTTGATTTTGATTTGATGGTAGCCCAACCTCAAATCCATCTTAGAGAAGACTGAGGATCCAGCGAGCTGATCATACACGTCGTTGATCCTGGGAAGCGGATACTTATTCTTTATGGTGACCAGATTGACAGGTCGGTAATCTACAACCATCCGCTCCGTTCCATCCTTCTTCTTGACGAAGAGGACGGGGCAAGCCCAAGGGGAAGAACTAGGACGGATGAAACCCTTTTGCAAGGACTCATCGAGTTGTTTCTTTAGCTCAGCTAATTCTAGTGGTGCCATCTTATAGGGTCTCCTAGAGATTGGGACAGTTCCAGGAATAAGATCTATCACAAACTCGACATCTCTGTCAGGTGAACTCCTGGCAGTTCTTCTGGAAAGACATCCGGGAAGTCACGGACTACCGGGATATCTTCGAGTTCTGGTAGAGGGCTGGCATTAAGAGAATAGAGCTGACGTTCAGCCATTCGGGTCAAGACATTGACTATCTTGCCGGATGGATGTGTAAGTTGAACGGTCCTAGTAAAGCAATCAATTTTTGCGTAATGGGTTGTCATCCAATCCATACCCAAAATGATATTTATGTCCGAGGACTTGAGAGTGATTAAAGAAGCAAGGAAAACAAGTCTATCGACAAGGATTTCATTTCCATGGCTTACCCTAGAGGTTTGCCACTTCGAACCAGGAGTTTGAATAACCATGGAAGTAGGCATGTCACAAAAAGTCATGTTGTGCAATCGAGCATAGCTCTCAGATATGAACGAATGGGATGCTCCAGTATCGAAAAGAACAGATGCCGGATGGCAGTTTACGAGAAGCGTACCAAGGACGACGTTAGGATCCTCATAGGCTTCTTCGGCAGAAACATAGTTGACATGACCACGTGCAGTGGGGATTGGCTTGACATAGTTCACCTTGCCGGTTGGCTTACCACGGCAACCGGGTTTTCCTGGCTGATTCTGGGGACAATCACGCATGTAGTGTCCCGGTTCTCCACACTTGAAACATGTCACAGTGGTGGTGCGTGGAGCGAAGTTGGAGGGTGGACCTCCATAGGTCTTAGCAGGTGCAAACTGTTGAGTTGGGCGAGGCGCCTCATAGGATGGCCTCGGTGTATACTTGGGTGGCAGAGCAGTGTTAGGAACCCACACACGGCGCTTGTGAGAGCCAGAGCCGGATGAGGAACCAAGGTCTCGAGTATGCTTGCAGGTGGCCTCGAAGTCGGTCTGGCCTGTCTCAGCACTGATAGCCTTGTTAACCAACTTCTGGAAGGAAGTGCACTCGTGCAGACGTAGATCTCGACGAAGTTCAGGGCTGAGTCCCTTGCGGAACCTCGCCTGTTTCTTGGCATTGGTGGATACTTCCTTAGGTGCATAGCGTGCCATATTACCAAACTCACGACTATAGCCATCCACAGTTAAACGGCCCTGGGTAAAATTGCAGAATTCCTCCCGCTTGCGATCCATGAGACCTTCCGGAATGTGATGTTCACGGAATGCCTCACTGAACTCAACCCAGGTAGTGACTTGGCCAGTAGGGCGCATAGTTTCGAAGTTTTCCCACCAAAGACTGGCAGGGCCCTCAAGATGATAGGCGGCGTAGATAACCTTGTCAGCTTCGGCCACACGGGCAGAGTGTAGCTTGTGGGTGATACTACGTAGCCAGTCATCAGCATCCAGAGGTTCAGTGGAGTGATGGAACTTTGGTGGACACATCTTGATAAAATCGTGGATTGACACCACGTCATTCCTCTGACGGAACCCATTGTTCTGCTCTATGCGTTCCAGTAGACGGTTGGTCTCTCTCTTGTTCCGTTCTGCTTCAAGTATAACTTCCGCCAAAGAGGGTGGCTGGGGCAGATTTCCATCTCTAGCCCCACTAGCCTCACCCTGCTCCTGAGCAGCAGGAGTGTTGCGAGTGTTGACCATCCTAGGAAAACAAAACAACGGTTTAGACAAGGATGGCAAAAATTTGACATAGAAGTGCAGAATGTAATGGATGACACGGAATGCAGAGATGTTCATCCGTACGACATGGTAATATAGGAACCGCTATATATACACCGGTGGTCATACACACCATACAAAGTTTAGTACAAGCCAAGGCTAAAGTACAACTGCGGTGAAAGACGATACATCCCATCAGAGGCATTCCGAGCTCCTATACATTATTTAACTACACCTCCGGAATTCAGTACACACTAAGTCATATTCCACAAGACGCGCAGGACTGTGGAAATACAACTACTACAATACTACTACTACCACGGACTAGCTCAGACATTCGCGTAGTAATCCTCGTAAAGATTACCACCGTAGCCTGGAAGTGGTACAGACGGATCTTGGAACTCGCGAGCACTCGAAGGCTGTGGGCCATAGGGGCATGGGTGTGGTCTCGGTCCCGATGCTGGTGGTAACCGACACCCACGTGGAGGTGTAATACCCCCAACGTCACGCCAATCCATGCGATCAGGCAGATGAGTCCGCACAGGATACAAATCCCGCATGTCCAGATATCCGGCGTGCACAGCAGGTGCAAGCCGTGTCAAAGTAGTCCAGTGAGCGGCTCGAGTGTTATACAGCTCCATTCGGAGGGCACGGACCTCACGGTCCCTATCCTCCAACATCTGAACAGTAGTCTGAAGCAGTGGCTCTTCATGAGCAGCATCAGTATATAGACCAGTGTAGTAGCCTTCCTCTCCGGGGAGTGAGGCTGGCATGTAACAGAACTCAGTGTTCAGCAACAGGGCATGCCTAGCACGGAGAATGGTCATCATCGAATAAGCGGCATCCTGCACTGCCATCTCGATGGTAATCCCGAGTCCATAAGACCAACGGATGGGATCATTAGCTCCGGGATATGAGGGGTATATCCGGACTGTGCAGAAATACTGACTTTGATTAAAATCCCGGTACTGTTCCTCCACAGTGTATTCAGGATACCAGCGATAACCGGTCTCAGTCATCACACGAACTAGCATGGCCGTGTGACCGGGCACATTAATGCACCGAGTCAAACGAACCACTTGGTGAGGGATGCGGCCAGACATCTGAAACAAGGAATAATGCAAAGGCATTAGTGTTTCTGGAAGAAATCGGGCAGCATAACAACTGTAAATGCTCAAACAAAGATTTGAGACATCATACAAATGATAGCATAGCCACTCAACAATTCCATATCAAGGTTCCGGTTCAACAATCATCATACTAAAAGGATAGAAACTGAACTGAGGCTTGAAACCAACAATCCTAAGAGTCTACGGATTAGTAACACGTGAACCTAGTAAGGATAAGAGGCCTAGTCCTAATCCCCGTAGAAAGAATAGACTGACTCAGATCAGAAGACATAAGGTAAAGGAGTAAAAAGAGCCTTACGTTCCCTTCCACAATCAATTCCCCTACATATAACTAAGAATTTTTCTAGACTCAACATCGACCAGTTTGGCTTGAGAAACCTACATGCAGTCCAGCTCTGATGCCAACGCTGTCAGGACCCCGATCCTAAGTCACACCGGTCTAGCTGTAACACGTCATATCACTTTGCGGCCTCACGCACGGTATCCCCACGGGTGCCACCTTACCTGGCCCGGGACCGTTTGCGCATTTTGGATCACGTATATGACAGTGTCGCTAGCATCCATATGACAGAGAACCCGGGCCGACATGGCTAGTTATAAACCAAAAGTGGCACTAAATTACAGAGACAGGCATCCATGACCCAGCAACGAACGTGTCGGTCATCAACGTATGAACCCAAGTCGTAGCAAGCTACATGGACTTAAAGGAACAACGCGTGACATTTCCCCTAAGGGACAGACACACGAACGAAGAAGGACACATGCCGACCAGCCTACGTGTTCCGAGCAGTAGCAAGCTACCAGGGCTCATTGGAATCACTAGGAGGCATTTCCCTGTAAGATAGGCTACCAAAGGAAAACAACTAGGTGTCGGATCCCACACATACCAAGCATTTCAATCATACACGCAATATGCTCAATATGTGCAAATACAACATTGCATCACAACAGAACTCTATGACTCAAAGTACTTTATTTAAAAGGCTCCAAGAGCCATACATAACATATTCATACAGATAGGGGTCACATGACCCAACACTCAAGTCATACAGTCATACAAGCACAAGCGGAAGCTACATGTCTGAGTACAGACAACTTAGAAAATAAAACAGGCTTGGTGTAGCCTGGCTATCTACAAGGCTCTTCACAAGCTCCAGATCACCGTCTGGGTGTCAAGCTACTCGTCGACGTCAACGTCTATGTAGAACCCATCAGCAGGGGCAGGGTTCTCCTCTGCAACAGTTATTAAGCAAACATGAGTACAAAGGTACTCAGCAAGTCTTACCACATAACCTATCATACATGCAACATTATCAAAGGGGGTAGTGGAGTTTATAGCAGAATGCTGGCTTTGACCTTGGCTAACCTATACTACAACTCTCAACGGATTACAAGATGTTATTACGAACACGAGTCCTCTAATCACCACATCAATACACCACCGAGGATCCTGTCCCGTCATCCTACGGAAGGGCCATCCACGGCACTCACGCTTATCTTGAGGCTTTTAGTAGTAACCATCAACTTGTCTATGAACTGTAAGAGCAACCAAGTAGTTCGTACCGTGAACAACGGCTATTCGAATAGTTTGATAACCCTGCAGGGGTGTACCTCTTCACACACGCTCCCACCACTTATCGCCGTTTACTCGGCGTGTACTCGGCAACCTTCAAGCGGAAGCCCAGCGAGGGTGTCGGCCACGACTTGACTAACTACTCAAGTCTCTCGTCCAGGTTTATCGCCTATTTGGGTTCCATCCGTGGGGAGATCCGGCCGGGGTGTCGCTCACGGCCCCAAACGATGTGTACAGGGTTCCCGAGTCACCAAACGGGCAATCGGTACACCGTGCCACGTACCTGTCGCGTCACAACCCACCCCGAGGGTCAGCGTTGTGCATGACCTCCAGTAAGCTATAAACACCAGAAACTAATTGCAACACCTGGACAGAGATCAAGGGTAATTAATAAGCCGAGATGGTCAATTAAGGATCCCAATGCGTGGTAGTAGCTGTAACTTGAACCACACATACAGATCTCGGGTCCTATGGACGATTCCAATGAAACAACCCACCATGTACTCCTACATGGCCTTTCATCGATACCTTTACCAAGCGTATTCACACTTCCTTCTCTTTATCGGTAAGATCATTTCACTCTGATCCATCACCCAGATGAACCAGACCAGACACAACTCTAAGCATAGCAGGCAACATAAACAAATAGCATGGTGGATCACACATCACATGGCTCAATCAACTCCTACACATGCTAGTGGGTTTCAACTATTTACTGTGGCAATGACAGGTCATGCAAGGAATAGGGTTCAACTACCGCAGCAAGTAGCAGTTCACGCGCTGTTGCCTTAATGCAGTAAAAGAGAGCAGGAGCGAGAAGATTGGGTTTGTATCGGAATGATCAATGATTGCTTGCCTGACAAGGTAGTTGTCGGGTACTGCTCTTCAACTGGATACGCAGCAGTATCCTCGGGAGCAGGACCTAACACAGGGAATACCGACGATACAATCATTAACAAACAAATGCAACAATATGATGCATGTTTATGACATGGCAAGATGCATGTGTGTTGGCTAATGCAACTAAAACCAGAAGGGTTTGAACCTATTTGAATCAAGGATTCAAATTGAAGTTCAAACTATTATTTAAATAAGTGCATTATCATGTTTTTGATATATACAGCAAGTTAACTTGTTCAAACATGCATGAAACCGGTGCCATTGGAAAGATTGGATTTTTCTGATCATTTTTCATATATAAATCTTTTCAATCCGAGCTATGGTTGATTTTATATGATTTTTAGAAGTTTTAGGTATTTTCTGGAATTTCCTGAATTATTTTAAATCTAAAAATCCCAGAAAAACCTTTACTGCGTCAGCATGACATCATGCTGATGTCAGGCAGTCAACAGGGCCAGTCCAGGTCAAACCTGACCAGTGGGTCCCTCATGTCAGTGTCACAGCTAATTAACTGAGTTAATTAGAGTTAAACTATGACTAATTAGCTGTCAGTGGGGCCAGGGCCCACGTGTCAGTGACTAAACTAATTAACTAATTAGAATTAAATTAACACCTAAACTAGGTTTGACTTGCGGGCAGGGCCCACATGTCATTGACCCAGGGGGTCAAACCCGTGGTCAAAACAGGTCCAACTCGCCGGCGTTTAGCCGCCGGCGAGGCCAAACGCGGCGGCGGGCTTCGGAAAACGCCTACGGTGCACGGTTCGAGCTGCGGTTGGGTGCGTTGGATAGCCCTTGCTGTTGCGCGTCGGATGGTGGTGGTCGCCGGACCTGGGGTGGCCGGAGACGACGGCAACGAGCTCGACGGCGGCGACCGGCGTCGGGCGTGTGTGGAGAAACGGCTGCAGGGGCCTAGGCGATGCGTGCGTAGCACCGTTCGCATCTACGTGTTGCGGTGAGTAAGTTGGACGGGTGCCAGTGACCAAATGGTCACCGGAGCATCACCGACGGCGAGCACGGCGGCGGTGCGTGCGGTTGAGCTTCGTGCAGTGTGTTACAAGGCAAAAGGGAGCCAACGGAGAGGGGGAGGAGGTAGCTAGGCTCACAGGGGTTGCGGCAAGCACCGGAGCGAGCTCGGGGGTGGTCGGAGCTGAGCAGAACGGCGAGGGGGATCTCCGCGGCCGGAGTTGGGGAAGAAGAGGTCGGGGGCGTCTCCAGGGCGGGCGAGCGCTCGGGGCTCGTCCTGTTCGAAGCAGACGAGGACGGCGGAGACGATGGACACCAGGGCGGAGCTCAGGGACGACGGTGGACGCGGCTTCTACGACGGTGCGATCACGGCGGCGTCGGCCATGGCGCGGGGAGAGCGGAGGAGAGGAACTGGGGGGAGGTGGAGGTGTCTGCGGGGTCGAGGAGAACATGGAGGGTCGAACCATCCCTCCAGGACGGCGAGGGGGTGAAGCAAGGCGGCGGGCAGCTGCGTGGCGCGCGGCGCGGTCGCCATCGAGCACCTGCCTGCCTGCCTGGCCGAGCCAAGCAGCTCGCTGGAGCGGCAGCTGGGCTGGGCCGGCAGGTGGGCCGGGTAGGCGCCAGGTAAGCTTCTCTCTCTCCCTTTTTTTCTATTTTCTTTTCTGTTTCATTTCTTTTGCAACTTTGTTTAATTAAATAAAATGCCAAAGCATTTTTGTAACTCATAATACTTGTCATACCTGCTGTATATAATATGAACAGTAGGAAACATTATAGTTTATGATTATTTGAGCATTTAAAATATTTTGTAGCATTTAAATGCCCAAATTCAAATACCATATGATTTAATCCAAAGCCCTAGATTGTCCTAGAAAATTGTGCACCATTTTTGGCAGAGGTTTAAGACCAAGGCAGAAATGATGAACATTTTGAAGGGCATTTTGGGTACATTGGAAAATATTTTAGCAAACCCTAGTTGTTAGGGGAGGGGTGCTGGGGTTTCTGTTAATCCCATTTCAAGTTTCTTTGAAAGTAAACATGATGCACACTCTAGTTAGGTCCTAATGCAATTGCTAGCTAGGGATGTGACACACCAAGTCTTCCTCGCCTAGCCAGCCTGTCCATCAGCTCCGCCACGATGCCTTGAAGCTCCAAGCTGAAGCACGCGCCCTCGGATGCCTGGTGTTGACGCCCTCGAGCTCATCACCGCCGCATCTGGCCGCCGGAGGTCGCCGTCGATTCTCCGTCTCCGGGACGTCCCCGAGCCCACTAAGCTACTCCTTCGCCTCCCTGTGAGCCCCTTGGTCTTCCCCCCTATCCTTGCCGTCGTTTACGCCCTCTAGGTGACGCCCCCTTGCTGACCGAAGCTCGCCGCCGCCGGCGATGCCGCCGTCATGGCCACAGCCACGCACGCTCAAAACCGAGCACGTCCACGCACTCAGTGCTTCACCAGGAGGCCGTATCACCCAGCCGTTCACCTCCCCGTGCCCCATAGCTCCGTTTCCGACGAGGGCCGAACTCCGGCGCCGCCGCGAGCTCGTTTCTGTCGAGCTCCGGCCGCCTTAGCTGCTGCTGCTTGCTGGAACGGGCGCGGGTGAGCTCCAGCTCCCCGTAGCTGGTCTCCGCTGCGCAAAAGACCGCCGGAACGGCGATCCCGACGCCCTCCGCCGCGTTTGCTGCCGCCGGCGGCTAAACGCCGGTGTGTTAGCCGGGGGTTGACCAGGATTTGACCCCCTGGGTCAATGATAGGTGGGCCCCCAACCCTCCAGTTAGTTGACCATTTAGTTTTAATTAAGTAATTTTGTTAATTAGATTAGCCACTGACATGTGGGCCTAGCCCTGCTGACTTTCTGTTAGGATTAGTTTTAGTGTAATTAACCCAGTTAATTAACTGAGTCACTGACCAGTGGACCCCACTGTCAGGTTTGACTCTGGTCAGCCTGGTTCACCTGCTGACGTCAGGCTTGGGTCATGCTGACGCAGTATTCCAGTTCTGGAATTTAGATAAATCTTAAATGATTTATATATTTCAGAAATGGGTTTAAACTTCAAAAAGTCACATAAATTCAACTATAGCTCAGAATGAAATAATTTATATATGAAAAATTATCAGAAAAAATCAATCTATCCATCTGTACCATTTTCATGCATGAAAAATGAAGTCATATCTACTGTTTTTATGAAAACACATAAATGGCATTTAAAATGCTTATTTTAGAGTTGCATTTGAACCCTTGGTTCAAATGGAATTCAATCAATTAAAATGCTAGTTGCATTAGCTCAAACAACATCATATCTTCATGCCATATTCATGCATCATATTGTTGCATATGCTTGTGTTGATTGCTGGCACCGTTCTTCTCGATAGGTTCTACTCCGGAGACCGTTCCAGAGTACCTGTCAGAGGAGAAGTGCTCTACACGTTGTTATACCAGGTAAGCAAACCCCTTTGTTCATTCCGATACAATCCTACTCTCTCGCTCCTACTCCCTGTTATTGCATTAGGACAACAACGTTTCAAGTGCTACTTTATGCTGCGGTAGTTGAACCCATTCCTCTGCATGACCTGTCATTGCCACAGTAAATAGTTGAAACCCACTAGCATGTGTAGGAGTTGATTGAAGCCATGTTGTGTTCTTACCATGCCTTTCTTGCTATTGCTTAGAGTGTGTCAGGTCTGGTTCATTGGGAATGAATTGGAGTGCAGTGATATGTTCTGATGCTGAGCGTTAAGTGTGTGAACACGATTTGGTAAAGGTAGCGGTGAGAGGCCATGTAGGAGTACATGGTGGGTTGTCTCACTGGAACCGTCCTTAAGCACTGAGTTCTTTGTATGTTGTCCAATGACTAGCTACTACCACACATTGGAATGCTTAAGTGCCCCTCTCGACTTATTAATCAACTTGGTCTCTGTCCAGGAGTCGCAACTAGTTTCTGGTGTTTGTAGGTAGTGTTATTTCTCTACCAAGTGGCACCCGGCAGGGTGGGCTTGGGACAGACTAGGCACACGTGGCCCGGTGTACCGAGTGGCACCCGGATGGTGGGCTCGGGAACCCTGTACACATCGTTTGGGGCCATGATGGAAACCTCGGCCGGACTCCCTTGCAGAGGGAACCCAAATAGGCGATAAAACTGGACTAGAGTCTTGTGTGGTTAGTCAGGTCGTGGCCGACACCCTCGCCAGGCTTCCGCTTGAAGGTTGCCGAGATACACGACGTGTACATGGCGGTAAGTGGCGAGAGCGTGTGTGAAGAAGTACACCCCTGCAGGGTTTTATCATGATCTATTCGAATAGCCGAGTCCACGGTTATGGACTTCTTGGATGCTTACGTGGTACATAGACAACTTGAAGTGGATACTCTAAAAATACTCGAGACAGGTGTGAGTGCTATGGATGGCCTTCTCGTAGGGAGACGGGGATGAATCCATAGTGGTGTATTTGGTGGTGATTAGTGGACTCGTGTGCGCCACCTCAAATTTACCAGCAATCGTAGTACAGGATAGCCACTGAGTCAAAGCAGGCTTGCTGCAACTAAACCCCACTATGCCTTCTTGATACAAATGCATGTATGATAGGATCTTATGTAAGTCTTTCTGAGTACCTTGTACTCATGTTTGCTTAATTTATGTTTTGCAGATGAGACTTCTGTCTCTCTAGTAGTTCCGCTTGGACTTCGACAAATAGCTTGTTACCTCAGCTACGATCTTGGACGAGTGTTGCAGATAGTCAGGCTCTTCAGCCTTTTTCATTTGTAGATGTCTGTACTCAGACATGTATGCTTCCGCTTGTTGCTTGTATGCTCTGAATGTTGGGTCATGAGACCCTTGTTTGTAATATCTAGCTCCTCGGAGCCTAATGAATAAATACTTTGTTTCTTAAAGTCTTGTTGTGATGCCATGTTGTATTTGCACATATCGAGCATATTGTGTGTATGTTATTGAAATGCTTGGTATGTGTGGGATCCGACACCTAGTTGTTTACCCTTGGTAGCCTATCTTACAGGGAAATGTCTCCTAGTGCTTCCACTGAGCCTTGGTAGCTTGCTACTGCTCCGGAACACTTAGGCTGACCGGCATGTGTCCTTCTTCGTTCCTGTGTCTGTCCCTTAGGGGAAATGTCACGTGTTGTTCCTTTAAGTCCTTGTAGCTTGCTACGACTTGGGTTCATACGTTGATGACCGACACGTTCGTTGCTGGGTCATGTATGCCTGTCTCTGTAATTTAGTGCCACTTTTGGTTTATAACTGGTCATGTCGTGCCGGGTTCTCTGTCATATGGATGCTAGCGACACTATCATATACGTGAGCCAAAATGCGCAAACGGTCCCGGGCGTGAGGCCGCAAAGTGATATGGTGTGTTACATGCTAGATCGGTGTGACTTAGGATCGGGGTTCCGACAGCTTTGGTAGCAGAGCCTGACTGCTTGTAGGATTACCAAGCCAAATTGGTCGAAGTTGAGTCTAGAAATTCTTTAGTTATATAAGGGAATTGATTGTGGAAGGGAACGTAAGGCTCTTTTTACTCCTTATACCTCATGTCTTCTGATCTGAGTCATCCTACCTTTCCTACGGGGTTAAGGAACTAGGCTATCTCTTCCGTCTATCAGGATCACGAGTTACTACTTCGTAGTCCCATAGGATTGGTTGATCAGAGTCCTACTCTTGTTTTCAAGTTCTTCCAGTGTAGTTTGTTTAGTACTATCACAGAACCTTGAGTGATGATGTTGAGTTGTTGTACTACCCTTTGTTAGTAGGATGTCTCATTCTGAGCATTTTACTGCCGTTATGCTGCCGGAATTATCCTAGTAGTTCGAGAGATACCCATTTCTTGTCCTACCTTCTACAGCCTGGTTGATGTTGATTCCGTCCTTGGTTTCATTTCTCAGGATGTCGTCAGTTACCCAAGGTTCAGTTGCTCGAAGAAAGAACCACAGAGGTGGTAGGGATGAGGAGGATCCTCCCGACCAACCTTCGTTAGCAGAGGTCATGTTAGAGATGGAGAGGAACAAGCGAGAGTCTAACCGCTTGTTGGCACGTATTGAGGAGAACACCCCACATCAGTGCAAAGAGTCAACAACCATCCATGACTTCATTCGTCTGAAACCACCCACCTTCCATCATCCCATTGAGCCACTCGATGCAGATGACTCGCTCCGTAGTATCACTCACAAGCTGCGTTCTGCAAACGTAGATGAAGAGGACAAGGTCATCTATGCCACATATCACCTGGAAGGTCCTGCTAGTCTCTGGTGGCAGAACTATGAGGCCATGATTCCAGCTGGCCAGATTCCTACCTGGAGAGATTTCACCGAGGCTTTTCGCGAGCATCACATTCCTCAAGCTCTCATCGATCGCAAGAGAGAAGAGTTATGTAGTCTTACCCGGGCTAAGATGGCTGTTGATGCTTACAGTAGAGAGTTTGAGAACCTTGCCTGCTATGCTACAGAAGAAGTGTCCACGGACGCCAAGAAGCAGGCTAGGTTCCGGAAGGGTCTCAACCCCAAGCTGCGTCGTGATCTTCACTTGCATCATTGTCATACATTCCTGGCTCTTGTGAACAAGTCCATCAATGCAGAGACCGCTCAGCCCACTTACGAGGAGTCTCGTAAGCACACCCGTGATTTGGGATCTTGCTCCGGCACTAGTTCCCAGAAGCGCCGGATTTGGGTTCAAAACTCCGCTCTTCCACTCAGATATCCTCCGAGGCCATCTTATGAGGTGCCTCATCCAGTTCAGTCTTATGCTCTACCCAGGCCTATTGGTAGACCGCTTGTCAATGCGGGTCCACGACCTACCTCAGGGACTTGTTTTACATGCGGAAAACCAGGACACTATGCACGTGACTGCTCTCAGGCCAGTCTTGCTCCACCCCAGCCAGAGAAGTCCGTTCTTTGTGGTAAGCCACCACGCAAGACGATCAGTGCCAATCCAGCTCCCACTAAACATGGACGTGTGCATCACGTCACAGCTAAAGACGCTCATGATGATCCAAATGTCGTTCTTGGTACACTCCTTGTAAATTGCCATCCAGCTTCGGTTCTGTTCGATACCGGAGCATCTCACTCCTTCATCTCTGAAGGATATGCCCGTTTGCACGACATGCCATTTTGTGATATGCCAACACCGCTTGAAATCCAAACCCCAGGGTCTAGATGGCAAACTACCAGAATAAGCCATGGTAATGGAATCCTTGTTGACAGACTTGTATTCCTTGCCTCACTTATAGCCCTCAAGTCTTCGGATATTAACATCATCTTGGGTATGGACTGGATGACAGCTCATCATGCCAAGATTGATTGTTACACTAGGTCTGTTCAGCTTACACATCCATCTGGCAAGATAGTCACTGTCTCCACTAGATTTGTAAAGCGTCAACTCTATTCTCTTAATGCCAGCCCCCTTCCAGACCTTGAAGATATCCCGGTAGTCCGAGGCTTTCCGGATGTCTTTCCAAAAGAACTACCAGGTGTTCCACCTGACAGGGATGTAGAGTTTGTCATAGATCTTATCCCAGGAACTGTTCCAATTTTTAGAAGACCTTACAAGATGGCACCCCTAGAACTAGCTGAGCTTAAGAAACAACTTGATGAGTCCTTGCAAAAGGGCTTCATCCGTCCTAGTTCTTCTCCGTGGGCTTGTCCCGTCCTCTTCATCAAGAAGAAGGATGGCACGGAACGGATGGTTGTAGATTATCGTCCCGTTAATTTGGTCACGATAAAGAACAAGTATCCGCTCCCCAGGATCAACGACCTGTATGATCAGCTCGCTGGATCCTCAGTCTTCTCCAAGATGGATTTGAGGTTAGGCTACCATCAAATCAAGATCAGAAACGGAGACATTCCTAAGACGGTTTTGTCACTCGTTATGGTCAGTACGAGTACACCGACATGTCCTTCGGTCTAACCAATGCTCCAGCCACATTATCCCGCTTGATGAACTCGATCTTCATGGAGTTATTAGATAAGTTCGTCATGGTTTACCTCGATGATATTCTTATTTACTCGAAGAACGAGGAAGAGCATGCCGAACATCTTAGGCTTGTTCTAGAAAAACTCAGAGAGCACCGCCTTTATGCCAAGTTCTCCAAATGTGAATTTTGGTTGCCAGAAGTGACCTATCTCGGCCACGTAATCTCTAGTAAGGGCATCGCTGTCAATCCTGAGAGAGTTCAGGCCGTTCTTGATTGGACTCCACCTCAAACAGTTAAACAAGTTAGGAGTTTCCTAGGTCTAGCCAGCTATTGTCGTTGCTTTGTTGAAAACTTCTCTAAAGTGGCCAAACCTCTCACGGAACTTCTCAAGAAAGATAAAAAGTTTGAGTGGTCCCCACAGTGTGAGCACAGTTTTCAGGAACTGAAAAGACGCCTGACTTCTGCTCCCATACTTGTGCCACCGGATTTCACGAAGGACTTTGTTATCTATTGTGATGCCTCACGATAGGGACTAGGTTGCATTCTTATGCAGGATCGTCATGTGATTGCCTATGCATCTCGACAGTTGCATCCACATGAGGAAAATTATCCTACACACAATCTAGAGCTTGCAGCTGTAGTCTATGCACTTAAGACATGGCGACATTACCTTCTTGGTAATCGTTGCGAGATTTACATCGATCACCAGAGTCTCAAGTATATCTTCACCCAGCCAGATTTGAACCTTAGGCAAAGGCGTTGGTTGGAGTTGATCTCAGATTATGACTTAGGGATTACTTACACCCCAGGCAAGGCCAATGTTATGGCTGATGCTTTAAGTCGTAAGTCATATTGCAACAATCTCATGTTGCAGCAGGGCCAACCACTACTCCATGAGGAGTTATGTAAGCTTAACCTTCACATTGCTCCTCACGGATTCCTTTCCACCTTGGTGGCAAGACCTAACCTTGAGGATCAGATCATTGCTGACCAGAAGTTTGATAAGGGTGTTACCCGCATCAAGAGAAACATTAAGAAGGGAGTTGGTGGATGTTTCTCTATGGATGATCGAGGTGTTGTGTTCTTTGAGAATCGCTTGGTGGTTCCCAAGAATCAACATCTACGACAACTGATCCTTAAGGAGGCTCATGAATCTCCTCTCATGATTCATCCCGGTAGTACTAAGATGTATCAGGACCTACGCCAGAGGTTCTGGTGGACTAGGATGAAGAGAGAAATTGCTGAGTTCATTGCTAAATGTGACGTTTGTCGTCACATTAAGGCAGAACATCAAAGACCTGCTGGCACCCTTCAGCCTTTAGCTATTCCTGAGTGGAAATGGGTTAAAGTTGGTATGGACTTCATCACCGGCTTTCCCAGGACCAAGAGAGGGAATAATGCTATCTTCGTAGTCATTGATCGTCTGTCCAAAGTGGCTCACTTCCTACCTGTTCGAGAGAGTATCACCGCTAGTCAGCTCGCTGACTTGTATATTTCTCGAATAGTGTCACTTCATGGTGTCCCACTAGAGATCAATTCATACCGTGGTAGTCTTTTCACTTCTCATTTCTGGGAGAGTTTCCAGATTGCCATGGGCACCCATCTTTCTTTCAGTACCGCTTTCCACCCTCAATCAAGTGGTCAGGTGGAACGGGTCAACCAAATTCTCGAAGACATGCTTAGAGCTTACGTTATCTCATTCGGTATGGATTGGGAGAAATGTCTTCCTTTCGCCGAGTTTGCTTATAACAATAGCTATCAATCCAGTATCAAGAAAGCTCCTTTTGAGATACTCTATGGACAAAGATGTCGAACACCTTTGAACTGGTCAGAAACCGGTGAAAGACAATTCTTTGGACCGGACATGATCCAGGATCAGAAGAGCAAGTTCGCATCATTCGTGAGAATTTGAAAACAGCTCAATCTCGTCAAAAGAGCCAGTATGATCGTCATCATAAGAAAGTGGCTTATGAAGTTGGCGACAAAGCTTACCTTCGGGTTACTCCTATGAAGGGTACCCATCGTTTTGGTATCAAGGGCAAGTTGGCTCCTCGTTAGATTGGTCCTTTTCGCATTCTCGCTAAATGAGGAGAGGTTGCCTACCAGTTGGAACGACCCCCACATCTCTCTCGAGTTCATGATGTCTTCCACGTCTCTCAACTCAGGCGTTGCTTCTCGGATCCCATCCGCAAAGTGGACCACGAAACGCTTGATCTCCAAGATAACCTCACATATCGAGAGCATCCCGTTCGCATTCTGGATCAAGCAGAACGTGTCACTCGACGTCGTAACATCAAGTTTCTGAAGGTTCAGTGGTCTCATCATTCCGAGAGAGAAGCTACATGGGAGCGAGAAGATCGTCTCCGACTAGAGTACCCCACCTTCTTTCCGCCGACTCCTGAATCTCAGGACGAGATTCTTTCGAGTGGGGGCGAGTTGTCACAACCCTAGTTCTGGTATGCACTAGGCTAGTCTTGATGTTTGCATCATGTTTAATTTTCAAATGAAATTGAATTGAGGACTTGTGAAACCCTCAGAAAACCCTTTTGAAAAATGACCCAAATAAAAATTGCTCCAAAAGGGGCCAAGAAAATGTTCATGTTGCTCTCTGAAAATATTGGTTAGATATAAAAATCAAACCAATATTATTAGGAGCTCATAAATATTTATTTTGGGCTTTTGGAATTAATGCAATAAATATTTGCATTGGATATATATATATATATATATATATATATATATATATATATCCAAAATTCAGATTTTTATTTTGAGGGGCTTGGATTACTTCCTAGGTCCCTGCAAAAAAAATGTCAGAAGAAAATAATTGATTTAGTTTAGAAACTAAATCAAAACATAATTACAGAAATAGAAAACAGAAAGGAAAGGAAACTTACCTTACCTGGGCCACTTGCTGGCCTGGCACTGGGCCGGCCCAGCTGCCAGTCATCGTTCTCCTGGCGATGACAGGAGGCAGGGGCACGCGCCCGCTGCTCTCGCGCATGGCCGCCACGCCTCCTGCCTGCCTGCCCCTCCCCCTCGCCGCGTGGAAGCTCTGGCCCTTGCCACGCACCTCCCCAAACCTCTCTGGCCCTCTCTCGTCGCCTCTCCCCTCCTCCGTCTCTCTCTCTCGCTCGGACCCGAGCGACAACCATCGCTGCCGCTCGCTGCCGCCGCGCCCACCAAGTCTTCCTCGCCTAGCCAGCCTGTCCATCAGCTCCGCCACGATGCCTTGAAGCTCCAAGCTGAAGCACGCGCCCTCGGATGCCTTGAGTTGACGCCCTCGAGCTCATCACCACCGCATCTGGCCGCCGGAGGCCGCCGTCGATTCTCCGTCTCTGGGACGTCCCCGAGCCCACTAAGCTACTCAGCCGCCTCCCTGTGAGCCCCTTGGTCTTCCCCCTGTCCTTGCCGTCGTTTACGCCCTCTAGGTGACGCCCCCTTGCTGACCGAAGCTCGCCACCGCCGGCGATGCCGCCACCTTGGCCACAGCCACGCACGCTCAAAACCGAGCACGTCCCCGCACTTAGTGCTTCACCAGGAGGCCGTATCACCCAACCGTTCGCCTCCCCGTGCCCCGTAGCTCCGTTTCCGACGAGGGCCGAACTCCGGCGCCGCCGCGAGCTCGTTTCCGGCGAGCTCCGGCCTCCTTAGCTGCTGCTGCTTGCTGGAACGGGCGCGGGTGAGCTCCAGCTCCCCGTAGCTGGTCTCCGCTGCGCAAAAGACCGCCGGAACGGCGATCCCGATGCCCTCCGCCGCGTTTGCTGCCGTCGGCGGCTAAACGCCGGCGTGTTAGCCGGGGGTTGACCAGGATTTGACCCCCTGGGTCAATGACAGGTGGGCCCCCACCCCTCCAGTTAGTTGACCGTTTAGTTTTAATTAAGTAATTTTGTTAATTAGATTAGCCACTGACATGTGGGCCCAGCCCTACTGACTTTCTGTTAGGATTAGTTTTAGTGTAATTAACCTAGTTAATTAACTGAGTCACTGACCAATGGACCGCACTGTCAGGTTTGACTCTGGTCAGCCTGGTTGACCTGCTGACGTCAGGCTTGGGTCATGCTGACACAGTATTCCAGTTCTGGAATTTAGATAAATCTTAAATGATTTATTTATTTCAGAAATTGGTTTAGACTTCAAAAAATCACAGTAATTCAACCGTAGCTCAGAATGAAATAATTTATATATGAAAAATTATTAGAAAAATTCAATCTATCCATCTATACCATTTTCATGCATGAAAAATGAAGTTATATCTATTGTTTTTATGAAAACACATAAATGGCATTTAAAAATGCTTATTTTAGAGTTGCATTTGAACCCTTGGTTCAAATGGAATTAAATCAATTAAAATGCTAGTTCCATTAGCTCAAACAACATCATATCTTCATGCCATATTCATGCATCATATTGTTGCATATGCTTGTGTTGATTGCTGGCACCGTTCTTCTCGATAGGTTCTGCTCCGGAGACCGTTCCAGAGTACCTGTCAAAGGAGCAGTGCTCTACACGTTGTTATACCAGGCAAGCAAACCCCTTTGTTCATTCCGATACAATCCTACTCTCTCGCTCCTGCTCCCTGTTATTGCATTAGGACAACAACGATTCAACTGCTACTTTATGCTGCAGTAGTAGAACCCATTCCTCTGCATGACCTGTCATTGCCACAGTAAATAGTTGAAACCCACTAGCATGTGTAGGAGTTGATTGAAGCCATGTTGTGTTCTTACCATGCCTTGCTTGCTATTGCTTAGAGTGTGTCAGGTCTGGTTCATTGGAAATGAATTGGAGTGCAGTGATATGTTCTGATACTGAGCGTTAAGCGTGTGAACACGATTTGGTAAAGGTAGCTATGAGAGGCCACGTAGGAGTACATGGTGGGTTGTCTCACTGAAACCGTCCTTAAGCAGTGAGTTCTATGTATGTTGTCCAATGACTAGCTACTACCACACATTGGAATGCTTGAGTGCCCCTCTCGACTTATTAATCAACTTGGTCTCTGTCCAGGAGTCACAACTAGTTTCTGGTGTTTGTAGGTAGTGTTATTTCTCTACCAAGTGGCACCCGGCAGGGTGGGCTTGGGACAGACTAGGCACACGTGGCCCGGTGTACCGAGTGGCACCCGGATGGTGGGCTCGGGAACCCTGTACACATTGTTTGGGGCCGTGATGGAAACCTCGGCCGGACTCCCTTGCAGATGGAACCCAAATAGGCGATAAACCTGGACTAGAGTCTTGTGTGGTTAGTCAGGTCGTGGCCGACACCCTCGCCAGGCTTCCGCTTGAAGGTTGCTGAGATACACGACGTGTACATGGCGGTAAGTGGCGAGAGCGTGTGTGAAGAAGTACACCCCTGCAGGGTTTTATCATGATCTATTCGAATAGCCGAGTCCACGGTTATGGACTTCTTGGATGCTTATGTGGTACATAGACAACTTGAAGTGGATACTCTAAAAATACTCAAGACAAGTGTGAGTGCTATGGATGGCCTTCTCGTATGGAGACGGGGATGAATCCATAGTGGTGTATTTGGTGGTTATTAGTGGACTCGTGTGCGCCACCTCAAAGTTACCAGCAATCGTAGTACAGGATAGCCACTGAGTCAAAGCTGGCTTGCTGCAACTAAACCCCACTATGCCTTCTTGATACAAATGCATGTATGATAGGATCTGATGTAAGTCTTGCTGAGTACCTTGTACTCATGTTTGCTTAATTTATGTTTTGCAGATGAGACTTCTGTCTCTCTAGTAGTTCCGCTTGGACTTCGACAAGTAGCTTGTTACCTCAGCTACGATCTTGGAAGAGTGTTGTAGATAGTCAGGCTCTTCAGCCTTTTTCATTTGTAGATGTCTGTAGTCAGACATGTATGCTTCCGCTTGTTGCTTGTATGCTCTGAATGTTGGGTCATGAGACCCTTGTTTGTAATATCTGGCTCCTCGGAGCCTAATGAATAAATACTTTGATTCTTAGAGTCTTGTTGTGATGCCATGTTGTATTTGCACATATCGAGCATATTGTGTGTATGTTATTGAAATGCTTGGTATGTGTGGGATCAGACACCTAGTTGTTTACCCTTGGTAGCCTATCTTACAGGGAAATGTCTCCTAGTGCTTCCACTGAGCCTTGGTACCTTGCTACTGCTCCGGAACACTTAGGCTGACCGGCATGTGTCCTTCTTCGTTCCAGTGTTTGTCCCTTAGTGGAAATGTCACGCGTTGTTCCTTTAAGTCCTTGTAGCTTGCTACGACTTGGGTTCATACGTTGATGACCGACACGTTCGTTGCTGGGTCATGTATGCCTGTCTCTGTAATTTAGTGCCACTTTTGGTTTATAACTGGTCATGTCGGCACGGGTTCTCTGTCATATGGATGCTAGCGACACTATCATATACGTGAGCCAAAATGTGCAAACGGTCCCGGGCCAGGTAAGGTGGCACCCGTGGGGATACCGTGCGTGAGGCCGCAAAGTGATATGGTGTGTTACATGCTAGACCGGTGTGACTTAGGATCGGGGTTTCGACAGATCTGGTGGTACTTAGCTCTCCAGGCGGCGGGAGGAGGTAGGAGGAACCCTAGGGAGAGGGTTGGACAAGCTGTGGGTTTAAAAGGGGGGCTCTAATCGCGAGGCCTCGACGTCCGTGATCACGACGCGACGGCGAGTTCGCGCTCTATCTCAGCAATGCGTGACGGAGGAAGACGGCGACGCGGGGGGTGTGAGGCTGACGTGTGGGGCCGCGGGGAAACAGTGAATGGCGCGACTGCGCGCGACGCTGGCGATGGCTGGGCCGCTGCGAGTGAGAAGAGGTGGGCCGAGGGCTACTGCGGAGAAGGACTGGGCCTGGGGGAGGAGGAGGAGGAGGCCCAAGCCACTGCTGTTTCTGCTAATTCCTTTCTTTTCTATTTTTCCTTCAGACAGAAATGAAAAGAAAAGTACAGGCTCAAAGGAAAAGAGTTAGGAGATAAATAAAATATCCTCATGCTCCAGGATTTATGCCCTATTTTATAAAATTGGTTTGGAAATTTTTGGAGGTAGAAAAATAAAAGGAGTTTGAATATGGTTCATACTCTTGTCATTTTTGAACCCAACCAAATCAATTCCAAAAAGGCTGAAATTTGACAGAGAGGGTGTAGACATGGTGCAAGGTTTTTAGGAAAAGAAAGAACATTAATGGACTAGGCTAGGTGACTTGCAAAAATAAATAAAGAAAGGAAGGGAAGGAAGAAGGAAGAGGGGAAAACAATAAGGAGGGGGGTCTAGGTTCGCAAGGGCATGGTTAGGCACCACACTCACATACATCACAAGGTGCCTCACACACTAACAAAACAAGTAAGTAAACTAAGATGACTAAGATGCCATGATGATGAAGCAATGCAAGGATGCAAAATAAAATGAAATGACAATGCAAAGAAAAATAAAAAATAAGCTCAAATGACAAGAACCCCCAAGGATAAGGGCAAGGATCAAAATGAGAATTGCTTTATTGACATTATAGGAAAGTATCACATATGGGGTTTTACACACCGGGGCCATCATCGGGTGATGGCGATCTACACCAACACCTCTGTCATCTTCACCAACATCTCCATCACCTTCCCCCATATATCTATAGCGGCCCACTCTCCCGCAACCCGCTGTACCCTCTACTTGAACATGGTGCTTTATGCTTCATATTAGTATCCAATGATGTGTTGCCATCCTATGATGTCTGAGTAGATTATCGTTGTCCTATCGGTGATTGGTGAATTGCTGTGATTGATTTAAATTGCTTGTGGTTATGTTGTTGTCCTTTGGTGCCCATCATATGAGTGTGTGCGTGGATCACACCATAGGGTTAGTTGTATGTTGATAGGACTACGTATTGGAGGGCAAGAGTGACAGAAGCTTCAACCTAGCGTAGAAATTGATGCATACGGGATTGAAGGGGGATCAATATATCTTAATGCTATGGTTGGGTTTTACCTTAATGAACGTTAGTAGTTGTGGATGCTTGCTAATAGTTCCAATCATAAGTGCATAGAATTCCAAGTAAGGGATGACATGCCAGCAGTGGCCTCTCCCACATAAAACTTGCTATCGGTCTAGTAACATAGTCAATTGCTTAGGGGCAATTTCGCAACTCCTACCACCACTTTTACACACTCGCTATATTAACTTTATTGCTTCTTTTTCTTAACAGCCTCTAGTTTATATTTGCGTGCTCTTTATATTCTTGCAAACCTATCCAAAAACACCTACAAAGTACTTCTAGTTTCATATTTGTTCTAGGTAAAGTAAACATCAAGCGTGTGTAGAGTTGTATCGGTGGTCGATAGAACTTGAGGGAATATTTGTTCTGACTTTAGCTCCTCGTTGGGTTCGACACTCTTCCTTATCGAAAGAGGCTACAACTGATCCCCTACACTTGTGGGTTATCATTCTCCTAGATAGATGTTGCGTGATCGTAGGATTTTTTTTGAAATACTACGTTCCCCAACAGTAGCATCATGAGCCAGGTCTATGCGTAGAAGATATGCACGAGTAGAACACAATGAATTGTGGGCGATAATAGTCATACTGCTTACCAGCATGTCATACTTTGATTCAGCGGTATTGTTAGATGAAGCAGCCCAGACCGACATTACATGACCGCGTTCATGAGACTGGTTCTACCGTCGTGCTTTGCACAAGTGGTTGTCTGTTTCTCCAACTTTAGTTGAATCGAGTGTGACTATGCCCGGTCCTTGTGAATGTAAAAACAACACACTTGACAAAAAATCGTTGTGGCTTTGATGCGTAGGTAAGAACGGTTCTTGCTAAGCCTGTAGCAGCCACGTAAAACTTGCAACTACAAAGTAGAGGACGTCTAACTTGTTTTTGCAGGGCATGTTGTGATGTGATATGGTCAAGACATGATGAGTTCTACGTTATTGTATGAGATGCTCATGTTTTGTAAAGTATCGGCTACCGGCAGGAGCCTTATGGTTGTCTCTTTATTGTATGAATTGCGAAAGCCATGTAATTGCCTTACTTTATCACTGCGAGTTAGCGATATTAGTAGTAGCAATAGTTGGCGAGACGACCACAACGCTACGATGAAGATCATGGTGTGAAGCCGGTGACAATGGAGATCATGACGATGCTTTGGAGATGGAGATCAAAAGCACAAGATGATGATGGCCATATCATGTCACATATTTTGATTGCATGTGATGTTTATCTTATTATGCTTCTTATTTTGCTTAGTACGGTGGTGGAATTATAAGATGATCCCTTACAAAATTTCAAGGTACAAGTGTTCTCCCTGAGTATGCACCGTTGCGGCAGTTCGTCGTGCCTAGACACCACGTGATAATCAGGTGTGATAAGCTCTACATTCAAATACAATGGGTGTAAGACGGTTTTGCACATGCAGAATACTCGGGTTAAACTTGACGAGCCTAGCATGTACAGACATGGCCTCGAAACACTGGAGACCGAAAGGTCGAGCGTGAATCATATAGTAGATATGATCAACATAAGATGTTCACCATTGAAAACTACTCCATCTCATGTGATGATCGGCATGGTTTAGTTGATTTGGATCACGTGATCATTTAGATGACTAGAGCGATGTCTATCTAAGTGGAATTTCTTTAGTAATATGATTAATTGAACTTTAATTTATCATGAACTTAGTCCTGATAGTTTTTGCATATCTATGTTGTTGTAGATCAATGTCCCGTGCTACCGTTCCTTTGAATTTTAATGCGTTCCTAGAGAAAGCTAAGTTGAAAGATGATAATAGAAACTACACGAACTGGGTCCGTAACTTGAGGATTATCCTCATTGCTGCATAGAAGAATTATGTCCTTGAAGCACTGGTAGGTGACAGGCTTGCTGCAAGAGCAACTCCTGTGGTTATGAACGTCTGGAAAGCTCGTTCTGATGACTACTCGATAGTTCATTGTGCCATGCTTTACGGCTTATAATCGGGACTTCGAAGACGTTTTGAACGTCATGGAGCATATGAGATGTTCCAAGATTTGAAGTTAATATTTCAAGCAAATGCCCGAATTGAGAGATATGAAGTCTCCAATAAGTTCTATAGCTTCAAGATGGAGGAGAACAATTTTATCAGTGAACACTTACTCAGAATGTCTGGGTACTACAATCACATGACTCAACTTGGATGCAAAGTTGATAAAGATAGTGTTATTGATAGAGTTCTTCAATCACTGCCACCAAGCTATAAAGGCTTCGTGATGAACTATAATATGCGAGGGATGCAGAAGACAATTCCCGAGCTCTTCGCTATGCTCAAAGCTGCGGAGGTAGAAATCAAAAAGGAGCATCAAGTGTTGATGGTTAACAAGACCACTAGTTTCAAGAAAAAGGGCAAGGGAAAGAAGGGGAACTTCAAGAAGAATAGCAAGCCAGTTGCTACTCCCGCGGGGAAACCCAAGTCTGGAGCCAAGCCTGAAACTGAGTGCTTCTACTACAAAGGGACTGGTCACTGGAAGCGGAACTGCCCCCAAGTATTTAGCGGATAAGAAGGATGACAAAGTGAACAAATGTGTATTTGATATACATGTTATTGATGTGTACCTTACTAATGCTCGTAGTAGCACCTGGGTATTTGATACTGGTTCGGTTGCTAATATTTGTAACTCAAATCAGGGGCTACGGATTAAACGAAGATTAGCTAAGGACGAGGTGACGATGCGCGTGGGAAATGGTTCCAAAGTCGATATGATCGCCGTCGGCACGCTACGTCTACATCTACCATCCGGATTAGTTTTAGACCTAAATAATTGTTATTTGGTGCCAGCATTGAGCATGAACATTATATCTGGATCTTGTTTGTTGCGAGACGATTATTCATTTAAATCAGAGAATGATGGTTGTTCTATTTATATGAATAATATATTTTATGGTCATGCACCCTTGATGAATGGTCTATTTTTGTTGGATCTCGATCGCAGTGATACACATATTCATAATATTGAAACCAAAAGATGCAAAGTTGATAATGATAGTGCAACTTATTTGTGGCACTGCTGTTTAAGTCATATTGGTGTAAAGCGCATGAAGAAACTCCATGCTGATGGACTTTTGGAATCACTTGGTGCTTGCAAACCATGCCTCATGGGCAAGATGACTAAAACTCCGTTCTCCGGAACAATGGAGCGAGCAACTGACTTATTGGAAATCATACATACTAATGTATGCGGACCAATGAGTGTTGGGCTCGCGGCGGGTATCATTATTTTCCGACCTTCACAGATGATTTGAGCAGATATGCATATATCTACTTGATGAAACACAAGTCTGACACATTTGAAAAGTTCAAAGAATTATAGAGTGAAGTAGAGAATCATCGTAAGAAGAAAATAATTTTCTACGACCTGATCGCGGAGGCGAATATTTGAGTTATGAGTTTGGTCTTCATTTCAAACAATGTGGAATAGTTTCACAACTAACGCCACCTGGAACTTCACAGCGTAATGGTGTGTCCGAACCTCGTAATCGTACTTTATTAGATATGATGCCATCTATGATGTCTCTTACCGATTTACCACTATCTTTTTGGGGTTATGCTTTAGAGACAGCTGCATTCATGTTAAATAGGGCACCATCTAAATCCGTTGAGACGACTCCTTATGAACTGTGGTTTGGCAAGAAACCCAAGTTGTCGTTTCGTAAAGTTTGGGGCTGCGATGCTTATGTGAAAAAGCTTCAACCTGATAAGCTTGAACCCAAGTCGGCGAAATGTGTCTTCATAGGGTACCCAAAGGAAACTGTTGGGTACACCTTCTATCACATATCCGAAGGCAAGATATTCGTTGCTAAGAATGGATCCTTTCTAGAGAAGGAGTTTCTCTCGAAAGAAGTGAGTGGGAGGAAAGTAGAACTTGATGAGGTAGTTGTACGTTCTCGCGAATTGGAAAGTAGTTCATCACAGAAACTAGTTCTAGTGATTACTACACCAATCAGTTAGGAAGCTAATGATGATGATCATAAAACTTCAGATCAAGTTACTACTGAACCTTGTAGGTCAACCAGAGTACGTTTCGTGCCAGAGTTGTCGTGGAATTAGCATGGCAGATGTCCGGTTTAGAGGACTTAGGTGTGGAGCCATCGCGCGGGTTACCTTGAAGAGGTTAAAGCACACAAAGAACACAAAGGGTTTATACTAGTTTGGCCCCTTTCAATGAAGGTAAAGGCCTACGTCTAGTTTGGCTTGGTATTGCTTGGGCGTCGATGAACAGGGAGCGGATTGCTTGCCTGTGTCTCGACGGGTTGTTGCTTGTCCTTGAACCTTCGCCGGGTCGTCCCTTTATATAGGAGTCAACGCCCGGCCCGGTTTACAGAGTCCCGAGGCCGGCTCATAATCGTGTCCGCCTCGGTCTCTACTCTTTCTACCTTATACCTCAAGTTACATGATAGGACGGTTCATAAACCGTAAACTTTACATATGGGTCTTAAGCCTTCCACGGGCCGTAACCTCTAACTCATAACCTATTGGGCTTATGAAAACACAACTACATTAATATAATCCGGATCTTCCTAGCCGGTTTATACCTGCTAGTAATATCCCTGACATTAGGCCCCAGATTGATTTGAACTTTGTTCATGTCAGTCTTCTATGTTTCTGCATAAATTTCCTCTTTGTAGCTTCTCTGCTTTGTAAACCGGCTATGACGTCATCTCCATAAATCATCTCAATCTGTCGTGACATCACCTCCGCATTAATTGCTCACAGCTGTTTGTTACCTTTGTTAAAGGCTATCCCGAAGATTGAGGCGACAACGGAATCTTTATCCAATCTTTGACCTCCTTGATTCCCGCGCTTGCCGTTTCACCTCACCAGCTTATAAATACCGCTGAGACCTGTCCTTTTTCTTCCTTCCGCACTTCTTCTTCCTCCGTCGCCTGAAGCTCCGCCGCCGTCTTCGAGCCCGTCGTCGTCGTCAATCCAGGCCACTGCATCACCCTGAAACGTATCCAGAGCACTTCGCCGCCGTCTTCCTCTTCCTCACGTACTTCTTCTTTATCGCTGTAGATCTCAATCTAGGGTTCCTCCATGTCTTCCGCCATGAAACCTCGAAGCTTGCTGTTCATCCCTGTAGGTTACCCTTGCAGTAAACTCAAACCTTGGATATATTTCAAATATGTTCTTGCTCCGTGGTTTAAACTTAGATTCAAACCTTAGATTCAAACCTTAGATCTATTTAGTCTGTAGAAACCCTTCGTGGTTCTTCCTGTGTAAGCAGAGCATATATTTCATCTTTTTCTTACGTCTCAGATCCATTTTTACTTTAGTCTTCTGTAGAAACCTGTTTCTTCGTCTTGGTAGATCTCTAAGTTACTCATCGGTTTAGCCAATCATATACTCCTCTTGCAAAGAATTAGCCATGAACCCAACGGTTTAGCCTCCTCTTTTTTGTTATCATAAACTGGTAGCAGCTCGTTTCACATCTGCTTCCGCGTTGCCAATGCCATTAGTCCCTTGTCTAAACCGTCGATATAATTTGATGATACGCTCTGGTTTATGTTTTGGTTCTTAGTAATCCGGATTTTGCATTGTACTTTTCAGCGTTTCGTTTTTCCCAGATGGCTACCAAGCAGTTCGTTTGTTGCAACTGGGCTCCTTCCCGCATTACGGAAGATGACTTAACCAACGCCGCTTCAATTGGTCTTCTGGGCCCCCAAGAAGTTTTGAAATGACGGGCCCCAGTAAATGAGTGTCCTCCTACCTCTAAAGAAGGAGAAGTCATCGTTTTCCTTGATCATATGGCCGGGGGCTTTAGCGCTCCCGGTTCAAAATTCTTCCGGGACGCTCTGGCCGCTTTTCAGCTCCATCCTCAAGATATAGGTCCGAATTCTATATCAAACGTCTGCAATTTTCAAGTCTTCTCGGAAGTATACCTTCAAGAAGAACCATCAGTGGATTTGTTCTGAGACTTTTTCCACTTAAACCGGCGGACAGAGTTTACTACCGGAACGCATCAAGAGCTGGGTGGTGTTAGCATTCAGAAGAGAAGAGACGTGATCTTCCCTCACGCTGCTCTCCATAGACACCCCAAGGACTGGAACCAATCATGGTTCTATTGCAAAGATACCTCGCTTGAAGGGGAAAACCCACTGCCGGGTTACCGTGAACATCGTCTACCTGAGGATCATCCCCTGCCGCAGCGCCTTAGTTCTTCAGAGTGGGCCCGGTTTGCTCCTCAGCTTGCTAAGCTTAGGGCCTTTATGGCCAACGGTTTAACTAGAGTAGATTTCGTTCGCTGTTGGCTTGCCTGGAGCATCCTTCCACTGAGCCGGCGCTCCGGTCTGATGTATGAGTATACCAGAAAAACGGATGACCCTCAACGCCACATTGACATAATGCTTCCTGAGAAGGAAGTCACTGAATCCGCAAAGAAAATGCTCAACATCTCTCTAGAAGAGTGTAGCCAAACCGGATTGGCTCCATTCTATGAGAACAACAAACCGCCAGCAGTAAGTTTTTTCTGACCTCTTCTGTTTGTTCTAATCCATCCATATCAATTGTCTTCTATTTATTTTTCATTCTTCCGCACAGGCCAATGACCCCTTCTGGAAAAGAAAACCTCAAGATAAGTCAGGAAAACAGTCATGCCGGAAGACGTTTGTGGTCAAGAAGAAGAAGGCGGCCGCTGCCTCCGGTTCACATCCTGAGGAAGTTGATCCGGATTCTGAGGTATGAATTGATCCTGATATGTTTTAATCTCTCTTTATCCAAATTTATGTTAACAGTGTCTTTCCACAGGATTTGGCTGAAGGAAGTAAAGCGGCAGAAGTTGAGGTAATCTCTCTTTCTTCAAACTCTGAACCGCCGGCGCCCAAAATTCGTCGGGCGTCCCGGAAATACCCTTTTTCTCATCCTTACGCTCAACTGGACCCCAAATTTCTTTTGAAGAAGCAGCAACATGAAGGACGACGGACTACGCGCCATAGTGGCCATGTAGTAGAATCCTCCGGAATATCTCTTACTCCGGCTCGCAGGCGCCGCTCTGAGGTTTTACTTTTTCCAACTCTTCTCCATCCAAAGGCCGGACTTATACGTAAACCGCTTAAACTGTCTGATCCTAACTATCAGGAGACTCCTTTGTCATCTTCTGGTGAGTCGACTGCCATGATTATGAATTGGGCTTGGTTAATATGATGAAGGATAAGTACGAGGTAACTTCCTTCACTTGTCTTTGTTTTGTATTCTTTGTACTTCTGTCTCTATGCCATAGTAGCCCCCAAGTTCCGGTTTAGCTTCGTTGTAGGTGAACTGATACTTCCAATGTATGAAAAATGAACTTACATTAGCCCCCAAGTGCCAGGGGCATAACTTGTTTTATGTGCCTGGGACTTGTCTGAATTTCTCTTTTAATACTTCAACTGCACATTAGCCCCCAAGTGTCAAGTGGATAACTTGTTTATATGCTTGAGACTTGTCTGAATTTCTCTTTTAATACTTCAACTGCACATTAGCCCCCAAGTGTCAAGTGGATAACTTGTTTATATGCTTGAGACTTGTCTGAGTTGTCTTTTACTCCATTTGATTTCCTTGTAGGCTGACTTGACCCGGAGGGCTGCAGAAGTAACTGAGCTCCGGAATAGACTTGCTGCCACTGAAACTGCTTCTGCCAAAGCCAAGGATGAGCTGGCGCTGAGCTTAACCAATACTGAAAAATTGAAAAAAGATTTTGAAGCGGAGCGGACAGCCTGGGAGGTGCAGAGGAACGCTCTTGAGAAAAGAGCAAAGGATGCTGAAGAGGCCCTTCATCCGGTGACGCAAGAGCTGGCCGGCTTAAGACAGCAAATAGAACTTATGACCTCTGCCATCTTTGGTGAGCACTTAATTTGCATATGTTTTCATCTCTGCAATCTTTATTCTGCTCCGGTTTAACTGTGATAATCATATGCAGGGCGACGCATAACCCATCTTGGGGATGATATTCGGAAGAAACTCAAGGCCTCTTATACTCTGGTTGAGCAGCTGTATTCCGGCGCTCAAAGGATTATAAGTGCGATGTCCCATCACAAAGCGGCCCCCACTACTATCCAAGGTACTTTAGAGAAACTATCTATACTGCTTATACGCTTGGAAGAAGTGAAGAAATCTGCTGCACGGGCCGGCTCTCTTGTTGCACTGACTAGGGCCAAAGCATGGGTTCCGGATTTTGATCCGAAGGAAGCTATGAACGGGTACCCCAGTAACAAGGAAGATGGATCTGCCTTCTCTGGCAAGGACCTCCGTGCTTTAACCAAGGAGATGCGTCCTCTTGCCAGCAAGCTTGCCGATGAAGCGGATCTGACCAGGTATCATCCGGCATATGACTTAGAAAATGAACGGGTGGACCGGCTGGTTTATGATATCGAGAATCTGATCCCGCCACTGCGTGCCCATACTTTCACTCCAGATATTGATCCGCCCGATCTTATTACTGAGGAAATGTACTTTCGTGCGCTATCCAAGATCGACTGGCGTGTTCCTGACTTCCAGCCGCTTCAAGAAGACGAAGAAATTCCGGAACAAGCCGATCCTCAGCCTTCACAGCAGGAAGAAGAATCATAAACTGCTTATTTTAACTCTTAGCTGCTGAAATCTGTTGCGAAAAACTTTAATCCGTTCAGGCCTGTCAGTGCCTTGTAATAGGATAGTTCAAAACATTGTCTGTCTTGATCCGGATGTTACAGCTTGACTTGGCGTCTGCCCATTTTTATCCCTTATCTGCTATGTTATCCGTATCTGCATAAACAAAGCTAAAAATATGTCCTTTGATTAAGCGTGCTTGACCTCCTTAATCCGGTAGACATCATTGAATGTATAGATTGTAATGAGGCTCTTGGCCCAGTTTGGCGTTTGCCCAATGATTGTTCCGGGCTATGATAAACACTGGTTTTAAATCATGCTGGTGTTCTATGACCCAGACTTTTGTAGATACGTGGTCAACTTTGAAGTTGCCCAGTTCCGGATCAAAAACCACAGAAAACTTTGAAAAATCACAAAACATAAAACACTGTTGAAAATAAAACCATGTAGTCGAGGCTTTTTGCGAGCTGCCAGGCTCCATATTTGCCAATCAATGGATGCGACCCAAGGGGCTATGATTCATGTTGCCAATCAATGGGTGCAATCCAAGGAGCAATGATTTCTTTTGCCAATCAATGGATGTAATCCAAGGAGCAAGAACTTTTCTTTTGCAAATCAATGGATGTAATCCAAGGAGCAAGAATTTTTTTATTTTGCCAATCAATGGATGTAATCCAAGGAGCAAGATCTTTTGTTTTGCCAATCAACGGATATAATTCATGGAGCAAGAACTTTTTCTTTTGCCAATCAATGGATGTAATCCAAGGAGCAAGAACTTTTCTTTTGCCAATCAATGGGTGCGACCCAAGGAGCAAGAACTTTTTCTTTTG